>OZ005656.1:238241640-238924140 GCA_963930645.1 Salticus scenicus
TTATGATGCCATGGATATGGAACAGTAATATGTATATTAATTATGAACTGAGTGATAAATATGACAATAAGACATTTTATTATAACTTGGGGATTATATCTGGAGCATCCTTCAACTCCACTGTTTTAATATGGGTAAGTGGCTTATTCAATTTTAATTTTGTGGCAAATAAAGAATTGCAGTTGAATAGTTAAAATTAAAAAATAAAATTAATAATAATATGAATTTAATAAAATTTCCCTAAATAAAATATATATTTTAAATGAAAAATATTCATGGAATACGTTTCAGTAATTTCATTCTAATATATAAATCAGATTAATTTGGAATTAAAAAAAAAAAAAAAAAAAGTTGGGAAAATACGAGACAACATTTGTCCCATTCAGTTATTTTTAGCACTCTTAGATTTTGAAAGCTTGTAACCCTATGAAGAATTAAGATTAATATGTAAACTTTATATTCTCTCAGGATGGTCTGGTCCAAAATATCTTAAAATGTTATCAAAATTGAATGATGCTGTTTGAAAAAATGAAATTCATGAATGTTTTAATATGTAGACGGGCACATAAGTAAAATGTAAATATACGATTATAAACTACGCAGTTTAAAAAAAAAAATCTTCAAAAAACTTAAAAAAAACAAAAAAATAAATAAATACATAAATCACACGCATCATGCACTGATTGTTTAAAGATGAAGTAGACATGAATCTTTTGTTTTTAAGAATAATTTGCTTTTAAAATCATTAAATTTTTAATTTCCTTCTAAAATCATTAATTAGTTTTAAATTTTCCGGAATTAAAGTTAAATAATAACCGAGTTTTTCTAGAGGAATTTACATTTTATTCATATATATATATATATATATATATATATACATACATATATGTATTTGCAAAAGAATATTCGTATTTGAATGAAAAACAGAATAATAATTTTAGAATTTAATTTTTTTTTCTTTTTCCTTTTGACTAAGAACTTGTAATTATCGATCACTAAATCACACTATTTCATTAATATAAAGAAAAATTTTCATCAAAAAATAAATTTAAATATCATAAGTTTTTATTTAATACTTTTATAAATGATTTTAAATGAATTACATTTTTGGAATTGCTGGAAGGAAAACTTCTCTATTTTACTTATTATTTCGTTAAGACAATATAAAGAGTTTTAATAAGTAATCATTTTACTGTTCAGGAAATATCAGTTCAAAAATGTACAAGATTTATATATATATATATATATATATATATTATTTTGATAAAATTACTTCATTTAATCACTTATATACATATTACGTGTTTCCTCTAAATTAATATTTATTACAAAGTATTTGTACATTATAATGCAGGAAAGACAAAATTAAGCAATTTACTTTTATTTTGCATAGAATTTCGAATTACTCAGATAGCAGTAATTTCATTTTTTAATTTTAAAAACTTTCAATAAAATACTAATTATTGTATATGAATTCGAAACTTCAAAAAATTAAATATTTTATAAATAAATTAAGTTTTTAATATCCGATAAAAATGGGATATTTAACATTAAATAGTTAGCAATATGAATTTATATTATATGTATGTATATATATATATATATATATATATATATATATATATATATATAAATAAATTGGTTTAAAATATAAAAAGATGAAAGACCTAAAAAAGAAAAAAGAATTTGTACTTCAAAAGTATAACCTGTCTTCTTCAAAAGGAAATTTGAATTACATATATGAGATAACAAAAAAAAAAAAAATCTCTATAATACAAAATCTAAAACAAAATTAGTAAGCAATTTATTATTGATGTTCGCTTTATACAAATTTACAAAACATTTTGCAAAACTTGAAATTACATATATTTTAAGAAAACACTTTATAAAAAATGTTGTATTAACGTATATTTTTATTCAAGAAAGGCATCTTTAAAGTTTCTTCTTAACAAGCGATCTTACAGCTTCTTGAAAGGTAGATAGGAAAAAATTATCATTTTTCTTCCGCAAAGTTTGACTTGTTAAAATGGAAAATAAATTGGCTTTGATTTTGTAATAAAAAGATGTTATTTTCGTTAAAATTTTTGCATTGCATATATATATCAAAACTTCATAAAATATAAAGTATTTTTGTGTAATAATAATTGAAAAAAAATAATAATAACACAGGGCTTTATTTTAACTATGTAAATAGTGTTTCTAGAAATAAATAAAAAATATATATTCATATATATGATGATTTACTTAAATATCGTCATTAGTTCTTGTACGATGAACTACACATTTTATAAGGAAGGTAAAATGAAAAGTAGAAAAGGTAAATAGATTTTTATTAAAATTAATAAAATTAGTTTGCATTTAGTTACAAAGTATTTATTTAAAACTTAACTTGTTTTAATAATAATAAAGATAATATATATATATATATATATATATATATATATATATATATATTAGGGATGGACCGGATATGGATTTTACCGGATAACCGCATACGGATATCCGGTATTCCGGGTATTTTATTTACTTTGCCGGATCCGGATAACCGGCAGGATATCCGGCAGTTCCCTTTCCCAGTACACATGAAAATTTAAGATTTTTTAAGAGCACACAATAATAAAACTAGTATGTTGTGGCCACCACAAGAATTTCTTCTATATTTTGCTATACAAATTTATTAAGGGCAAATAGTTTATTAAAACTATTATTTATTGAAATTATCTAACAAGTAGAAGGCAAATGATTTTTATCTTAGAGAGAACTAAAACCAAATATCAGAATAAAGACAGTTTTTTTGCCTATAAATAACATCTTAAAAAATGCGTATTTATAATGGTTATATCACATATCAAGTTTCTAACAGCTATATGCCATGCAAGTTGAGATATAGCCTTCCCGTTACCGAGGAAATTTCCAGTATAGCAGCGCCATCCATTGGTCTATAAGCATCTAACTTGAATCACCGTAATGTCTCATAATGTCTTTCGCACATATCAAGTTTTGTTTGATTATACACCATAGAACCTCAGATATAGCTTTTTCTTAAATTGCAGAAATCTCTGTGTAGCAGCCGCAGCTGTTGAGCGGCTGACATCGAAAGTTGACAGAAATTAATTTATGTGAAGTTACAACTACGGATAATTTTTTTGTGATTCTGTGCAGTACTTCCTAAGATATAGCCTTCCCTTAAATTGTGGAAATCGCTTATTTAGCAGCGCCACCTGTTGGCCGATAAGCATTATGTATTAAAATTACCTACCACGATGATTACAGGCGATTTTCATCTTACAGAAATCTAAAATACTACACTATAGCAGCACAACCTATTGGTAGATATACATCAAATTGAATCGGCATAATGTCTCATAATGGTCTTCTCACATATCACGTTTTGTTTGATTATACCCAATAGAACCTGAGATATAGCCTTTCCTTAAATTGCAGAAATCGCTGTGTGTGCATCACCTGTTGAGCGGTTGACAACAAAAGTTGACAGATACTAATTTAAGGAAATAATGTACGCATATAAACTGTAATACGCATATGTAGTACGTATATGTAGTACGCATAATGTACTACATATAAATTTATATGTAGATGTACATCTACATATAAATTTATATGCAAATATGTACAGTAATTCCTGAGATATAGCCTTCCTTTTCTTGCTGAAATTGCTTATAGCAGCGCCATCTGTTAGACGATAAGAATTTAACGTTAATCAGCATAATGTCTCACAATGGCATTCTTACATATGAAGTTTTGTTTGATCATACAGTATAAAACCTGTGATATAACCTCCTTTTAAATTCGGGAAATCTCTGTATAACAGCCCCTCCTGTTGAACAGTGACACCAAAAGTTGATAGGCACTAATTTATGTCAAGATGCATCTACATACGAATTTATATACAATTCTGAGTAGTGGTTTCGGAGATAAAGTTACCACAAAATGTTTGTTTCTCTCTCTCGCGCACACGCACACACAGACATTTTCTAAAAATAGTAAATTCGTGTTCTAGACCTCTCAAAACATCTAAATCCGTCGAAAACCGGAAGTCGAAATTTTTTGCGAATCCAATACTTTCTTCTATTGCATATAGAAGAAAATATAAAAGGTATTTGTATTTCGTTTTTATACAACTGGTTTCCATTCACATACGTAACTAGTATGATGTGGCCACAACATGAATTTCTTCTATATAATTTTACAAAAAATTCATTGAATACAAATAAATTATTAAATTGTTTTCCATTATAAATGCAGATGATTTTTATCTGAAAGAATTATATCGATACATGCCGAAAGAAAGTAATTTTTTTTTTTTTGCCAATATCAAAAGAAATAATATATTTTTCTAACTTTTTTTCGTTGAAAGATAAAAAAAAAAAAAAAAAAAAAAAAAAAATCTATAACTCAGGAATGCTCCCACGTGCACTTTTTCTTGTAAACTATTATTATTATAAATAATTCATATTAATTTTACAATCACATTTATACAAAATTTTGTCTCATACTGTTAAAAATTTAGAAAAGTGCGATCACAGCACCACATGTTGAGCAATTGTTACACAAATCTAATCAGCACCAGTTTATGCCAGGGTTCAACTAAATACCAAGTTTGGTTAAATTTCGTTTATTGGTTCGTGAGTTACAGCGTCCACAAAATTCGTGATACACATACACAAACTGACAGACAGACAGACATTTTCTAAAAACAGTCAAATCGTGTTCAGGACATCCCAAAACGTGTAAATCTATTGAAAACTGGAGTTCGAAAATTTTCACGAATCCAATATTTTCTCTATATATACATATAGAAGAAAGTAAAAATTTAAATACCATTGGGATAATAAGCCATAATAGACTTATTTTATGTCATTCTTCTGTATTCAATAGAAGAAAGTACTGGATTCGTAAAAATTTTCTACTTCAGTTTTCGACGGATTTACACGTTTTGAGAGTTCTAGAATACGATTTGGTTATTTTTAGAAAATGCCTTTCTGTCTGTCCGTCTGTGTGTGTGTGACAAATATTTTGTGACAACTATATCTCCGGAACTACTGCTCAAAGTTACATATAAATTTATATGCAGATGCAAATTGACCTAATTTAGTGCCAGTCAACATTTGGTGTCAACTGCTCAACAAGTGACGCTGCTATATAACGATTTCCGTAATTTAAAGGGAAGCTATCACTCAGGATCTATTTCGCATAAGCAAACAAAACTAATATGTATGAAGGCCATTATAAGACATTATGCTGGTGCAATTTGAACGCTTATCGGCCAACAGGTGTCGCTGCTATAGAGCGATATCTGCAATTTGAGGGAAAGCTATAACTCAGGAACTACTGCACAGAAATTATATAATTTTATATGCAGATCAAACTTGACCTAAATTAGAGCCTACCAGCTTTTGGTGTCAACCGCTCAACAGGTGGCGCTGCTATACAGTGTTTTTCGCAATTTAAGGGGAAATATTATAATCTCAGGTTCTATGGCGTACTTTCAAAGGAAATTTAATATGTAAGAAGGCCATTATGAGACCTTATACCAGTTCAATTTAAATGCTTATCGGCCAACAGGTGGTGCTGCTATACAGCGATTTCCGCAATTTACGGGAAGGTTGTAGCTAAGGAGCTACTGCACACAATTGCATATAAATTTACATGTAGATGCACCTTGACCTAAATTAGCACCTATGAACTTTTAATGTGAACTTATAAACAGGTGGTGCTGCTACACAGTGATCTCTGCAGTTTAAGGAAAGGCTATATCTCAAGTTCTATTGCGTATCATCAAACAAAACTTGATATATGTGAAGGCCATTATGAGACATTATGCTGATTCATGTTGGATGCTTATAGGGCAATAGATGGCACTGCTATAATGGAAAATTCCTCGATAACGGAAAGGTTATATCTCAACTTGTGTGGCATATAACTGTGCAAAACAAAATGTGTGAGACAACCATTATAAAAAAGCATTTTTAAAGATGTTGTTTATAGACAGTAAAATGGTCTTTATTTGGATATTTAGTGACAGTTTTCTCTAAGATGAAAATCATTTGCATTCATCATGTTAGATAATTTTAATAAATAATAGTTTTATTTTATTTATTTATTTATTTTTTCCCTTAGTAAATTTATATAGGAAAATATAGAATAAAGTCTTGTGATGGCCACAACATACCTGTTTTTTATTAAAAGAAATGAATTGCAAGAATCTACATCTATAAAAGCAGATCTCCTGACTGACTTGCTTACTCACTCAGCAATGCCGAGTTAAACTAATGGACACACTATGTGGAATTTCATGAGATTATTTCTTCAGTGACGTGATTTAAGAAGCTATTTTTTGAAGTTTCCCCGCAAATGGAGGATCAAAAGTTGTTTCTCGCATTTTTCATCGTATCTTAAGGAAAGAAAACAAGAAAAAACCGGATATCCGGCCGGTTTTGACCCGGATTTCCGATGATATTTCGGATATTGAAAAATCTGCCGGATATGCCGGATACCGGATATTTTCCGGATATCTGGTCCATCCCTAATATATATATATATATTATGATAAACGTAAAGGTAATTTAATGCATTTAGATGATTGAAAATGTTCTTTAGTTACAAATCGTTTCTATCTTTTCTTTTTTTTCTTTTTCTTTTTCAGAAATTGAATGATTATCTTCTTTATGTGAAAGTGTTGATATTTGAGTTGTCTTTTTATTGAAGAATTATTTAAAAATTTTAAATGTTGTATACCACCGCCTTTAGAATGCACTAAATCTGGCAAGAAGAGCTAAAAACCCATAGATCATAATTTAGAATGAATGAGAAAAAAATGAGTCAAAAATCCATAGAAAAAAAAGGAGGAAAACGAATAAAAACTCACAATAACAAATGAGTGGAAAAAAAAGAAAAATTAAAAAGGTAACTCCAGAAGGAATATAAGGTCAAAATAGGCTAGAAAAGGTTGTAGAAGATCGGGAAGACATCAAGTAACCTAAAGCTATCGTCGAAGGTTTGCTATATCTCGCCTAGTATAAGACTAATTTAAGTATAAGTTAAAATCAATATATATTAATACTTACGTACAAATAAGTCCAAACATTACAGCATATGTTTACGTAACGTTTATGTACAAATAATTTCTTATTTGATGTAGTTATCCCAACAATGATAAATATAATTAAAATAGCAATAATACAGGAAAATGTTATAAAAAATATTTTGATAATATTTTTAAACTTCCGCATAAAATATTTTGCATTATCGCATTTAACGCAAGAATCAGAATGCGACTTCTGTGGCACATACAACTTACATATATATATATATATATATATATATATATATATATATATATATATATATATATATATATATATAATTAAAAAAGGTGTAAGTGTAATTATTAAAACACGATAATTAGTGCAAAAGCTATAACACTTTTTTATATTTATGTTTATGTTTCAGTCATTAGTTTTGTGAAACATATTAATTAATTTTTTTTAAATTATTAAACCTTTGTAATTATGTCTATATATATGTATGTATGTGCTTGTGTATATGATGCCGTATCTATAAAAGTACGGTTATTGATTTAATGACAGATGTCGCATTAAACCTTTCTAATAGTAGTATAGTAGTATAATAGTTTAACAATTCAAACGATTATCACTAAGATTAATTTCATCAAATAATTAATTAATTAATTAACTAATTCAGTTTATCATGTTTATCATAAATGCATATCAATATCTACAGCAGAATATTCTATTATGAATGTCAAATTATACATATGCATACGACTTGTATATAAATCTATATTTTTTTCTTTTTTTTTCCTTTTTAAAACATGACAACACTTATTGTGATAAAACATTCATTTATGGCTTATTATAGTATAATAGATATGGCTTGTTATAGTATAAATTTTTAACAGTCGAAACAATAATTACAAAATAAATTTCAGCAAACCACCTTATTTTAATCTGAAGTAGATTCCAAAATTTGAGAAGAACATTTCAGTTTATTATTATTATTGAATCAGATTTAACTAGAAAATTTAAATTTAAATACCAATTATAAAACGTTCCATTATATTTAAAATTTTGTGTTTGGTCATCATAAAACGATAATATTTCGTTTTAATTATAACTTTTTAATACACCATAAAATATTGTCCTATACATATTAGGACATTTCAAACAAATGAAAATTTTGTAAAACAACATAAATGTTTACTTAAATATTTACACATTTTATCAGAAAACAATACTACGAAAATCAGATTATAATGGGAAAATACATATTTGATAAGCTTAGTAAATTTCCCAGAGGGGGTACTGATGTAAAATGAAATCTATCATCTATCGACGATATATTGCCTCCTTTATTATAATATAATAGTTCCCAAATAACCCAATTGTTCAAAGTGACAGGATTGCTTAATCTAAGGGAGTATATACGTAAATGTGCTACGATGAGAATTATTTTATTATCATAAATGCGTATCAAACTCTACAGCAGAATATTTTGTTCTGAATAAGAAACTATACATATGCACACGACTTGTCTGTAAATCTTATTTTTCTTGTAAAACAGGGCAATACTTATCGTGATAAAATATTTATTTATAGTTTGTTGTGATACCTAGTTCATTTGCACTGAAAATAAATCACATGTATGAATATATTACCTTATTAGTAATACATATTTTATTGTAGAATTGATGTAAATATGCGTAGACTTTTCTTTTTAATAATAATATTGCAATTATTTTAATTTTAGAATTTGAAATCAGTCTAAAATATTATACTATCAGAAATCTTTTAAAATCTATCTAATTTTAAAATTTTATTTCTCTCTCTCTCTCTCTCTCTCTCTCTCTCTCTCTCTCTCTCTATATATATATATATATATATATATATATATATATATATATATATATATATATATATATATAATACTATACATATATATATATGTATATTATATATATATGCTACTTCATATATATATATATATATATGTATGAAGTAGCATATAACGCTGTTTAAAAATACTAGTAGGCTTTGCTCGATTTGCTGGCCAATGTATTTCAAGGAGTTAAAAACTGAATCTCTTTTTTATATCACTTTATAAACAACAACAAATAATAATGATAATAATAATAAAGAAAAGAAAAGAAAATCTATTTAAATTTCGCAAAAGCTGGCATCGGATTCCCGATGCCTTCCACACCGTCTTCCTTAACCGCAAAATCTCAGGTACGTGTCTCAATTGCCTTCGAAAATGTCTTACACATTGGCTTCAATTTAGGTGCATATTGAATGACAGCTTCCATACGGACAGTATAAAAAAATAATATATTTCTCTTACATTTGAATTCCAATTACATATAAACATCATAATACGTATTATACGTAATATTTACTTTCATGTTATTTCCTATATTTTGACTAATCCGGCCGACCACAAAATGACAGCAATTTCTCGCCAGATATAACATTACAATATGCTATATGCTCTACATTTTTTCCTGATTATATATATATTTTAAACTTTAAATATTGTATAATTTCCTAAATGCGATTGGGCTATAGAAAAATAAATAAATAAATAAATATGTAAACCTGTTTAAATAGTATGTTTTGAACGGATGAATCTCGTTTAGCATGAAAGCTAAGTTAGCATTATATTAAAGATTTTACTTATTGATAATCTTTGCCATATTTTACATTTCGATGCTGAAGTCGATCAGACACTTTTCTCCAAGGACTCTACTTTCGTGACAGCCATTTAAACTAAATAACTCATCAAAGGTATTGGTATTTTAAGAAGTATTGAAAAAAAAAGTTAAAAGAAACAGAAAAAGAAGCAATAATCGCATAAATTATGTATTTTTGTCTAAAATGGTCACATAAATTCAAAAGTCGCCAAGGGAAGCTACATTATGGCTGTACGATTATACGGTTTATTTATTTAATTATTTATTTTTCTATATACATGCTGCTATTAAATAACAACGAAATATATATAACCACAAAAAATAGTTGTATTGCGATAGACGTAGCCGATCATAGCATTTTGTAAAATTATATTTGGCATGAAATAGTTGTCCTTTGATGGTTGATCGGATAAATCAAATAAATATAGGAATTAACATGAAAGCAAGTATCATGTACCCCCACGTATAGTGTTATTTATATGTAACTGAAATTTAAATATAAAAGGACAATTTCAATTTCTTCGATATTGTCCATTTCGAAACTGTCATTTGATAAGCATCCAAACGAAAGCCCACTGGTAAGACATTTCTCAGTCAGTATTGACAGGCACCAGAGATTCTACAGATAAGCAAGTCGATGCCGAAAGCAGCGGTCACCCGATGCGAGAGTATGAGGAATTTCAGCTTTTTTTGTATTTTTTGTTTACAAAGCGATATATAAAACAGTTATCTTTAAATATAATGTCTAGCGAAGCGGGAAAATTATGCAAGTAAATAAATAAATACTTCCTGAATGAAACCTTCAGTTTTTACTTTTTTTCAAATTACCTGCAAAATTTTATAGGAAGTCCGAGATACTTGAAGATTTTTTTACATGGGGTTACTTCAGAAACAGTATCTGTATGGTAATTATACGATGTCTACTGAACTGGTGTGGTTCTATGGGTAAAAGCACAAACTCACTAATAGCACTCGGCATGAAAATTACTTCTGACACAATTTCAGCATATTGTTATGTAAAATGACCTCCTGAATTCGAATATGATGCCCATTTTGCCCTAGAATCCACCTTTTTTAAGAATGACCCCCTATTTATATTATTTTTCGATGATTTTATGGCAATAAATTTGAATTTTTTTTTTTTTTTTTTTTTTTTTTTTTTTGGGGGGGGGGGGGAATTTTAACTGTTAAATATCTGCTGAGGGGTACAGAGTTGGAAAATTCTGAAATATGACATTTGCGACAAGGACTGAAATAAGTACATAGATCTGAAACCATGTGTCATAAATGATTATTAATCCACTTTATTTATTTATTTTTTAAAAGAAAAAAAAAACTTTAAATAATTATATAAATTTTGCATTTCGTTTCATAACTTTCGCAAATATAATTATCAATGATTTCTTGATAATATTTCATATACAGAGTAACTCTTAAAAATTAAAAATCAATATTTTTAACTTCAGAAAAATAATTATTTAATTAAACAGTCTTTAGTTCTTTAAAACAACTCTATTTAATTGTTTATGAATTAAATAAAAAAGTCTGTTTAAATTTAAATTGACAAGTATTTTAAAGAACATTAATTAATTAAGAATTAAATAAAGTCATAAACATATATTTGTATGTATATTAATTTTACGTGTCATGTGCGTATGAATAATGTTATCAAATAAAAAGTCTTATATATGGAAGATTAAAAAAAATTGATCAAATTTCTAAAATATTTTGCTATTCTTTGATATTAAGAGCGATATATTCAAATTATTTTAAGTCATTATCCTAAAACAATACTCCTAGAAAAATTTGATTGATTGATTTATTTATTCATTTTGTTTTCACTGCAATTGCTTCTTCTTTAATTAATATGGAATGTCAAATAACATATTTTTTGCGTGACATTTTTAAAATTAGTAGGAGGTGTCTATACACACACACACACACACACACACACACACACACATATATATATATATATATATATATATATATCATTATGTAAGTTAATGACTAATAAAATTATTTTATTTGTAATATACATAGTGTGTGTGTGTTTGTTTTAGAATTGAAGTAAATACAATAATGTATACATATATGCATATATGATCTTTTGCACAGAAAGAATAAGATATAAATTTTGTGTGCTTGATTTAAATAAAAGAATTTTTTTTAATTAAGTAGTTAATTACATAAAGGAAAATAAATAATTTAGCGATAAGATTACATCTTCTTCGTAGAACGCAAAAAGTTTACGCTACATTTAGAGTAAAATATCTGTGTGTACCATTATTTTACCTTAATGCTTTTAATAGGGTCATATTTTAACTCGTCTATAAATGGCATTATGCAGCTAAATCAAGCAGACGCATCCAAGCCATAAGTCGGTATGTGTGATTTATGCATAGCAATGATTTAAGAAAATAACTGCTACATGCTATTTTTTATATACATAAAAATACCAAATTTGACAAGCGTAGTGAAGCTTATCACAGGAAATAATTACAATACATATTAAAAATACTTATGTATGTCAATTCTTTAATACGTTATTTGTTTTTAACCCACTTGTTATTTTGGCTACTTGTCAGTTTTGATGGTGATACACTTGCCAATTTTATTTATTTATTTAATTTTATTATTATTTATTTTTCGTTCATCGCCTAGCATATAATTGTGACAACAGTGCGAGATGGGACAAAATGTACACCTCTATTACAAGTGATTTTGTTTTTCTATACTGTGAAATCAATTGGGTTTTAAAGTTGTGTAACTACTTTCCTAATTTAAGCTGTCATTTAATTCTACAGTCTGAAAACGTAATGAGAAATCCGCCTCCTTCAAGAACAAAATAGTACGTTACTAAAATATTCTGTTTCAACATGGACTTTGCCGTCATAATGCATTTGCCGTAATATGAAATCAATTTCCCGCAGTCATCATGGTAAACGCCGATGTCTTGCAATTTAAGTATGTTCTTAACAGATTATTCCAAACAATTATTCTTTTGAAACTGATATATTGATAATGTTGACTCTCATAGAAGGGATATATTTAAATCTGATGGCGCTGTTATTGGGAATGGAAATTGTCCTTTAATCAAGAACCTTAATTTTTTGCATCCAATATGAGATTTTAAATATTTGAAAGGGTTGCACATACGCCATGGATGTTGTCCCTGAAGTGAAAAAACAACTAAAAGGACAATTTACTCATCTCAAAAATTTGTCAGCATTTGTCCGAAAGATAGTTTACTTTTTGTTTTTTAAGACTTTTGTCTGCAAATTTATTTTTGTTGTCTTTAAAATTTTATTTTATTAATGACTTGTTGGATAATATTCCAATTAAATTTCCTGATGTCCAATGCAATCTTTTTCTTTAGAGTTTTACACAGATCTGAAAATTCAATATTTTTAGAAAAAAAAAATCATTTTCTGTTGTATTTCGCAGTTTTTCTCTTATCTTTAGGCTTCGGAAATTTTCTTAATATGTTATTTTGAAACAGGAACACTTTTACAGAGGCCAGAACAGCATTGACAAAATTCACAGTGAGCTCATTGACGTCTTAAGTATCTTCGAGTACCTTATATTTGTTTTTTTAGTACAAGATAGACCTCTTGTCTTTTAACTTTTGGAAGTTGTTGTCGAATTATCTTGTTTCGAGTTTTCATCAGGTTCCGTGTTTTCAATACTAAATGATAATTTTCCTAGCAACGTACTAGCCTGTGTCCACTCCCATAGTTGAAACAATATATCAGATCCAATCAATAAAAATTTATTTCATGGTATGATATTAGTCAGTACCACTTTTAGTTTTATTGGGATTTCTCCATGTTTATTATTGCTATTATTTGTTTTTAATCGAATTTTTGGAAAAGCAGTTTTTTGGTTTCCACTTGTTCGTTAGTTTATGGCATCTTTCATTTCTTGTCCCATTTTAAGTACACGTTCATTTGAATTTTTGGGACCAATTCGTGTATTAAAATGTACCTGAATATTTCTAAGATTGTGCCTTCTGGCTTTGTGTGGAAACATAACAAAATCCTCGCAGATTTTATCTGAAATGTGGATTTCAAACAAACATGAATTAGCTCATAATAATAGCGGTTCATGTTGAGTATTACAACTATATTAAAAAATCTTGTGACTTTGTGACTTTATTTAGTTACTTTATTCAAGTTACTTATAGATTACATTGTTTTTTAAGTTCTTGTTAACCAAAAATCTGACTCCACTACATCTTCCATTAGCAATTTCTTGATAGTATAGCATATTTTCACTACTCAAATCTAGAAAAACTTCACCTTCCCTTCTAACTTAACTGAGTCCTAAAATATCCACTGCCATATGTGGTAGATCTTCTTCAATCTCAAGTAGTCAATATTCAGACATTATGGACCCACAATTTGAAGTACACATATTCATTCCTTGACAGATGATCCGATAATTATATGCACATTATCTATATATATATATATATATATATATATATATATATATAGACAGAGAGAGAGAGAGACAAAATTTACCTTAAATATCACCATGTTGTTGTTGGATAAATAAATTTTACTTTTAAGAATATAGATTAAAATTGCTTGTAAATACCAATGCTCCAACTAAATGAGAAGCAGGTTGAAATTAAGATATTTACGAACCCAATAATAATAATAAATAATAATAGTAATAATAACATATTTTATGATGTTTACATTTCATTCATTTGCGTTGAATATATATATATATATATATTTTTTTTTTTAATATACACCTGAAAATGTTTTCTTTACAAACCATTAATAGAACCACTGAAAGAAATATTATAACTGTAATAAATCTTTATATTCTTATCGTTTAAAAATCGAAAAAAAAATTAATAAACAATAAAAAAGTTAATAATTAAAAAAGCGAAATGAAATTTATTTCGAAACTATAAACACAGAATTTGTTTTTTGTATATTTGTTTGTGTAATAGCACTACATAGCATATTTTGGAAAATTTAGGTACTCTGAATTTATTACAAATTTATAAACAATGATCCACTGCTATGAACTTGTAGTTAATTTATGGTAATATTTTTTTGCAAATTTGGGAGAAAATGAAATTTGATATACATTATAATCGTTTACACAAGCAGAATATTAGCAAAATTATACAAATATAAAATATTGGTAAATATTTAGCATAAAATTCTATACCTGGTACTTAGCTATCTTCGGTATCATTCTAAAAGGTATTTTATTAGGCATTATTTAAACATTTTTATTGTTTTTTTTTTTATTTTATTTTATTTTTTTTTTTTTAAATAAAAAATAATCAATTATTGACTTCTTTCTTTCACAGTTATTTAAAATTTATATCTATTCTGCACATTTATGTAAGTGTTATCGTAAATATTGATATAATAAAATGTAGAAATAATTTATGATATATAATAAAATAAATAAATAAATAAATACATGTATAAATAGCGAAGTGAAAATCATAATGTTTTGTACGTCATAGAAAAACGTAAATTTTTCTAATTTATTTTCCACTTTACATAAAATAAAACTAATATAAAGAGTTAGTTTTGAAGCTTTATGTACTATGTTAGAAATTAATTAAAGATGTTTAAAAAATAGTTAAACACGCACTTCTCAGAAAATTCCGTTTCAAAATACTTAAACTTAAATAATCTAAATTAACATATGCTAACAAACTTTAACATGTTACTACTTCTTTCAGAATTCCTTGTCAAATTTCATTGCAGTGGCACCCGAGTTAAGGGCAATATTCCAAAGTGTTTTTAAAAAGTTATGAACTCTTCTTGTAACTAAAAATATACCTTTTATGTATAGTTAAGTATGTTAAATTTCTGAATAAAATATATTTATCCATTTAAAGGATATAAAAATTACCCCAGAATGAACAAGGTAGAATATTTTCAATTACTTTATATTTATTTTTTTACGAAACGCGAAATGGGGCTTTACATAAATAATTAAAAATATGATATATTTATATTTAATTAAAGTAGAATGCACAATATTAGCAATATAAAAAAAATGTAAGCTTAATGAAAAATTGTTTAATTAGTTTATATTGATATACATAAACACAATAAAATCTCATTAATTATCCCTAATTAAAATATGAAATATATATATTTTTTACCATTATGAGACATTCAATTAAAATACACATATGCAAAATTTAAATAAATATAAATTTTTTTGTATATTTCTTTACTAGTAATGAAACAATATTTAATGCACAAACATAAACATTGAAAGAAACTATAGTATATAAATACGCACGTTATTTTGTTTTGCTATTATAATGTCTTTGAGTGCGAATGTTTGCTCATAAAATACTGTTTAAATACTTACGAAGTAGTTAGGATAAATTTTGAAATGTTTGATTAAAAATAATAATAATAATAATAATAATTAATTAATTAATTAAAAAAAGTTTGTGTAATTTATAATACTGAAATGAGCGTTAAATAAAGAAATGATTTCCATTAAAATATACCTTAAATAAACTCGAACACGCATGCGATTATTATTTAAGAAAACAAAATTAAATATTCATATATAGGAAAATTTTTAAACAATTCAAATCAATGTTAACAAGAAAGAAATATGATGTGTAAAAATCACATGATTTACATTACGCATCATTACGCGTAATACCTAAAATTTTTGGAGTTCATGTTGTCAGACGACATACAATTGATCTAACAAATCAGAAACCAAACTACTTTCATGTAAGAGAAAAACGATGCATGATTAAAAACATACAGTTAAAATTTATACTTTTTTTTTTTTTTTTTTAAGCCCAAATTACCAAGACTTTTTATTGTCCTATCTAATCAGAATGACTCTAAATTTTCCTGAAATAACCAAGTAATACACATGAAAGAAAATTTAAAAATAGGTTTATATATCAATTTTTAAGAAAATCGTTAGAGACAGTCTGATATACGGAATTTTGATCCCGATTTTTATTTTCAAAACTTGACAAACTCATATGTGACCGGAAAACTACAATTATGAATATTTAAAAGATATATATATAGAGAATTTAAAAATATCCGTTTGGCCATTTTTACATTAACGCATTTTAGACAACTAAAATTCACCTATGTGTACAGGATGTCTATCAATTTTCCTGAACTACGAGTTAACACCTATGAAATGGCATGCAAAATATTGTTTTCTATATAGAATGTTTAAAGAAGTTTGTACAGCCGTTGTTGAGTACTTACAGTTTAAAATGCCATGATTGGATTTTCCAATATTCACCAAAAGTTAGAAAAATATCTATACACAACAACTATTTTCTAAGTTCTGCGTTGTTAGTTTAGGCGATATTATAGTCAGAAGATTCCATACACACTCACATACACACGGATACAAACAGATCCATAAAATATTTAGAATAAATATAATTTTACAGTTGATTTGTAAATCCTTTAAACACCTATAATTAAGTTAAAATTGTGAAAAATAAAAACAATTTATTTTAAACGAAATTAAAACTGTAAAACTGTATGATGTAAAACGTTTAACATTTCAAAATGGCTGTATATAATTTTCAATTTTCAATTTTGTATATATATATATACATATATATATATATATACACACAATCACACACACACACACACACATACACACACACACACACACACATATATATATATATATATATATATATATATATATATATGTATATACACACACACACACACACACACATATATACAGTCGAACTTCGTTAACGTGAATCTCAATGGGGATATAAAAAAAAAATCATGTTATCAGTAGTTCATTCTATTAGTAAATGGTTTTCAGATGACTAAAGCAAACTTAATTTTCACGGGGATTTTGGAAGCAAATCATGTTTAACTTAATTCACTTTATCACACACAATCACACACACACACACATATATATATATATACAGTCGAACTTCGTTAACGTGAATCTCAATGGGGATATAAAAAAAAAAAAAATCATGTTATCAGTAGTTCATTCTATTAGTAAATGGTTTTCAGATGACTAAAGCAAACTTAATTTTCACGGGGATTTTGGAAGCAAATCATGTTAAAATTAATTCACTTTATCGAAGTTCGACTGTATATACATATATATATATATATATATATATATATATATATATATGGAGAAATATTTATAGTTTATTATTATTATTATTATATTTATTAAATATAAAATTTATGTATCATTAATTACTAGATAAAAATTACTTGCTTTCTATTACAATTTTCAATTGATAATTAAACTTGTGAATACAACAATCTATCTAGAGTTATTGATAGGTACTATTTCATTTCTGTATTTATTTTTAAGTTTGATGAACTTTTACTTAACATTTACAGTGTACACAGCACAAAAACCTCAAAACAGAATTTGTCATTTTAGACATAGTTTCAACCTCAGTGAACTAGAGCGTAAAGAAAAGATCACGCAATCTTTCATATACAAGAGATTTACTTAAATAGCATATAGCGACGTCTTCAATGTATATTTTAAAATATGTTTTAAATGAAGCAATATTTTAAAATGAAAGAAAAATAAATAAATAAATAAATATAAAATATAAAAAGTAATATATTTTAAATTTTATTGTAAAGGATGCAATAGTTTGACGATTTAATTGTAGTATAATATTATTTAATAAAAGCGGTGTTTCATGTCAGAATGATTTTACCTAATTCCTCATCACGTACTTAGAATAAAAAACATTTAAACTGTAATGTAGAATATTTTTGTAGATAATTACAATATTCTACCTGTAAATACTCCTTAAATACTTTTATAAATTTTCAAATAATAGATTTTTAGTTATTACTATTGATTTTTATTTATTTATTTTATTTATTTATTTATATATATTCTTTACACATCCTTACACATCCTTATACCTTACACATCTCAGAAAACAATGTTCAAATGAATCATTTTTAGGACAAGAAAAAATAAGGTAATTTTTTTTTTTTTTTTTTTTTTTTTTTTTTTTTATCTAATCTAATCTATTTATTTATTTTTTTATCCCTCTCTCTCTCTCTCTCTATATATATATATATATATATATATATGTGTGTGTGTGTGTGTGTGTGTGTATCGAAGTTATATGAGATTTTAAAATATGAAAATATAAGCATATATCCAATAAATATATATATATATATATATTATTCTGTATAATACAATATGAAACGATACTTTATAATAAATACAACAGATACTAGACGAGAAATATTATGTAAGTAAATATTCATTATAACTAAAAGATTACGTAAATTCATTTACTCCTCTGAAAACTGGATCAGTAAGATTTAAATATAACTAAAAAGTAGTTTTATGAATAATTAATTTTTCTCACCTCCTTTTAATACATGTAGAAAAATTAAAATTATTAAATTTTGTAAATTATAAGAATATATATATATATATATATATATATATATATATGTATATTTCAATGTATACTTTGTAAAGAATTCTAAAATTGTATCATTAAAATTTTTTAATTTTCAAGAAATGTATCAGAAGAAACGCAAAACGTTAACTATAATTACATCATAAAAATAAATATTCATGCGTAAAAAACAAGAAAAATGTGATAAATATTATTTATTTATATAAACATCTATGAAAAGAAACTTCATAAATTTAGACCAATAAGCTGTAATTATAGAATAGAATTTTAAGTAAAGAAAATCAATTGAATAAGTAAGTCATTAGTACTCATTTATCATTTCCGTCTTCTCGTAATTATAGTATTGCTAACAGTCAAACACATTATTCACAGCTTTCCTTCTAAAGAAAGAAATAATTTTCTTCTTCGAATGAAAATCCCAGATTATTATTATTTAGTTATCTTGTCTGAAAACTTTGGCGTAAGTATTATAAAAGTTTGTTTTACTAAATATAAGTAACTTAGATACAAATTATATGATTTATTTAGCATTAATATATAAGATAAATAATTTAATATATTTCTGTTTTAATGCGTTAACATATGCTTTTTAAGTATTAGCCTCATTTTAAGAGACTCGTGTCTTCCACTGAAACACTATAATATAATATATAGATAGATAGATAGATGTGTGTGTATGTTTGTATGTGTGTATATGATAATGTGTATTGGCAATGAAATTGTCACTAAGAGAATTGTTTTACAATCTGTAGCAAAGGTGTATGACCCTGTAGGGTTTATTTACACTTTTATAATAAGAGTTAAATTTCTAATGCAAGAATTATGGGAGCAGGGTATTGATTGGGATTGTGCTTTACCCGATGATTTAACGCAAAAACTTAAGAAATGGCATAGTGAAATACAGTATTTAGAAAATTTTGAAGTGCTTAGAAAATATTTTACGAATTTTGAAAAGTTAACTCCTGAAACTATTCAAATTTGTGTTTCCTGCGATGCGAGTTTAAAGGGATAAGGCACAGTGGCTTATTTTCGTGGAATAAAATAGATGAAAAGCCATTTAAAAAGAACTCTTGGCAAACAAATACTAACTTATGAACAGTACCTTACTTTAATTACTCAGATTGAATCGTGCTTGAACTCAAGACCTCTTGTTGCGCTCTCGAGTGATCCAAGCGATTTAAGTGATCTAACTCCAGGACATCTTATCATAGGCACTGCCTTGACTGCAATACCGGAACGTAACTATTCTTCAGTTAACCTAACCCCGTTAGAGAGAAAGAAACATCTGCAATTTTTTTTTTCAAAGTTTCTGGAAGATTAGTCCTCAGATTACCTATCAGACTTGCAAAGACGATCAAAATGGTTAATAAGCAACCCAAATTTCAAGAAAAACGATTTAGTTTTAATAAAAGACGATAATCAGCCCTCTTTGAAGTGGAAATTGGTCGAATAATTAAATTATTTCCTGGAGAAGATGGCAAAGTTCGTGTTGTACTGTTAAAAACTGTTTACGGGGAGTTGAAGAGTTCGATCGCCAATTTATCTCCTCTGCCATTTTAGAAACAATTGAAAACTATTGAACGGAACTGATGATTAAATATTAGAACAAAAAACTTTTCACTTTCTTTGTTCGTTTGTTTGTTCCTGTATTTTATTCACTTACTTTAATAATCTAATTACAATGTTTTCATTATGTATATTAATCTCTTTATATATATATATATATATATATATATATATATATATATATATATATATATATATATATATATATTTGCAGTTTTGAAGATAGAACCTGAAAATCATGTAGTAAATTTTTTTAAATTTAATTTAGTTTATGAATGTGAAAGTAATTTTTTTTTTTTTTTTTTTTTTAGGATATTTTTATGAAACTCCGTTCATGGGGGCGGAGCATGTTTGAGCGTAGATTTACTACTTTCGGTGTGATATTTCCCCTGTGCTCTAAGAAGTTTTGCTCTTTTCCAAATAGATGTAGAACTCTCTCTCTGAAATCTTGTCTTTTTTTTTTTTTTTTTTTTTAAGTTTGAATAATGTGTGCACTTTTCATTGCTGAACGTGAAAATATAAATATGTGTCTTGGCTCCATTTGGAGATTGCTATACACGAATGATTCTGTACATGGAAAATTGAAAGTTTTGAATTTAAATTGTGAATTATGTTACCTGCAAATTGTAAATAGAAATATTTTCAATTATAACAAATAAACTATTAACGGTCTCCCATCTAGTGATTTTTTCGTTGTATGCCTGAAACAAAACTTTTGAAATCGAAATTCACAACGTAGAAACACAACGAAATTCACAACACATAAAATAAATCTTATAAAAAAAAAAAAAAAAAAAAAAAAAAAAAATGAAATGAAACTTGAATTTTTAAATATAAAACTAAAGCAGAATATTTATAAACTCATGCGCAAATGCAGCAAAAAGAAATATAGAACTGTAATAAATAAGCAAATTAACCCGATAGTAGTCGCTAGTTGGTCGATTTGCCGCCCATCCTTCAGTGTTGCGAGATTTTTTTATTCAATAGCCACCAAAAAGTTTTAGAAGTGGCATTTCATATACATAAAACGCGAATAAAATTAAAGAAACGTCGATCACATCACTTCTTAAAATTATTGGTGACAGTTGAATAAAAAGTGCGCAATCTGTAATAGGTGGCGCTGTATATAGCGACTACTAACGGGTTAACCAAGGATAAATGAAAATTAAAACGTTGGTTATTTGCCAAAAAACACGCTTCTTGTCCCCGGCTTATCACATATGGAAGCAAAACCAAACAGCAATCGAATTGTATTAATAAAAGCAATTAAATTCATAAATAAAGTACAAAAGGAAATACATAAAAAAAAAGAAAGAAAAAAGAAAAAAACAAGAATATAAATAAATACAAAGACAAAGTTAAACAGTTAGTAGATTAAGGAAATTTACCCCCCCCCCCTTCATCAAAAATATAGACATAATATATATATATATATGTGTATATATATATATCACATATATATAGCTAATTTTCATGTATTTTTTATTTGTAATTTTTTTTTTTTTTTTTATAAATGTATATATATATATATATATATATATATATATATATATACACATTGTGGCCATAATTAAATTGACAGTACTGCTTACTGTAGTGCAATCTAATTGTAAAATCGGCACTAAAACTTTTAGGAAGTGTAAACAAGACGGGAGACAAAGTATTCCGAAAACGAAAAATTCCAAAACTGACCATTAGGAGAATATGAGATTGGCGCTGTGTAATAAAAATGAGAGAGTTTTAAAAAGTGGATATATGGGGACAATTCAGCTCATTGTCTCTAATTAGAATAATAAATGAGAGAAATCATTGCCAAAACAGTGCACAATCACCAATTTTAAATTATAAGTTACGACAAAAGCTTCCTTAAAAAACAGCGCCACATATTAAGCTAGCGATAAATTTTAAAACATTTTACCCCCAGAATCCTTCTTTCCGCCGCTTTGTTTACTTTTCCTACAACGTTTAACGCTATTCTTGCAATTAGATTTCATTGTAGAACACTGTAAGCCATGTAAGTCAGTTTAATTGTGGCCACACTACATATGTAAATATACAGTGTGGCCACAGTTAAACTGAAATGGATTACAATCTTTTATAGCACGGTCTAATTGCAAGAATAGAGTCATTTTTTTAGGAATCATAAACACGGCGAAAAATTCCTATGAAGGAAAAATTCAGAATGATCACTATCTCTTATATTATTAAAATCTGTACGCGTGTGTCTGTGTGTCTGTGTGTCTGTGAGAAACTGCTTGACGCAGCTAAGGCTCCGCCGCTAAAGGTCGCACGGACTTCGAACAGGTACCGTCGGACAGAGAATTTATCGCAGATCTGGGTTATCTAATTTGCTAAACGATGCGACCCTAATTAGCGGAGATATTAATTAAAATGTCGACCATTGTCTAACGAAAAATGACCCAGAATTCATGATTAAATGCTTAAAAAGCGACATTTTTACGGAAAAAGTGGAAAATAAATTAGAAATATCAGTCGTATTGTTACAAACAAGATACCATTGGAAAGAGCTTTTTTTTCTTAAACTGATGGTTTAAACGGCTTATCGATCGGACAATTAGATTTTTTAAAATTAACTAAACTATAAAAAAATATTGGCAACAAATCACAAGAATCTTAGCTTTGCAGACTTTTCGTCTACAGCAGTCTTCAACGGAAACACATCTGGTATTTAATGACTGGTCACGTGTTTCGTACTGCGATTAAAAATTGCAATTTTCTATTTTCTTCAATTTTTCAAATTTTACACATTTTATTTAGTATATAATATTTACACCACAAAACAAACTTGCATTTCAAATTTCATCGATTTTGGTCAATAAACAAAAGATTTACATTTTAATTGCAAATTAAATTTTATCTTTACATCTCCTTATATTATTAAAATCTGTACGCGTGTGTGTCTGTGTGTCTGTGTGTTTGTGAGAAACTGCTTGACGCAGCTAAGGCTCCGCCGCTAAAGGTCGCACGGACTTCGAACAGGTACCGTCGGACAGAGAATTTATCGCAGATCTGGGTTATCTAATTTGCTAAACGATGCGACCCTAATTAGCGGAGATATTAATTAAAATGTCGACCATTGTCTAACGAAAAATGACCCAGAATTCATGATTAAATGCTTAAAAAGCGACATTTTTACGGAAAAGGTGGAAAATAAATTAGAAATATCAGCCGTATTGTTACAAACAAGATACCATTGGAAAGGGCTTTTTTTTCTTAAACCGGTGGTTTAAACGGCTTATCGATCGGACAATTAGATTTTTTAAAATTAACTAAACTATAAAAAAATATTGGCAACAAATTACAAGAATCTTAGCTTTGCAGACTTTTCGTCTACAGCAGTCTTCAACGGAAACACATCTGGTATTTAATGACTGGTCACGTGTTTCGTACTGCGATTAAAAATTGCAATTTTCTATTTTCTTCAATTTTTCAAATTTTACACATTTTATTTAGTATATAATATTTACACCACAAAACAAACTTGCATTTCAAATTTCATCGATTTTGGTCAATAAACAAAAGATTTACATTTTAATTGCAAATTAAATTTTATCTTTACATCTCCTTATATTATTAAAATCTGTACGCGTGTGTGTCTGTGTGTCTGTGTGTTTGTGAGAAACTGCTTGACGCAGCTAAGGCTCCGCCGCTAAAGGTCGCACGGACTTCGAACAGGTACCGTCGGACAGAGAATTTATCGCAGATCTGGGTTATCTAATTTGCTAAACGATGCGACCCTAATTACCGGAGATATTAATTAAAATGTCGTCCATTGTCTAACGAAAAATGACCCAGAATTCATGATTAAATGCTTAAAAAGCGACATTTTTACGGAAAAGGTGGAAAATAAATTAGAAATATCAGTCGTATTGTTACAAACAAGATACCATTGGAAAGGGCTTTTTTTTCTTAAACCGGTGGTTTAAACGGCTTATCGATCGGACAATTAGATTTTTTAAAATTAACTAAACTATAAAAAAATATTGGCAACAAATCACAAGAATCTTAGCTTTGCAGACTTTTCGTCTACAGCAGTCTTCAACGGAAACACATCTGGTATTTAATGACTGGTCACGTGTTTCGTACTGCGATTAAAAATTGCAATTTTCTATTTTCTTCAATTTTTCAAATTTTACACATTTTATTTAGTATATAATATTTACACCACAAAACAAACTTGCATTTCAAATTTCATCGATTTTGATCAATAAACAAAAGATTTACATTTTAATTGCAAATTAAATTTTATCTTTACACGCCGGACATATTTGCAATATTCTAATACGCGTATTTCAATTTCTAATTACGATTAATTTATTTTTTATACATCATACGAAAGATATTTTAAAGTTCTTTTACACAATTCAAAGTTTTCAACAGATTTACACGTTTTGAGGTCTCCTGAATCAGTGTTCTTTTATGGCGCTGTAATATTTTCAAATTTCAATATTTCAATTTCTAATTATGATTAAATTATTTTTAATACATCATTCGAAAGATATTTTAAAGTTCTTTTAAATTATCGAAAGTTTTCACCAGAATTACACGTTTTGAGGTGTCCTGAATCAGTTTTCTTTTATGGCGTTGTAATATTTTCAAATTTCAATATTACAATTTCTAATTATGATTAAATTATTTTTAATACTTAATTCGAAAGATATTTTAAAGTTCTTTTATATTATCGAAAGTTTTAACCAGATTTACACGTTTTGAGGTGTCCCGAGTGAGTTTTCTTTTGTATCTCAGATACAAATTATAATAATTTCATAAGTAATACATCATTAGAAAGCTTTTTTGATTTGGAATCGAACAGTGGAATACAGAAATTTCTACCGCCAGATGGCGCTGTAATTTTTTCAAATTTCAATATTTCAATTTCTAATTATGATTAAATTATTTTTAATGCATCACTCGAAAGATATTTTAAAGTTCTTTTAAATTATCGAAAGTTTTCACGAGATTTACACGTTTTGAGGTGTCCTTAATCAGTTTTCTCTTATGGTGCTGTATTATTTTCAAATTTCAATATTTCAATTTCTAATTATGATTAAATTTTTTTTAATACATCATTCGAAAGATATTTTAAAGTTCTTTAATATTATCGAAAGTTTTCACCAGATTTACGCGTTTTGAGGTGTCCTGAATTAGTTTTCTTTGTATATCAGCTACTAATTAAAATAATTTCATAAGTAATACATCATTAGAAAGCGTTTTTGAATTGGAATGGAACAGTGGAATACAGAAATTTCTACCGACAGATGGCGCTGTAATATTTTCAAATTTCAATTTCTAATTATGATTAAATTATTTTTAATTCAAAATTCGAAAGATATTTTAAAGTTCTTTTAAATTATCGAAAGTTTTCACCAGATTTACACGTTTTGAGGTGTCCTGATTACGTTTTCTTTTGCATCTCAGCCAAATGAGTTAGATCGTTCAAAATTGGTATACGTAGGTTAATTAAGAGGGCCTGAAAAGGTGGAGAAGAAATAGGCGTGCACCGCGCGCGTATCCCTTAACTTGTGCGCACGCGACTGCGCTGCTGAAGGCAGTGGGTACCCGGTGCGAGTTTTTTCCCGATCATAAATGATTTTTTTTTAGGGGGCACGAAGGCTCAGGGAAGAAATACGCGCGCGCAGCGCGTGTATCCCTGAAGTTGTGCGCGCGCAGCGCGCACGGGACTGCGCTGCCGAAGGCAGTGGGGACCCGGTGCGAGTTTTTACCCGATCAGAAATGATTTTTTTTTAGGGGGCACGAAGGGTCAGGGAAGAAATACGCGCGCGCAGCGCGTGTATCCCTTCAGTTGTGCGCGCGCAGCGCACACGGTACTGCGCTGCCGAAGGCAGTGGGGACCCGGTGCGAGTTTTTAACCGATCAGAAATGATATTTTTTGGGGGGGGGGCACGTAGGGTCAGGGAAGGAATACGCGCGCGCAGCGCGTGGGGACCCGGCCCGACTTTTTACCAAATAAGAAATGATTTTTTTTTTAATTTCTTTTCTTAACACTAAAAGTTTCTGTTAGTGATTCATTATTTTTAGTGATTCATTTGAAAATACTGACCCGCTAGCGGGCGAAGCCAGCTAGTCTCCTATATTATTAAAATCTGTACGTGTGTGTGTGTGTGTGTGTCTGTCTGTCTGTCTGTCTGTGAGTAACGGCTTAACGCAGCTAAGGATCCGCCGCTAAAGGTCGCACGGACATCGAACAGGTACCGTCGGACAGAGAATTTATAGCAGATCTGGGTTACCTAATTTGCTAAACGATGCGACCCTAATTAGCGGAGATAATAATTAAAATGTCGACCATTGTCTAACGAAAAAACGATTCAAAATGGCACGCGACCGCCAATTTCGACCAGGACCGCTTACCTCGAAAGAAGAACTACAAAGGGGAAATTTCGTGGGTTTTTGTAAAGCGATCCTGTTTGAACGGTTCGACATATCGAAAATACACCTATACCAAAAGAAAGAGCATTTATTACCGATTCTTACGGTACAATTTTTTTTTTAATTTTTTTATATTTTTAAAAAAAGTTTTAAAAAGGGTCGAAAATTTCTCTTTTTCGCGATCGTCTTTTTTGAAAGGCCCTGTACGACCGAGTAACTCTTCCATTTCTTAACAACTGGTACATAAAGAAAGGCCATTTAATCCTCTTTCGAACCATATAAACATTTTTACAAAATACGGATTAGCGATCCATACTTTTAGATTTTACGAAACATCGATTTTTTCGCAAAACATTTTATAACTCAAAAGCGTTTAGAGATAAATCATTTCTTTTTTTTTTTTTTTTTTTTTTTTTTTTTTTTTGTATATACATCTCGCTTCCATAATTCAATTTCCAAAAGATTGAAAGAAAATTTCAAAAACTGAATGAGTTATAATTTTTTTAATTTTACGCTTTAAAGCATTTATTTGAAAACTGCACCTTTCCTTCCGTAATGATTTTCAGAATTCCATTGCCGTTTGTCGTTTCCATGGAAACCACTTCAAGGAAGTGAGATGTCTGCTCGGAAGCGAAAAAAAAAAAAAAGCACCTGCCGTTGATATTCGGATGTAATTTAAGTGGTATAAAAAATTGCAAATTTCTATATTCTTCAATTTTTCGAATTCGGACATGACACTTGGTATGAAATCTTAAAACCATAAAATAAACTTGCAATTCAAATTTCATCGATTTTCGTCAAAAAAAAAAAAAGGTTTACATTTTAATTCCAAAGTAAATTTTATTCTAATATGCGTGTTTCAATTTCTAATTATGATTGTTTTCTTTTGCATCTTAGCTAATTGAGTTAGATCGTATACGTAGGTTAATTAGGAGGGGCTGAAAGGGTGGGGAAGAAATAGGTGTATACCGCGCGCGAGATTTCATCCGATTTACAAATTTTGAGGTGTCCTGATTAGGTTTTCTTTTCAATATTTCAATTTCTAATTATGATTAAATTATTTTTTATACATTATTCGAAAGATATTTTAAAGTTCTTTTTTTTATTTAAAGTTTTCAACAGATTTACACGTTTTGAAGTGTCCTGAAATAGTTTTCTTTTGTATCTCAGCTACTAATTAAAATAATTTCATAAGTAATACATCATTAGAAAGCTTTTTTTGAATTGGAATCGAACAGTGGAATACAGAAATTTGTACCGCCAGATGGCGCTGTAATATTTTCAAATTTCAATATTTCAATTTCTAATTATGATTAAATTATTTGTAATACATCATTCGAAAGATATTTTAAAGTTCTTTTTTATTATCGAAAGTTTTCACTAGATTTACATGTTCTGAGGTGTCTTGAATTAGTTTTCTTTTGCATCTCAGCCAAATGAGTTAGATCGTTCAAAATTGGTATACGTAGGTTAATTAAGAGGGCCTGAAAGGGTGGAGAAGATATAGGCGTGCACCGCGCGCGTATCCCTTAACTTGTGCGCGCGCAGAGCGCACGGGACTGCGCTGCCGAAGGCAGTGGGGACCCGGTACGAGTTTTTACCCGATCAGAAATGATTTTTTTTTAGGGGGCACGAAGGGTCAGAGAAGGAATACGCACGCGACTTTGCTGCCGAAGGCAGTGGGGACCTGGTGCGAGTTTTTTCCCGATCAGAAATGATTTTTTTAGGGGGCACGAAGGCTCAGGGAAGGAATACGCGCGCGCAGTGCGTGTATCCATGAAGTTGTGCGCGCTCAGCGCGCACGGGACTGCGCTGCCGAAGGCAGTGGGGACCCGGTGCGAGTTTTTACCCGATCAGAAATGATTTTTTTTTAGGGGTCACGAAGGCTCAGGGAAGGAACACGCGCGCGCAGCGCGTGTATCCCTGAAGTTGTGCGAGCGCAGCGCGCACGGTACTGCGCTGCCGAAGGCAGTGAGGATCCGGTGCGAGTTCCCGATCAGAAATGATTTTTTTTTGGGTGCACGTAGGGTCAGGGAAGGAATACTCGCGCACAGCGCGTGGGGACCCGGCCCGACTTTTTACCCAATCAGAAATGATTTTTTTTTTTATTTCTTTTCTTAACACTAACAGTTTCTGTCAGTGATTCGTTAATTTTAGTGATTCATTTGAAAATACTGACCCGCTAGTTTCTTTATTAAAATAAGTTATTTTTACTTATTGAAATTTAAATATTAAATTTAAGAATGATCAAGTTTCGAAGTTATAAATATAATTTCCCATAATATCATTACTAAAGGGTATTATTTAATTAACTTTTTTTCATTGCAACATTTACGTTCTAATGTTACATAAAAATGTTAATTTGTCATCGCTTTCGAGGAATATAATGAAAGTCTCTTACGCTTTCTTATAATACGAACAAAAGCAGAATATTGTGTAACTGTTCTTTTCGGGACAAAATTGAATTTATTTTATTGAAAGAAAAGATTTTCCGATTCTTCAATCATTAAAATAAATATCGAAAGAACAAATAATAACTGGGATCGTTTCTTGTTAAAATAGAAAACCAACTTTTGACGTTGTAAAGTTTTTTGGAATTAACAAACCTTACATGAGATTAAATTTTCTATTGAGTCGACAATTAAAAGAAACATGTTAGTTTTATAGTTTCGAAAATAATATGTATGTGTTTTTAATTTTCTACTTTTGAAAATGCGGTGTATTGAATTATATTTTATAATTACGAATTAGCATGAAAAGGTGTATATATAATGAGTAAACTTATATGTTGCCGTGTACTTTTTAATGATTTCTGAATATTTTACATTTTAATATTACTGTCTCTTACCCATAAGGTAGAGAAAGTATTGTTTTTGAGTCAAATTTTCGAACGCGAGATTTTGTTATATTTTGACGTTTGGAGGTTCCCTGAATAAGAAAATCATGTTTTTAGCAAATGGTCTGTGTGTGTGTGTGTGTGTGTTCTGTGTGTCTGTCTGTTATCAGTATATCTCAAAAACAAATTATGGCAGAAAGTTCAAACTTGGTATTCTAAATGTGTATCATATAGGGATGCTACAGTAAGCTTTTCGTTAAGATCAAACAAATGGTTCGTGTACAGGGACAATCAAGAGAACTCTAATACCCAAATGAAACGAATATATATATTTTGTAATAGAGATAGTCAACAGGGGAAAAAAAAATTTTGTGTATGTAGGAGCCTCGCCCCCCCCCTCCTGTGCGGGAAGTCCCCCTCGAGGGAAGTAAATTTTCATGATGGGTACCTTTCAAAAGAGCTCGTCAATACCTTTAAAACGTATGGTTGAACCATCGATCTGCGATATTTTTTTCCCTTATAACAAAAAAAGGGAAAAAAATATCGCAGATTTTTTTTTTTTTAAATATTGAGAATAAAATGGACTTTTTTTGGATATTTGGTGTTATACTACTTCTCTAATATGGAAATCGTCTGCATTATTATAAAAGATAATTTTTTGAAATAATAATTTTTATAAATTATTTTTTAAAAACAGAATTATTTTTTAATAACCGAATTAAATTCTATATAAATGTAGGGGCATTAATGAAACGGGGGGTTGAGGGAGGCGGTAGACCCCCTCACACAGAATTAATCATCATATAAAACTCTTCCGAAGCCTAATTTGAATTGTTTAACATAGGTTTACATAACATCGTATCTTACCTCTTAATGTCCAACCTGTATTTATAGTATTAAATTTCAGGGTAAGAGAAAGTCGTATGAGTGACGCACCAGATTATTTTTTTTTTTCGCAACATTCTAATTAAATAAAGTGTTTCATCTTTTCTATTGTAAATATTTAACAAAAAATTTACTGATCGTCAGTTTAAGGAAAAGCTAGTAGCATATTTTTTGTGTATATATTTAAAAATATATAAATGGTGCAATGGTAAATTCTATTGGTTCAGTTATACAATATACCGATTATGCAAAAGTTACTATGCGTAATATAAGTGACTGAATGTACATTCATTCAAAGAAGACAGTTGTTGTGAAGAAAAATGAAACTATCTACGAACATGAGAAATTCTTTCACTTGAAAACCCGTTATATTATATTCTTCTTTTTTTTTTTTTCTTTTACTGCCATTACCAGCTACTGCAAAGAAAGAATATAATCCTGTGTGAGTGTTCTCACACATATGTCCTTTAAAAGTTTATTTATTTATTCAAATTTAACATATAACAAAAAGGAGGGATTAATGGAGATTATATAAAATGAATCTTTTTAAATTTATGTAATTGAATTAATTAATTATATAGAATTTCCCGTTTTATTTACAAATCAGAATCTTTCGTTTAATAGCGTTCTTTGTCCTTCATTGTTACAAACACATTGCTCTCGGAATAATATAATGCAATTTTTATATCGGGGGTTTTGAAAACTAATTTTGTTTATACTCTTTCCCCGAAAGAATTAAATCAATTTAGCTATAATCATTTATTTTCAGAAGGTAATTTAAAAAGTCGTTATCAGCCTATTTCTAGCATAAGCAGCTATTATTAAAATAAAAAACAATCATTTCAATTCATATTTATTACCCTTGTGTGTTTACATTAAAAGCTATTATTATTTCAAGCAGGTCATTATAGTTCTAAAAATAGATTTATAATGGATTTTTGCCGACTAAGCTGCGTCGGTTATGGACGTTGAGAGTTCAAGGACAATTGGCGATGCTTTTCAATGTTAAATAGATCTAACGTTTGTAACGATTTTTTTTATTCAAAATTTTTGTATTAATATGTTAGGAGGACAAAGAAACAGCTTGGCATTCTTTTGGCTGAATTTTAAGGATTAAGCAGATTTTAAGCAGATTTAGTTAAGTTTTTCGATTTTGAGTTCGTCCGATTAAGACGATCCTTTTTGGTCTCCTCCTACCTCTCTGTCTAGATAACTGGGGTAGAACATTTACCAGCTTTACCAATGAAGTGATGATATAAAAAATTACCTGAGACTATGAACATATGTATTGAATCGCTACTACAATAAAACACACTAAAGAATGACTTGTATGCTGATTATTTAGAGGTAAAGACTTCTGCATTATTCACGGAAGGTTTACGATCTGGCCGTTGTGAGAACAGAACCTGGTTTTACTAAAAAAATCTTCTTTACAGATTTCTGGTGCCCTTCCAGTTTCCCGACCTTCTAGAATGGAGGGGAAGGAGGAACCCGACGGAATCGGAATGATGTTTCGATAACTGAAATTTTTCTTTGGGGAGAACTCATCATGGAACTGCTATCTAAGTCATTTTTTATGGATGAATCTTCTCATTTTCCGAGCATTAAACTTATTTGTTGTTACGAATAAATGCTTGCTTGAATAGATGGCGGTGAGCGAAGCCCGAAAAGATCACTACTCAGGAAATATTTTTCGTGCTTGTGACTTCAAAAAAAAAGGCTTTCTTGAAGTGTTCTGGTGTTGATAGATTTCTTTTCATGGAACAAAGCGGCCGAGAGTGAGGCCTGAAGCTATCGCCGGTCATCTGTGCTCAGCTAAGTGGCCGAGAGGGGGGGCCTGAAAATAAGACTAGACAAAGTGTTTTTGGTTCGTTTATGTTGCCAAGGAGGCATGAGAATGATCTGAACAGGTTACTCAAGCAAATTTTTATCGTTGGACACCATCACCTGTATGTAATCGGCAACTTCGCGTCCTCGAATTTTATTTTATTTTTCTTTCTACTATTGCAGGAATGCATAAGGAACGGAAGAGAGAAGAAGGAAAATAAAAGAAAAATAAACCATTTTTTTCTTTTTTTTTAGCAAATTAATAAAATAATTTGACGAAAAATAAATAAAATTAGGTGATAAAATCTTTTTTTTTTTTACAAAATATTTTTTTTCTTTTAACCAAGTTATATTCAAGAAAGTGGTAAGTTTTATTTGGGTTTGTTAATTTCGTTCCTTACTCACCAGTAAGAAATAATAATAATGATTATAAAAAAAGAGAGGAAGAGAATTTTTAAATATGATATATAGATTTATATTTGGAACATAATTTTTTTTAGAAATTCTATTTTGACATTTTGTTGAAACTTTTGTGCAGGGAGAAATATTCTTTTATTAAGTTGGAATGTTTTTGATATATATTTTTGGTAATTTTTTTACATAATATTTTAATAATGTATTTCATTTGATATAAGTATATATATATATATATATATATATATTGTTTTTCATGATAATTGGTATTTTTCTTTGCTTATAAAGCTTAAGGTGATTTTTTTTTTATTATTATTATTATGAATATTTTTTTTTTTTTTTTTGGTAAATTTTTACATGGCATTTTGATGGGGTATTTTATTTCATATAAATATATATATTTTTTGTTTTGATGCATGATGATTAGTATTTTTTGCATATTGTGATTTGTTTTTATGGGATTTATTACAGATAGTATTACAATTTCTTTTACAACTCCTTATGATTTATTTATTTATTTATTTATTTATTTATTTTTGGAATATTTTGATATATATATATATTTGGTAATATTTTTAATATTCTAGTGAAATATTTTATCATATGCATTTTCCGTGCGCAACAAAATGAAAAATGCGTAATATTTTGTGCTCATTGATTTTAATGCAATTTATTTTTTTACTCAAGCATTTCTGAGATATATTGGTATTTAATTTGACCGAACATAAATAATTAAGATGGCTAGTAAAAAGCATATCAATATCAATATTTTAAACTTTGATGGTGATTCATCCTTACTTGATTTTTTTTTCGATCAGGTTGAGTCTTATGCAAAATTAAATAAACTAAATTCAGAAGAAGCAGTGGCAATTTTAAAGGGAAACTTAACCGGCCCTGCATTAAAATTCATGACTCAATATCCTTTACTATATAAATCTACAGATTTAAAATTTATTAAGGATGAATTCAAGAATTTTTTTTGCTCCAATGAGCAGTACTCAGGCTCTTGTGGAATTCAACAATTTAATACTCTCACCACAAGTGTCTATTAGGAATTTTTCACACAGATTAAACATTTTGGCTGATGTAGTATATTCCCAAATTAAAGATACTAATGCTTTAAATTCCATTAAGTATACTAAATTTATTTCAACGATTCCCTCAACTATTAGAGTTAAAATTCAAGAGGAGGGAATCTCTGAGTATCAAGATGCAGTAAACAGAGCACAAAAATTGCAGGATATAAATGCCAATGAGTCCTTATTGCAATTGAGTTTAAATAACCCCGTAGTAATCACTCTTTCTGAAAAGTTAGTTGAATTGACAGATAAAATAAACAATCTGTCCTTTGCTAATAAACCTAGTGACGTTAACCATACACACGAATCCCCAGTGCAAGATAGGCAAAAAAACAATAGGCAAAGTGAACTAAGACAAAATTATAAAGGTAGAAATCAAAATTTCAGGGGTAATCAAAATAAAAACAGATATTATTCTTCCACTATTTGCCAATTGTGCAATAAAAAAGGACATGTTGCTACTAGGTGCTTTAGATGGCAGAGAAATCAGACTAAGGGTAAATATTATGACAGGAATAACTATAATAAAAAAAGTAATAATTTAAACGAGCGCAGAGATGTAGTCTAGCTGATGCAATTACATCTCAGGAATTGAATAGAGCATTAGCACAAAATTTTTCTTTGGATATTGTTTATGACTTTAATCTACCCAAATTAACAAGTGATAGATTGGTTAATTCTACTGCTTCTCAGACACAACAAATCTTAAAAATTTCTGATTCTAAGTCCACTCAAACTAATAGTGATAAAAGGGAGAACATTTTTAATGTTCATGTAAATTCTCCAAAATTACCTCTTATTAAAATTTTGTTAGATAAACAAAAGGTAAACACACTTTTAGACACTAGTTGGTATGTCAGTTTGTTAGCTGAAAGTACATTTAATAAATTAAAACATAGTTTGAAATATAAACATTTATCTTCCCATGTCACAATTAAGACTGTAAATTCGAATGTGCGGTTTTCATCTTGTATACAAACTACTTTTAAAATTCAAAATCAATTTTTTTCACAGAAATTTTTTATTGTGGATATTCCTGAGGGTTCTGCATTTAGGGTTATTTTGGGTTATGATTTTATTCAACAATATCATGTAATATTAGATATGCAGAAGTCTCTGTTAAAAATAAAAGACCTATGTATTCCCATAACAAACACATATAGCGACAATGAAGAAAATCTTAATATGCATACTCAAACTAGGAATCTATCTGTAAAAGCTGGTCAAAAACTTATCTTACAACCCAAAGAGGAGTCTTCTATTACTGTTTATTGTCCCAGGGTTTCTTCGGGTGATTATTTATTTCAGGGTAAAAAGAGTTCTTCTATTTTTTTTTTTTTTTTTTTTTTTTTTTGGATTCAATAGTTAATATTGATCATTCTCGGAAACAAGATAGCAAAAGTAAATATGTTAGAGTGAAATTTCAGTTATATGTTAAGAATAACACTAATAGAAGTATGCATGTAAACAAACATTCAAATATTGGTACAATAAAAGAAATAGAACAAATTATTGACTATGGTTAAAAAAAAATGATAATGTTGAAATTTCAGAGGATTCGCAATTTATTAATTATATTCAACCTTCTAGTGATGTATTAAACATGAGAAAACAAGATTTAACACCCATGGATTTTGATGTTAAACATCTCAATGGGGCTCATGCAACAAAGTTAAAACACATTTTATTATTTTATACATGTTGATTGCCCACATGTTGATCCCCGACTCCGAGAAGGGGGGGGAGGGGTTTCGAATTTCGTGAAATCCAGTTACAATAAGTGCCAGATGCATACAAACAATTTACGCACCAAATTTCTTGACCACAGAAGTCTTTAATAGAAAATATTATAAATAAATAAATACAAAATGCGCAGCTTTAGTATGGGAACCCTTTAGTGACTTTAAATATTTTAAACCATTTTTGCAATGTACTGAATTGGCTATCTCAATTGTGTAATTAAAGATCTTGGCGAGAAACGTTCGAACTACTTCGGTGCCAAATTTCAAATTTTGCCAAAAAGATCCAGTACTAAAGCTGTTCCATACACAAAATAAATAAATAAATAAATAAAATAAAGTAGAATAATAAATTTAAATAAATTAAAATAAAAACTCTTTTATGATATTTACAAAATAAAAATAAAAATTCTTAATAAAATCCAAATTACAATCATTTACAATTAAAGGGAGAACATAAAAAAAAAAAAAAAAAAAAAAAAAAAAACTCGTACGGTATATAATAACAACAAAAACTTTTGTTTTACTGCAGGAAAGAAAAGTACTGCTTGATTAAATAAAAATATTAAACTAATGCCAAATATCTCTATGAAAATATTTATCCACGTGCAAATACCTGATTTACAAAAAAAAAAAAAAAAAAAAAAAAAAAAAATCACTAACTTTTCTAGGTATTTTTCTCCCTAATTTATATTATTATTCACGTGAAATTAAAAATATTTCATTTTATTTCTGGAAAATAAAAATATATATAAATGCATACATATAAATATAAAACCTTCTACCGAATCTCGATTGAAAACGGAAAAAGGGTAAAATAAATTAGAAATATCAGACCTATATTCATAAATTTGATACCAAATAAAAGGGGCGATTTTTCTGAATCCAGGGGTGCAAACAGTTTTTCGATGCGACTATAATAACTAAAGTATGAAATTTAAGTGGCAACGGAAAAACGGAAAAATAAATTAGAAATATCAGACCTATCGTTACAAATTCAGTACCAAATGAAAGGGGTGATTTTTCTGAATCCTGGGGTGTAAACAGTTTTTCGATACGACAGTTAGATTTTTTAAAATTAACTAAAGTATGGAATTTAGATAGCAACACTTCATTTCAATCTTTTCATAATCGGTAGTGCGAATCACGCGAATAAAAATGTCTTTAACATAAAAATTTATTTTTATATTTTATTTTTCCATTCAAAGCGTTTTAGTGAAAAAATATTTATGGCGCATGCGCAGGCGTTTTTTACCCGCAATTTAAACACTAATCATAATTTTGAAAATTTCTATAGATATAATTTTAAGTTGGGTGAAGACCTAAGTTTTTGCCAAGCGCCGTTGAATTCCATCCAGCCGTTCTTGAGCGATGCCCAGACAAACGTGTTTTTGTCTTTTGCCCCCCAGGGAGGAACGGGGGGGGGATTTTTGAAACGTTCATAGATATAATTTTAAATTGGGTAAAGTTCTAAGTTTCTATCAAGCGCCGTTGAATTCCGTCCAGCCGTTCTCAAGTGATGCCCGGACAAAAAAAGCGACATGCAGACACGATGACACACACACACACGCGCGCACACACACACACACACAGGTTAGCAAGACGTGCAAACTGAGGACTATGTGTATACACCGCCAATCGGGGACTTCGTAAATAATTGACTTAAAAGCATATTTTTGATAAATAACTATTAATAAAACTTATTCAATTATGAATCAGCTTTGATTTTTCTTAAAATTCCAAAATTTCTCAATATTTCTCAATATGTATTTTTACTGTCTAAATGGGGACCTCGATACACCGCAACACACACAGTGAACTTGATACACACAATCAACTGGGGACTTTGTAATTTTACAATCAAATGAGGACATTGACTATGTTGATACACACAATCAAATGAGGACATGAATTTTTTTTTTTTTTTATGTTATGGTACAATTCACATTATACATGTTGCACATAGTTTAAGAAAATATTTTACAATAATAATAACGCTCAGACTTGCTAAGTGACTCTGTGACGATGCACGATGGCGAATTAAACGCCGCATAAAGTTTTCGGGAAAAAGAAATTTGTTAAATGTATTGTAATGAAAGTATTTGTAATTATGTGAATAGTTTTTGTAATACAAGTGAATAGTTTTACTAGTATTTTAATGAGTTTCAAAGTGGCTTCTGGTGATCAAAATACCACTTTATAATTTATTATGAATAAATGAAATTTCGTACACAATATTAAGTATATTGTATTGTAAGCCTGTTGATATTGTATAATTTGAAGCTGAGATTTCTTTGATGTTAAGACATTGCCTCCTAAACTAGATGCCTTCCGCGTGGCTCGGAAACTTGGCAAGAGTTCAAACGGTAAACAGCGCCACCTGGTGCAGATTGCGCAACTTTTTTATTCAACTGTCACCAATAATTTTCATAAGTGATATATGATATATATAATCGACGTTTCTTCGATTCTATTCGCCTTTTATGTATATCAAATCACACTTTAAAAATTTTTGGTGGCTGTTGAATAAAAAAAGTCGCGCAATCTGTACCAGGTGGCGCTGCCTACCACAAAGTTTCCGAGCCACGCGGAAGGCATCTAGTTTAGAAGGCTATGGCCTATGGTTAAGATAATTTACAGCGCCCCCTAATGGGAAAAATGTATTAACAGTGTTGTATTGGAAGGGTTTGTTTGAGATTAGAATATATTGCTTGTTTAAGTGAGTGTATGATTTTCATCATATTTTAGAGTGTGTTACAGCTTCTCTGGTGGTCAAAATACGAATTTATATTCTATTATAAATATTTTTTCGCACACATGATTAAGTATGTTCATCACATGATGGGAAATTAGGATTTTATTGTGATAAAATGCTTACAGTGCCCCATAACATCAAGAATCTTAACTGAATGTGTTGTAATGAAAGAATTTGAGTGAGATTAAGATACATTATGTGTTTAAGTGATTGAATAGTTTTAAAAATAATTTAAAAGTGTTTCGCAGTGCTTCCTGTTGGTAAAAAAAGCAGGTAAGAAAATTGTGCTAATACAAACTGACATTCAAGAACATAATGCAGATTGGTAAACCAACTCATAATATACATCGACAAGCTGAGACGAATACATAGCGGCAAGTTAAGACATAATACACACTGGCAAGCTAGGACATAATACAAACCGACAAACAACGGCATAATACACACGTGCTGAGATAGGACGTAATACACACTGACAAACGAGGACATAATACACACCTGCAAGCGAAGACTTAATACACAACGGCAATTGAAGACCTTTTACACACAGGCAAATGAGGACATGATACACACCGGCAAGTCAAGACCTTTTACACGCAGGCAAATGAGGACGTGATACACACCGGCAAGTCAAGACCTTTTACACGCAGGCAAATGAGGACGTGATACACACCGGCAAGTCAAGACCTTTTACATACAGGCAAATGAGGACGTGATACACACCGGCAAGTCAAGACCTTTTGCACACAGGCAAATGAAGACGTGATACACACCGACAAATCAAGACCTATTACACACAGGCAAATGACGATACGCACCGGCAAGTCAAGACCTTTTGCACACAGCCAAATGAAGACGTGACATACACCGGCAAATGAAGGCGTGATACATACAGGCAAATTAAGACGTGATACACACCGGAAAGTCAAGACCTTTTACACACAGGCAAACAGAGACGTAATACACATCAACTATTTAGGATGTAATGCTCGCCACCAAGCGAGGAAATAATGTACACCGGTAAGGCAGTACTTAATGAACTATAGCCATAACTAGCCGACTAACAGATGGTTCAACAGGTTTTAGCTTCCATGAAGAATAAAAATACTTTTATTAATATGAATAAAAGTCATTGTATATATGATTGTATGTCTTTCATCTCCTAAACCCCTGAACCGATTTCAACCAAACTTGACACAATCAGTGCTTATCACAATGTTCGAAGCACTGCGGGTGTTTAAAAATTTTAGTGCACGCACAATGGGAGGGGGTGAGAAAAAACTCGCTGGAAAACCACATTTTTGTATGTTTCCTATAGTAATAATGTATCTAGAAACTTCAAATTTGATATTACCTCTGATTTATAATTTTTTCTAAGTGGATGTTTCAAAAAATTCGAAATTAGAAAAGATGAAATGATTAGTTAACGTTCTAAAACTACGTTTTTATCAAAAATGTTCCGAACAGTGGGAAGCAAGGGAAGATTTCTTCATTACAAGCATTCCTTCGGTGCGCAAATTTACACGATATTTTAAACGCCTTCTAAATCAGTTTATTTTCGAAACTAAAAAGAATAATTCTCTATATTTTCTTGACGTTTTGATTTCTATATAAAATGATTAATTTTTAACCATTGTCTTCAGAAAACTTTATTATGACTCTCTTCCACATAATCTCTTCCACATAATCTCAGAAAATGGCTGCTTTCTGTATTTATTCTTACCGGCTTCATTTGCTTTCATTTTCTCTGATTTTAAGAAGAAATTAACATTTAAAGTATCTTGCTCTTTCTCTAGCTATAATTCCTCTATGGCCGATAGAGCTCTAAAAACCAAGAATTCTAAATTTCTCTTTTTAACTTGAATTACCAATGTTTCAATCATGTAATTTTACATTTTTATTGTTCCTTTTTTTTTTTTTTTTTTTTTTTTCCAGAACATCTAAATTTTTTCATAATTTGGAATTAATATAATTTTTAAATTCGTCAACAATATTAAATTCGCTTTTCCTAAAAATTCCATTCCAACTGATAATTGACGTGGTGTTTAATAATACCTAAATTATTTGTTGAAATAGATAGAAGCCTTTTGAAATATCATATAAATAAGCCCACACACAAAAAAAATAAAAATAAATTAAAATAAAAATAAATTAAACAAATGCCCGTGATGAAAAGATCTCCAAATTTTCTTTTACTTTCCCTTATTGGTGTCATGGGTATTTTTATTCTTACTATTTATTTATTTTTTAATTTTTAATTTCTAAAATTGACATTATTTCCTCTCCTGTCCCCTCTTCCCATTTGGATTTCTTGGAAAGTCTTTTTTACATTTTAAAAATCTTATTAATATTTCTTCAGCGTCTTTCATATCTAATGTTTGGAAATTACACACATAACTTTCTCATGATCGGTCTTTTCTTTCTTTCTTTCCTTTTTTTTTTTTTTTTTTTTTTCTCTTTTAATGTCACCATTTATTTTTTTTTATTAAATTTATTTTTGATATTTTTTCTGTCCTTTTATATAATTATTCTTATTACACCAGATCTTTTCTTGATTTTAATTTAGCTTGTCTCTTGGATCATTTTTGTGTGTTGCCGCTTTGCTACATTCATTCCGACTTTATTTGCCTTTCTCAGAGTCACAGTTTTATTTCGACCTTAAACTCGGAACATTTGTCGCGATTTATTCCATTTTGTGATGTTTACAGATTTTTTTTTTTTTACTTATTGATATACAGGATTAGTTAAAATAGTCTAATGTGTTTTAATGAAGTGAGTGGGCGACAACTCGTTGAATAATTTGAAACATATTTTTATATTCAATAACAATTTAAATATTTTTTTGTTAATGTGCACATAATATTCAAACAGGGGATTGTGGATCGGCGAGGCTATAGTCTTTCAATGTATGTCTTTAAAAATAAGAAGATTTTTGAAGCAATTTTTTAAACTAATTTTAAAAGATTTTAAATTACTCTAGAAAATTTGAAATAAATAACATCTTACACATTAAACTATAGTAATATTCTGCACTAATGTGAATAACGGAAAGAAATGTCAGTGATACCCCAGATTACTCTTTTTCTGGTCAGGGGGGGGGGATGATTTCATCAATTTTAGAAAATTATGGAGTGGAAGGCTGATTTTTTATACCAACTATGTGAAAAATACCAGAGCCGGGAAATGAAACCGGGACTTCCGCTTGAGCATCCGCACGTGAAGCGGAAGTCCCGGGTTCGATTCCCGGCTCCGGTATTTTTCACATAGTTGGTATAGAAAATCAGCCTTCCACTCAATAATTTTCTGAAATGCACTTTCAGGCTTGAGGAATAAATTTTCTAAATTAGATTTCATCAAAGTTATGATTAAGTTTGAATGATCTACTGGCAGCTGACGAGTTCTTTAAAATGTATTGTCCAGGTTTATCCCCAGTTAGATATGATAATATTGAGATCTGACTGTATATTTATAATCAAATTTTTGTCCGTGTTATATAGGCCCTGCTTAAAAGTTGGTTCAAATAAGCACAAGCAACATAGAATTATTTGTATATTTTTTGTCGCTACATTACAGACCATAGGTTGCATTTTAATACTGTTAATTTACATTCAATATAATATTATTAACGTGCATTTTTAGAGTGCTGAAAATGAAATACTTTGCATATATTTTTTAGCATAAATGAATATGTAGATAATTGTATCGTATTTAGTATTATTAAACTGTTCTTGCTTTGTGTAAATATATATATTAAAGCATAATAACTGGAATTTTTTTTATTTGCACATTTTTACATTTATTTTAACTCCTAGTAGAAATCTTTGAGATTTTGGACAATGATAGTGATTTTACATGATTTAATTCATTACTGTCTCAGAAACAGCTCATTATTTTTTAACCCTGTTACTGTAAATGCCGTTGTTGGAGATATATCAATTTTTGGACAATCTCAAAGTTATTTTTCTACATTAATTGAATTGTTCAACATATTTTCTTTTATTTCTATGCTTCATTTCCACATATAATAACTTAGTACTTGGATGACCGAGTTCACTCGGTCTCATCGTAAAAATCATTTGTAGTGTAGATACTGTGATTTGTTTTCAGGTAAGCATAAATATGTTTATTATTTGTTTGCTCAAGGCGGAGAACGAGTTAACAATGCAAGTTAATATTCCTCGATATAAGGAAAATTCAAATCCAATTATCATATTAAATCTCTAACTACAGTTTATTATCACAATCATTTAAGTAGTTTTTTAAAAGACAAGATTTCTGCTACACATTATTCCAGGACAGTTACGGTTCACTTTTCTAAAAATGATGATAAATGAAGCCGTTTTTAGTTTTAAAAATAACCTCTAACAATTTTTATTTAATCCTTTCAGCTGTTTCTATTTAAAAATAAAATAAATAAAAGGTTATGCGCATTTTTTTGTGGTATGCGGTTTACCAGTGAACGCTAATTATAATGAAGATGAGTGTTATTCAAACTCAAATTGAAATGTCATCTCAAAAACACATCAACTCTAAATATTTATTAAAAACATTCGAGGGTTAAAAAAAAAAAAAAAAAAAAAAAAAAAAAAAAAAAAGAAAAAGAAAAATCAATTCAATTGTAAACTCAAAAATTCCCTAAATCTAAGTTTTTATCAAAATTATTGAAATAGTTTCTAGAAAACCATGTCTTTTCCATATTTTGCTATGTACGAATGAAGGTTTACAGTAAACTCTAATTTTTATGAAGATGGGGATAAATCAGATGGGTTTCTCCTCTCAAAAATAAAACTAATGCTAATTTTTTATCAAAACAGTTAGAGCCATTTTCTGGAAAGTTTCTGTCGTAATTTTGCCAGAGGCAGAGTGAGTGCTAATTGTGTACGTTAATTTTCCTAAAAATGAAGAAAATTCAAATTGAATTGTCATCTAAAAAACCCCATACCTTAAATACTTATCAAAATCGTTCGAGCAATGTTCTTAGACTAAGAAAATGATTCGACGGGATTTATTTAATAAAACACTAGTAAGTGTACTTTTTTTTACATAGGAATTATTGCTAGCAATCGAATGATTTTGCTGCCGACTGTAAAGCCGTATGTTGCAATTGGCCGATAAAGGGTTGAAAACGGACGCGAATTTTCCTCAAGATGACGATATTTCTAATCACTTTAACTCTTCAAAAAACACTTAACCACAAATTTTCATCAGAATTATTATATTCATTTTCAAGTAAACCGAATTTCTGCCATATGATGCAACTGGCTTATAAAGGGTTTGCACCGAACGGGAATTTCCCTGAAAATGAGGATATTTCCCATCGATTTAGATACCTCAAAAACATTTAACTCCTAACTTTTATTAAAATAGTTTTATCCATTTCATAGCACATCCAATTTCTGTTATACGGTGCAAATGATCGATAAAGGGTTAATATCAAAAGGGAATTTTCCTGAAGATGAGCATACGTCCATCCAATTAATCTCCCTTAACCTCAAACTTTCATTTGTATTGTTTTATTCCTAAAACTCTACCAATAATAGCCCAAATGTATAGAAAATCACCAAGACTCTTCTTGAGGATATTTCCAAAAACTTACTTTTTTTTTTTTTTTTCCCGATTTGCAATATTTGGGGGGAGGGGGATATACGAGGGGACAAATTGGACCCCATCTTTTAGCGCTAAATTCGTCCGTGGAAATCTATAGGAGGTAAGGTCACAAATTTTAGTGTGTGGCTTATTTACGTGTGTCCAACACCCATTGTAACAGGATTTTGCGAAAGCCCCCCTTTCCCCCCTTGGGAGTAGGGGGGAATAAATACGTTTCGAAGCATAACTTTGCTTCAAATTATCTCAGTAATATTAAATTTTATGTGTGGGTTGTTTATGCGTTCCCAACACGCACTATAAAGGGATTTTACGAAATTTCTCACTCCCCCCCCCCCCCATTTAAGGGCAGAAGGGGGGATAAACACATTTCCAAGCATAAATTTGCGTCATATTATCTCAGTAAGATTAAATTTTATGTGTAAATTATTTATGTATTCCAAACACGCACTATAAAGGGATTTTATGAAATTTCTCCCTCCCCTCTTTAAGGACAGGAGGGGGGGGTAATAAACACGTTTCCAAACATAACTTTGCTTCAAATTATCTCGGTAAGATTAAATTTTATGTGTAGGTTGTTCATGCGTTCCCAACATGCACTATAAAGGGATTTTACGAAATTTCTCCCTCTCCCCCTTTAGGGGCGGGCAGGGGGGCAAAAACATGCTTATGAGAGTTATTGTGCTCCACATTATTTCAGGATAGCGATTTTTTTTATCTGTAGATTGGTTGTGCGTACACAAGACACACACTGCAAAGGAATTTTGTAAAATTCCACCATATCCCTCTTGGGGTAGGGGGAGGGGGAAATCGTTTTTCCATGCGCAAGCTTTGAACTATCTTAGGCGATTTTTTATGCGTGGGCTGGTTATGCTTTCCCAACACGCATTATAAAGGGATTTCGTGAAATTTCCTCTTACCTCCCTTTAAAGGCGTGGGGGGGGGGGGGCAAAAGTAACTCTGCTTCAAATTATCTCAGGAAAGCGATTTCTTGATATGTCGATTGGTTATGCGTATTCAACACACACAAACTACAAAGGGATTATTTTCAATTCCGTGTTACCCCCCACCCCTTTTAAGGGTTGGTGGGTAAAAAACATGTTTCTACACGTAACTTTGTTCAAAATTATCATAGAATAGCAATTTTTGATGTGTGGACTGCTTATACGTATTCAACACACGCTACAAAGTAATATTTAGAAATTACACTCTTCCGCCCCATAGGAGGCGAGATGCAAAAACATGTATTCATGCGTAACTCTGCAGTAAATTATCTTAGGAAGGACCTTTTTGATGCGTGGGTCAGTTACATGTACCTAACTGATAATATAAAGTGATTTCGCAAAATTTCCTCCCCCTTTTTTCCTTTAAGAATGCGGCTAAAAAAAACACAGGGGGTGGGGCTAAAAAGCATGTTTTAAAACATAACTCTGCCTTAAATAATCTCAGGATCTCAATTTTTTAATGTGTCGGTTATGTACGTGTATGCAACATGAACTATAAAGGGATTTTGTGAAATTACTCCTACCCTCCTCTTAGGGGTGGGCGGGGCAAAAAAAAACACGTTTTCAAGCTTAAACGTGCTCCAAATTACGTTTGAATGGCAAATTTTGTTGTGCGGGTTTTGATTAAATGTATTTCATATGCACTTTGATGGGATTTTGCAAATCTTCTCACTTTACCCGCGAGGTATGGGGAGTAAAATGCAAGCAAGGCGCTACCGAAGGCATTGTTTCTCCAGACTAGAAATGTGGCGTGTGGGAAAACCGCTACCGAAGGTAGCGAGAACTTTAACTTAGATTTTGACTGATATCAATAATTTTTTTTTAAATTATAATTTTGATATGGTATTTTGAGAAATTATTTCGATATAATGACCAGCGAAGCGGGCAAAGCTTGCCAGTAGTTTATAAATTAGTAATTACACTGCTCTAGAAAAAAAAAATATATTGCTGATTCTTATGTAAAATGTCCTCCTGAATCCGAATATGACCACCATATGCCCAATCACCCACCGTTTTCTAGATACACCCCCTCCTTCATTTTTATCATTGTTTGGTAATTTTATACCCATCAGTTTGATTTGGAGAGGGACGAAGATTATTTTAACGGTTAAATGTCTTCTGAACTGAGGAGCTACAGAAGTAGAAAGTTCTAAAATGCGAACATTTGTAGTAAGGGCCCTCTTCACTTACCATTTGCTTTTCTTAAAGACAATGTTAATCTATGGGAAACTTTCTTTGCACTTAAAACAGTGACATATTAATTGATTGAGACGCAGTTTTTTTTATTGGATTCCTCTCATTTCGTAAACTGACGCTGCTTTTGTAGATTTTATGAAAGAATAACAGTTGTTTTTTAAAAAAGTTGTTTTATTGCAATATTTGGGTTGATGCATTAAATGGCTTATAAAAACTCTTTCAATTTTTTTAAAACAGAATTTAAAAAGCTGCGTCAATCTCAAAGAGTTTAATTCAATGCGGAAAAAATCCTGTATTTTAATAAAATTTTAAATCAATTAAATTTGTAAAGAAAGTAAATTTTACAAATTTGTGCCGATTTTCCTCTCTGACACACCCTTTATCCGGCTCCACCTCTCAGACAGATGTTTTTGCTTTTCGACGAGCCAAATGTTTATATTTTTGTGGTGAAGAAACATCGTCGTGGTTTTTATTTCTTTACTACTTTTATTATTATAGATTTTTTTTTTTTTTTTCTTTTTGTATTACGGATGTGAGTCTGAGTAACATATAGATTTAGAAGACAATAGTTCAAAGAATTTGCGAAATATATGATCGCATTTCATTTTAAATATTTTTCTTTGCACATAATACTGTTTGCACAATAAATCTGATATTTCACTCATAAAGCAATGAGTGGCAATATACAAACATCTATTTTAGCGATTCGTAAAAAATATTTTGTTGAATTAAAGAGAATTTCAATAATAGATTTCAAAGTAAATAATCTGGTATGGCACCCATACGACTTTCTCTTACATAAAATTAAAATTCTATTAAGATAGATTGCAGATTGACGAGTAAGATAACAAGTTCTATATATAATTAGTGGATATGCAGATCAGGAACCTCACCGTCCTATTTGCATCACGCATTATTCAACAGATTATTTTTACTTATTCCTTATTATATATAATATATATATATATATTGATTCTATCGACTTTTTATATAAACAGAAACGTTTCTGAGGGGGGTTGCACCCCACTCAACCCCCTCTCCTTTTATCTTTCTATAACTATCTCTGTATGTATGTATTCCTAATAACTGACTATCTTGTACTTGCACTAATTCCCTGTAATTCATAAGTACTTCTACCAAAATTCCTGCAAATTGATTACATAACATACTAGAATTATTTTGTGCAACCCTGTAAATTAAATACCAATTCTATGGCCACATTTTCCCACAAAAAAAAAATATACTTTTAAAATTCTAATAAAATTTCATCATATTTCGTGGGGTGTAACCATGTTAAAATTCAATACCAGTGTTGAAATATGAACTATAGTGCGTAATAGAACGAAATTCTTTTATGTAACTCGGAAAAGCAGCCACAGTAATTATATACACTAAAAAAATTAGAATACACCTATTTAATTAATTGTAACTCATGAATATTTCAATGTAATTTGAATCATTTGGATGATTATAGGATGTCATCCGAATTCATTTGCGTGATCCCGTAAATAAATCATATAGTCCATACATATCCCTTTTATTAGTGTAAACATGTTTTTATTTATCTTTATAATGTATATGTTAATTCCACTGTGTTGAATGCAGCATAAACGTTTTAAAATGCGCTTTTTTTTTTTACTGTAATTTCACTTTGTTGAATGCAGAGTAACGACATTAAAATTTGTTTAAACAAAATTCACCCCGTAGGCTTTAATGATAAGAAAAACTTTGGAGTGTCCCTGTACATAGAGCATGAAAAATATACACATAAAAAATTATACAGCTATTTCTATACAGAGCTTGAAAGTGTCTACCAATTTGCAAGTTATTTGGAGACTTTTTGCAGCCGTTATTGCGGTACATGTACATTCTATCCATAGGCCATAGTGGTAAAGAAAAATTTGGTGTGTCCCCGTACACGAATTCCAGATAGAACAGACGCCAAACACACTACAGCTAATCCCATGCGGCTCGAAAACATGTGTACAAAATTGCAAATCAAAAGAATGATTTTTGCGGTCGCTAAAACAGACACACAGACAAACAAAATATACACACAGACGGAACCCAAAATCTTTTTGAGTCGCCACAGGGAAGCTTCCACTCACGTTTCGACAATGAACTAGTGGATCTGCAGATCAGGAGCCCCAATATCCTATTTGCATCACACATTATTGAAGAGGTCATTTTTATTTATTTCTCATTTTTTCATATATGCGTATATATTGATTCGATTGACTTGCTACATAAACAGATACGTTCCTGAGGGGGGCTGCCAACACCTCCGAATCTAATAAAGATAGAGCTATGAATCTTCAGATTTAAGACAGAACTGGTGTACAGATGAATTTTACAAAGTTTGGTGAAAATTGGAAAAGTGGAAGTGGGACCGTAAGTCCGTATCCAAAAACAGCTCTAAAGATTTTCTTAAAATTTACTACATAAACACTCTATTAGATGTCCTTTCGAATTATATCGTTGGTTAGTTCAGGAAAATTGGTAGGCTCCCGGTATAAATAGCTGAATTTCAAGTCTCGCAAGTGCGATTTTTTTTTTTTTTTTTTTTTTAAAGGCTGTACGGATTTTTTTTCAAACTCGCCATATTAACTCCCTTTTAAATATCCTTTTGTATGTAATTTTTGTTTTCCGATCAATAATTGAGTATGCCAAGTTTTGGTAAAAGATTGTATCTCAAAAACGGCTCTAACGATTTTCTGGAAAATTGTTGCATAAATCCATTACAGATATCCTTTCTCGTATAATACGTGGCTATTACAAGAAAATTCACAGTCATCATACTCAGGTAGGTCACTTTTAGATCTCGGAAATTGGTGTTTCAAAAAATAACTACCATTTTTCACCCTTTATTATGTCTTAACTCGCTATGCAAACTGTTTTACACGTCTATATATCAGTTTTAGTCCAGGCAACGAAGGCCAAAATTTGACGAATAGAGGAAAAAAATCATGTAGTTCTGAAATTTTACATAATCGTAGCCGAGAGGGTCCTGAACAACATACTAAAAGTCTCCGCCCGTGGGGGGTGAGCGGGGGGCAGGGGGCATTTAAGGGGGGCATTTTTCAGTTTTTATTAAATATCTTGAAAACTATCGCATTTAGAGAAAAAATTTCAAACACAAAATTAATCTACGTAAAATTTCCTACAAAAATGTATAATACATTTTGTTTGTACGATCATTAGTTTAGAAGATATAGGGAGATGAAATAACACATTTTCTTGAAAAATTCTTTTTTGCAATAGTAAAATCAACTAAAGTGTGCAATTAAAAGGGTTCTTGTCAAATATTTTCTAATGTAAAAAACAATTATATACATAGGGAATATGCAAGGATAATACAGCATGTTTTGTACGTTTTAAATAATTTTAAGGCTAGTAGGCGTAAGTGGTGGTTTGAGTAAAAATCCAGATAACGAAGACCCAAAATCGATCAACATTAAAAAAAAGTCCTTCCGGCTTATTCGGAAGGGTAGGTTGATTTCTTTTTCCTTATCAAGTATAGCCGTCATTTTGTTTCAAGATGGTGGCTACAAATTATTAATGCACTTGGTAGAAATATTGATGTAGGCTCACATGGATTTTTAAGCAAATCGGTTCATAAATACCTTTTTATGTGAATTTAAAAATTTCAAGTGTCCGGCGCTTGGAAACAAAATGGTGAGTTAAGTTGACGAATACATGAAATGTATTTGTGAGATAAGTCTACTGTACACTTATAGTTCGAATTAATTCAAAATCTCAAAAGTCATCGTGTTGAAAAATTAAGTGACTGGCACTTCGATCAAAATAGCAGAGAAAGTTCCTCATCTAAAATATCGTTTCAAATTTGAAAATAATTTTTTTTGTAGAAATTCTTTCAAAGAGGTTTAGTAAGTTGATAAAATGTTAGTTTTCTGCATTTCTAGCTTGTCTTAGCCTTAAAATAGCCTAATTTTTCCTTAAAAACGCATTAAAAAGATCCAGCAGCGCAGGTAAGGGATTTGGCGCCAAATTTGGCGACTTTTTCCCTATGGCGACTTTTTTGGCGACTTTTGGCGAGAAAATACTTATTATCGATATACCAAAGATGGACGCAATAACGTGATTGGTTCACGAGTTACGTGAATTTTCTAGATTTTTGTTGTTTGAATGATAAATTCATTTTTCAACTTTGATTTGAATTGATTAAGTATTTCTAAAGTTACCGTGATAACAAATTTTCCAGTGGCCGCCAGCTGGAAACAATACAGTGGAACAAGTTGCCCAGCAAACATATCCAAGATATTTGAAGCATAGGTTCACTGTCCAACTGTGATTTAAATAAGTGCCGTGTTTCAAAAGTTAATTTTATGGCATATTTTCAAGTGACAGTCTAAGTGGTTGCAACTTGGAAACAAAACGACAAAACAACTTGCTCGGAGAAATCATCCAGTATACTTGTATAAGTTCCTTGTCCAGTTCTAGTTCAAATTAAATCAGTATTTCAAAAATTATCGTCATAAGAAATTTTCAGGTGGCACCACTTGGGAAAAAAGTCGAGTGAGATGCCCAGCAAACTTATCTGAGATGTTTGAAGGATAAATCCACTACCCAAATTTGATGCGAATTGATTCTGTATTACTAAAGTTACTATATTGACAAATTTTCAAGTGGCAGCCACTTGGACATAAAATTGCGGATCAAGTCACCAAGTGAACTTATCCTAGATATTTGAACCATAAGTTCACTATCCAACTTTTATTTGAATCAGTTTAGTATTTTAAAAGTTATTGTGATGGCATTTTTTCAAGTGGCAGTGTGATTTCAAGTGGCTGGAACTTAGAAACAACATGTCGGGACAAGTTGCCCAGAGAAAACATTCAAGATAATTATATGATAATATCACTGTCCAAATTTGGTTCGATTTGGAGTATTATTTCAGAAGTTATCGTGATTTTAAATTTTCAAGTGGGAGCCTGATTTCAAGTGGTCCCGCTTAACTTAAGATATCTGCCACTTTATAAAAATGGCGGATATAGTTTACTAATAAACTTCATTGAGATCCTTATGTTGTCTGTATTTACATCAAAATGCAAACAATTTCAGAATACGCTTTTTACAATTTAAATTTGAAATTTTCAAGTGGTCTGCACTTGAAAACAAAATGGCGGAGCAACTTGGTTAACAAACTCATCTAAGATATTTATAAGATAAGTTAAGACACTGTTCAAATTTGGTTCCATTTGGAGTATTATTTCGGAAGTTATCATGGTTTTCAATTTTCAAGTGGTAGCCTGATTTCAAGTGGTCCCGCTTAACTTAAGATATCCGCCACTTTATTAAAAATGGCGAATGAAGATCATTTATAAAGTTACTTGAGACACTTGTATGATCTATGTATGCATCAAAATTAAAAAAAAAATCGGAATATGCTTTTTACAATTTGAATTTGAAATTTTCAAGTGGTCTCCACTTGAAACCAAAATGGCAGAGCAACTTGTTTAACAAATTCATCTAAGTTATTTATAAGATAAGTTAAGACACTATCCAAATTTGGTTCGATTTGGAGTATTATTTCAGAAGTTATTGTGATTTTAAATTTTCAAGTGGTAGAGTGATTTCAAGTGGCCCCGCTTAACTTAAGATATCTACCACTTTATTAAAAATGACGGATAAATTTCATTAATAAACTTCATTGAGACCCTTATGTGGTCTATATTTACATCAAATTTCAAACAAATTCGGAATACGCTTTTTACAATTTGAATTTGAAATTTTCAAGTGGTAAGACACTGTCTAAATTTGGTTCGATTTGGAGTATTATTTCGGAAGTTATAGTGATTTTAAATTGTCAAGTGGTAGCCTGATTTCAAGTGGTCCCACTTAACTTAAAATATCCGCCACTTTATTAAAAATGGCGGATAAACTTCATTAATAAACTTCATTGAGACCCTTATGTGGCCTGTATTTACAACAAAATTCAAGCAAATCTTGCTTTAAATATGCTTTTTGCAATGTCGGTTTGAAATTTTCAAGTGGCTGCCACTTGAAAAGAAAAAGTCGGAGCAACTTGGTTAACGAACTCATCCAAGATATTTATAAGATCAGTTCACTGTCCAAATTTGGTTCCATTTCGAGTATTATTTCGGGAGTTATCGTGATGACAAATTTTCATTATAGATAGATAGATAGATAGATAGATATATAGATAAACGAAGTGATTGCAATAGGTCGATTTCTAAAGAAATCAACCTAATATAGTGTAGCTTTGAAATTGAGCACAGTTATAAGGTTAAGTTTCCTGAACAAAAAACTAAAAGTCCCCAACCGTTGTGGGTGAGCGAGGGGCAGGGGGGGCATTTAAAGGGGGCAATTTTCCGTTTTTATTAAATATCTTGAAAACTATCGCATTTAGAGAAAAATGTCAATTACAAAATTAATCTACGTAAAATTTCCTACAAAAATGTATAGTACATTTTGTTTGTACGATCAAAAGTTTAGAAGATATAGGGGGATGATATAACACATTTTCTTGAAAAATACTTTTTTGCAATAGTAAAATTAACTAAATTGTGGAATTAAAAGGGTTCTGCTCAAATATTTTCTAATATACAAAACAAATATATACATAGGGAGTAAGGATAATACAGAATGTTTTGTAAGTTTTAAATAATTTTAAGGCTAGTAGGCGTAAGTGGTGGTTTGAGTAAAAATCCAGATAACGAAGACCCAAAATCGATCAACATTAAAAAATATCGTGTAGCTTTGAAATTGAGCACAGTTATAAGGTTAAGTTTACTGAACAACATACTAAAAGTCCCCAACCCTATTCTGTGTTATTTATTTATTTTTTTATGTTATTTGCAATAGTAATAATAACTATATTTCGTAATTAAAAAGATTCAGGTTAAATATTTTTTACTCATACAAATAAATATTTGTATATAAATATTTGTATGTGTGTGTGTGCGCGCAATGCACCAAGTTTAAAGAGTGGAAGTCAAAATATACAAATTGAAAAATTCCACTTTTCTGTAAGATATCCGTAAAATACAAAGCAACGGCTATCACAAAGGATTGCATGGAGAAGCGAAACAAAGGGTTTTCGCTAGTACTGCAATAGAACGGAGCAAATTCTCCGAATTTTTATCGTTAAAGACTGAAAAAACATGTGGAAGATGTAACTAATGTGTAAAATGCAATACTTATATTTCAAATGTAAAGGTTAAACGAAGGGTAATGGACAGGTTTCGATAAGGATACCCCTTCGCTTTGTAATGAGTGTGCTCTATGACTTGTGAGAACGTTTGTTACATATTCTTATTTCATTTCTCTTACGTTTAGTGTGTATTTAATGTTTCTTCTGAATTTTTTGCGATTACTTAGTGTATCGATATCGCAGAAAAATGTTTAATATGTGAAAATGATATAGTGATTGATGTATGCAACATAAATGAGAAAGGAATAGAGGGATTAGTAAAAGCGAGCATTTCAAGAAAAGATGGAAAAGATGAAATTTTTAGAGGTAGAAAAATGATTGTTCTGCATTCTTCTTGTAGAAAATATTACACAAGACCTCAGGCAATCGCAAGAGACTTGAAACTATCTGAATCACGACAACAATCATCCATATACTTTAAAATAAATAGAGAGTAATCTAAATATTTATACTAAAATATTGTTAATTTTTTTAATGCATGCTTGCTATAAGTAATTTTAAAGTATTTTAATGTATCATAACATTCACATTTTATGTATTTTATATCTACTATCACTTACAGAGGATTTAAAGAAAATGCAACTTTTAGTATGTTGTTCAAGACACTTAACCTTATAACTGTGCTCAGTATCAAAGCTATAAGATTTTTTTTTATGTTGATCGGTTTTGGGTCTTCGTTATCTGGATTTTTACCTAAACACCACATGCGCCTACTAACCTTAAAATTATTTAAAACGTACAAAACATGCTGTATTATCCTTACATATTCCCTATGCATATATTTGTTTTGTACATTAGAAAATATTTTATCAGAACCCTTTTAATTCCACAATTTAGTTGATTTTACTATTGCAAAAAGAAAAAAAAAAAAAAAAAAAGAATTTTTTAAGAAAATGTGTTATTTCGTTCCCCTATATCTTCTAAACTATTGATCATACAAACAAAATAGAATATACAATTTTTTTAGGAAATTTCACGTAGATTAATTTTGCAATTGAGATTTTTTTTTCTGTAAATGCGATAGTTTTCAAGATACTTAATAAAAACTGAAATGTGCCCCCTTTAAATGCCCCCCCCCCCACCCATGATTAGGGACTTTTAGTATGTTATTCAGGACACTTAACTTTATAACTGTGCTCAATTTCTAAGCTACGCGATTTTTTTTTTTTTTTTTTTATGTTGATCGGTTTTGGGTCTTCGTTATCTAGATTTTTACTCAAACCGCCACTTGTGCCTGCTAGCCTTAAAATTATTTAAAACTTACAAAACATGCTGTATTATCCTTGCATATTCCCTATATATATATTTGTTTTTTTACATTAGAAAATATTTCACAAGAACCCTTTTAATTGCACACTTTAGTTGATTTTACTATTGCAAAAAAGAATTTTTCAAGAAAATGTGTTATTTCATCTCCCTATATCTTCTAAACTAATGATCGTACAAACAAAATGTAATATACATTTTTGTAGGAAATTTTACGTAGATTAATTTTGTAATTGACATTTTTCTCTAAATACGATAGTTTTTAAGATATGTAATAAAAACTGAAAATTGCCCCCCTAAAATACCCCCGCTCACCCCCCACGGGCGGGGACTTTTAGTATGTTGTTCAGGACCCTCTCGGCTATGAGTGTGCAAAACTTCAAAACTACACGATTTTTTTTTTTCTATGTTTCCTATTTTGACTGGACTTATCCAGATTTTTACTCAAACCGCCACTTGCGCCTACTAGCCTTAAAATTATTTAAAACTTACAAAACATGCTGTATTATCCTTGCATATTCCCTATGTATATACTTGTTTTTTACATTAGAAAATATTTGACAAGAACCCTTTTAATCGCACACTTTAGTTGATTTTACTATTGCAAAAAAGAATTTTTCAAGAAAATGTGTTATTTCATCTCCCTATATCTTCTAAACTAATGATCGTACAAACAAAATGTAATATACATTTTTATAGGAAATTTTACGTAAATTAATTTTGTAATTGACATGTTTTCTTTAAATGCGATAGTTTTTAAGATATTTAATAAAAACTGAAAATTGCACACCCTTAAATGCCCCCCTGCTCCCCGCTCACCCCCCACGGGCGAGGACTTTTAGTATGTTGTTCAGGACCCCCTCGGCTATGAGTATGCAAAATTTCAAAATTACACGATTTTTTTCTTCTATTTTTCCTATACTGACTGGACTATTTGTCAGGCGTCTACTTCGTTAGGTCAATTTTATGTTTTCTGATCACATTTTTAAAAAAATGTATATTCTAATATGTGAAATAGTGGGTAGTGGAAGTAGTGTGGTTGCTTCATAGTATTTTTTTTTTTTTTTTTTATTTATTTATTTATTTTTATTTATTTATTTATTTTTTGTCGCAGATTTATGGATAGATAATTTTTTTAATGGTCAAAATATGTTCAGGACACCTGAAATTGTGTAAATATATTGAAAGCTAGAAGGTGAAAGGTTTTGAATCCAATATTTTATTTCATCTTGTACAAAGAAAAAAGTAAATAGGAGGATATTTCTACCAATCATAAAGGCTTCGAAAATTTTTACGAATCCAGTATTTTTTTTTTTTTTTTTTCTTATAAATACAGAACAAGGTTCACTATATCAATAACTTCAGTTTGTGGTTGTACTTTTCGCACTTCTTCTCGAAAGGGGGGGGGGAAGAAAAAGGACAAAGGAGATCAAATGTGAGTAATTTCTAATACAAAGCTTGCAGGAAATGGGAGCAATTGTTTATAAAATTATTTCCAAGCGAAGAAACCACATTATTAGTTACACTTTACACTCAAAGATTTCGCGCCTAATGACGTAAAGGTGCAGCTGACCTTTTCAGAATGACCTTTTTAGAATTACGATAAAGAGAAATCACGTAGATGTATTTGTATATAATACAAACTTATTTTAAAGTTATATATAATATTTTAAAATGTTAAAGGTTTTCGCTTATTATAAGATATGCATATGCAATTTTCAGAAATAAGTTCTAGATTAAAAAAAAAAAAAAAAAAAAAAAAAAAAAAAACCTGGAGTGAAACAACTACACGACTTTCATTACTTACCGTTGCATGTATTATATGCATTTTTTGGAGATAATATAATCAGAAGACATAAAATTAAACTAAAAAATTAGACACCTAAAAATTTTCTGGTAAGATAAAGCTTATACACATGTAAAGATATATAAAATAGATTTACATAACGAATTTAACTAGTATGTTGTGGCCACCACGAGACTTTCTTCTATATTTTCCTATACAAATTCACTCAGTAACAATAATTAAAAAAAAAAAGTGGGACTTTGACAAAATTTTGGGTAAAATGTGAAAATTATTCTAAGTTTGTCAGAGCACGGAAACCGTGGGAGTTTGATTAAATTAAGGGGAGAAAAAAAAAAAAAAAAAAAAAATGGGACTGGCAAAATTTTGGGTAAAATGTGAAAATTTGTTAAAGTTTGTCAAAACACGGAAACCGTGGGACTTTGACAAAATTAGGGGAAAAATGCAAAAATATGTTAAAGTTTGTCAAGACACGGAAACCGTGGGAGTTTGATAAAATTAAGGGGAGAGAAAAAACAAAAACAAAAGATTTTTTTTTCTAAGTTTTTTTTCGTAAAAAGTAAAAAAAATCGATAACTTTGTTTTAAATTATCACAGATTTATAGTTCAACCATTCATTTTAAAGGTACTGACGAGACCTTTCGAAAGATACCCATCTTGAAAATTTTTGCCCTATATCACCCTGTTAAAAATTTAGAAAAAGCAGGATGGCAACGCAACCTGTAAGACGATTTTTACCAAAAGTTGATAGGCACTAATTTATGTCAAGGTGCAACTACATACCAATTTGTATGAAATTGTGTAGTTCCAGAGATACAGTTGCCACAAAATTTTGTCACACACACACAGCCAGAGACAGACATACAGACATTTTCTAAAAATGGTAAAATCGTGTTCTACAGCTCAGAAACGTGTAAATCCATCAAAAACCCGAAATCGAAAATTTTTACGAATCCAATACTTTCTTCTATTGAAGATAGAAGAAAGTAAAAATGGTCAAATCGTGTTCTACAGCTCTCAAAACGTGTAAATCCATCAAAAACCCGAAGTCGAAAATTTTTACGAATCCAATACTTTCTTCTATTGAATATAGAAGAAAGTAAAAATGAAAAATGAATTCAGAAGACCTCAAAACTCATAGAAACACAAAAATGTCAAGTTTAAATTTTTCCATGATAATATTGTTCGTATATAATATATGATCGGAAATTAATTATATGTATTCTTTCATCATCCGTAATTTTATAAAGTTAACGAATCGCTCTTTTATTTAATCAGTCACAATACTTTTGTTAAAAGTCTGTTTAGCGCGTCCTTTAAGCATTTATTTATTACGAAATCCAAATTTATCAATTAATTTTTTTACTTTCTTCTATATTCAATAGTTATTCAAATAAAGTTATTGATTTTTCTCATTTTTTTTTCTTCTATATTCAATAGAAGAAAGTATTGGATTCGTAAAAATTTTCGACCTCGGGTTTTTGATGGATTTACACGTTTTGAGAGCTGTAGAACACGATTTGACCAGTTTTAGAAAATGTCTGTCTGTCTGTCTGTCAGTCTCTCTCTGTGTGTGTGTGTGTGTGTGTGACAAAATTTTGTGACAACTGTATCTCAGGAACTACTGCACAGAATTTCACAGAAATTGGTATGGACCAACTAAATACCAAGTTTGGTAAAATTTCGTTTAAAAAAAAAAAAAAAAAAAAAAAAAAAAAACGATTTTTTTTCTAAGTTTTTATTTTGTTAAAAGTAAAAAAATTCGATAACTTTGTTTTAAATTATCACAGATTTATGGTTCAGCCATTCGTTTTAAAGGTATTGACGAGATCTTTCGAATGATACCCATCTTCAAAATTTAACCCCCGGGGGGGTACTTCCCCCCAGGGGGGGAAACGATGCCCCCCCCATGCACAATTTTTTTTCCTAGTTAACTACTACTATTATCAATAAATCATATTAATTTTACAATCACAAGTTTAAAATAACTCTCTTTATGCCCATTTATACGGAATTTTGTCCTATGCTGCCATGTTAAAAATTTGCATAAAAGGTGATCACAGCGCCACCTGTTGAGCTATTGATTCCCAAATCATCTGGCCACCAGTTCATGTCAGGGTGCAACTTAATACCAAGTTTGGTTAAATTTCATTCATTGTTTCGTGAGATACAGCGTCCACAAAAAAATGATACAGACAGACACACAGACAGACAGACACACAGACAGACAGACATTTTCTAAAAACTATCAATTCGTGTTCAGGACGTCCCAAAACGTGTAGATCCATCAAAAAACGGAGGTCGAAAATTTTCGCGAATCCAATACTTTCTCTATATTACATATAGAAGAAAGTAAAAATAGTAAGAAGAAAAAAATCGGTTTAGCCGTTTTACGAAACATTAATTTCCGATATCTAAAACTAATCTACCTAATCAGGATGACTGCTAATTTACCTTTAATAACCGCGTTATACATAAGAACGGATATCTAAAATGGATTTATGTAACAGTTTTCAAGAAAATCATTAGAGCCGTTTTTAAGATACCGACTTTTGCCAAAAGTTGGCATACTCAATTATTGACTTGAAAACAATAGTTACATACAAAAGGATATTTAAAAGGGAGTTAATATGGCGAGTATGAAAAACATTCTTACAGTCGTTTTTAGAGGAACACACTTGTGTTCCTGACTGTTCCTAGTTGAGAGACTTGAAATTGAGCTAATTATACAGGACTCTTATCAATTTTCCTCCATACTAGCCAGCTATATCATTCGAAAGTACATTGAATAGAGTGTTTGTATAGCAACTTGGAAGAAAATGTTTAGAGTCGTTTTTGTGATACAGACTTACGATACCTATTCCGGTTTTCCAATTTTCACCAAAATTTGGAAAATTCATCTGTACACCAGGCCAGTCTCAATTCTGAAGTTTCGTAGTTCTATCTTTATTAGTTTCGGAGATATGATAGTCAGAAGATTCCCCAAAAAAATATATATACATACACACGCACACACTGACCAATTGCCAAAAATTACTTTTTTGGACTTAGGAGACCTTAAAACATGTAAATCAGGTGAAAACTCGATATCGAATTTTCGGACCGAATACAATACTTCTTACAATTATTAATTACGGTAGTCGGGTAATGGAAGTAAAAAACCATAACAAAACTTTCTTCTATATCATCTATATAACAGCGTCATTTACTGTCTAACGAGCGCCCAAATGTTTTATGATAGTTTCTCACAAGGAAAATTTCGACTATATATGTAACTTGGTGCGATTTTAACCATATGGAAAATAACTAATAATAAGAAAAATTGTTTGACATAATCATAACTATAATTGATGTAAACTAGAGTCCTGCGTATTGATTTTTTTGCGCTAGATTGAGTCATTTTTTCTGTAAAATTCATAAAATTTTAATTTTTAATTTCAAAACTCTAGAAAAATAAAATGACAGACTTCCATTTTCGACTATAAATATAAACATCTCATTTCAAAGGAACAGATTTGATATCTGTCGTCCATGGCAAAATAATAATAATAATAATAAAAGATGGCCAAATTATCTCACGAACATATTTAATTCCTTTCAAAAATCATGGTTATTTTAATAAAGTATATTAAGAGAGCAATCAGTAATATATGAAACAATATTTCGTACAATATATACGCATTATGAAAATATTCATCTGGCATGTATGTTTCCGCATTACGTTTTAATCGCCAAATACACAAAATGCGGAGGACGAACGGATATCAAATCTATGCCCATTCCGTTTCTAGAGTTTTGAAATTAAAAATTAAAATTTTGTCAATTTGACAGCAAAATAACTTAATCTGACACATGTGCACGATAACTAATTTGTAATTATACTCAAATATGGAGATTAAAATCGGGAAATAATTTTCCTCGATTTTTAATAATTTTTTACAAAACTTGGGGGCTCTGCCCCCTGCTCGCTTTACTCACCAACCCCCGAGGGAGGCTTCGCCTCCCCCCGACTCACTTTACTTATTAACACATGCAGAGCTCTGCCCGCTTATTCTCGGCTTTCTTTCACTATAAAGGAATATTAATAGTGAATACTACAAGTCAAAAGCAGAAAATTATGGAAATCCTCATATTCAATGTCAAATTTATATATATAATATTTATATATATATATATATATATATATATATATATAATTTTTTTATAGAAAGAAATTCATAATATCTAGACCATTTTGCATTACAACTTTAGAATATGACCCTTTTTATTTATTTTTTACAACCTTAGATCCGGACCGCGGTACTCCAGGCGGTAAATCACCGAGCTCGTTATTGGAAGATTTCGGGCTCGGTTCTCAAGCCGGCCAAAGACAACACCCCCTACCAGGTGTTGCCAAAGACCGTCTTGTATACTAATGGTGGCTGGTGCACGTAAAATATGTCGTGGCCGCAATATCCTCCATGTTCCCATCAAAATTATGCCTCTGGGGGCCACCGAAGCGGGGTAGCCATCCCCTTCGTATAGTACCAAAACTGTGGTGGCATGTCTCCGGAACATCCGTACGGGTGCGTCCCAGACCGTCGCCAATTATCCATAGAGCAGGAATGGTGCGACGTCAAACACAGCCTACCTAATTATCTACCTACCTACAACCACGAATCCTATTTTAATTTTCCCGGATAAGAAAATTAATTTTCTTAGAAAAAAAGTTGATATTTATTTTCTTCCTTTTTTACATCCATGGTTTCGGGCCGCGATACTCTAGTCGGTAAACCACCGAGCACGTAATTGGAAGATTGCCGATTCGATACTTGAGCCGGCCAAAGACCGTCGGGTACACTAATGGTGGCTGGTGTACATAAAATCTGTCGTGGCCGCAAAGTCCTCCATATTCTTATCCACACTATACCTCTGGGAATCACCAAAGCGGGGGGAGGATCCCCTCCGTGAAGGATCAAACTTGTGATGACATGCCTCCGGAACATCTCTAGGGGTGCGTCCCAGACCGACGCTAATTACCCATAGCGTAGTACTAGTACGACGTTAAATCCAACCTACCTACCTACATACGTACAGCCATGGATAATATATTTTCCTGTGTAAAATGACTTCATGACAGAAGAACAACGGCACTGGGAGAAACTTTTTTCAAAATGGCATATAGAGTACCTTCATAAACTTGTCGTTTTTAGTTAATAATGCTTTTAATTAAAATGATAGAAATTTCAAAGCAGCTGAAATGTCTTCCTTGAAGTATTGGGAACATATTGATACCGCTCATGACGCGAAGAACCCTGCCCTCCGCTAGAAGATGCTGTCGCAGACAAAAAAATTTGACGCCAGTGACAGTTACTTTTTTTTTAATATATAGAGAAATCCTATGGACGATTAAGACATTTTTTTAATTAGCCACAATGACGGTCAGTGACATCACACTTCGCTTGCGTATACCTTCTGTATATATAAGAAGAAAGCATAAGATTTGAAAAAACTTTTGGCTTTCGGTTTTCGATGAATTTACAGACTGAGATTTCCTTGCATTTGAATTAACTGAAATTGACTACTTATTTTTAAAAAGTGGAGCTATTACTATCTTCTGCATCTATCAAAGAAAAAATTGAGATTTTCTGTTTTCGCTGAATTTACGTGTTTTGAGATTTCCTTGCGTTTCAATTAACTGAAATTGACTACTTATTTTGAAAAAAGGGGATTTATTACTAGCTTCTACATGTATATGAAGAAAGTAGAAGATACAGAAAAATTTCGATTTCCGGTTTTCAACGAATTTACACGTTTTGAGAATTCCTGTCATTTTTATTAACTGAAACTGACTACTTATTTTTTAAAAAAGTTGGTTTATTATTCTATCCTCTGCATATATAAGAAAAAAGCATAAGATTCAGAAAATTTTTAAATTTTCGGTTTTCGATGAATTTACACTTTTGAGATTTCCTTGCATTTTTATTAACTGAAACTGACAACTTATTTTTAAAAAAGTGGATTTATTATTCTATCCTCTGCATATATAAGAAAAAAGCATAAGATTCAGAAAAATTTTAAATTTTCGGTTTTCGATCAATTTACACGTTTTGAGATTTCCTTGCATTTTTATTAACTGAAATTGAGTACTTATTTTTTAAAAAGGGGATTTATTATTCTGTCTTCTGCATATATATAAAAAGAAAGTATAAGATGCAGAAAAAGTTTAGATTTTCGGTTTTCGATGAAGTTACACGTTTTGAGATTTCCTAAACATAATTCGATCTTGTTTAGAAAATACCTGTCTTTTTGCGTTCGAACACTGTACTTTATGAACCATTGAACTCAATTTAAACCGAACTTGATATTTGGTTGGACCTTGGTTTGAGTTAGTGCCGATCAGCCTTTGGGTTATATCACCGAACATTGCGATTACCTCTCCTTTCAGAAAAAGCTCAGCATTTACAGCTACAGCATACCAAACTTAGTAAAATATATTAAATAAAACATTGCTGATTCACTTTGAATATACACTAACCAATTGCCTCACTTTTCTGGACTCGAGGTACATGTCATCAGGTCAAAACTGGATATCAAAACTAAATTTTTGGCTGAATACAATATTTCTGATTGTAGATATATATTTATAGATTTTCTGAGATATATTAGATGATATAACAATTAATATATATGATTTTTTTTTCGATATAACTATAATAGCAGGCTTCGGTAATAGCTAGCTATATTTAAATGAATTTATTTATTTTTTAATGAATCACAATTTTTTTTTTTTTTTTTTTTTTTTTTTTAATATATGTATATATATCACTTTATAAATAAAAACTAAAAAGAAAATTCCATTGAAATCACCCTGAACCTCGTTTCGGGTAACCTCTACCAACGGCATCGTTACTCCCCCCCCCCTCCCTTCGCGTTGTATCGGATCCAGATTTCCACTGCGCATGCAGAATCGTCTTTTCTGGACACTTCAATTTGGATATTTATCGGTTTACAAGTTGATCTGCTATTACAATTTAAAAATGGCTTTATCTCAGCATCCATTGAACATTTTAGTTATGGCACCATGTAATTTATAGCACTCGCACTGTCTACTATATTACCATATGATTAATAATATAACTAGTATGTTGTGGCCACCACAAGACTTTCTTCTATATTTTCCTATACAAATTCACTGACTAAAAATGATTTATTAAAATTATTATTTAAAAAAAATTATTTTCCATGATAATGCAGACGATTTCTATATCAGAAAAGTAGTATAACAGTAAATATAAAAAAAAAAAGTCTATTTTATTCTCAATAATAATAATAATAATAATTACGATTTTTTTTTCAAAGTTTTTTTTCTTTAAAAGTAAAAAAAAAAAAAAAAAAAAAAAATCGATAACTTTGTTTTACATTATCACAGATCTATAGTTCAACTATTCGTTTTAAAGGTATTGACGAGACCTTCCGAAAGATACCCATCTTGAAAATTTACTCCGCCCGGGGGAGGGCGACGCCCCCACATGCACAATTTTTTTCCCCTAGTTAACAACTACTTTTATCAATAATTCATATTAATTTTACAATCAAAAGTTAAAAATAACTCTCATTATGTACATTTATACGAAATTTTGTCCTATACTGCCATGTTAAAAATTTAGAAAAAATGCTATCACAGCGCCACCTATTGGGCGATTGATCCCTAAATCTAATCAGCACCAGTTTATGTCAGAGTCCAACTAAATACCAAGATTGGTTAAATTTCGTCCATTGGTTCGTGAGATACAGCCTCCAAAATTTGTGATACACACACACACACACACAGACATTTTCTAAAAACTATCAAATCATGTTCAGCACATCCCAAAACGAGTAAATCCATCGAAAACCGGAGTTCGAAAATTTTCACGAATCCAATACTTTCTCTATATTACATATAGAAGAAAGTCCCCCCCCCCCGGGAGGGATAAATTTTCAAGATGGGTATCTTTCGAAAGGTCTCGTCAATACCTTTAAAATGAATGGTTGAACTATAAATCTGTGATAATTTAAACCAAAGTTATCGATTTTTTTTTTTGTTGTTGTTGTTACTTTTAACGGAAAAAAAAAAAAAAAAAAAAAAAAAAAAAAACTTTTGAAAAAAAAAAAAAAATATCGTAATTTTTATTTATTTATTTATTTATTTATTTTATTTATTGAGAATTAAATGGAACTACTTCTCTAATATGGAAATCGTCTGCATTATCATGGAAGAAAAATTTTTTTAATAATAATTTTAATAAATTATTTTTACTGAGGGAATTTGTATAGGAAAATATAGAAGAAAGTCATGTGGTGGCCACAACATACTAGTTTAGTTAAATTAATAATATCAGACTTCAAGTATAATTATAAAGTATATTTTCTTTGAAAAAATTTCACTGTTACGTAATTCGCCGGTATAACTAAAGAAAGCTTGAACCGGGCTGAAAATAGTATAAAGTACTTGGTCGGATCGAGCTACTCTATTAAAATACATATAAATAGATTAGAATAAATGAGCACAGTTATTTGATGTCATGTGAAAATGGAAAATAAAAAAAAAAGAAAAAAGAAAAAAAGAAACACAAAAATAAAAAAAGAAAGAAAGAATCAAAACAAAACAAAGCTTCGGTGAAACCGCAATAAGGACGTGGCTGATTTTTGATTTATTCTTCCAAAAAGTCAATGATTCGTCAGTGAATCTGTCAATCTTCTCCACCTCCTGTCAAAACCACGTGGGACACTTTTTATCTGTTTTCAGCCGGCATCGGAATTTTTTTTAAGTGAAGAGGGCCCAGGAGGAAATTTGAGGGGATTTGTGCCCAGAAAACAAAAGAAAATCCATAAAAACAATCTGTTTCTGTTTCTGTTTCTTTTCTTTATTTTTCGCAATATTTCTTTTATTTTTTACATATTCCAGTTTCCAGTTTCTTATTTTCTTACCAAAACACCCCAAATAATAAAAATTATGCAGTGAAATTTTTTCAAAATGTTGGTGAGTGGAGTAAAATCTCACAGCCTTCGCAAGAAAAATTGACTGATTCACTCTTAGACGTGATGTTTGCTTTCAGTAATTCCCACCTTAAATGTTTTGGGCAGTAAAACATGAACAGTAAAATATCCTCCTTTGACACGTGTTAAAGATTACCACGCAAAATCACCACCGTCAAGAACACCGAAGTTCACTCTCTTATCGCAAAACTTGTACTAAAGGTAGACAATGACTAACGACTACAAGAAAAATAACCTTTAACATGTGTCAAAGCAAGAGATTTTACTGTTCTGATTTACTGCCCAAAACATTTAACGTGGGAGTTATTGAAAGCAAACGTCGTACAGTGAATCAGTCAAACTTTCTTGCGGGGGCTTTGAAACTTTACTCCACTCACCAACATTTTGAAAAAAAATTTCATTGTATAATTTTTATTATTTTGGGTGTTTTGGTAAGAAAATGGCAAACGGGAAGCTGGAATATGTAAAAAAATAAGAGAAATATTGCGAAAAAGAAAAAGAAACAGAAACCGATTGTTTTTATTGATTTTCTTTTGTTTTCTGAGCACAAAGCCCCTCAAATTTCCTCCTTACTACAAATGTTCGTGTTTTAGAACTTTCTACCTCTGTAGCTCTTTAGGTCTGAAGACATTTAACGTTTAAAATAATCATCGGTCCTCTCCAAATCAAACTGATGGATATAAAATTACCAAACAATGATAAAAATGAGGGAGGGGGTGTATCTAGAAAACGGTGGGTGATTGGGCAAAATGGTGGTCATATTCGGATTCAGGAGGTTATTTTGCATAAGAATACGCTGAAATGGTGTCAGAGGCAATTTTCATGCCGATCAGCGTCATATATTTTCAAAATATCTGTTGTAAAAGTAAAAAAAAAAAAAAAAAAAAAAAAAAAACTGATAGAAAAATCGGGATTAAGTTTAACATTTGAAGGCAAAGGCATCTTTATCTATCTGTAATGAATCCTTAACACCCTTTTTCGATACTTTTTTCTTTTTTATTGTTGAAATTTTTTATTTTTTCCAAAGCTTACTTTAGAGAAAAATGAATAATTAGTATTAAAACAAAACAAAAAAAGAAATATTTACGGTAAACTTATGTAAAATTTGATCAATATTCGATAATGGACATGCCCTTCAAATTTTAAGTTTATTTTTTTATTTCTTTGGAAATTATACGCAAATGAAAAATCATCGTTTAGAATTTGTTGAGGAGTCCTCATCCTCCCCCCTCGTAGTATTGTAAACTACATTCTACATCGCATGTTTTAATTAAAGTAATGTTTTCTCTTTCCTTTAAGTATGCGCGCCATCCTGTTTAGTTATTGAAAACAGTTTCGTTAAACAGGTTGTGAAATGATAAGAAAAATGCTAGGGGTCAGTGAGGTGAAAGTCGATCCCTCGGTTTGGTGAGTGATGAGATTCAGAGAGAAGAGAAAAATTTATAGATAAAGATAAAACAGAGGATTCTGATTAAGAATTTTAAAAGAAGACATATGCATATGTACGCTTGTCTGTATATTTCTTACAGAAGGGTTACTTTCATAAAACTGGACGAAATTATTATTACATAAATTAGCCGTTTCTTTCAGAATTTTTTATTTTTTTTCAAAAGTTATCTTTATCGGCTGCTTCTTTATATTTATGTCTCTCTAACTTTTATTAGAGAGAGAGAAAGAGGGGTGGGGGGGGGGATTGTTAACCGAAAAAAAAGAAATCACTGAAACAATGTTACGCGGAAAAGTCTCCCGGAAAAATTGTGCAATCTTCTTCATAAATGAAAAAATCGGCTTTTTAATAACTTTCAGTTTTTAAAATTGTTTCTTCTATTTCCGTTTAGATGTAGCAAAAATATTATTACTATTACTATTATTACTATTATTTTCAGATTTTTAATACGTATGAGCGAGAAAAGATTGCCAAGCGTGCAATACCCACAATATTTTTTTAAATAACTAATTAAATTAATTAAAGTGATTTTTGCATTACTTTCAAATTCTTAATACATAACAATGAGGAAAGTTGTCTTTTATTAGGAAATACTCTATTTTTCTTTTCAATTCTGTTCTATATATATCATTCTTATTATTTTTGAAAATGTATTATAATTGTCCCCTACCACCCTCTAATATATATATATATAATGCAATGTTTGAAAAGGTTTTCGATACATATATATTGAACAATATATCTTTGCTATTCTTAGCTATATTGTTTTACGAAATCTTGCAGCTCTCTCTGTGCTTTAAAGAAGTACATGCTTCCTGACCCGATAATACTTCTAATTTTAAGCATTTTTTATTCCAATTAATATTCCTGTGGTCCTTTATTTATTATTTATTTATTTTTTTTTTTCACTTTTGAACTGGATTCTTAATTCCTGAATCACTTTTAAGACTTTTAATGAGTTCCGTCATCCATTTTGTACGTCAATACGTCCTTTTACTCATGTGGGTGTAATTAATTTAAATTGGTTTTGACTCTTACTGGATCTATATGAATTGCAACATTTCTGTGCTAGTTTTTGTACTGTGTTACAATCAGTTTTATTTTTGTTGTGTTGGTTTTAGCGTGTATCTATTAAATGCTATAATTTTAAAGTCAAAATTTATTACAATATCTATCATTTATATATATATATATATATATATATTTATATTAATATTATTATTATTACTTTGAGTGAAAAAAAAAATTGAAACGAAAAAAAAATATATATATTACTTTAAGATTACGTAATAAAAATTAAGATACGTAATAGCTAGAAAAGCAATATTAAACATTATGCCTAATCTATTTTTTTTTTTCGATCAATTAACATATTTTGTCTTGTATCATATCAATTAATCCAGGATAAAATATGAAAAAAAAAAAAAAAAAACTAAAAATTACCTAAAACACAGATAGTTTATTACTTTCATATTTTTAATACGCGATATCGAGCAAAAGTTGTCTTTTATAATAATAAATTATTTCATTGTGTAAATAAATCAAATATGTTTTTAAATTTTTGTCGTAGTGCATTTTTTAAAGCAATCTGCATTTAAAAAATAAAATGAAATAAAATGAAATAAAATAGTTATCAATATGTGCCCTTTTTCATTACTCATCATATTGTAGCTATGAACATATTAGACAGTCATAAAAATTTTCATCCTGGGTTTTTTAAAGATTTCTACATGCTTTGAGGTGGTGTGAAGAATTTAAAAATCATAAAACTGATATGGTTTCAGTTTTTTGGCTCGTTTGTGTGCTTGTTAATTAGCATGTATACACGACATCCCAAGAACTTTTTTTTTTCTTCAAGAAATTAGAAACTTCTTATACATTCAGAAATTAAAAACAAATCCATTTTTATTATCGATTTTAATGAATTTTAATTTAAAATAAAACTTTAAAATACTTGAATTTTTATATTTGAATATATACATATATAAATAATAATCGGTTATTATACATAAAAGCTAAGCAACAGATACAATATCACTGAAACCACATAGACCAATAAGAATGAATTTATATATATATATATTATAAAAGCACCTATTAATACATACATACATATAAATAAATGTCATAAATCACCATTTTAACTCATAGAATATATGATTGATTTAGTTCTTATAAATTGAATTTATAAGTATCAGTAATTATAAAGTAAATTTTTTCACTTAATAAGACGGAAAACTCGAATGAAATATTAACAATTGGTGTATGGGTAGAAAATATTTCGAGAAATATTACTCCATTATTTGCTGACGTTTCGAAATTCACCATCACATTTTTTTTCACATTTTTTTTTATAGTTTTCATATTCACAATTTTTTTTTATTATTATTCTTTTTTTATTTATTTATTTATTTTTACGCATATAAAATGCTGAGGTGCCATTACCTTCTTTCGAAAAATAAACGAGAACAACAGTGAAAATAAATATGCGGCGCATAGATTACAAACATTTTCAAACACTGTACATACACATCTGTAATTATTCCATCTGTACACACGCGTAGTTTACTCATCAAATTTAAAGTATTTGCCTTCATGATGACACTTTGTAAAACATTTAGTTTACAAATATGTATATATATTATATATATATATATATATATATATTTTTTTTTTTTTTCCTTTCTTTCTTTTTTCTAATTTCTAAACGGTTTGAAATTTATATCATTTTATTTTCAAAATTATTGTTATAGAATTTTCAAATTAAACGATGAGAAAATACTTTCCGTGGATGGTCTTTCTAATGGTTCTTAGTTCCTATTCATGCAAGTTTTGGAGAAAATCACGAAAAAATCCGAATGGCTGTAACAATGAATGCTACTTGTGTTTGAACATGACACCTTACATTTACCAGATTTGTTAGTAGATCAACTCAGCCATTAGTGGGTCTGGTTGATAATGTAAATGAAATATGAAAGGTTAAAAAATTTGTTTTATTTGAAATTCATTCTTCGATTAAATTCGTTAGTATCAATACACCAATATATTATCAAGCACTACTAACTTTACACGATTTTGGTTGAAGTTTAAGTTTCTTAAAAGCTAATTTGTTATTTTCGATGACTTGTAATTTAGTTTCAATATTAATGCTAGGTTTCGTTTTTCGTTCTAAAAAAAAAAAAAAAGAAATGCATGCGTCAATATGTAGATTAATGCCAATTCTTTGCGCAAATCTACATCTGCGTGCGACATCCTCCTTGCATATCTATTGAAATATCTTCAGGCGAACTTCGGAGAAAACCATGAAAAACTCGAATGGTTAGGCAAACATGCAGGGCCATGCTTAGTTAGACAGATGCGAAAAGTGCGGTCACACTAGGCCAGAAAATATAAGGAGTCGCAAATATTTGTTTCTTTTCCCTGGAATACTGCATCATATTACTTTTATTTAGAAAAGAAAAAAAAAAAAGAAAATTCAAAAATTAGGCTCTTTGAATAAAAAATAAAAAAAAAAAACACTACTTAGAAATGTAATCTAAAAATAATCTTTATTAACACTTTCCAACAAAGTATTTAAGATTTTGTCTCTCCGTGTGCTCCTGCTTTAATTTTCCGTTAATATTTTTAGAATGGGTTGAAAATGACAGGAATAGAGCAAACGTTATCGTATGCATAAACTCACAATAGAATTTTGAATCGCGATCATCTGAGAGAGGGCATTCCTTTAAAGTATATATTAATAACTTTACACTCTGTACAACGTAAAGAAATTGTCATAAATTATTCATATTTACAAAATACACTTACTTTTTTTCTAAGAATACGACAAAGTAAGTACTTATGATTGTTTACAGTCTCCAAAAATAAAATTCAATTACGTAATTTTCAATTACGTTATGGGATTCCACAGAAATTACTTAATGAAAAAATTCTGTAATGCTACTCTTTTATTTTTATTATTATTTGGGGGGAATGGGGGAGGAGCATGTAATTTTAGATTATGTAGAGGGCTACATAAAAAACAGTCTACTTTATACTTTCCTTTTACAAATAAAGTTTTAAAGATAGTTTTTGTGAAACTTCTTCACCTACAGTTGAAAAATAAAATAAGAACATAAAAATGTAATGCTGTAATAGAAATGAAGAATATAGGGGTTCGTAGTGTAATTTAGTTTTTTTTATGGTTCATGTGTGACAGATCTACAATGAAGTGATGATTGTTTATTGCAGTGAAAGTTTTATGGGTATATTCTAATGGAAACACTGTATATGAATATGATAGCTGTCATACGACACTGTTCTGTAGTGTAAAAATTATTTTTAAACTAGCCACTTGTCTCTCATAGACAGGGCCGTTGACGGGGGGGGGGGGGGCACAGGGAACAACTGCCCAGGGGCCCGGGAGTTGGGGGGGGGGGGTACAAACAGAACAGAAGTGACAAAAATATAAATTTTAAAATATGAAGTTTCACTTTTTTTTCTTCTTAAAAAGTATGTACTTTCCACAATTCTAAAAACATGGAAAAAGGAACAAGAAATTTATATAAGAACCGCTTAGCAGTCGTAAATACTAGCGGCGATAATGAGCCCGCGTTGCGGCGAGACTTAGGTCCTAAAAGGGATAGGGGAGCGATATTATTTTTACCTATGTTTTTACCTGGGGGGGGGGGGGCTAAGTGCTGCCTTAGATGCAGGAAGGGTATTACTCATAGACAAATAAGATGTGGAATAATAAGGAAGCCTCATTTCCTTTTCTTTAATCGTTTCTTTAACGCATTTCACATTTGGAAAACCATTAGTATCAACTACTCAGAATTGAGTGGGTAAACTGTTGCTAGGAAAATTTCGCAATCAGTCAAAAAAATAAAATAAAATAAATAAAACGAAGGAACAAGGCCAAAGAATTCCGAGTAGAATAGGAAAAATATTTCGTATGTGCAGAACTTCCTTCGAAAGTTTCTAGTCAACTCCTTACACTGCACGTATCCAACCTGATATATTCAAAGAAATTTCTAATTGGAAGGACGTTTTTGGTGTTTGGGAATAAGGCTGATTGGCTGTACTAGGGTCCAAGGCCGGAAAGGGAATGCCTTATGTGGAGGTTTTTCTAAGGAGTCGTAGCCCGTATTTACACAAGTTTCGTAGAAAACCACAAAAGACTCCGAACGGATAGATCGACGAGTGCGACCTAGGATCGAACCAGGCACCTCATGTCTACCAGCTATGAGCGCAGAACCGCTCAGCCGCTGGTGGGCTTCTAATTGGGATGAGAGCGACCAAATAAATGCACAAGAACTATAACTGGCCGGATATTGATAAAAAGTTACATAGATGCAATGCAAGATAAAGATTTACTAAAAATGCAAAATTGTTGAGAAAGTATGAAGTAAAAATCACAAGTAAAAAATAATAATAAAACACTGAATTTCATTTATAAAATTTTAGAGGAAAATTTAAAGCATCGTGAAATATACAGTGACCATTTTTTTCTTTTTACATGCACGCAAGATGAGAAGACATTAATAATAATAATAATAATAGAAATTCACTAGGGTTTAATTAAAAATATGCCTAAAATTTATAGAAAATAGGATTTTATTTTTAGACAAAACTTAACTTGAAATTTTTTATTTAATTGAGAAATGAAGTTATCTAAATATATAATCTGGAGCAATAGGAGAAAATATTGCACAGGATGGGAGGATTTTTCATTTAATCTAATGCAACAAAAGTTTTCTGAAAAAAAAAAAAAAAAAAGATATATATATATATATATATATATATATATCTGTAATATGTATTTGAAAAAAAAAAGTTTCAATTATAAAATATACTTTGAATATCCCTCCTCTCAGATTTTTTTTTTTTTTTTTCTCCGCTATATTCGAATGTCGATATATGATTGTATAAAATATATTTTTCTAACAAATCAAAAATCTTATAAAACCAAAACGAAAGTTTTTTTTTTTTTTCTTTTAAATATTAATCAATTGTAATAAAAATAGCTAAGTATTAACAAATATTAACATATCTTAAAAAATCGCAGAAAAAACTAGAATTTCTATATAGTTCAGCAACTTTTTTTTTTCTCTATATATTAGTTTAATAACAAATATTCTAATTTGTAGAGTGACCTGAAAGATACACCCGTAACAATATGGTATTGCCGTGTTTGAAAAATGAATATACCTTCATTTAATTCTTTCAATCAGATTTTCAAAAAAAAAAAGTCAAAACGTACATGTTTATAATTATTCATACTTCTAAATAGTGTTTCATTATCTAGTTCTAGTATTGATTTTTTGCAAGCACAAGGAATTAAATATATGTTTAGTTTAACAATAGTGATTCTCTGAGTTGTGTAGAAAATAATAATCAAAAATTTTGTTTAGTTTCCATAAATTTTTATGTATCTATACTTTGAAATCAAAAGTAAATCATATGTAACTTGCACAATAAATTAGTAAAAAAAATATATATGGCTCCTGTCAGTAGCTGAGATGTTCAAACCTAGATCAGGTTCATCGGCCTAGACGTTTCGGTTTTCCTGTGTTTTTTTTTTTTTTTTTTTCAAAATTCGCATGAATGCCATTTCTTTAACCTCTTAAATTTCAGAAAATGATCTAATTAAAATATTGTTGATATAGTATATTTTAAATTAGTCTTTAATGCTTTCCATTTTTTTCTTTTTTCAAGAAGCAAAAGTTTTAATTAAAGAAAGTTTTATTTACTGTGTTGTATCTATTTAAAATTTCAATCAATTCATTCCTAAAATCAAATAAATCAAATACAATGACTGAAGGTTCATGTCAGTAATTCATTATTCTAACTCCGGAGCAGAAACGGGAGTACAATCAATAAACTCTTATCTTTTATGCAGATCAAAAGGTGTTGTGAGTTGTGTAGTATTTCTGCTAAAAATGTTTGGTCAAGTGAAAGGATGAAACACATCGAAACTTGAAAGAGTAATCGCTGCTCATCGTTAGCCACCATAGTCAGTATTCATCTAAAAAAGAAACAGATCATCTCATTTGGTGCTTTGCTTATCTCGCAAGCAGTGAGCCCAATCTAATCTGTGCAATGTCCATTGGCCGCTGTCCATGGGGATGAGAGTAAAATATATGTAATTACCAAAATTCTAATTTAGGAACATGGTTAACAAACGCAAACGCTAAACATTACTTTTTACATTCAGATTGTATATTTTGATAAATGAAAAGAAGAAAATTATCAATGATTTTGCAATAAAAAAAGCAAGAAAGATCCATTTCTAAAAAAAAAAAAATACTATAACTTTTTTTTTTTTTTTTTTCTTATATATATGTGTGTGTGCATACAATATTTTTGAAACTTTCGGTATACATGTGCATTCAGAAGATACACTAAGCGACAAAAAAAAAAAAAAAAAAAAAAAAAAAGCCGCACTGCAGAAAAAATGAAGTATACCTTTTTGATTTGCAATAACTTTAAAATAAAAGGTTGAAACAAATAAAACTATCATGTTTGCATAATATCAAAGGTACGAAATTATAGCTGTCTACATTTTCGATTTAATAATTCGCTTTATTACACTCTACGAAATACTTTTTAAAAATCTGCATAAAATTTTCTTTTTGAACATAATGCAATAACCATTCACTTTGTATTCTATTATTATTTATTATATGAAATAAACAAGTTATATTTTAATATATGAAATAAAATAATTTATTTGTTAGATCTAAGCAATTTTTTGTTAAAAATACGTATTCTGCATTGGGTTAATTCCACCTTTATATGGAACTACTGCTTTAATGCGCAATGGCATAGTTTTATACAGTATTTTAATATAAATTTCAGAAATTTCACTGTGCCAAATATCACAAATAATTTTTTCTAGTTCTGCCAGAGCTGTAGGCTGCAAATTTCGAATCCTCTCCCCTCTCCCCCGCCTTTTTATAGACAAAACATTTCGAGCGGATTCTGAATTTTGTATTCTAGTATTCTTGAATTCTAAGTTTTTGCTTCACCTGTGAGATTTCTGTATTTTACTTCCTTTCTTGTTCCTACTTTTATTTTAACGTATCTGAACCTAAATATTTTAAGCAACACCATTCATACTAATAGTGTGCATGAACTGGATGTTCAAATTTACAGTTTTGTAAGGATGTAATAATAATAATATATAAACTGAAAATCGTATTTGGAAAAGCATAAAATTGTTTTAATTTTTCTTAGAAATGTTTATTGCAATAACTGTGAATATTTTAATAAGAAGAAATTTAAAAGAAAAAAAAAAAATGAGTATTTTAATAATTTCTTTTTTAGATATATAAATTAAGGATAATCAGAAAAAATTCATTCTTTTGATAATCATTTTGCATGAAAATAATTACAAAATAATTTTAGTTTGTCAAAATCCTGTAAAACTAAAAAAATTTCGAAATATGCTGAAATTATTTCTGTTCACTGTTTTAATGATGGTGTAAGTGTCAGACCTAAAGCCAGTTGACTAGGCTTGGACTGTATGGTGTGGTTTTAGCCTATATTTAAGCAAGTTAATAAAACAAAATGGAAAATCTTGAACAGCTAGGTCAAAGTGCGGCCTAGGATCAAACACGGCACTTCCCGTCTACCAGTTTCGCCATTAGGACTGCTAGTTCATTAGGACTGCTATATTAGGACTATTTCGAGATCTAATAAAAAAGATATTCTATGATATTCTTTGTGGAATTTAACTTAGAGTGAAAAAAGATGTTATTATTTTCAGTATTATAGGTGCTCAGGGCGATGGATAGGTAATTTCAACAATTTGAATCAAATAAACGCACCACGGACACTGTATAGCAAGGTGCATTATCATCTGGAAATGCTGTTTGTGGAAATGTCCAAGATACCTCCAAAATAGTCGGTCAGGCACCACTTTTATAAAGACTGTGTTTTATTTCGAGTTAATTGATCCTTTGAGCATAAAAATTTGCCCGACTGTTTGAAAAGTTATGCACCTCCGTATCATAATGTACGGAAAATGTGTCACTGTTTTAAAAGTGCGATTTTCATTAAGTCGGTCAAATTTTCGTTGTCATATCTGCTTGTTTTCTTTAACTCGAAATAAGTTAAACTTGACTCATCAGAGAGAACCAGTTCAGCCCAATAATTAACTAACCATTTTTTAATTTTTTCAGTCTTCTGTGGTCTTGCTTTCCCAATTCTCTTCACTAAGAATGAAATTTTTTTAAATTTTCTGCCATTTAAATGTGATTTGTTTAATAGTTGCTACACTGTAGTTAAAGAAATTATGCTGCTAAACACTTTTTCTGAGTCTCTTTTATGTTCTAAATGTTCTACAAACCGATTTTATAAGGAATAGCTTTTTAACTTATTGTCATCTCGCTTGGATGAGCAACATGGCCGCTTAAAACCAAATTTCCGGTTGAAACGGCTAAAAAATGTTATATCTTGTTAAAAACCCTTTTACCAATATTTCGTTAACATTTAATTAATTTGCCATCTCACGTATTAAAATATTTTTTGATTTTCCTTCAAAAGTTATTCCTTTTTGTGGCATCGTTAACTGTCTTATTCTTACCATTTTCGAAATAATGTCTAAAATTACAATTTTCCTGACAATTGCATTTTGTTTTTAACACTGAACTCAAAGCTAAAGTGTATGTGGAGGACGACATAATAAAATCTGTTCGAAAATTTGCATTTTAAACGATAAAATTGGAGGTTGTAGAAGGCGAAAAGAAAAATATCCAAGTGCGGCTTTTTTTTTTTTTTTTTTTTTTTTTTTGTCGCTTAGTGTACATGAATAGTTTCCAAACCGTGGCCCTCAGCATTTAAAAGTAGCATCATTTCAACGACGAAAAAAACTTTGGAACTAGGTTATTATACATAATCTCCTCAAGCACAATACAAATAAAAAGTTATTATTTTTCAGTTTTCTAGAATCGTATTCAAAAAGGCTGGAATCTGTACTCTACAAGAGCATTCTGATAATATACCATTTTTCTTAGGTTGATAAATCATCTTTCTGGGATCAAAATTTACTCACTTAAAAGAACTACTCACTGCTTAAGAAATACAAAAAACATAATTATATATATATATATATACTTCTTTTTTCTTTTTTTCTAATTTTTAATATGTATATTTAATAATAATAAAAAAAACTTATAATAATAGCCCAAGTCATTATGCCTTTACTTTTGTTTGTTTAAAAAATTACTATTTTAAATCTTGTTAATCACAGAAAATAAAGTATTAAAAAAAAAAAAAAAAAAAAAAAAAAATGGCAGAAAAGAAATTATCAGAAAACTTTCAGCCTATTACTGTCGGCAGCAAAATTATTCGAGCGCTAGCAATAATTCTTATATAAAAAGTACACTTAGTACTGCTTTATTAAATAAATCCTTGTCGAGTCATGTTTTTAGGCAGTCTAAGAACATAATTCAACAAGGATTTATTTAATGAAACAGTATTAAGCGTACTTTTTTCATACAGGAATTGTTGCTAGCGCTCGAATAATTTTGCTGCCAATAGTATATACTTTTATGAATCTACTCAGCTCGCTCGGTAATTATTAATGTTCACTTCATTTAAAAGTTAATTTTTTAAATATTGAATTATAGACCAAACAGATTTTCAGGGGATAACTTATTAAATAAATAAAATTCAAGGTTGTCAAAAAGAAAAGCAGAATTTTTAAAAGAAATTTTTAGATTAAATTTCATTTTTTCAAATATATTACATTTATATTTGAATCATGATATCTTTATTTTAAAATTTTATATTTAACTTTAAAGTGCAATAGATAGTACATATATCAATCACTGATTGATCACAAGTCTTCTTTTGTAAATTAATTATATTGAGAATGAAAAGCAAAGCAATTGTATGTTTTTGTCAGACTTCTTATTTAATCAAATTTCATTACATAAATGTATAGTTCGATAATGTACTACCTATTGTATCACTGTATTTCATTGGAGCTATTTGAAATACCACAGTACCCAAAAATTTAAACCATTTTTCGATTGCAATTTAAGAAGTGATTATGTGTAGGGGGGGGGGGGGTTACTTTCATTTGCCCAGGGGCCCGTAATTCTTGTCACCGGCCCTACTCATAGACGAAGGCGATCGAAAAAATGAAAGATTACATAAATCACGTATGATGTTGCCTGGCACAGTAAAGAATGTGAAGCAGGGGCGTCGACTTTAAAAAAATGCTGTCGGTGCTCTGCTCAGGATCAAAGCTTGAGCGGGGAATGTACAGTCCCCTCCCCACCAATGTTTTTAAAATTATGGCGGCATATGAGATTTCTTTTCTATGTGCTGATTTGCACCTGAAAGAGGTGGATCATAATTTTGTTAATAATGTTATCTGTGAAAAACGCTAAGATTCATGTAACACTGGCCTTCTCTGTCGACCAGCTGATTCACCGGCTAAGAAAAAATGTTGCATTAAAAAGTATGACAGTAGCAAATTCTCGCTCTGTGAGGGGCTGCGGAGCCTTCGTCCTGCTTCAGACACTTACAACAGCCTTTTTGCTTACCGTACAAACTACAAAGTACCCTTGAAAATTCTGACCGTATTTACGACTTAAAAAAGAAAAAAAAAAAAAATCTGACCATAACAAATTCACGTACGGTTCAAATGGCAATTTTCCCGGTCTCAGACACTTACAACAGCATATTTATTTATGCAAATGATTTTTGAAATTTCTAATATTGGCGAATTACTGCAATGTAGCGACTGCGGCGCCCTTCTCCCTTTTCAGACACCTACAACTGTTTCGAAAGAAAAAGGGGATCTTTCTACGTAGTCTAAGCTCGTATGTATACGTGTTTTAGAGAAAACCATGGAAAACTCCAAATGACTAGATCGGTGAGTGCTATCTGGGATCGAACCCGGCGCTTTTCGGTGAATTTTAAAAAGCCAAATTGCTTTGTGCCACTGTGAAAATCCGCTCTGTAAAATCTAGTTATTGAAAATTTTAATGAATGGCAATAAATTGCTTTCAGCTGTATCTTTAAATACTTGACAAAACACTTTATCCTAATTTCATTGTAAGAAATCCAAGAAAATGTATTTTCCCTTTTACTTTGAAATTTCCTTCTGGAGGATCCTTTTTTGAACCCTGTTTCAGGTTGAATATTCGATTCATTTGGCTTTGAATAAGAATTGTTTTCATTCGGTGATGTTGATAATCTTATTTAAAAAAAAAAAAAAAAAAAAGAAAGAAAAAAGAAAAAAGAAAGAAAGAAATTTATCCATCTTTTTAAAGCATGTAAGAATAAATTAGCACGATATTTAGGATGATAAGCACTGTTAAATAACCTACTGATTGTATGACTGATTCTAAACTATAAAAGAAAATCTGAAAGTCGATATTTTCTAAATTAATCTGTTTAGTCTGACATTTCCATTATTCCTAGCCAAACAGAAAAAAGCCAATTAGAATTCTTTAAATAATCCTCATTGTGATTCCCTATCGTTAATAACATTGAAAGTCCTCCTATCCTTCTGAAATTGGCGACAGGACTTCGCTTTCTACTTTATGGTAAAACCAGATGTTTACAAACACATGTTTACTATTCATTTAAACGTATATTGCCTGTAAAGAATAGTTACCTTGAAAAGTTAACTGAAAAGGGGAAAAATACAAAGAGAAAGAGTGATTAAAAAATAAATCGCAAGTGTGCCTGCCACTTTAAGCTGGTGTTATAATTTCTTTAACATAACTAAATAAATTATTTGAAGGAGAAAGCTAAAATATTTAATAGGTTATATTTAATAGCATTATTTAAATATTGATTTTAAAATTCTTATTGTAACTTTTAGAAAGTTAAAATTTACGATACTTATTCTTAAACTTTAAAGTGTAATTTTTATATCAGCACCATAAGATTATAATTTTAAAAGATGTGAAAGAAAACCTAAATTAAACATTAGAAAAACAAAATTTTAAATATTGTACTTCCTTCAAGACATTTTCATTGAATTTTAATGCATAGAAGAATTTTAACCATATATATTCCTTTAAAAATAGTTGGTAATATTAATAATTTTGTTATCTCCGATTTTTACACTTATTGTCATGGCAAACCTTGGGATTTCATTTTTAATATACGAAGTATACTTAAATTTTGTATATTGAAATTTCATGAAATTTATCCCTCCTCCCCCCAACTAAAAGAGAATTGGTTAAAGCAAAGGGTTTTAAACCGATTAAGGGCAATGCGAAATATTCAAACAAGGGTGTTTTAAACTTTATGCCGTGAAAAGATTTTAGTTGCACATCATTCGTCAAATTTTGACGGGTATTAACTAGTAATAATTAAAACTATTACGACGTTAGTTTTATATTTAAAAAAATAATAAAAAATAAATCATGTTATAAGTTTCATTTTTCAATACTTTTTATTCGCATGAGTAAAGAAATATTTCTTTTTATGTAAAAAATAAATGAATAAATAAATAAACATTAAGTAAAAATCGTCAACATTCAATTTTATTATCATCAGCTTGAAAATTTAATTTAAATAAATAATATTTAAGAAAAAAAAAGAGAAAAATTGCATGAAATGTAATTTTTTAAAAGTTCTAATAGGAATATCGAAAATATATGTTGCAAATATGCACGAATTTCTTTTTATAGAAGAGAATTTCTAAACTAAACGTGCCATAGTTTGTACTGTACGTCAAACACAGACAGGCAAATTATTTCTTCTATTAATATAGTACCTTTTCGAAATTTGAAATTTAGCACTGAAATAGCTCAAACATTCCGCGCCAATGGCTTTACTTACGCAATAGAGATATTCATCTTAGTACATCGCGAAAATGGGGGAAAAAAAGTTATAAATAGCAATAGAAATAAACATAAGAATTAACATATAAATAAGTAAAATGTCGTCATGGAAATGTCAGTAAAATGTCGTTCCTTTAGCAATGCTGTATCTTATCTATTTACCTATACATTAATTTTCAATTCATATAATTTAAATTTTTCTACATTTCGAAATTCCTTCTTTTTAGGGACTTTTCTTTAGAATATGCCTAAAAAAGTCACAATTTTATAAACAGTTATTAATATTGCCTCACAAACACATAAACTAATATACTATTTGTTGATTTTTTTCTATATCAATCCATTTTTAGCTAAAATTTGTTCATCCGTGCGAAGCCGGACGGGTCCGCTAGTAATTATGAATTCATTTATGTAATACATAAAAATCTATTATTAATTGCATTAAATCAAATATGATTCAAAAATTAGTTTATATTTTCTTAAGTATTGTAATTACCGTTTTTTTAATTAGTAAACAACATAATTTTAAATTAACATCATCGTAACAGTATTTTATTAAGATTGTTAATGAATTTATTCAACATTACAGTGAAATAATTTTTTGAGCGACCATAAAACTAGTTTAGTTCGCTCTTACATTTGCTCTGTATAATGAATTTAAAATGAATATGAAATGTTATATGAAACATTTATTAAGTTTTCATTCATATTGCTCTAAGTGCTATCATCTCTCTATGTTTAAAAAAAATTCCATATGTGATTGTTGAATAGTTCTTATTTTTCTTCCTGGTTTTGATCATTTTAATGACGAATTATTATACATTAAGTAACTAAGCTACTTAATATGTAAGTTACATTGTTTGTAAGTTTAATTTGTTGTAAGAATACAAATTTCCTATATAGCACAAAATAATAATAATGATAGTAATAATAATTGTCTAAGATTTAAGTGTTTAAGGAATATTATGAATATTTTTCTTTTTTCTGAAGTATCTCAAAGTATTGAAAATAATTAAATAAAATGAAATGAAATATGAGAGAAATTAAAATACAAATTATAAATCAATGATGAAGATTGTGATATATATTTTATACAGATGTAACTTCCCCTCTAACATTCCATACACACCGTAGGACATATTTCTTATAATAGCTAATTCCTATCTGTTTCTTATTTTTCAAGTTTAGCTATGTAACAAATTTCATCTTTAATTCAATAATAAACTATAATATAAATTGTTGAGAGTTTTAATATAAAAATACATAATAACAAGATAGATTTTAATATAAAATGTTATTCATTAAAAAAAAAAAAAAAAAACAGTTGATTTTAAAGAAGAAGAAAAAACTGGGCAATTTTTACCGTTATTATAATTTTGTGCCCCTCAGAAATTTTGTGCGCAAGGAATAAGTCTTGGGTTTCCATGCGATAGCCTTGGGTTCCTGAGCCCCGTTGGCGGTGCATTTTAGTTAAAATAATTTAAAAAAAATTAAAGCAAATGTATTGTTTACTTGTATGTTAATGTCGGCATATAGCATTAATTTTGTTCTAAAGAAAAGGTTGTTGATATTGTACATTTATAATTACATAATTAATAAATATTTTTCGAATTTGAGTGGGAAAAACAAAATTTCCTGAGCAGTTTAATAAATTGCTTAATTAGAATGTTTGCTCAAACTGTTTGTTAAATATTTATTGAATTCTATCTTGTGCTAAAATTTTCTACAAATCCTAGATATTTTCGAGGAAAAAAACAGTTTTAAATGCAATACTTTTTCAAAAATTCAATATTTATGCATAATTCAATTCGAAATCATTAAGAAAATTTCAGAAAATTTAAACTGAAAATTTCAGAATATTATTTTATCAAAATTTTTGAATGAAAATAGAAATCTCTAAATTATTTTATCCATAATTTTAAAAATATTTTCAAAAGTACTTATAGGAAACATCAATCAAGTATTTCATTGAAAGATTTACAATTTCAGCAAAGGTAGATTTGAAAACTAGGAAAATGTAGTTTTAATTGCATGTAACAATAATAATAATAATAATAATAATAATAATAATAACATTTAATCATTTCTGAAAATTAAACTTCTTTTTAACGATAGTTTTTTAATGACTGTAACGATTGAACTGTATCTACAAAACATAAGCGTAGGAAAGGGAGGGTGGGGCGGTCGCTGAGGGGAGTCAACCTCCCCCCCCCCATTAGTTATTACAAAATTTTCCTATAATCCCCCCCCCCCCAAAAAAAAAAAAAAAATAAATAAATAAATAATAATAATAATAATAATAATAAAAAAATATATCACCCATTTAAAACCAAAATTAGAGTTTTATAAATGTTCATAATTGCTACTATTTTATAGTTAATACGAATAATCATTAAATATTAATTAACATTTAATTATTAATTGATTTTTTAGAATAATTTTGTGTCATTTTTAAAATGAAATTTTTTGAAGTTCTCCCATAATTTTTGAATTGCTAAGTGTGTGTGATATATATATATATTTTTTTTTTTTTCAGCTCTGGCTCAAAATCTAATATGTAAAATTTTATAATGTACCTTGACATATACTGATGTCAGTTGGTTTTCTGTGAAAATCGTCTAACATGTGCCGTTGTAATGCTACGATTTCTCACATTTTTGGAAGGCTATAGCTAAGCTTTTGATTGTGCATAGCTTCGAAAAATTGATATTTGAAACAGTGGCGTAGCGAGGGGGGGGCAAGGGGGGTTATCATGCCCCGGGCGCCTCTTGCAATGATCTTCAAGACAAACAAGTTTTCTCGTAAAATTTCATTTTTGTTTTGATCGATTTCTCGGAAATATACTTTAAATTAATATGTAATATAATTAAATGTTTGCGTTCTTGATTTGTCCGATAAAATATGTTATAAATAATATTTGAACACAGCTCGAATCATTAAAATGAAGAACGAAAAGGAAAATATAGTTTTACAAAGATATATATTCGTAAAAGTATTTCTGTTTTTAAAGAAAATAATCTAAATTGTTGGGGAAAAACCACTGCTCGTAAAACTCATCAATCAAGAAAGATCTATGAAAAGGACGGTATGTATCTTTCGATTTGGGGATCGACTTCCTTGGAAGTTTCAGGTTTCAGATAGCACTTGTTAAACATGTATATTCTGAGAAACTTCTAATTGGAAGACTATAAATGAGTATCCACAAGAGCTATTATTGACTGGATATTGATAAATTGAATAGAAATAAAGGCGATACATATTTTTGAGATTTTACATGGGTGGTCTTAAAAAAAAAATGCAAAACTGTTCTAAAAGTATAAAATAGAATCTATGAGCGAAATAGAAATAAAACACTAATTTTGAGATACAATATTTTTAAAAATCGGGTGCTCTAAAAGAAGAAATGAATAAACTAAATTAGTTTAATAAGAGAATCACTTTTTTCACTTTATAAATAAAAACTTTAAAAATTTTATATTGCGTGAAAGGCATTTTTATAATAAAAGGCAGTTTAAAGAAATTGGTCGAACTCAACAAAGATTTATATCGTCGGGGTTAATACGACTGGCCTAGTATGATCTGTAATCATTTAAATGTCATGAAATGAAAGACGAAACTAGAAACACAAACCCATTTGTAACTTTGACACTAATACAAATATAAAAATTAAAAACTCTGTCAAAGACAGAATTGAGATTAAGTGCGGAGGACTATTAATTTTAATCTGTAAAATTTTTAATTTTTAATTACTTTTTATCTCATCTTTTGACCGTAAAACTGGGCCACATACTTTTTAAAATGACTGAAATGAAGTAAAGCGAAGGCGAAGTGTTGCCATCCAAATTTCATACTTTAGTTAATTAAAAAAAAAAAAAAAAAATCTAATTGTCGTGTCAAAAAAACTGTTTGCACACCTGGATTCACAAAAATCGCCCCTTTCATTGGGTACCGAATTTGTAAGGACAGGACTGATATTTCTAATTTATTTTTACTTTTTTGGTGTTTTACAAGACTGGTATACAATAACTGGCAACGATGCAACGTTTTAATCCAGTTTGAAACTAATAGTCCTTCATCCTAAAAAGTGTACTCAACATTTGTGCAAACTGAATTTTTTTTTTTTATTATTAAGGAAAAAATGTTTGAGTCATAGAAATATGCTTAATAAATGACTTTTCCCCCTTCTTTTGGCTCTTCAAATTTCGAATGTTATTCTGTAGAAGATAGTTTGATAACAAATTGAGAATCTTTAAAAATAAAAACGAAAGGAAATTCCTTGCTTTTAAATATTTATTACACCAAGTATAATTAAAAATAGTTAATTGCACAGATATTAACATATCTTTTATCAAGTACAGTAAAATGCAAACTTCTTTATAGTTCAGCAAATTTTTAAAAATATTAAATTAATACATTTTCAAGCCGATAAAAGGGCCGTACATTCATTATTTACATTTTTTTGCTATTTGATGTTAATTATTTGCCAGAGGTATAGGTATTAAGTGCATGTTTAGTTTACAGTTTTGATATTCTGAGTTACGTGGAAAATATAATCAAGAATTTTTTTATTTCTACAAATCTCCATGTATTTATGCTTTAAGGTAAAAGTCATAGGGAAAATTTATCAATGGAAACTTACTGAATAAAGTGTTCCTTTCCAGTAGGGGGGGGGGGGGCACCGAAGCGGGAGAGCCATCCCTACCGTGGAGGATCAAAATTGTGATGGCATGCCTCCGGACCACCTCTAGGGGTGTGTCCCAGACCGTCGCCAATTGCCCATCTGCGCAGCACTAGTGCGACGTTAAACCCAACCATCCTTCCATCCAGTGGTAGAAATATTCTGCTCTCAAAGTTGATAGCATAGCTGCCAACATCCTAATTAATTTTCTGTACTGCTGTTAGTACTCATCTTTTTTTCACATCAACGATCTTAGAGGTTTTTTTTTTTTTTTTTTTTATGTAATCATAATTACATTTAGAGAGAATTACTCTAAAAATAAGCCAGTGCGAAAAAAGCGGCTGATACTAACAGCACTATGAAGATGTTGGTAAATTAAGATGTTGGCAACTATATGATAGACGGGAGGTCCCGAGTTCAGACCCAAATCGCACTCCTCGATCTAACCTAGCCATTCAGAATTTTTCGGGGTTTTCCCCGAAACTATCGTGAATATGGATTTTCTTATTTTTTCTTAACTACCTACATTTGGAGAGAATTACTCTAAAAATAAACCAGTGTGTAAAAAGCGGCGGACACTAATAGCATTACGGAATATTAACTAGAATTTTGGCATCTATGTGATACACGGCAGGTCTCGAGTTCAAACCCAAGTCACACACATCGATCTAACTTAGCCATTCAGACGTTTTTGTGGTTTCCCCTGAAATTAACGTGAATATGGATTTCTTATTAATTCTTAATTATATTTGGAAAGGATTACTCTAAAAATAAAACGGTATGAAAAAAGTGGAGTATACTAATAGTACTACAGAATATTATTAGGATATTGGCAGCTATGTGATAGACGGAAGGTCCCGAGTTCAAACCCAAGTCACATTCTTCGATCTAATCCAGCCATTAAGAATTTTTCGTAGTTTTTCCCGAAACTAGCATGATTATGGATTTTCTTATTTAATTTTAATTATATTTTGAGAGAATTACTCAAAAATAAACCAGTGTGAAAAAAGCGGCGGATACTAATAGTACTACTGAATATTAATTATGATGTTGGTAACTATGTGGCAGACGGAAGGTCCCGAGTTCTAGTTCAAATCCAAGTCACACTCCTCGATCTAACCTAGCCATTCAGACTTTTTCGAGGTTTTCCCCGAAACTATCGTGAATATGGATTTTCTTATTTAATCTTAATTATATTTGGAAAGGATTACTCCAAAAATAAAACGGTGTAATGCGAAAAAAGTGGAGAATATTAATAGTACTACGGAATATTATTAGGATATTGGCAGCTATGTGATAGACGGATGGTCTCGAGTTCAAACCCAAGTCACACTCCTCGATCTAACCTAGCCATTCAGAATTTTTCGTGGTTTTCCCCGAAACTAGCATGAATATGGATTTACTTATTTAATCTTAATTATATTTGGAGAGAATTACTCTAAAAATAAACCAGTGTGAAAAAAGCGGCGGATACTAATAGTACTACGGAATTTTAATTAGGATGTTGGCAGTTATGTGACAGACGGGAGGTTCCAAATTCAAACCTAAGTCACGATAACAGGCACACACATAGACCAACCGCTAAAGACCTGTTTTTATAATTTGGAGGCACCTCATATTGTGAAAATATCACAAAAACTTAATTTCCAAAATTTGATTTAAAAACTATGTGCTTCTCTACCACACTTCGTAAGTGAAAGTTAAAAGAAGAAAAAAAATGTGTTATTCTACAAATACTAACTGCATTGAACTCAAAAATTTTAAAGTGGAATTCGGAAAATTAATAAGTAAATAAAATAAAAAATCATAGATAGGTGGGGGGAGGGGGGGGGCGCCGAAAAGGAATCCTGCCCCGGGCGCCAGTTATGCTTGCTACGCCACTGATTTGAAAGGGATATTATTATTATGAAATAACATGCTGATTCAATTAACTGAAATTCCGTGTACTAGAAATATGTCTGCTTCTATAGTTTATAAGTGCACAAAATTTAATATGTGAGATCACCATTATAAAAAGAAAACTCACCAAATTTGGGTGTGTATGAGTTTACGGGTGGCGCTGCTATAAATGACTTTCTGTGGCTTTGCATATGATTGAAATTCCACCAAATTGCATACGTGCAATTTTTATTGTAAAAAAAAAAAAAAAACCTTTATTTTTTATGCGTGTTTGTTGGTACGTGGCACTCTTAAGAATGATACAGAAGAAAGTTTTGTTACGCACACAATATACTAGTTTTTTATATTATGTGTATTTAAAAAAAATAATATCCTACAAAATTAATAAAGAATTTTTGTAATTTCCTTTTTCCTTACTTGGGCGTTTTTTTAATTATTTTTTATTTTTATCTCTATTATTTATTCTTTTATTTGAAACGTAATATTTGTTATAAGTAAATCGTTTATATTGCGAGTATTTTTAAATATTAGTTAACAAAATTTGTTTGAAATCAGCAAAAACTGATATAAAAACCATATTGTTTTACTTCTGATCTCCAGTTTCCCCAGCTATATCAAAACTACATTGCATTTATTTCTTAATTAGTAACAATTGAAGATATTTTTCTGGGAATAATTGATGATAATTTTTCGTAAAATGAAACTGAAGAGAAATAAAATTTTCGTTTGTCCCACCCCCTCCCGTAGATTTACAAAAATTCCAAATTACTGTGTTTTTCCTTAATAAGTTATATAAAATAAGAAGTTTCATTGAAATCAGTGAAAAGTTATATAAAAATCTTTTTTTGTGTGTGTGTCTTCCACTGCCAAAAAAGCCCTTCTTTACATATCTAAGGTATTTTTCTTTAATTATTATGAAATAATAATATATAATCTTCTTGAAATTGAAAAATAAAATACTTTTTTATTTTTATTTTGTCCTCTTCTCCTTCCACAAACCACTAAATATATAAGAACTCTATAAATCCCCCCCCCTTTTTTTTTTTTTTTTGCTCGATAAAAATGCCAACGAAAACAATGGAAACCAGAAAAAAAGGCATTGGTGAAAATTGTAACAGTAACTTCTAAATGAGTAGAGTTACGAATATCTGTGCAAATAAAGAGAGGTGAGTCTCTATGTTTATATGTGTGATTGACGTATGGGCTGGGCTTAAAAGAGTAGTTTTCAAATGAATACAACTAACTCACCACAGTCGTGTATATTTTGAAATTGAAGATAACATTTCCTCTTTGCTTTTAAGGTATGAAATACAAGTTCACAATGATTTCTTTTAAAAAGAAATAAATATTTTTCTTTCTACAAATTAACTTTGGATGTAATTTAGTTGCTATATTTAGGGACGAAAACAGATATTACATTAAATTAATTTGTTATAATTTTAATAAAACAGTGTAGTTTTATGATTTAAAAAAGTTTATTTTAGCTCCGCTTTAATGATTTTCAGTGCAAAATCACAATTATAAGGACAGCTCGAATCTTAGTAATTTTTTTTTTTCAGTTATTCTTTAAATTAATATTTTATGGGGTCTCTTTTTAGGGTGAAACAGTCAGACTTTCTCTCTGGTATATATATATATATATATATATATATATATATATATATATATATATATATATATATATATATATATATACTTTTTTTATTTTTTAATATTCAGTTTCAATACCATTTCATACAGCATAGATGATATTTTGAATACATTTAAACTATTTAAAATTGCTTTCCACTTCCATGCACTTTTCTATTATGATAAGTTAAAGTTTTTTCAACTTTTAGGCCACGGGAAAGGCAATAATACAGAACTTTCTTTCTTCAAACTATTTCCTATTGCTCTAGAAGTATAGAAAAAATGTAAGTCTTGCTGAAAAAAATATTATTACCCCCTCAAAATCTAACAAAAATCTGAGAATTCCACGTTTAAAATTTGAGTATGAATTTTCCAATATAAAAATTTCGTAAGTTATTGGAAATTTGCGAATTTCTTAACATGGCAGAATAGAGTAAAATTTCGCATATACGTCAATCTTGAGGGATATTTTCATCATAAATATGTCAAACCACTTTCGAAATATTATTTAGGATACTGGCATGAATATCATAGAGTATGATTTTTCCAATGTAAAAAATTCGTAAGTTATTTGGAATTTACGATTTACTTAACATGGCAGAATAAGGCAAAATTGAGCATAAACTTTCATTTTGAGGATCATAAATACATTAGACAACTTCAAAATTACATTTATGATATTTGTTTGAACATGATTGAATACAAATATTCTAATAGGAAAATTTCGTAAATTATTCGTAATTTACGATTTTACCAACATAGCGAAATTGTAAATTTTTTATATAAATATGAATTTTCAGGGTTATTGCATTGGAAATAGTAGCATGAAAACTAAACAACGGAATTGACCCTGATAAAATAAATTAATAGATTATAATAAGTAAAATATATCGAAGTGAACGGTGGATATCCTATTAGGTGGGGATTTCATTCTGTCACTGTATGAAGCTTTGGTCAAATTCTTTTTTTTTACATGATTATAACATATCTCGCACTAGAAATTTATGAGAACATAAATATGATGGGGAACTGAGCAGAGTCCACCTATGCCAACTAGTTTCTTAGAAATTTATAACTTCTTCGATTCTATAATAGATTATTTTATAATAAACAAAATTCAATATGATGTCCTGCAAATGATGATGATGATGTTTTCTTCCTGCGTGAAAATATAGGACGGCGGTCCTAAAAAATTGATGAAACAATGATCTCATGTATGCCTATTAATTATATAGATAAATGGAAAAAAAAAAAAAAAAAAAAAAAAAAACTATTTTGACATTAGCTTTATTCGAATTTTTTTATGACTCCGGTGATGAATTTATTTCCTTTTAAACCGGGAAAGTATTAAAAACTGTTTTGGGGGCAACGTTGTTTCTTTCTTTTTAAAAAAATTTAAAGTTAAAATGGGGTTTTATTTAATATCTTTAGAACTAAAGACCTTACTGCGACGTTAAATAGATATTTGTCGGATTGATAAGTATGCCAACATTTGTAGCGATGGATGGAACAGTTTACTTTTAACTAATTAAAACCTGGTATAACACGACGTTTATTTTATCAAAATAAAATCAAGTTCCAGATTTTTTTTTGGAGTGGTCGTACCTCACACCGTTTGGGAGGCCTCTTGCTTATTATTATATGTAATATATATGTATGTATATATATATATGTTATAAAAAGTGACCTTCCAATTTGTTAGAAAAGCAAAGTTTTTGATCAGTACATTTTGCCTGTTTTAACTTATACTTCAAAAACTTGGTCTTTAACATGTAAAGCTATACAAAACTTTCAAATTAACCAGAGAAGCATAGAGAGATGTATGTTAGGATTCACCCGAAGAGACAAAAAGAGAAACACTTGAATTAGGAAACAAACAAAAGTTATTGATGATATTTCTAGAGTCAAGAAGTTAAAATGGAGCTACGTTGGGTATCTTGCGAGAAGAAATGATGATAGATGGATCACCAAAGTTTTATTTTGGATGCCGAGAGATAAGAAAAGACCGAGGAAGAGACACTGTGTCGTTGGAGAGCTCGTTTAGAACGAGCAGAATGGAGAGGAACTACAGAAAATAGGGCAGTTTGGAATCACCTAAGAGCAGCCTTCATATTGCAGTAGATGATAAAGGCTGAAATTGATGTTTGATGATGATATAACGACGGAATAAATAATGTAACACATAATTGCTTCATTTGAATTTCAATAGCATTCATCACCATGCATTCTCAATTTCAAAGTAGTTTAATAAAATAAAACTGCAAAATGAATTTCAACTATTCGAAATATATACATACATTATTCTTAATTTAAACTCGTGTTTTATATTAAAAAAAAAAAAAAAAAAAAAAAAAAAAGATGTATATGGTATTATTTGTTAGTTTTAAATTGCGAAAAAAATGTTTCCCACAAATTTAATTTCAGCCTATATTTATTAAACAGTTAAAAAATTTACTTTTGAGTACTGCATCGTTTTGGCAAAATTTTATTAAATCTCGTTCGCTTTAGTAAAATATAGATAATCAAAAAATTTTATTTATTCTTTTGTTTTTAAATAAGCTATGGCTTGTTAATACTTTGCTTTCAGAAAGTGCGAAAATTATAAAAATTCAAGTACCACATTTTTATTTTTTATTTTTTTTATAAATCTCATTTGCTTAAGTGTCTTTCGGACTTCTGTGTTTCTTGCTACGTCATCAGTATTTCTGGTTCCACTATTTCGAATTTGATGACCAAGTCCTCATCATACTCTCCAGCTTTGCTTTTAGCCCTTGCTTACTACAGTTCTGTATTCGCTACGTCCTGGCTTGTAGGTGCGGTGTGTTGTACATTACGTCCTAGGTTGCCGATGTATAATAAGTCTTCATTTGGCGGTATTGTCTTCATTTGTCTTCATTTATGTCCTTGTTTGCATGTGTGTATTATGTCCTTACTTGGGGGTGTGTAATGGATCTTAATTTGCCGGTGTGTATCTCGTCTTCATTTGCCTGTGTGTAAAAGGTCTTGATTTGCCGGTGTGTATCACGTCTTCATTTGCCTGTGTATAAAAGGTCTTCATTTGCCTGTGTGTAACAGGTCTTGATTTGCCGGTGTGTATCATGTCTTCATTTGCCTGTGTGTAAAAGGTCTTGATTTGCCGGTGTGTATCACGTCTTCAATTGCCTGTGTGTAAAAGGTCTTGATTTGCCGGTGTGTATCACGTCCTCATTTGCCTGTGTGTAAAAGGTCTTAACTTGCCGGTGTGTATTAGGTCCTAAAAGGGCGGCGTGTATGATTTTTCTTTTATGCTGTATTTATCAGAATATAATCCGTGTATTAATTTTATGCATGTCACCATATTTTTAATTTACCAATTTCGTTTTTTCTCAAAGCTAGATAAAATAAATAGTTTTACAGTTAAAATATGTAGTTATCTGCACAATTATGCAATGCTATATAAATAACTGAGCTGCCCTTTATGCGTCCGTAAAATTATTTATTTTTGACATTTCAGGTGTAAAAAAATATATATATATTTTATTCTGGATATTAGACACTAAATCCTTTTTATGATATCAAATAATTGATTTTACTTCATTACACACTAGCCGTTTTTAGTAAACAACTGTTTCGCTACATATGTAACTTATGACAGTGTAAGTCTCTTACTCGAGAGTTTTGTAGTGCCATAACCACTAATCGAGTGTATTGCTTTAATGAACTGCAATATTGACAAACATTATCAGGCTTTTGGTGTACCGTAAAAAATACTGACTCTAATGACAAACTCCTGTTCATAAATGTCCGTGGTGTTTTCTTTCTTTGACAGACATTACCAGACTGTTCACGTATCTTGAAAAAACCCACCGTTCATGTTTCTACTTGCTAATCTTTCCAATCATTGCATTAAGCTCCAGGGTCACTTACATAACTTAATTAAAATCATTATAGTAAAATATTAAATAATTTAACATCGCTAAAATTTCCGTTCTACATAACATTTAAAAGTAAAAAACCTCTCCCCCTCAAAAAAAAAAAAAAAAAAAAAAGATTCCTCCCCCCCGCCTTTTTTTTATGACGTAAGTTTTCACCAACCCTAGGAAACAAAGTTCGAAAACAATATACAAAAATACCGTACTTAGAAAAATATTATATAAACGTAAATTATTATATATATAAACGTAAATTATTTATTATTAAAATTTCATTTCGATATATAGTATAAAAATAAATTCAAACAAATGCCTTTTTTTTTTTTTTTTTTTTTTAATGATGAAAATTTTACAAAATATTCCATTTTCACAGGTAAGTATAAAGAAAATTACAGAGTATATGCATCATAATTTATTTAATATAGTTATAATAGTTGTAAAATACCTAAGGCACCCATAAATTTATAGTCCATTATAAATTCATATTTTGACCTCTAGGGCCGCTGTGAAGCACGTTAAAATAGCATCAAAACCATTCAACCATTTAAATGCACAATATATTCTAGTCTAACATAAATCCTTTCATAACAAGAATTTTTCGCCATAAGAGATGCTGCAATTTTTTTTCTTTTTCTTTTTTCCTTTCACTCTCTCTCTCTCTTTTTTTTTAACATAACAAAACACTAATATCACTTCATAAAATGGTTATAAATAATTACGTCTAATAAACATTATTTATTCATATAAATTAATTATTAAATACAGTTGATAATTTTCTTCCTAAAATAAAATATTGTAATAATTATTGATTAAAAATATTTAAAAGGTATTAAATCTAGCTGTTAAATAACTATTGCACATAAAACCTACAAAATGTGTACAGTAAGTATCATGAAAAAATCATATGTCAGCACTACGGATAATATAAATATTAAATAAGTATTAACAAATTCATCTAACCAGACTACATTCTTTAATAAACAAAGTTAAACTTTGCATGTAAAAATTAAATGCTAAACTAAGTATAATAAATGCATTTATAAAATCATTTTTAGGCAAATTCTATTATTCCTTTTATGTTGAGATTACCTTTTTAAAGAAAGCATAATAGCCCCAAACTAAGTAGGTTTAAAAAACTACTTTACTATTAACGTGGGGAAAAAAGTACAGTTTACTACAACGTAGTAAATAGTAATTATTTGCCCCTCCTTCATAAACAGGTTTCTCATCTGTTCATTCATCAATCGCCTGATATGTATTTTTACCGACCAAACGAGGACCTAGGACTTTCTATCATACACACATGTTTCTACCTTCCTTCTCCGACACACAATCTAGATACACACTTTGCTTTAAAATACCTCCAAATGAAGACTTCCTAAATTTTTTATTCTGTTAATGTCCAGATACAAAAAATCCATTATTAATTAGTATAAGATGCGAATCTTAAATTTTGGCAACTGAGGACGTCCCCATTTGCGTGTGTGTCCCGAGTTTGAAGGTGTGTATACACACGCAAGTCCCCGATTCGCACCCCTTGCCAACACACACATACACACACACAGACACACACAGGCAAAATTTTCTGAAGTCATTTTCGGCTTTCATGGTGTGTGAAACGTGAAGATATCGCAAAAATTTTCGATTCCGACAAATTTACAGACAAAACTCTGATTTTATTAATATAAATGCACTCCGCGACAAAAAATAGGTACAGAGGTTTTCTTGTTTTTAACTATTTTTTTTTATAAAAGAACATTATCTAAATTGTGCTGATTATTTATTATATTTGTTTTTATCATAAAATGATGCAATTTAAGTGTAATGATTTTTATAAGACTAATTTAGAAAAATTTTAAGACTAAAATGTTTCTAATTTAAGATTACACTCCGCGACAAAAAAATAAGTACAAAGATTTTTTTTTTTTTTTTTTTTAATGAACATTTTGAATATGATACAAATGTTTAGTTTGTTTTTGATAATAATAAATGATCAGCACAATTTAGATAATGTTATTTTATGAAAAAAAAAAAAAAATCTTTGTACCTATATTTTTGTCGCGGAGTGTATATATCCTAAATTTTATTTAAAAGAAGTTCCTTAACTATATGATATCATTTGATTAACCTATTTTAAAAAAGGATAATATTTATGTTCTAATATTTTTTTTTTTCTATATTTTATTTTCTCTTCGCGTTTGAGATATAGCTTAAGAAACATTTATACTTTCTTTTACTGCGAACAAAAGCACATTGTTGTTTATCTATTCTTTCCGTCACACAAATTAATTTATTTTTTGAAAAAAAAAAAAAAAAAATCAATTCTTTAATCACTAAGTTAAATATCGGGAGAACCGAAAGTAACTGGCATTGTTTCTTTTCAAATTGAAAATAAACTTTAGACATTGGAAAACCTTTTATTTTTAATAAGCCTTATACCAGATTAAATTTTCTCTTATGCCGGTAAAAAATAGAAACATGTTTTCTTTTATTTTTTGAAAAATATTATTTTTCTTAAAAGCTTATTTTTATAACAATGCAGAGTAATATAATATTTCTTCCATTCACTAACGGATAGGAAAATACACATGCAAGATGATTGCTGTTTTGTGTATTACTTTGTAGTTGCATTGTAGTTGTTAAAACTGTGTTTTTACACTCGAATAACAGAAGCCATATACATTATCGTTGCAGTATCATCGTAAATAATAATAATAATAATAATAATAATAATAATAATAATGATAAAACTGTCATGCCATCAGTATGGAAGGCAAATCTGTATATACGTTTTGGTTAAAGGCAATTTAATTGCAATAAAAAAACTTGTATATTTTACGGATTATGCATAAAATACTATGCTTAAAATTATGAATTCAATAACTTTTATTTTGCCCGATTAACACAGAAAATAGGTAAATCGTATTCGTTCAATACATTTCATATTTAGTTTATACATTATTTACAGGTTTTACGAACTATTTTTCTTTTTTTTTTTCATAAAAGTGATTTTTGGATTTATATATATATTCAAAACAGAGGCCAGGAGCCCGAGTCTGGGTCATTATTTTCTTATCGAACCCTGGATATTTTTAAATCCACAGAATGGAGTAACACAGTAAAAACATTCTGTTAAAAACGGAACACCTCTTTAACTTACATATTTTATTTACTACACACACACACACACACATACATATATATATATATATATATATATATATATATATATATATATATATATATATATATATATATATGTATGTATATATTGGGTGATCCAAAGTCATAGGAAAAAATAAAAAATATATTATTCAAAAAGTATTAACCGTAGTACAGTGTGGTTTTCACTGAAATGCACTTAAATGCATGGGAATTTTTTAGGTATAGTCGGGGGGAAAAAAATACAGCACTCGACGTAACTTCGTTGCTAATAGATGTAGAAAAATGTAATAGGTATCATTCGACGGGGAATCGTGAGTAGTTTCAGAAAATGAAATGGAATTTTGAATTGGGGGTCGTCTACATATTAAAACGCGCACCAACTTTGATTATTTCAATGGTAATGCCCCATTTTTATTTTATATTTGAATTCCTGAGATCACGAGAATGCGAAAAAGTATATTGGTTGTATATTTTACTTATTTTTTCATAGAGTTATATGCGTTCAGAGTTTGGAGGTGCTAATGTTAAATTCCTATTTCAAACATTTATTAATATCTTCACAAAAAATAACTTGATCGATATAATTATTTTTTTAAGAGATACAGTGAGGAAACCCAAACATAATCCATTATTACTTCTGTTTCTGAAAAATATTTTTAATTTTGAAAAATATTAATAAATTCATATTCATAAAAATTATGAATTATGACCTATATTAATTTTTGCATAAAATGAATCATAATGCTGAAAAATATGGGTGTGCAAATTTGCAGCTCATTCCAGTTATTAGTTTTTGAGATATAAATAAATCTTTCTTTTGGAGTGGTTTAGGGGGCCGTCTTTTATAAAGTTTTGCATGAGATAGCGAATCAAATCTTTAAAAATAACAAAGAAATTAAAAAAAAAATACGTTTGTTTTTTATTTACGGGTCAAATTATATAACAACAACGTCAAACACAAAGAAATGATTAGTGTTAGCATCAAGAATTCCTGTTTTCTAAAGCAGACGCGCCCCGCCGTCATCGTTTTTCAGAAGAAATCAGTACAGAAAAGAAAAGTAAATGTGACATTGAGTATTCATGTTAAACTCCTTATTTTATGTTGACAAATATAAGCACAAGTGGTATTTACTTCATCGATTACTGGTGATAAGTTTTGAATATTTAAACGAACAATAGAAGAAAAAAAATAACTAAATAGGCGGGGTTTACAGTTTTAATAGAAGAATAAGTTAAATGTAAAAATTGTCGATTTAAAAAAAAACGAATGCAAGACAGACTTGTAAAATCGTTTCTTTAAAGCCTTAATCATTTGCTTCATATATCGCTTTATTTTTATTTATTTATTTTGAAGGGGGGAGGATCATTATTTTAAGGATACTTTAGTTTTTAAAATTTTATTAAAATATTTTAACTTTATATATTTTTAAAAATATACTTTTACTTTTATAAATATATTTTACACTTTTTTCGAACGCAGGATTTTGTCTTTTTGACAGTAAGATCCGTCTACGGAATAAATTTTCTATACTCACAATTATATTGCAAATGGATATACATTGTAATTATGTTCTTTCTTATCAATATATTACTATCCATAGTATATTTTATTGCAAAACTATGAACACTGGGTACACACTTAAGAAATAAGTAACACAAAAATTACGAAAGAAGCGCCCACTGGGAGAATTACAGATTTTCAAATGACTTGAACCTACGTAAGCAGTCGCGAAAGGGTTAATTACAAAATTATATTTTCATAGAAGTTATAAAACGAATCGTACAGTTCCAAACAGTTCAACTGACCCAAAACTGGTGAGTGCGATTAAAATTGTTTAATGATTACTTCATGAACCCTTACAGTAATTTATCCGAAAAGATTTAGTTTATGCGTTGTTGTATATATATATATATATATATATATGTGCAAATATATAATATTTAATTTCATATATTAAGTCACATCTACGAAAGAAAATTTAAGCTTTATTGGTGATCAGTACAGCCATAATAGACACTTTTACTTGGAAAATACTGCACTTTTTTCAAAGAGTACAGTCTGGACAAATCGCAACTGTAATGTATTTAAATAGACCTAAGATTATCTAAAAAAGTACTGAAGTATATACAAATCTAATAAACTGAATTAAGAAAATTAAGGAACTGGAAAAGGTTAAATTCTTTTTATTAATTTTTATAATACTTTTTTTCCTGAAAGATTTCCGGTGTAAAACATTAAAATTTTGTCTATTTGTTATAGGATCTTAATTTTATATTTCTACATTTATAGATAACCCCCTAACACATTTTTAATTATAACTCTATGAATACTAAAGATAAAGTATACAAATAGTATACTTTTCCGCACTGCCAGACTCTCAGAAATTCGAATATGAAGTCAAAATAGGGTGTTGCTATTGCAAAAATCAAAGTTGGCGCTCATTTCAATATGTAGATAACCCCTAATTTAAAATTTGACAGCATTTTCGAAAAGCGTATTTCATTTCCTGTTGAATGATGTCTATTAAATTTTTCTGCGTCAATTAATAATGAAATTACAGTGAGTGCTGCGATTTTTTTGTTTCCCCGATTGTACATTCATGGTTCTCGAACTTCCACGGTTTATCTAGCACAAAGCCTTCTTGGTGTTATATATTTATTTTCCGCCAGTTATAAATTAGTCTGTGATTTGGCGATGAAGGCTAAAATTTACTAATTCAGAGCTTCCAATCTAATTCGGAGTATTGTTGATACCACCCTTTTACCACACCACATAATTTATAGAGTAATTCTCTTCAAATATTGGGTCAAGTAATAAGTAAAGTCGTTTTCATAATACGCATAATATTAAACTATCCCACACCAGAAAAAGTTTCAAGTATAGTAAACATATATCACAGTGTCATTTGTTTCTGTAAGTATTTAAAATTCAATAAAAGCCAAATGGTAGATTGAGAGCATCTTAGGTATTGGCTATGAAGCCAACAAAGAATTTACGACTAAGTTCATTTTTATGAATTTCGATTTAGGTTTTATTAAATTTAGAATCTCGGATTAAGAATTTCTAACGAATTTATTTTAGATTCAAATTCTGCAACTTTTACCCAATCACAAATCAGAATAACATGCATTATAATTAAATGAGAATAAGTTTAAATCTACTTACCCTTTCTGCCAGCATCCCGGGATTATTAAAACGAGAACTGCCAACACATAGACTCTGACATCTAATATCTGCTTACTACAAACGATTTATTGTTACAGTCATAACTTATGTTATGGAAAATCAATAAGGACGAATAAATTTTATGATTTAGAATAAGGTTTTGTTTCTCGGTTTAAGATGCATTGCATCTCTTTCTCGATTCGAATAGGCGACTGACTCAATCTGCTCAGCGCCGTTACTAATCAGTTCAGTTGTGCGCATCACCTTCTCCACTCCCCTCCTCCCCGACATCCTCCGGGGGGGGGGCTGAGCATGGCAGACTAGCTATTCTATTTACTGGTCTCTTGATGATGCCAACTGGCGTTTTCAATGTGACAACCCGAATAATTCCATCCTCACCCGGATGGACGTCCAGAAGGCGTGCTAGACTCCACTGAGCTGGCTGAATAGAGGGTTCCAACACCAGGACTAGCTGACCAGGTTGAAGATGGGTAACACCGCTCTTCCATTTTTCTCTTGACTGTAGAGAAGTGAGATAGGCCTTTTGCCAGGTGCTCCAAAAGTGTATTTTGATCTGTTGGAGGAGTTTCCATCTGGAAGAAAAACTGGTACAAAATTGATTAGTTTGGTTAAGAGATTGTTCAGGAAGCTGAAGAAGCGGAGCCCCAATTAGGAAGTGTCCTGGTGTAAGTACCAGGGAATTATTGGAAAGTGGTACTAAGGGGCGGGAATTCAAGCATGACTCAATATTGGTTAGAATAGTGTCGCATTCCTCAAATGTCAGGCAACTGCCTTTACAAGCCTTAATTAAATGACGTTTAGCCAATTTAACTGATGATTCCCATAGGCCGCCAAAATTAGGCCCGTAAGGTGGCATAAAATGCCAATGAATTTGTCTAGTTGCTATATAATCTTTAATTGTGTTGGTTGTTGAAAGTGTTACGAGTTTCTTCAAATGGGCATGGGCACCAACAAAATTTCTGCCGTTATCGGAGTATATGTCCGTGGGATAGCCGCGACGCGCTATGAATCTTTGCAGGGCATATAAAAAATGTTCAGTTGATAAACTAGTGACTAAGTCGAGATGAATTGCCTTGGTGCTCATGCAGATGAATAGGCAAATATAGGACTTAAATTTTGTTTTTGTTCGTTTATGTTCACACTTTGTTTGAATAGGGCCTGCATAATCAAGGCCAACATGTTGAAATGGTCTACAAGGGTTGACTCTTGCACTGGGAATGGGTTGAATGGGGTTCGGTTGGACTTTGGCGCAAGTGACACATTGTCGAAGCTGTTTTTTCACAGTGGATCTCCAATCAGGAATCCAGTAAGACTGGCGAATTAGGCTTAACACTAGTTCGACACCTCCATGCAGACTATACACATGAAAATGTCTGATTATAAGAGAGGTAAAAGGGTGATTTTTAGGCAACAATAACTGATGCCTAGTGTCATAGGGAAGGGTCTTGGCTTTGTCAATTCTACCTCCCACTCTGAATAGGTTTTCGGAATCCATAAAAACATTGAGAGGTTTCAATTTACTGTTGTTTGCAACGGGTTTGCCACGTTGCAAAAGGGCGATTTCTGAAGCAAAGGACCTTTGTTGTACAAATTTAATCACAATTGTTTTAGCCTCTGAAATTTCTTGTACTGAGGCTGGGCCTTTCAACTTTGTAGGATTTCGACTATTATTTATAAACCGCTTCATAAATGCAATTACATGAAAAAGTTTTGTACTTGAAGAAAATTTTGAAACCAAGTCGTCTATCATGGAGTCATTCATTGGGTTTGACTCTATTAGACTTGGAGTTTCCACAACTGTACATTTGACTGAGGTCGACATTTCTGAATCGTGCTCTGAGACCTGGATCTTTGGCCAGTCAGGTCCAGACCACCACAAGGCAAATGTTTTTAATTTGTTTAGTAACAGCCCACGAGTTGCACAGTCAGCTGGGTTGTGTTTGCTTGGTAAGTGCTGCCATGTGGTTGGGTCTGTCAGAGCCGCATTTTTGTTGACTCGTTGTAGGACGTATGTGTTACTCTTTAAGGGTGGATTTAAGATCCAACTACGGGCGATTGTGGAGTCTGTCCATAGAAGAATTTCCTCCACCGGAGAATCTAGTGAGTTCTGGACGACTGACAAAAGTTCCGATAACAAAACAGCCGCGCATAGCTCCAACCTAGACAAGGTAATGGGTTTTAAAGGAGCTACACGGGTTTTAGCTGCAATCAATTTTAAAGGTGCGTTCTGTCTGGGACGTATATAAATTACAGCAGCATATGCCTTTGTTGACGCATCACAAAATCACTGTATCTGGGAAATCGATTCGGTTTTCAAATCTAAAAATCTGGGTACTGACATGGCCTTAAAGGAAGCAATTTTTTCATAAAATTCGTTCTACCTGTTTTGAATGTCTGGTGGTAAAGGATCATCCCAACCAAGTTTTTGCTTCCAAACATCTTGTAGTAGCAATTTTAAAAGAATAGTGGCAGGGGATAACAGACCCAAAGGGTCGAAGATGCGTGCAATTACGGACAATAATTGTCTTTTTGTTTTTACGCTTTCTTCGGTGTTAACTCCAACCTGTAGGGTATCCGATGTTAAATTCCAGTTTAGTCCTAAAATACGTTGGGGATGATCGGGGTTTAAGGATAATTCCTGATTTGTTGATTTTGAAGTTTCTGGGACCTGAACTAGAGCTTCCACACAATTTGAAGCCCATTTTCGCAGCTTGAAGCCCCCAGCATTGAATAAAGCCTGAAGGTCTGTGACCAAAGCTTGAGCGGCTTCGATTGTTTCAGCCCCTCCAAGGAAATCGTCCATATACAGGTTATTACGTGCAGCCGGCACAGCTACGGGAAAATTGGGTTATTCATCGTTTAATAGCTGTCGTATGGTACGCAGGGCTAAAAATGGTGCACAGGCTGTGCCATAAGTAATAGTGTTCAATTGATAAACACAAAGTGGGTCTGACACATTGGCTCTCCAAAATATTCTTTGGAAAGTCCTATCAAGCTCTGCGACTAGAATTTGCCTGGACATTTTTTTGATATCACTCGAGAGGGCAACTTTATTTACTCTGAATCTGATTAAATTGCTGAAAATACTGGATTGAAGTTTTGGCCCTTTATGCAAGTTAGAGTTCAGGGATTTGCTATTTGTAGTTAAGGCCGATGCATTGAACACTACTCGTAGTTCGGTAGTGCTACTATTTTCATTAATAACTCCATGATGGGGCATATACTAATGGGGTTTACTGTTAAGTTCCTCAGCTCTTAGTAGAGTCATATGACCTAAGTCAGAGTATTCACACATAAACTTACAATATTCCCTTTTGAGATTAGGGTTCTGAACAAATCGATTTTCTAGTGTTTTAAACATTTTTAGTGCACAGTTGGCACTTTCACCTAACTCTATCTCATCATGGAGGGGTAATTTCACAACGTAGCGACCTTCGGGGTTGCGCTTGGTGGAAGTTTTGTACAGTTCCTCTGCCGGATCGGCGGCGTCATTACCACCCTTAGAAGATATTATGGGATCACTGTAGAAAAATTCGTTTAAATTCAAACACTGAACAGAGGACCTATAATTAGATTCTGGCTCCATTCCATTCCTTGAGAGGGGGCCACTTAGTAAGTAACCAAGTGAACTGGGAATAGCAGAAGGTTCTCCTGGCCTTCCATGTATTGGTTTGCCACAAATTAATGAGGGAAAAAGGTCTGCACCCAGCAGAACCTCCTTATGTTGTGGTTTGAAGAAATTCATATCGGCTAACTGAAGATTTTTTGTATATGGCCAAGACGTCGTCCTCACCCAGAAATTTGGCAGAGGGGTAGTAACCCTATTTACTTCTAGCGTTTTCAAGTTCCTATACTCGTTAGCGAAATATGGCGAGAATGAGAATTCCGTAAAATTTAAAACAGTTTCTGCGGAAAGACCGTTTATGCCTATAAGTCGATGAGAAGTGCCAAACAAAGGCAAATTTAGCTTCTCAACGCACTCCTTTGTTATGAGACTATTTTGCGAGGCACTATCAACTAACGCCCGACATTGAATAATTTTACCGTAAGGTGACCTAACCTTTATAAGGGCAGTAGCCAATAATACCTTTTGGTTATTAAAATTTGCATTAGATTGGGAACTATTGGCCACCGACGTAGCAACAAGGCCACCTCCCTGATCTGCAGAATTCTGTGTATAAATGTGCAGAAGAGTGTGATGTGAACCTGCACATACCTTACATTTAATATTAATTCTACATTGTCGCACTTGATGGTTAGTTCGCAAACAATTTTCGCACAGTGATTTTGATTTAAGTAAGTCCCATCGCTCTTGAACAGTAATTCTATTGAATTTGGGACATTTAACCCGGGTTTGATCGCACTGGGTGTGTCACACCCAGTGGCTCATTTTCGCACTTCTTTCTCCCCACCCTTTTTTCGAAAATAGACGAGTCTTTGTGTAGCTGCCTCAAAGGTCATAACCTTGGAAGGGGGGAATCGGCGAAAGAATTCTAAAAATAGATCTGTTGAAAAATGTGAAAAATGTTGAAAAATGTGTTGAAAAAAACTTCTCCTGTGGATGCTTGGAATCTCATTATATCTTCTGATATGATATAGAAGTTAGTAGATTGGACTAATATTTTTATTGAATCAATTCGAGAGCGTTTTTCTCGGGAAAGAGACGCAAAAGAAACTAATGAGGCTGAAAACTAAATTTATTTGAGAGAAATGTGAAAAACATGTATGTATGGAGCATATGGCATGTATTTGCAAGAAATGTACAGAATAATTGCAAGTAATATTTTTAATATATGTTTAAAATCTGTATTGACGTTTATTCTTTTTTCTGCTTTATGTTTTGTGTAGATTTTATAGTAGAAAATAGGAAGAAACTATCATGGGTATGACATACCCAGCGCGTGTAAACCCGTTCGTTTTTCTCGCGCGTGTAATGCCGGGTTAAACAATTGATGTACTTGAGAACAGGCGACGCATTTATTTTCTTTGACTATTATTGAATTATTGACACAAGATTTTTTTACACTACTACCTTCTACTGGCTTCTTAAACATTCCTGGTTTATTTTCAAGCTTTGTTTGACTCGACGCCTCCCTCTCAATGAATGTACGAAACGAATTTAAATCGGGAATAGTTTGCGTATTCTCTAGACTAAGCTCCCACCTATGCCTAACGGATGAATCCAATTTTGAAATCATGAAATTTATAAGAATAAGATCGCTAAGAGTATTAGATTCCAAACCGAGGGTCGATAAATTTCGCACCGCTTCGTTACAAGTATCTATTAAATTGAAAAACGATTTAGGATCATCCGCTTTGTTTACCTTTACCGAAAAGATTTTATTTATTTGAGTTATAGCTAATTGGCGTTTATTTTCGTAGGGCTGAGTAAGGATTTCCCAACAGTGTTTAAGATTTTCCGATTGTAACGAAAATTTACGAATAAGTTTTGATGCACTACCTCTTACACACGATTGGAGGTATTGTAGCTTTTCAACCTCACTAAGGCTGTCATTATCCAGAATAGATGATTTAAATAAATTTTTAAATGACAACCAAGATTCATTATCCCCGTAAAAATAAGGAATTTCAAGTTTGGGAAGACTAATATGCGAATTAACAGAAGTCCCTGGTTGGTACGTGCATCATTATTTACATTTGGGGTATTTGATTGCGATTTACTCTCCAACACTACAGACAACTCCAACAGAATGTCCCGATTTTTCATCACTTCTTCAAAGTTTTCATCTTTTCCTCTTCGGAAAAATTTGTAACTATTTCCTCGAATTTAACCTGCAGTACATTTACCTTATCCTTTAGGATCTTTAATCTGGCTTGAACGCTTTTATCGCAATCATTGACCTTCGATTTTATAAATTCTATTTCTCTAATAACATTTTCAAATTTTATCACTTCATTAGATTTTGGGAACAACGCACTCTTTTCGGCGTCATTCGCCCTTGTTCTCCCCTTTCTACCCATCTTTTGAGCAAACTAATTACAAACAATTAAATTTAAATATGAATTAATCGATGGAATTAAATTATTATTCTGCAGATCAGGAAGTAAAACAAAACAAAAAATATAAGAACAAATGAAAAGAAACACACATATAGAATAGATTTTTTTTTTTTTACTGAAATAAATAAACTAATAAAATATTAAATGCACTTTTTTCATTCTCATACACTTTTTTTATTCAACAATTATTTAACATGAATAGCTATTTCTTTCATTCCCAAACCGCAATTGTTCCGGTTTGAAACCCAAAGTATTCTGAATTACGTTTTCTCTCAAACCGAAACTTCTGAAACCCAAACTACTTTGAATTACGTTTTATATCAAAAGAATTTAAGTTCGTATTAATGATTTATTTCAACAAATTATCTTTAGTTTCCTTTACACTTCTTATACAGATAATTTAATCCTACGTAAACAAAAGAATTTTTTCAATTTACAAAAAAAAAAAAAAAAAAAACTTTTTTTTTTAATTTAACGAATTACGATTAATTATCTAATTAAATTAATAGATAATTAAGCCTCCGTGAATCGACGGAACATTATGGCTATGAAGCCAACAAAGAATTTACGACTAAGTTCATTTTTATGAATTTCGATTTAGGTTTTATTAAATTTAGAATCTCGGATTAAGAATTTCTTACAAATTTATTTTAGATTCAAATTCTGCAACTTTTACCCAATCACAAATCAGAATAACATGCATTATAATTAAATGAGAATAAGTTTAAATCTACTTACCCTCTCTGCCAGCATCCCGGGATTATTAAAACGAGAACTGCCAACACATAGACTCTGACATCTAATATCTGCTTACTACAAACGATTTATTGTTACAATAATAACTTATGTTATGGAAAATCAATAAGGACGAATAAAGTTTATGATTTAGAATAAGGCTTTGTTTCTCGGTTTAAGATGCATTGCATCTCTTTCTCGATTCGAATAGGCGACTGACTCAATCTGCTCAGCGCCGTTACTATTCAGTTCAGTTGTGCGCATCACCTTCTCCACTCCCCTCCTCCCCGACAGGTATTACAGGCTTTATGAATTCCAGGTGAGAAGAGACGCGAAAGATGCTGCAAACAACATTCGTGGTGCCCTGAGGGAAGAACGATCGGAAGTGTCAAAAGTGGTTACTGAAAAATGAAGCTCGTCCTGGTCGTGTATCTCATTTTGATCATGATGCGTTACATGCTCTTTTGGTCCAAAATAATCAAGTAAATAAGAAGGAACTTGGAGAAGAATTAAACTGTTCTCAGAAAACAATTTGCAGTCAATTACGATCGCTTGGTAAGGTTCAAAAATTTGAGAAATGGGTTCCACATGAACTAAACCAGGCAAACCGAGTTCATTTGCAAATCTCTCTTATCACGTCATAACCGTTCATCTTTTCTGAAATAAATTGTAACAGTGGACGAAAAGTGGGTACTCTATGCGGATTTAAAAAGACGACCACAATAGCAGGGATGGAACACGGGCGCAGAATTCATACCACTATCAATGTAAGAAAATTTTCTACCTCTTGAATCAACGATATTATAGGTAAAGAAATTTCTTAAACAGATTCCGGTATGAATTCTGCGCCCGTGTTCCATCCCTGCAATAGGTAGACAAAGATCAGACTAACCAATCTACACCAAAAGTAGATTTACATCCAAAAAAAGTGATGCTGTGCGCCTGGTGGAACTTTAGATGTGTGATTCATTCCGAGCTGTTACCAATTAATCAGACATTCACAGGCGAAGTGTACTGGATAGACTTCATTGAGCTTTAATTCAAAAGGTATCAGCACTGTTCAACCAGAAGGGCGTCTATCTTAAACATAACAATGCCCGCCCACTCGTCGCACGAATTACTGTAGAAAAACTAAAATAGTTAGGGTGGAAAGTTCTTCCGCACCCACCTTATTCCCCAAACGTAATTCCGTCAGATTATTGTTTATTCCGTTCGTTAGAACATTTTCTCAACGGAAAAAGATTTCATAAGGAAGAATCTCTCTAGCTTTTGTCAATCGAAACCCGAAGAGTTCTATAAACGAGGGATAAATGGCCTACCAAAACGTTGTACAGAAGTTGTAGAAAAGAACGGATTGTACAGTCACACACACACACACACACACACACACACACACACACACACAAAAAAAAAAAAAGCCACCCCCCCCATCTATTTTCGCCTTAAGTTGTCGTAGAAACATGTGGTTGGTACCAATCGATTTGTAATAACGTCTAGTTTATAATAGTATAGTTAGATTTTGATCAGGGATCCTCTACAAATTAAAACTGGCATCAATTTCAGTTTCTTCAACGGTAACCCCCTTTTCTTTATAATTTATTTGAATTCTTTGGACCAAATTATCGCGGAAAATGGTATAATTTATATATTTTGCTCAATTCTTCACAGAGTTATAAGCTGTCAAACTATGAGGGCGCTAATGTTAAATGAATGTGACAAACATTAATACATATCTTCAAAAATAATTATGATATTCAAATTCTGTGTTTTTTATATGATAGAATGAAGTGACTCAAACATATTCCATTCATACTTTTGATTTTTTTTTTTTTTTTTTTTTTTTTAAATATGAAAATTATTAATAATTTCATATTTGAAAAAATTATGAATTATGACCTATGTTAATTTTTGCATAAATAGAACGGGCATCATGAAAAACATGGGTTTCCAAATTTACAGCTCGTTCTTAACATTATTTTTCGAGTTACAGTGATATTTCATTTTTTACTGTTGTTAGGGGGCCGTCACTTATAATAATTTGTATCCTCTGTGAGTAAATATCTGCATATATTTTGACGAAAAACTATTTTAATTTACCTTAATGTTATTCTAATTGCTTTCTATGCAACATTTCGATGTTTATGATACAAACTGCATTATTTTTTATAAAATTATCGCAATGCAAGCGAGAGATTGTGAAAAAATTCCAAAAGAAATGAAGCCCCGCCTCTATATTGCGAAAACAACATTAAAAAGACTAGTTTCTGTATTCGTATATGACTCTCTATGTGACGCTGGTATGCATAAATGTCAATGGCATTTACTACATCGAATGCTAAAGACAAAATTTAAATCATTTAATTGGAAGTATGTAAAATAATTTTGTTTTATAATGTAAAGTTTTAGAAAAATTGTGTAAAGGCGTGGCTTTCGCTGCAAAGAGATATATACTCGATTCTGAATAGTTAAGTCTTTGTTCTTAAATATTACATAACTTTTCCTAGTATCTCACTGCTAAAATTCTATTTTATCCCTTTTGTCTTTCGTTTTTAATTTGAATATTCTGGGATTCGTGCACCTCAAGTTAAATATTATGATTTAGAAAACGGGGTAACACGAGGATTATTATTTGAAAGAGCAAAACGCACTGAACAATACATTTTTTTTTTTTTTTCATTAATATAATTAATTTTTATTAATTTTTATCAGATTTTTTAAAACAAATTTTCTGTTTTAATCTTGTTCTCTATTTTCGCATTCGTTTACCCTACCGTTTATGTTATTTAAATTTTATCGCATGACGTAACATAATAAAATAAATTTTTATGAAATGTTTCTTAAATTCTGAATAATACAGTGTTTTTTTTTTTTTTTTTTTTTTTTTTTAAGTTCTTAAAATCTATTATTGAAACAAAGCGCAATATTATCTATTTTCGATTATTCTTCTCACGGCGTAAAACTGGCGTCACATTTATCAAGGTAAAAGAATTTAAAACAAAGTAATATGTCTTATTACTTTTAAAGATATAGATTTTACGCATTTAAAATTAAGAATTCAAGTACAGTAGACAACTGCGTAACGGGGAATATTCTTTCTAGGCAATGGGAAACCGTTTTTTCTACACCCATATTTATTTTTATATGAATATACATAATAATTTCACTCTTTCTTGTGAAAGTATTTGTATTCATACTATTTTGTTTATATAAATGTGAATATAAGGAATTTTTTTAAGAAATATCGTAACACACAAATTGTGAAAGAAACGCCCACTGGAGGAGTTACAGATTTCCAAATGACGTGAAACTACGTCAGCAGTCGAAAAAATGTTAAATATACTTTCTCAGATTTTAGTTTAAATCTTTATATTTATATTTTTGTATATTATATATTGTTGGTTTGTACGCCTAAAATTAAATGTAAAACTTTATAGTAACACTTTCATGCGGGGCTTACTGTATAAAATAATAATATACCCAGCAAGAAGTAGATAATTCTTTTTTTTAAATATTAAACACTTTTTTTTTTTACCGCTATTATTATTTTTATCATTATTACTATTATTTTTTTACCTTGGTATCTAGATTTTTGTAGTTCAACATTGTAGGATTCATATGATTCAAACTATTTAATTTTCTTCGTATGAAGTGATGTATTTAACTATTTAATGTTTAATAAATAAAAACTAATAAAAATCTTTTAATTCATAAACTACGTCAGAAAGTTCAGCGAATTAGAATCGTTTTTTATTTTATAATTAACATTTCTGAATTTTTTTTCCGGTTTGAAATTTAATAAATAATGCATATTGGATGGTAGATCACAATTTATTTTTTCTATATGTATACAAGGTCCCCTAACACATTTTTATTTGTAACTCTGTTTAGAATTGATTTAAAGTATATAAATAGGTAGGTTTTCCGAACTGCCTTGATCTCAGAAATCTGAATATGAGGTCAAAAATAGGGGTCGTCATTGAAAAAAAAATGACGTTTATGCCTGTTTTAATATGTAGATAACCCCTTAAGCAAAATCTAACTACACCATTAAAAACTATACGTTATTACAGATCGATAGGTACCAGCCGCATGTTTCTACGATAATTTACGGCGAAATTAGGTGTGTGTGTGGGGGGGGGGGGGGGGCGTTTTTCCTTTTGGTGACTGTACAGTCGGAGAAAAAAAAAAAAAAAAAAAAAAACGCAACACTCAACTTAACTTCGTTGCTAATCAATGTGGGAAAATGTAATAGGTATCATTCGACGGGGAATTGTGAGTAGTTTCAGAAAATGAACTGAAATTTTGAATTGGGGGCCGTCTACATATTAAAACGTGGACCAACTTTTTTTCAATGGTAATGCCCCATTTTTATTTTATATTTGAATTCCTGGGATCGCGACAACGCGAATGAGTATATTGGTTGTATATTTTACTTATTTTTTCACAGAATTATAAGCGTTCAAAGTTCGAAGGTGCTAATGTTAAATTCATATTTCAAACTTTTATTAATATCTCCGCAAAAAATAACACGAACGATATATCTATATATATAAAAGAGCAGAGTCTGTGTGTGTGTGTGTCTGTGTGTGTGTCCGCTATAGAATCCTAGGCCGTTTCACCGAGCGGGACCAAATTTGGCACGGTTAATGTTTACGACCCGAGAAAGACAACGCCGCAAGCGATTTTACAAAATTCGCCCCCCAAGGGGGGGAGGGGGGGCAAAATGTAATTTCACAAAATCCTTCATATCTCAAACAAAAAAACAGATATCCGTAAAATTTTTGCTTTTAAATATAGCTAATACAAATGTCTAAAAATCGGTTTCTGGAATTTTTGAAATTCGGTCCCCAAGGGGGGCGGGGGGGGGGGGCAAAACGTGATTTCACATGCGTAAGGGGGGGCTATGGGGCAAAAACAAATAGAAATACAGTTAGGCCGTTCAAAATTGGTACAGATAGGTTTAAGAGGCCTGTAAGTCGAATGGGGATATTTTGATTGTGTAAATTTATTAGGAGGGGCGAGAAGGGGGGAATGGAGGGGGGGGAGGGGGGGGGGCAAAAAATAAAAATAGTGTCAGATCGTCCAAAATTGGTACATAGAGGTTTCCGATACTTACAACTCGATTGCGGATATTTTTGAATTTGTAAAATTATTAGGAGGGGCGGGTAGGGGGGGTGGGGCAGTAAGGGGGGGGCTATGGGGCAAAAACAAATAGAAATACAGTTAGGCCGTTCAAAATTGGTACAGATAGGTTTAAGAGGCCTGCAAGTCGAATGGGGATATTTTCGATTGTGTAAAGTTATTAGGAGGTTCGAGAAGGGGGGAGGGGAGGGGGGGGGGCAAAAAAATAAAAATAGTGTCAGATCGTTCAAAATTGGTACATAGAGGTTTTCGATACTTACAAATCGATTGCGGATATTTTTGAATTTGTAAAATTATTAAGAGGTGCGGGTAAGGGGGTGGGCAGTAAGGGGAGGTATGGGGCAAAAACAAATAGAAATACAGTTAGGCCGTTCAAAATTGGTACAGATAGGTTTAAGAGGCTTGCAAGTCAAATGGGGATATTTTCGATTGTGTAAAGTTATTAGGAGGAGCGAGAAGAGGGGAGGGGAGGGGGGGGGCAAAAAAAGAAAAATAGTGTCAGATCGTTGAAAATTGGTACATAGAGGTTTCTGATACTTACAAATCGATTGCGGATGATTTTGAATTTGTAAAATTATTAGGAGGGGCGGGTAGGAGGGTGGGGCGGTAAGGGGGGGGCTATGGGGCAAAAACAAATTGAAATACAGTTAGGCCGTTCAAAATTGGTACAGATAGGTTTAAGAGGCCTGCAAGTCGAATGGGGATATTTTCGATTGTGTAAAGTTATTAGGAGGGGCGAGTAGGGGGGAGGGGAGGGGGGGGGGCAAAAAAATAAAAATAGTGTCAGATCGTTCAAAATTGGTACATAGAGGTTTTCGATACTTACAAATCGATTGAGGATGATTTTGAATTTGAAAAATTATTAAGAGGGGCGGGTAGGGGGTGGGGAGGTAAGGGGGGGCTATGGGGCAAAAGCAAATAGAAATACAGTTAGGCCGTTCAAAATTGGTACAGATAGGTTGAAGAGGCCTGCATGTCGAATGGGGATATTTTCGAAAGTGTGAAGTTATTAGGAGGGGCGAGAAGGGGGGGAGGCAAAAAAATAAAAATACAGTTAGATCGTTCAAAAATGGTATATAGAGGGTTTCGATACTTACAAATTGATTGCGGATATTTTCGAATTTGTAAAATTATTAGGAGGGGCGGTAAGGGGGGGCGGAGCTATGGGCAAAAACAAATAGAAATACAGTTAGGCCATTCAAAATTGGTACAGATAGGTTTTAGAGGCCTGCAAATCGAATGGGGATATTTTTGAAAGTGTAAAGTTATTAGAAGGGCCGGGGAGGGGGGGACAGAGGGTAAAAAAAAATAGAGTTAGATCATTCAAAATTGGTACATCGAGGTTTTCGATACCTACAAATCGATTGCGGATATTTTTGAATTTTTAAAATTATTGGGAGGGGCGGGAAGGGGGGGAGGGAGCGGAAGGGTAAAAAAATAAAAATAGAGATAGATCGTTCAAAACTGGTATGTAGAGGTTTTTGATACTTACAAATCGATTGCGGATATATTCGAATTTGTAAAATTATTAGGGCGCTCATATATATGCATTCGCGCGTGTGCATCGCGCTCGGGTCTACACTGCCGAAGGCAGTGGGGACCCGGTGCGACATTTTTCCCGATCAGAGTTTTTTTTTTTCTTTTTTTTTTTTTTTTTCACATGATAAAAATTAACGCAATTTTGAGAATTCATTAATTATAATGATTCATTTAAAAGTGGTGACCAGCGAAGCGGGCGTAGCCTGCTAGTATATATATATATATTAAGATACAGTGAAGTAACCCAAACATAATCCATCATTACTTTTGATTCTGAAAAATATTTTTAATTCTGAAAAATATTATTAAATTCATATTCATAAAAAATATGAATTATGACCTATATTAATTTTTACATAAAATGAATCCTAATGCTGAAAAATATGGGTATGCAAATTTGCAGCTCATTCCAGATATTAGTTTTCGAGATATAAATAAATCTTTCTTTTGGAGTGGTTTAGGGGGCCATCTCTTATAAAATTTTGCATGAAATAGCGAATCAAATCCTAGAAAATAACAAAGTTTGTTAAGTCAGTTATTTTTTTTAGTCATTAATTTTTATAATTCTGTTTTATCTGAAAGATTTCCGGTGTGAAACATTCAAATTTTATCTGTTTCTTACAGGATCTTAATTTTATTTTTCTGCATTTACTGATAACCCCCTAATACATTTTTGATTATAACTCTATAAATACTAATGATAAAGTATACAAACAGTATACTTTTCCGCACTGCCAGACTCTCAGAAATTCGAGTGTGAAGTCAAAATATGGTGTTGCTATTGCAAAAATCAAAGTTGGCGCTCATTTTAATATGTAGATAACCCCTCATTTAAAATTTGACAGCATTTTCAGAAAGTGCATTTAATTTCCTGTTAAATCATGTCTATTAGATGTTCCTGCGTTAATTAATAATAAAATTGCAGCGGGTGTTGCGTTTTTTTTTTTTTTTTTTTTTTTTTTTCCTCGACTGTACATTACTGATTAATTGAAATTTTATGTTTTTATATTATAACACTTTCTTATTACTTTGGAAACAACTAAAAGTCATCATATATTTTATGTTTCATTCTTCTTATGTATTTCTTACATTTCGTAATTATGGAAAAGCATCTATTAATATTTAATTTCATTATTTATCTATGCATGAAAAAAAAAAAAAAAAAAAAAAAAAACTTTAATATTATTTTACTTATTTGAAAGAAATGCGCACGCTGGGAAATAATATGATTACTGTACTTGAAACATTTTTTGGTGTGCAACAATTTTATATTATGTGCATTATAAAAGCGATATTACTTATTACTTGACCCGATATATTTACGATGAATTAAGAAGAGAAATACTCTAAAAAAGACTGATGTAGAAAAAGGGGCAGAACTGACAAACCTCCGGATTAAGTTGGTAGCTCTGCTAGTTGGTAGAACTCAACAAAAAGAAGGGTAACACAGTAAACATATTAGATTTTGTAATTTTACTTATGTTTGAGTACTTTAAGGCGACAGTGGACTTTCAAAATGTTAAAATTGAACTAAAAATTCAATATTTGAATTTTGCCAGAGTTGCCATCTGTTAATTTATTCCGGAACATTATTAATCAGCTCTTCTTTTGAATACTGTCGTAGTTATATATTCAAGACATTATTCTATAGATAAAGCGTTGTGAAATAAAGACGGGACTAAGTATGTTCTTGAATAAATTATAAAAGTTAGGAATTCTGTTTTGATAAAATGTTAAACTGCATAACGTAAAATTGTGTCGAAAGAAGAGTTTTTTAATTAGCATCATTTTACGCTGACGTATAAGAATTTATATTTGTAAATAAACATTCAACCTAGTATAACATGAAAATGTTTATGTAATTTTTTCAAAACTAAATTTTTTGTTGTCGTGTCTTGTTTAAAATGCTATTATTATTATTGAATCTTCGTTAAACTTCTTCAAATGGTTTTTGTATATATTAGGACAAAATTGAGTTTCAATTTTCCACTTTTTGTTCTTTAACATTTTGAAAGCATTTTTATAAGTATAAGGATCCATAAGGGGTATTTTGCACTTTAAATTGAGAAAAATGTCAGATTGATCACAAGTATGAATTTTTTGCATTTAATTATTATAAAAACTGTATATTTTATGTTTCTATCATTATTATCTAATATAATTCTAGTAATTGTTGGTTCCCCAGAGACTTTAAGATTCCCAATATTGCATTTCTAGCGAATATGGGCCTCATATTTAGATATTTGGCTTACATTTTTCACATGAGCGGAAAGGAGCAGCATTTTGTAATTGAAATATATTATGAAGCGTACTATGATATTAATTATACACAAACGTGTTGCGCCACTGCGCTCATATGAAAAAGGTTAAAAATTAAAAGAAAACACACATTGCTTACAGTAAATACATTACGTGCGCTTCTTCTACACTAGTCGAAAAGTGGTCACACTCATGAAATCGAGTCTCTCTAATTAAATTCTATTTAAATTGTACTTTTGTCACACTAAATATTCTTTAAAATTAATCGAGCCTGTTTTTATATATATCTTAAACAATATTAATTTTTTCAATGTGTCAGCGACATCTGTAACTCCGCCCACAGCTTTTTTTTTAATATATGCAAGCTACAATATTTCTTAATTATATATCCAATATTTGTCTTTCTAGAATAAATATACTATGAATACAAATACTTTGATTAGAATTTGTATACTTAAAATATACATTTAATTGTAATATAAACATGAATACAAAATACATAACTGCCAACATTTTAATTTTATCCGGAGTACTTTTAGCTCCGCCTTTATTTAGCAATACTTTATTTATAGAAAAATTTTCTCCAATGTATAACTTCGATAAAATAAAGAAAAATTAGTTTAAAAAAATAAGTGGTATTAAATAAAGGCGGGGCTAAAAATACTCCGGAATAAATTAAAATGTTAACATCCATGTAAAAAACCCTGTTCTAAAACTATGTAACATACATCAACAACGTCTACAGGGGGGGGGGGGGGTTGCATGTAATACGATGCAACAGTAACAATGATATATGTAAAGCTTCATAGCAGTTATACCGGAATTTTAGAATTAATTCGCATCACATTTTATTTATATTCGTTTGTTTAACCCCTTAACTGCGGCATGCTTTTTAAACACAAGCCTAGGAAACCCCATTTTTGTTTCATTAAACAAAAAAATCAATAAATAAATAAATAAAGATTGAAAATAAATATATGAATAATATATATATTTATTCTGTACATATTTCTAAATACATTATATATAGTTTAATACTGTCTGATGCTTTCACGTATCCTAAAATATTAAGGGAAAAATGCACGTGGGGCGTGGTCAATGCCCGAACTAGATTCGGGCGACACACGCAAGGGGCTAATCATTCATATAATAATAAAAAAAAAAAAAAAAGTTGAAATTCTTTAGCGCCGAAAAATCCTTATCCTTTAACGGATAATTAATAATTTTAATTAATATAATGATGTTAATATAAATTTTAATATAGGATTTCCAGTCTACAAATGAGGAACAACCATTCAAACCATGTTTTCTCCTTCGGATACAATTTTTCAGAAAACATAAAAAAAGTAAAAAAAAAAAAAAAAAAAAAAATTAAACCTTAACCTAATTATAGTTTCCTTAGATGTATTATTAGTTACTATGGAGATACTTAGACATATCTAATATCTAGGATGATATGCAGACTATTATACTAAGTTAAATGAAAAAGTCCTCTTAGTTTTCTTCGTTTGTGGAGTACATGATTTCCCGCTCTAACCATATTGGTTGAACGAGAATCACTCGAACTTTCGTAATATAGCAGCGATTATCATAACACACGTTTGTGTAGAGAATGTTTTTAGATATTAATTTATCTTTATTTGTTAATTGGTGTAAATGATAGATATTTATCTTATTTTTTTTCCATGAATTAATATAATATTTATAAAAATCCACTCTGATCGACTCGTTTTTCTTACAAGCAATATCACTTAAAGATCTGACATTAGAAATAAATACTAAAGTTATTTTTTAAAAAACCTTTTATTAGTGAACAGTTCTTTTCTCATAATGTGATAAAAGAGGTGTGAGGTAATGGTGTCAAGAGCTGCCAAGTTTTTAAACTTTTAAATAAGAATTCACACTAGTAATTTTAAATGGAATATGTTATATGTACTTTTTTCGACGATTAAAATCACGGAAAAACGGCAATAATTTTTTTTTCTGTTGAAGTCTCTCATTCTCTCGCCAAAAACATTACACTTGGCACCTAATGGGTGCCCAATGAAAAATTATTTTCATACTTTTGTTTGGAAATAGCAATCTAGCTCTTAACTTATCGAAAACAATTATTACTGAAAATGTGAAAATTACTTTTAAAGTATCGTGGTATGAGGGAAACAGACAATCCATAATCTTATCTTATCGAAAACAATTATTACTGAAAATGTGAAAATTACTTTTAAAGTATCGTGGTATGAGGGAAACAGACAATCTATAATTACTTGGAATTTTTTCAATAGAGGAAAAAAAAACGGCATTTTGCAACTTTATGCACTTTATATTAGTCTTAAACTGTGGTGGTGGGGGGTGGGATCATTGAAAAATAGGCAAAGTGTTATTTGACTATTATGTTGTAAGATATTTAAGATTCCTTTTTTTCCCCAATAAATGATTTTATTCCGGCATACGATGGGCCATGCCAAACTGGCAATAATGCAATGCGCCTGGAAAACCAATCGGCAGGTCACTTTTTCTGTAAATAACTTTTTCTGTATTTTTCACCGTTAAATTTTTATTTTAACCCTGTTGTATTTTTTTTAAGCTATTGTATAGCTTTTATCGCGGGCTTTGAGCGCGGCGACCGAATCGAAAAATTCCGTAACGAAAAAAAAACCTAACACAGTTCGGTAGACTTCGGCTGTACGAAGCTCGCACAGATCGAGACGAGCTGCTCCGAAATCGGACGAATACATAAGCAGCTGTTTGTGAGAAAGTATATAGGTGTATAGGTATCTATCATCTATGTACAACAGTGAATAGCTGTACGCGTAAAATTTGTGTATAAAGTAGATTAGATAAAACTTGAATATCTCCATTCGACTTGCAGGCCTTTAAAACCTATTAAATATCTTTTCTCTATTAAAATTTGTTTTCTTATCGGTCACCACGCTCAAAAAGTGTAACTTGAATTAATATCAAAGAAAAAACTTGAATATCCCCATTCGACTTGCAGGCCTTTAAAACCTATTAAATACCTTTTCGTTATTAAAATTTGTTTTCTTATCGGTCACCACGCTCAAAAAGTGTAACTTGAATTAATATCAAAGAAAAAAATTGAATATCCCCATTCGACTTGCAAGCCTTTAAAACCTATTAAAATACCTTTTTTCTATTAAAATTTGTTTTCTTATCATTATTGTTATCTTATTCATTAATATCAAAGAAAAAACTTGAATGTCCCCATTCGACTTGCATGCCTTTAAAACCTATTAAATACCTTTTCTCTATTAAAATTTGTTTTCTTATCGGTCACCATCATTAAGTGCTGCGTTTTTTTCTTACCCGACTGTACCAAAAAAATATTAGAAAAAACGTTTTAAATTTTCTTCACCAGGTGGTGCTTTATGTGTAAAATTAGTTTTTTACAGTGGCATAGTTCATTCAGTAACGTAACCAAGACTATAAATGCTCAGTGTAACGGTCATCATTCATTAAAATGGCCATCAGACGTTGCGCATTGTAAATTTTCCTAAAATATATTTTTAATTTACTAATAGCTTGATGCGCAGCTGCCTTGCTCACATTTACCCTCGAACTTATTTGACGTTCAGAAAATCTAATTTTATGCACGGTCAATATTTCTGACCTTTTTGTAACTGTAATTGTGGTTTTTTACTCATTAAAATAATTACACAACAGCACTGTGTACGACAAAATTCAGTAAACAACTGGCGATAAACATGCTGGACACCTTTATTTATAGCAGTAGAATGCATCTGATGCAATCACCACATGTGATGATGCATTAATCGCCGCAAACGATGCAATGTGTTACAATACTGAAAATATGCTACGGGTTTTAAACTTTCACAAATGACTGTAATTTGAAACTATTAAATAATTTGGCAAATAAGTAAATAAATAACTGCAGATAATACGTCATAACTGCAATATTGTCTGAAAAATAAATAAATAAATAAATAAAAATTTATCCGTGGTATTAAATGGATGAAAAAAGAAAATATGATTTAAAATGAAATAAAGAGATTAAGATAAACATATTATTCATATTTTATAGAACTAAACAGATATGGCTTTAGCATTATGACATAGATGCTACATAGAAATAATATATTATATATATCATGTAAGTCAATGTTAAACAGTTTAAACTGGTACAAAAAAAACAATGATAAATTTGTGACATTTGGGTAATGTTTCAAAAAAAAAAAAAAAAAAAAATGGTTCTGCTGTATTTTCGCTGACGTTTATTTTCATAAATTAATTTAAAACACATTTCATTACTCAAATTATTTTATATTAATAAAAACGTTGTTAAATTTCAAATAGTAGTTTTTCCACTATTGATATTTTATATTGACATTGTGCCACTGTTTTCATTTAGGCGAATACGTACTGTCAGGATAATAATATACACGAAATTAGTTTGAAAATAGGTTCACTTGGTAATATCAACCGCTAGGCGAGCGAAGACTGAATAGTTACAAATTGTGTGCAAGATGTATTAAAAAACTATGTTTTTTTTGCCTAAATGCTTTCCTTTGTATACCTAAATGTTTTCTTTTTTTATTTACCTGAATCCTTCTTTTATATACCTAATTTCTTCCTTTATATACCATTATATACCTAATTATTACCCTTCCTTTGCATAACTAAATGTTTTCCTTTGTTATAACAATTACAATTTATTGCCATTATCTATAGAAAAAACTTTATTTTTTTCTTAATTTTCTTTTATATGGTATAGTTGTATGTACCATATTCAAATTATATACTTTTTGAACATTCATTTACTTATTTAATTCCCCTCAATAAAAAATTAAATCAAATGCAATGGGATTTTTTATACACATTAATTTATTACACATAATTTAAATCTCTTCATGTAAGTAAAATTCGCTATTGTGAATCATTATCTCTTAATTACTGAAAATGTGATTTTCTGCCGCTTTAATCTCTAAGCTAAATATAAAGAAATCGAATACGTAATATATTGTTTCTTTCAAAATGGCAAGTTCAAATTGAAAAATATTTCTTCTTTTATACTACTAGATTAAATTTACTTTTTTAGCCGTATATACTGAAGACTTTATTTCTTGCATTTTTAAATGGTAATTTCTTTCCTATTCCATAAAGGCATTATGAAGTAACTCTGATTACTAAACAGCGATATAATGACTTTGTTTTAGTACTTAATCCGTTAGCGCCCAGTGTCCAAATTTGAGGACTGCTAATAAAATGGCACGTATCTTTTTTGTGGTTTCTTGGAATGATTTCTGATTTTTACTGACAGTTTACAGCGTTACTATAAATGATCCCTGAAAGTTTTATGTGCCAACTATTAATTATTATTTTACAATTTGGATAGTCATTTTATGATTTTTCATTCATCGCACATACATTTGCTTTTTGCGCAGGTATACTAACTTAAATCAAGTTGAATAATAATATATATTCTAATACTTTACTTTCGAGATCGTTGTCAACATATAACAATAAATTAATCTGTTATCTCAAAGTTTTCCTATCTCGATGTTTTCTCGCTTATTTATTTGTATCATATAAACCAATATTACTTAATTTAAGCTGATACAAAAAATAATCAATAAATTTGAAGCATTTCGGTAATTTCTTTTGAAAATCTAGATAATTTTGATGTATTTGCGCTGAAGCTCACATTCATGAATAAATTTAAAATTCATTTTTTTTCTAGAATTCCTTTGTTTTAATAAAATTATGGTTAAATTGCAAATTATAGTTTTCTCATTGTTGTGAGTTCATCTTGAGAATTGGCCACGGTTTTTGATTTGGTGATTATGTGTTGCCAGGAAATTATACAAGAACTTAATTTGGAAATAGGTTCATTTGGAAATATCCACCGGTAGGAGGACGAAGACTACAAGTTCTTCGTTAGAACTGTCTAGGGTATAGATATAACTAGACTAGGATATAGAACTAACTAAGATTTATATTATCTAGGACATATGTAGTAGATCTTCGTTAGACTATACGGTCTTCGAAGACCGTTATTCAAGATGTAATAAAAAATTATTTTCTGCCTAAATGCTTTACTTTGTTATAATAATTAAAATTTATCATCATTTTCTATAGATTTTTTAAAAATATATTACAGTTTTATGTATCGTACAGAAAATTACATATTTTTCCAATATTCCTTTATTTATTTGCTTTGACTTAATTATAAATTAAATGAAATGCGATGGCTTTCTTTTTATATACATCTAAATGTAATTTAAATCTCTTTATGTAAGTCAAATTCTCTATTGTGAATCATAATCTCCCATTTATTGAAAGTGCGATTTTCTTCCACTTTCATCTTTAAGATAAATTATAAAGAAATCGGATACGAAAATATATTCTTTCTTTCAAAATGACAAGTTTAAATTGGAAAATCTTTGGTTTTCTTATACTATATTAAATTTCCTATTATAACCGTGTATATTAAAAACTTTATTTCTTACTTTTTTTTTAAATGAAAATTTCTTTGTGATATTATAAAGGCATTAAAGAAGTAACTCTAATCACTAAACAATGATATAGTGATTTTGTATTAGTACTTAATACGTTCTGATTATTATTATTATTATTATTATTATTATTTCGTAAATGTATTATAAAATAATAAAAAATCAAAACAATAACTTGAGTAATAAGGGGATTCACAATAATTTAAACAATATTTTTAAATATTCTTTCATAGGTTTTCCGGGTCCGAACTGTTTGAAGGAAGACAAAAATTCAAACAGTAAAAAAAGCCATAACCATTCCTGTAGCATTTGTGAAGACATTCTGGATCCAATCCAAAAACTCTACGAAATAATAACTATATTTTATTCTTTAATTTATTTTCTGAGTGAAAATCCTGATTTTTTTTACCCTGAATTTTTAATGCTAAAATCAGATGTTAATGTTAGAATGTAGTTTTATAGGTATAAGAAAAGTATGAATTAAAGGAAAAATGCATTTCATTATTAAAATAGTCCAGGCAACGAAAATATATATATATTAATAATAATAAAATTAAATAAATAAATAAATAGATAAATAAATTTAGCATGTTATCGCAATTTTAAATTAAACAATGCACATCTTCAAAATAAAAGGTTGGCCATTTTTCTCAAATATGTTTCTAAAAAAAAAAAAAAAAAAAAAAAAAAAATGTCAAACAGTTTATGCTTACTACTCGTATATTTTAGTACCAAAAAAAACCTATTTATTCGAATGCAGACTCTTGCGTGAAATTGTTTTCCCGCTTTTTATTGATAAGGAAAAGACCAGAACATGTAATATAAAAGTCTGGAGGATACATTTATTTTTTTATAAAAAGAATAAATGTACTTTCTTATTATACAGATATTTTTTATTTATTTTTATAAGCCGTTTTATTTTCAATCTATTATTACTATTATTATTATTTATTTATTTATTTATTTATTTATTTATTTTTTATCAAATTCACTTTATAAATATACATTTGAATCTATAGTGATAAATGATATTTTCCTGGCAGAAAATGTACACATTTTAATGAATGATTATCAGAAATTTAATTGAAATAGGAAATATTTATTTAATTACATATTTACAAATTATATACATTTTTTTATTTAATTTATGTCATAATAAAGATATTCTATCTTGTTTTTCAATTAAATTATTTTTTTTTTCATAATGTACAGTTAAATCTTTATTAAGGAGACCTATAATATAAAAAAAAAATAAATAAATAAAATAAATAAATAAATAATAAATAAACTGCTTTAAAAACTAAAAAAAAATTGAAACTAATTAGGATGATTAATATACAAGTATGATGATAATACTTCATAATTTAGATCACAGTTGAGTTTCAATTATTTTTCTCTATAGTGTATTTATGTATTCTTCTTTTTTTCTATCGTGGAATGTATTAAATTAAAAATATATATTTTCGAAAGGAAAATGGTATACATACACATATGCCTACATAATATGACTAATAATTTATATTATTTTACAGAAGTAAATAGAGTACGTAAAATATTTGTATTCTATAAAATAATCAACAATAAAAAATGCCACCAAAAAAGTTGTATTTAAATCATCAGTTACATATATATATATATATATATATATATATATATATATATATATATATATATTTATATATCCTAATTTTATCTAATTTTATTTATTAATACGGGGATAAAGTTCTATTAATAATATTGTTGTTAAAAATTTTCATATGTTTAACAACAAGAAAAAGAAGAAAATATTGATTCATATTTCTCAGTATGTGTTTACCAGAATGATATGCTTCTGCTCCCCATTCCCTGTTCATACTGCATAAAAATATTAAAAATGACTTTGTCATTCTTGACACAAAATATTTTCAACCTAAGTAAACTGGAGCGTGAAGGAAAGATCATGCTATTTTTCATATCCAAGCAATTGATTTTAATAACGGCGAATGATGTTTGAACTGTGTATTGTAAAATATGTAAAAAAAAAAAAAAAAAAAAAAAAAAAAAAGAAATGAATAAACATTTTTAAATATAAACTACAAAATGGCAATTATATTTTATTGTAGAGCTTCATGGGGAATAAGACTATGTTTAAAAAGTACAATTTCAGATATGTTTCTCTGTCTTTATTTATTTATCTTTCTGACTTCCTCTCTATCCATGTCTATCTATCTATATCTATCCATCTATCTATATATATCCATATACACGCACATAGATATATACATATATGAAAATTAAATTCAATTAGTTAAAAAGTTAGTTAGTAAAACAGTTAGTTAGTAAAACAATATGGTATTATAGTTATATTATTATTTTTCTTTAATTTGTGAGATGTAGATTTTTATTAAAAATGGATTATTCTATTAAACTATATATGTAAATACATAACGTTTAAATTCATTCTCCTTCGATTTACTAATAATTACTATTTACGCATTAATTTCATTAAAACAAAAAAACAATTTTTTTTCCATTTAATTAAAATGTATATTATGTATTTACAACATGTATACGTCATTAATTTTACTTAGCATGATGAATATATTTTAGTTCTAGATCTTCTATTTAATATATTTAGAAGCACTTGAATTTCCTTAGAGTTTTTCATTACTAAAAAGTATACTTTCTTAATACTGCGAGCCCAGTCGGTAGAGCGCCGGCCTCGTAATTGAAAGATTGTGGGTTCGGTACTCGAGCCGGCCAAAACCGTCGTGTACACTAATCGGGTGCACTAAGTCGGGTGCACGTAAAATCTGTCGTGGCTGCAATGTCCACCACGTTCCCATCAAATTTTATACCTCTCCCAAGTAGCACAGGAACGTTCTGTGAACGTCTAATAACGGTTTCAATAGTTCAAACACCGTGTTTCGTGTCAAAAGAACGTTCTAAAACACGTTCAGAAATAGTATTATTTAGAACGTTCTGAAAATGTTTGATTTGTACCATCTATAAAACGTACAATTCTAGTTCTATATAGAACGTTCAAGTGTGACACCGTCATAACACGTTCTGTAACAGTGTAATTATAACGAATATGACAAAATGACTTTTAGTACTATTGGTTGGGAAACTAGGTTAATCATGAAAATTTTTGACTTCAGTTTTTGATTTTTTTACACGTTTTGTGGCGTGAGAAATCCGGAAGTCAATAGGTTGGTGTGGTATCTGTTAATGTGTATCGGCACCTATTAGTGTGATAGCCCGTTAGTTCATGTACACGATATCTCAAGAACAAATGATTGCAGAGAGATCGGACCAGTTTTAAAATATCACTTATGATATTGATAAGAATCTTATTGAGAGATTTGCAACATTCTAATTTAAAAACTTCGTAAATTATTCGAAATTTATAATTTTTAGCATGATAGAGAATAGAGCATTTTTTACATTTTCAGTTTAACGTTTTGTTAGCACGTCAGTAAAGAATGCTTCTCAATAATCAGTAGCGGCGAGGTGAAAAAAAATTACAAAATTTTAAACTCATGGAAAAATTTTGTGGATTTTGTATTTCAGGAATCAATGTATGGAATTCAACCAAACTTGTTACAATATTAGATCTTGCCCTAAATTGGAGTTTATTTGAATTTCATTTGGGATATATCGTCCGATAGATTGCGGTGCTATGCAATGAAACCCTCCATTTATGGGACGGCTATATTTCAGCTTCTATAGTGTACAAATGCATTAAACTTGATATATTGGTATATATCATCATAATCTCTGCTAATACAATTTGGATGTATACATTATCCAACAGATGGCGTTGCTAATCTGCAATTTAATCATTTTAACGGAAAGGCAATATTTTAACACTTGTGATTTAACAATATATTTTGTGATACGCTGAAGTTATAAGTGAAATCGATTTTATGTAAAGCTTTACTGGTCCATTTTGGATGCACACCGGCCAACAGGTGGCGTGGCTATGTTGCAATTTAATCTCATAACGGAAACGAAAAATCTCAACTTCTGTGATTTATAAATATTGTAAATTTGGTAAGTGAAATTAATATTACGTAAAACTCTACAGATTGCCTTTGGGTGCATATCGGACGACAGGTGGCACTGCCACGTTCCAATATTTTCCATTCACAGAAAGGCTATCTATCAGCTTCTGTAATATACATACTCACCAAACCTTCTGCGTGACATACATTTGATATATATTATTGATTCAATTTGGCTGTATAACGAGTAATAGTCAAACAGTTTTTTTTTTAATTATTATTATTCATAGGACATTGTTTTTTCCCCTAGGAATAAGTATACATCATCCCTGGGGGATGGGGGAGGGGTGGATAAAAATTTTCACTATGATTATCTTTCAAAAGAATTCGATATCACCTTTAAAACGAATAATTGAAACATCGTTTTCTGATGATTTAAAACAAATTTACCGTTTTTTTTCCATTCGTAATAATAATTATAATAAACCCTTAGAAAAATACATTTTCTAAGATCTTCTATACAGCATAAAAATGATTGTCTTCTGTTATGAAAATCTATGCATTCCCCAGACCCAGAATTTAGATACAAAAAGCTAATCACGGATGTTATTGAATAAGTAATATAGTGCTTTACGCGAGTTTCAAAGAAAATCACGGGAAAACTCCGAAAACCTAAGTCGACGAGCGTGACCAGGAATCGAAACCAACACTTCCCGTCTGTAAGGTTCGAGAGTAGAACCTCGCGGTCTCTAATACTCATCGGGAAGTTACAGAAATGAGTTTTTTTCTTCTTTTCTTTAAGCATAATTTTAAACTTTTATTATATTTTATTTATGATTCTATTTAAGTTTAAATGTTACTGACAAATTATCAATATTAATAATGTTGTTAAATCATTACTCTGTTTGATTGTTCTTATTTTATTTTGTTTATTTTCACTGAATATTTTGTTCAATACTGAAATATACACTAAAACAAAATATGCTTTTCCGTTTAATTCGAGATTTTAAAATGGAAAAATAAAGTGATCTCATAAGTTTTTAAAATACTTTATAAAAATTTAAATAATTGTTTAACTCCACTCCATTTTTCCTTAACATATTGACTATATGTTTTCTACAGCTATAAATGCTTAATAAATTTCTGATTCAAATGTTGAACTTTGAAACATGATTATTGCGGATGCAAGAAGGGAGAGCAGATGATAACATCGACATCTGTGGATTGCATTTATTTAATTTTCGCTGACCGTGCAACTGCAAAGTCAAACGCCAGGTCTTGGGAAAGTCGATTCGTTATGTGAGGCGGTAATTTTAAAACATGTAATCTGATTTGTTCAGTTTTAGCGTTATAATGACTAGGATAAGCTTTAGAAAAGGTAAAAATGTAATATTTTTAACCTGTAATATTCTCTATGTTCTATTTATTAAAGTCTTATTTTAATATCAATTAAACAATTATTTTCATATCTGCGTAAGTTCTTAAGCCTAACTTTTGATACTTGAAAGCAGCGTTGAATCGCAGAAAAAACTGCTCCTGTTTCAGAAAACCGCTTAAGAATTATGGATTCATTTTATTAATTTAGTCTTCTGAGATGGAATTTGTTAAAATAACTATTTTTGGTTATTCCGTTTCTGAATGAAGTATGAAGAAGTCACAAAGACTTTACAAGATAAGAGCTAATTTTAAGTGAATGTCCTTCCGACTGGTCATTGTGTATTTTAAAATGCTAGTTGCAAGGGTATTTTCTTGAAGAAAATTCTTATGAAAAAAATTAAGAAGGTTTGTAATTCTTTTTTTTCTTTTCTTTTTAAATTCTGAAGTATTTATTTAATGTTTATATGATAATATATATACAATCTAGGTTATGCAAATTGCATATTTTTAAAATAATATCCTAAGTTTCACCGACATACAATTTTAGATATCTCTTTACTGTTATTTATTAAATAAAATATATGAAATTGTTTAACTGCATAATAAAACAAAGATTCAATTCAATTTTATTCCACATCTTTATAAAAAAAAAGATATTCTGCTTAAAAAAAAGGACGATTTACTATATTATTTATTAATACTAATAATATTTACATTTATCAATTATTTAATATGCCATGATAGCATAATTACATCAAATGAGGTAAAAATTGCGTTGACTCAATTTAAAGAAATTTAAACATTTAAAGAATACCAATTACATTCCCATGTGGAATAAATTTAAATACCTGCAAACATCATTTTTGTAAACTGCTGCTGTAAACTGAAAATATGTATACACACATGCACTGAAATTTAAAAATATGAAGTATGTTAAATATATTAGAAAAATATTTTCATAAAAAAAAATATATATATGTATTTAAGTATTTGGAAATTTTTAAAATTTCCTCCTTCTAAATAATTTTTAATTTTTTTTTTCAATTTCTTATTATTATAAATTAACAATATATTCTAAACTCAATTATATATTATTTTAGCGGTGTATTGGTACATTCATTTTTGAAATTATTTTTTATGTTGGAATATTAAAACTTTCTACGAACTTCAGCATTCAAATATATTTATAAACTATCCATGGACTTACAAAGTAGTACCCAGAAATGTTTAGAATATACAGGGTGCAAAGTCGAGAGCAGGCCTTTATTTGCGCAACAATTGGTCTCAGACGTCCTCCAATAAGAAAATGTATTAAAAAAAATGTAAGAATTCATTATATGACATGTTTAAATTTAAAAAATCAATTTATTAAAAATCACAAAAACTGATAATTTTTATACAAATTTCATGACACTAATAGTGAAAGTTGAGTTCCAACCTAAAAAATATAACACAAAAATTTTCACTTTTGTGCACCCAAAATTGTGTGAGATAGTTAGTTTCAAAATTTAGGATTATTTCGCATTTTCTCGGGCTTTATTAAAAAGTCAATGAAAAATTCTTTAATAAACCCAGGGAAAATGCAAACAAAGTCCAATTAGGATTTTTAAACCGATCCCTTATTGAAGGCCGAAATATGTTAAAAAATCCAAACTTTAAATATCTTGTTCCATTTTGGGAGAATAGAAATGAAACTTTTTGTTAGGATGAGTGTCAGTTTTTCTAAATATGACTATAGGGATCTGGGACTGTGTAAAAAGCTAGTTTTTGCAATTTTGAAAAAATAGATATTTTAAATTTAAACATGTTATACCACAAATGCTCATATTCTTTAAAACATTTTGTAACTGAAACTATATATTTGCGACCAATAGTTGCGGAGATAAAGGTATTCTCGTCACAATGCTTTGCACCCTGTATTTTAAAAAAAATTAATATATATATATATACATATATATATATATGTATAAATGAATTTTTAATCTTAGTTAAAGCCAAGCAACAGATATAAGATCCCTGAAACCACATAGGTCAATGAGAAGGAAATTACAACTAATTTAAATAACCTGGTGAGACTGATTGTGATTTATTGAAACATTTATTTTTTATTTATTGATTTTTATTTTATTTAACTTCAGTCTAATCATAAATTTATTCCTGTATTGTTAGTTGCAATTTTAATAATTTTGCCGGTGCGTAAAAACCACATGAAACTCAAATCAAAAACGAGGAAATAAAAAATTAAGACAGCATTTTAAACATTTTTTTAAGGAAAAGCTTAGAATGGTAGGAAAAAAAAAAAAAAAAAAAAACTCGTCAGGGGGGTGACCCTTTTCGTCGTTGAGCACCAATGTACGATTTCGTTCGTTAGCAGCTATAATAGCAAATTGCTAGCGGGCACCCTATCGTACAAAAAATTAATTGAAGTTAGAAATGAAGAATAAATGAGAATAAATTATTTAGTTCAAGAAATTAGAGAATCAAACAGAAAACAACCATGAAAAACAAACATTAATCATAGGATGACGCATTCGGAATCACAAGGATTAAAACAAGCAAAATAATTCAAGAGTTTAGTTGTACATAGAAGATGAAGAATAAGGATACAACACAGCAACAGGGATATAAATTACTTTTTTTTAAAATTCAAATAATATTTGAGAAATTTTAACATACTTACTATTCCTTTAATTTCAACATATATGCATGAAAAATTCCATATTTTATGACAGTAATTCCCAAAAAGTGTCATAACGTGTCTATATCCCTTAAAAAATTCCTTAAATTTTTGCATTTTTAAAAAAATTCTTTTTTCCCCTAATCTGACGTTATAGTATTAATTACGGAACTTTGAATAAACACCATAAAATGCAAGAACTCGCAACTGCTCCAAACAAAGCACGGCTTCTACAAACAAAGCGGCAACACATTCAACACACTCAACGTGCTTGTTTGCAGCTCTCGTGCTTACAATGTTCGCCTGATGAAGGGTTGTGTTTTCTTCTGACCCGAAACAGTTGGTGCGAGTTCTTGCATTTTATCATTTTATGATGTGTATTTAAAGTTTTGTAATTAATACTACAACTTCATTATCTTCCGTTTAGGGGAAAAAAAGAAATTTTTAAAAAATGCAAAAAATTAAGGAATTTTTTAAGGTATAAAGAGACGTTATGACACTTTTTGGGGAAAACTGTCATAGAATATAGAATTTTTGATGCATATACGTTGAAATTAAAGGAATAGTAAGTATGTTAAAATTTCTCAAACATTATTTGAATTGAAAAAAAAAAAAAAAAAAAAGTAATTCATATCCCTGTTCATGTGTTGTATCATTATTCGTCATCGGCTATATAATGTTTACTTCTAAACGCTCGTACTGAGGTGATTTTTCATAATGACGTCATATTTTTTTTTTTTTTTTTTTTTTTTAACTACACCATTTTAGAACGTTTACAGTACGTTTTCTGGAACGTTCTGAAAATGTGTATAACGTTTTGAAAACGTTCTAAAAACGTTTAGAACCTTATGAGACCGTATACATAGAACGTTCTCAGAACGCTTCTATAACACCGATGGTGATAGTTACACGTTCATTGAACGTTCTCTGAACCGTACTATTGTACGTCTTCAAGATGGACAGATAGACGTCTATAACACGTTCAAAGTGAACGTTCTTAGAACGTGTTTGCAGAACAATTTTTGAACGTTCAGAGAACATTTCGGTGCTGCTTGGGCTGTGGGTCACCGAAGCGGAAGAGCCATCCCTTCCATAGAGGATCAAAATTGTGACAGCATGTCTCCGGACCACCTTTAGGGGTGTGCCCCAGACCGTCGCCAATTTCCCATCTGCGAAGCACTAGTGCGACGTAAAATCAAACCACCATCCATTCTTAATAATGCTTTTATATAATTTATTTTTCTGCAATCTCTTTATGGCTAATTCTAAAACATTTTCTTTAAAATACCAAATTTTAGACTACAATATATGTATATAGAGAATACCAAAAAAATAAACGTGAAATTGCAGATTTTTTTTTTTTTTTTTTTCCCAGCAGCTTACTTTCACAAGGTTATGAATATAGAAAATATACGCATCTACTCATGCAAAGGGAATCGTACTATTCGAATAGTATTTGAAGAAATATAATTAAAGGGAATGTCAAAGGCATCAAGCACGTGTGAATTGAGTGAAACAAATTTTAACAATTTAAAATTGAGTATTTCAAAACCGCAATTGACATTTTCTTTAAATTTGTCAGATTCGGGTGGATGCAGACCCCATCTTAACCTCAATTAACTAAATGTACTAACTAAATATAAGTATCTAATGAATATATGAACACGAGCCGATTAAGTAAAATAAAATAAGATATTTATTCAACTTGAATAAAGGGAAGACTAAACTGGCTTGATTAACTCAATCAGCGTAAATTAAGTACTTTAGAAAATGGGCATACGAAATAACTTAGATAATTGTAAAATAGGTATCACTCATAGAAGATAGCAGAAGAATAGTGACGGGTGAACTCTTCCACTGGATGATGTGAACTCTAATTATCTGGTGGCTTCCCACGCCGGAAGAATTTTCCATTCACTTTACCTAACACTATCACACTACTACATGCGTCAAACCTTCTATCTCCAACAGAGCAGGACTTTAACTTTCGAACTATGAACTAATTAAATCACTATGCTACAAATTATAGCTTATCCAGACGTCAGATCTATCTTGACCACACAGCACTCTTCTACACCACACATTCTACGAAACTAGCTTCCTATTTATACTTCATCCAATCAACTTCCCGTCTCTTCACTTCAACCAAACTTTAAAGCCGCTTTGAATTCGCCTACACTCCGCAACTTACTTCCTCCGTTGCAGCGCTATGTTGACACAAAACCATTCCAACCTAAAATTTCGCCGACTACTGGCGCTGAAGCAATTTTATCTCTCCCAACTTATTGCGTCGCTGTATCCAGCACAATTTTCAACCAACAGTGACCTACCGTTGTCTCAACCTTACAAATTTACAATAAGTCTATAAAATATTTCAGTTCATGCGTTGATTTAGGACATGATACGACTATATACATATATTTCTTTTAGCAGGATGAATTTAGAAATCATGCATTTTCTCTTACAAGCGCTAAGAAAAGTCTTAATTTCCGAAGATAAATGATTTCCCTTGCAATCGAAATTTAAAGCCGCGTTTAACTCAACCAGTGAAGGATAAACCACATTGGCATAACTTACTATAAAAAAACCTTTTTTGTCTGAATATAAAATATTTTCTTTAAAATACCAAAAGTTCAGACTGCAATATATGTATATAGAGAACACCAAAAACCTATAATTTCTTTTAATTAAAATAAGATTTGTTTTTTGATAAACGAAAAATAATAATAATAATATTTTGAGAATAACAATGATGGCAAAACTTGATAAGGTAATATTAAAAAAGTGATATAAAAAGGAAATAAAAGAGAGGTATTGTACAAAAAAAGAAAAAAAAAAAAAATAATAAATTAATCATTTAGACATTTGGGTGTAGTTGTTTAAGACCGATTGACTTCAGGATGACATTGATCCTAAGTTCACTAATCTTCATTAAGGCTTTGAGACGGATTTAGTTGACGAAGAATTTAGCTGTATTATTTATATCAAATTTAACTATAGGATACGTTTTGTGATAGCTGTCACAATAAATTAATTTAATATATTTGACTTTAGAGTAAAGCAGTATTTGAACATAAAATAATTAAACAAATAAATAATATCGGCACAAACTATTAAAAAGAATGGACATTTGTTTGATTAGGTACATGATTATAATATTTTTTCGGAACTTGTTTTCGGAAGGTGGCAGTGTACAAGCTTTTTTCAATGCAAGACACATGAGTGTCAAGAGAAAAGGGATCCATTAGTTTAACCTTCATATGTGAACACTTGTTAGTGAACAATTATTGTCTGTGATGTAGTTTGTAAGGCGAATAACATTGTGCCTAGTGATCAATAATTGGCGCTTTTTTCAAATTTTGAATTGACGGGTCATTTTAAACAATCATTTTACGCAGAAAATGCCTAACGATTTCTCCTCATATACGTAATGCATTTGAATTCTCTTTAATGCCCCTGTACACTACTTTTTTGTCCGATTTTGAGTCAATGATTTAAGTAGCATCTCCATATGATAAAAATTTAGAATACCGAGTTTGTATTTTTCTCGGGATGCTACACCCTCCCCAATTTTTATCACTGTTCTGTAATTTTATGGCCATGAATTTGATTTGGAGAATGTAAAAGAATTAATTTAATATATATATATATATATAATGTTTAATAAATAACATTAATAATATATTTTTAAAAATATATAAGAAATGCAATACATAATTTCAGTGGCAAATCCCCCCCCCCTAAATTTTCCCCTTGCCGAAAATTTTCATGTTTTAGAATTTTCCAACTCTCTAGCCCTTCAGTATATATTTAACAGTTAAAAAAAGCCCCTGCCCCTAAAAGGCCTTAATAGCCATAAATGTACCGAAAAGTGATAAAAATAGGGGGCTGTCCCTAAAACACGGTTGGTGATAGGGTATAATGGGCGTCATATTCAGATTCAAGAGGCCATTTTACGTGCGAATTTGCAAAAACGGTGTTGGGGCAGCAGTGTAATCAGAGCGCAGACAGATAGATGTAAGAACTAACTAATACACAAAGAAAAGATAGAGTCGATTTTAAACAATGCTTAAAATTGATAAAAAAAAGCTTAACACAACTAGAAAGGGGATTCTAGCATTTTCTAATTAAAGACCTTAGTGTATATGAAAATTTTTGTTTGGTCCTGTGAACAGTAATGATAGACATATCACATTCCACGTGAATGTTATTTTATGAATAAGAGTAATAAATGTTAACTTCTTTATCTATGCCTTAGTGAAAACTTGTTAAAATATATTTTACAGAAATTTATATTATAGAACGAAGTATGTTGGAAATATTTTGAGTGTACCTTTTCACAAACGAGTTCTTATATATGAAATATTCTGATATGTAGTATGCTGTATTGAACTTAAATACCGTACATTAGTGTCAAGAAATTTTATAGATGTTTACGGATGCTAGAGTGTGTCAGAGAGAAAGACAGAATGCATGAGAAAACGTGGAAATTAACATGTAGCTTAGTGCTTTGATTTTTCGATTAAATGAAATGATACATTAAATAAGATGACAAAAAAAGACTACGTTTATTTACCAAAACTAAATGCAAAACTGGTGTACAAACGATAAACAGACAATAAGACTTCTTCACACACCGTAAGTTTTACGTAATTTAAGGTGCAAAAAACACGTGCTACTGCCTTGGAGACAAAATCAAGACTGGTCTTGATTTTGATTTTTGATTTTTTCATATTTTGATTTTTTCAGTCTTGCTTTTGCCTCCAAGACAGTAGCACGTGTTTTTTTTTTTGCACCTGATGAAGGAAGGCTACGTCCTTTCGAAACCGGTTGTGCTGGCGTAAAACTTATGGTGTGTGAAGAAGTCTTATTGTCTATTTATACGTTTATTTATTTTTGTTATTTCTTTATTTTATTTCTTTATTTTAATTAATTAATAATTTTATTTTACTTATTTATTTATTTTTTATTTTTAATTTGTGTATGATTTCTTTTTTTATTTATTTATTCACTTAGCCTTTTAAATATTCGAAAATGAAAAATATACTTAAATTGAATTATTATTTTTAAAAGTAATTCATTAAAAATATTGTGTTTAAAAATTCAACATATTTTGATTTTTTACTCTTAATCTAATTTTTAAAGAATATATGATGTGAGCAATTTATATCAGATGTTCAAAAATGCAGTTCAGTGAAGAAAAACACATCGATAATTCCATTTTTATTGTAATTCAGATTAAATTTCAACTCGATTTATCAGAAACGTAAGCATTAAAGAAGTAGTGCATTATACAAACAAAGCTTTATTTATTTTGAAAATTGAATTTAAACATGTGTAATTGAAAATATTTCTTTTATTGACCAAATGTATTTTTTCCCTTTTCATCTCCCTCTCCCTCTCTCTCTCTCCCTCTCTTTTGTTACGTAAATAGATAAACTGAATTAAAAGAAATGCTGTAGAAATCTAAACATTTTTGTAGTTTTATTTATTTTAACTTACATTGCAGTCTTTTCATATGTGATTAAAAATTGTACTTAAAAATTAAATTAAATGAAACAGATTTTTTTTATTAAAACTTTGTAAAAAAAATAAACAAAAATAGAAGGATTTTTAAAAGTTTTTAAGTTATTTATGTAGAAGGATTTTAATTTATTATAGTATATGTCATATAATACCATAAAATCTAAACCAATCATAAAATAGACCATGTCGTTCACTGTTTCCCAACATGGTTAAAACCTTGTAAATAGGCCAGAAATATTTGAACGACACATAAAAGACGAGGCGTAGCTAATATTCTTATCTACTAGTCCCAGCGTTCCCTGACATCTAATTTTTTTTTTCTTGTATTTTTTCTCATTATTTATAAATTTGAGAAAAACGTAATATCAAACCATTATTAATTTTATTATTTATAAATATGACTTACATAAGTTAAAAAAAAAAAAAAAACGTTTTGCTTTATGCGCTAAAATTTAAATAACCACAGGCGTAGAAAATCTATAATATTCTTAGAGAATAATTTAGATAACAAGCTTTAAAAAAAAATCTATATATATATAAGTAAAAGGAATTAATCTATTCTCGTTGGTGCATTTGTATTATGATTAGTAAAGCCTGTCATAAAGCTTTTAGCTTTTAATGCCGCCTAATTCAATATTTAAGAAAAAATCAGATATAATATTTTTTATTAAGTGTTTTTCTTATTTGTTCAATAAGCTCCGCATTAAAAAGCATTGCATTTATTTTAAAGCACACGAATCTTACAATATTCAAATACAAAAAATATTAATGAAAATATTAATACGTAAAATTAGTGAAAAAAAAAAGAAAGAAATAATAATTAATTAATTAAAAGAAAGAAAAAAGGAGCTTATTCCTAGTTTAAACAGTAAGGCCCGTCTTTACACGTTTACGTAAAACGCTCTTTTTTACAATTAAGTGATTTTTACATATATGCGACTAAATTATTGACACTTTTTCTTTAGCAATCGATAAATACCACTGCCGCTCATATTTATACTGGCGTAACATAAAGAGCCAGACACGAAAAAAAAAAAAAAAAAAAAAAAAAAAAAAAAAACTAATTATTTTAGAAAAGGCCAATGAGCGGGATTCATTTCTTGTGCAATATCATCACAATTTCCCGCTTGAAGTATCTTTTATAAGAACTTGTTTATTTGTCTAGCAGAAGTCGGAAAATTAGGAAATTATGCAATCACAAAAATGACTGAAACAATAAAGTTCACTCCAGTGGATATTTAAATTTATGTTACTCATGATAAAAATAATAACATTTGACGCCCCCCTACAACCAATAAAAAATTGACAATCTGTAAAATGAATGGGTATTAATGGTAGAAATTAGTGGTAAATTTAAAAAGCCCTTTTTTTTATTATGGTTATCCGATTCGCACTACTATTAACATAAGGAGTAATTTGTATTAAATATAAACTTAATAATTTTTCATAATTAAAATATATTTTTAATATATATATATATATGTATATGGAGGATGAATGATTTTATTCTAAAGTATTACTCGAATGAATTTTGAAATAAAAATTTTTGTAAAGATATGAGATTTGTCACACTCATTTTATTTTCGTAGTCTTTGACATTGAAATTTTTTAACTGTAAAGAAAATTAAGATGTATATGAATCATACGATCTCTCAGGATGATCTGGTCCAAATAGCTTAAAAAATTATCAGATTTGGTGTTGCTATTTTAAAAAATTAAAATCATATGTGTTTTAATATGTAGACAGACACCTAAGCAAAATTTAAATGAACCATTAAAAACTAGACGTTGTTACTAATGGACTGGAATTAAGGTAGCACCCTTAATTAATTTTAGCTATCATAAATTAAGGTTGCTGAATAAATAATTTCTAAATTAGAATTTCGTGGTGTATTGTAGTTGTGCCACGATTAATATTCTCACTTGATATAGCAGTGTTTACACACTCGGTGACTTTGCTAGTGAACATTATACGAGAAATGCCTAGCTGGTTATCACCCAGGGTAGCTCAGTTAAGCGGAAGGCCCGAGTTCGATTCCCGGCTCTGATATTTTTCACATAGTTGGTATAAAAATTACCCTTCCACTCTAAATTATCTAAAAAGAATGAAGTTTGATTAAAATAGAATTTCTTAATTTACTTTTATTTTGCATATTATTTCAAATTATTCCGATTAAAGTAATTTCATTTGTTATATTTTAAAAGATCTCAATTAATTACGAATTTGTTTTAAATAAATCCGAAGATTTAAATTATCCAAAGATTTATATATCAAAGGAAAATGGAACTTCAATATCAAAATTGTGAACAATATTGATATAACGTATGTATATATACACTTATATCCTTATAAACATAACTGAAAATTATTATTTTTTAATTGGCTTAAAAAAAAAAAAAAAAAAAAAAAAAAAAAAAAGTCTAATCTAAACGAAATTTTTACTTAAGAAGAATATATATATATATATTTATTAAAAAAGAAATTTATGATTACCTATGTCTTAACATTAGTAAACATTTATTAGAAAACATTTTATTATTGATTTCACTTCATACGGATTTACAAAATCACTTGTAAAACCTGTGTTACGCATATTTTAAGAAAAACACTTTTATAAAATGTTATATGAATTTATATTTTGTTTTCCGGAAGCTGTTTTTTAAAACTTCATCTTAACAAGCAATCTTACATCTTCTTTCAAGTGCTGCAAATAGATGATTCAAAAGGTAGACAGGTAAAAATTATCATTTTTCTTCCACACGTTTTTGACTTGCTAAAAATGGAAAATAAATTGGATTCGATTTTGCTATAAAAAGATGTTATTTGTTATTTTAGTGAAAATCTTCACATCGCATATATATATATATATATATATATGCGATGTGAAGATTTTTTAGCTTGAATGGTGTTTGCAGAATTGCCGGTTAAAGAATTTGGCGACAATTCGATTTTAAACTTCGCCAATCGTTTAGCGCTTGTAGCTCGCCGTCAAATTAAGGTATCCTGATGTAAATGGTGTCACTCGTTATTATTTTTTCTGCACTTTCCAAATATGTGCTTATTTTGCGTGTAAGTCTTTCAAAAAGCTCACAAATTCTGTCGGGAGTGAAAAAAAACAGATTTTTCTTCTATCTACGATAACACGGAAACGGTAAGAGATAGGACAGGATTTCTATGGTGTTTTATGCTTCCCATGGGCTTTTTTATCACCTCCTTTCTTTTTTCAGATTATGTCAGACTCACCCTGTATATATGTATATATATATATAATCGTCTGATTCATTTTGAGGAAACTAATAAAATCTCCTTCAGTGGTTATAACCAGAAAATCTTATTTTTCTTCGAATAGAGCAATAAAACAAACGTTTCAAGTGAATTAAATCCAAATGCAGAGTGAGTTTTAATGCAAATGGTATTAATAATATATTTGAAAAATCATGCATTTTTAAATTTTGAAGCAAATGTTGAAACAAATTTGTCAGTTTTTAAGAGTATTGTAAATCATCATCAGATCTCAAAAAAAAATTTTTTTGGGAAGATATGAGATTGAGTTTGTCATACTCATTTATTTTTCGTACTCCTTGACATTGAAAGTTTTTGACTGTATGAAAAATTAAGATATATGTAAACCACACGATCTCCCAGAATGATCTGATCAATTACTTTAAAAAGTATCAAATTTGGTGTTGCTATTTGAAAAAATGAAAATCATATATGTTTTAATATATAGACAGACACTTAAGCAAGATCTAAATGAACCATTAAAAACTAGACGTTGTAACTAATGGACTGGAATTAAGGTAGCAACCTTAATTCATTTTAGCTAGCATGAATTAAGGTTGCTGAATAAAGAATTTCTAAATTAGAATTTCGTGGTCTATTGCAGTTGTGCCACGATTAATATTGTCACTTGATATAGATGTGTTTGCAGACTTCACCCAGGGTAGCTCAGTTAAGCGGAAGGCCCGGGTTCGATTCTCGGCTCTAATATTTTTCACATTGTTGGTATAAAAATTACCCTTCCACTCCAAATTATCTAAAAGGAATTAAGGTTGATTATTAAAAAAATTCTAAATTTACTTTTATTTTGCATATTATTTCAAATTATTCCGATAAAAGTAATTCCATTTGTTATATTTTAAAAGATCTTAATGAATTATCAATTTATTTTTAAAAAATCCGAAGATTTAATTTATCCGAAGATTTAAACATTAAAAGAAAATGGAACTTTAATATCAAAATAGTAAACAGTATTGATATAACTTATGTATATATATATATATTTATATCCTCATAAATATAATTGAAAATTATTATTATTTTTAATTTGCTTTAAAAAAAAAAAAAAAAAAAAATCTAAATCAAAGAAAATTTTTACTTAAAAAGTATAACTTTTTTTTTCTTATTAAAAAAGAAATTTATAACTACGTATATGTGTTAACTTTAGTAAACATTTTATTAGTAAACATTATATCATTGATTTCACTACATACGGATTTACAAAATCATTTGTAAAACCTGCGTTACGCATATTTTAAGAAAAACACTGTTATACAATTTTATATAAATTTATATTTTGTTTTCCGGAAGCTGTTTTTTAAAACATCATCTTAACAAGCGATCTTACATCTTCTTCCAAGTGCTGCGAATAGATGATTCAAAAGGTAGACAGGAAAAAATTATCATTTTTCTTCCACAAGTTTTGACTTGCTAAAAATGGAAAATAAATTGGATTCGATTTTGCTATAAAAAAGATGTTATTTGTTATTTTAGCGGAAATCTTCACATCGCATATATATATTCATATAAACAAACCTCAAGAAATAATGTATTTCTTTACGTAACAAGAATTGAAGAAATTTATAATGAAAAATGGCACAAGATTTTTCTTTCAAGTATGTAAATAATTTTTCTACATTTTTAAATATGGTGTTAATATAAGTGTTTTGTTTAAATTTCGTCATTAGATTCATAAAAAAGGGATTTTCATAATAATAATAATAATAATAATAATAATAATTGATCATTTAATTAATTATTTTTTTTCTATATTGAAACTTGTACTTAATTTAATTTATTTAAATGTTCTATTTTTTTTTTTTTACTTAAATGATGATTCCCTTTATGAGCAAATATTAATATTTTAGTTGTAACATTTCTTGCAGAACGATTCCTAAAATTTTAATTATTGCTAATTAAAAGAAATATATATTAATATTTATGTGCAAGCAATTTTCAGTCCTTTAATATTTGATAAAGATATTCAACACACTACATAATTAAATTAGAAATAATTTCATAAATTTTTATGGAAAATATTTTTATAATATTCTTAAAATTTGCGCAACACATTTTTTGTTAAACATATTTTTCATGTAGCACCGTTTATATTACTGTAATTACTTTCTAAAAAGATCCAAATTTTGATAATAGTTCCAATCAAGCACTTTTCCTGAAAAGTCTATAATTCCGTACATTATTTAAATTAAAGAAAGCATTTTTGTCTAGAATCCGATGTCCAATTCTGCAATACACGCAACATTATTATTATTATTATTATTATTATTATTTTTTGTAAAACTATGATTACTGAAATATCATTATTTAGCACAAAAAGCTTTTTTGATTTTGAGAATTGTGTCTAATACGGTATTTTCTTTACTTTGGCGATATTTATTAACTTCTGTATTTTTATGTATATATATATATATATATTGTGTGTGTGACGAGAATATATTCAGTCGATTATGAACCCCAAAATACCTCTAACCTTAAACATTCATCAAAATTGTTAGAGTCATTTCCGAGATACCCAAGACACGCACATACACACATATACTATATATAACAAATTTGTGTGTAAAAAAAAAAAAAAAAAAGTCCGCTTTTAAAGGAATATATAAGTGATAGATCTTTTAAAAAAGTTAATGGACATCCCCTCCATAATAATAATGAAAAAAAAAAAAAAAGAATCTGGTCCTTTGATAAGAAACTAAATCTAAGCAGAAATTGTTTTAATTTTCCATATCTTTCCGTTACTGTTAAATTTCATAAAAATCCAGTTAAATTTTGCATTGTTACATGTGGTACGAATAGTTATAACGATAAAGCCAGGAAAATCTGGTTTAAATATCTAAATTCAGCCTTAAAAGCGATAAATTCTAATAGTAATTGTAACATTATAAACAATAACCTGAAAGTTATTGAATACTTCAAGGTTTACTCAGGAAGCATTACTTCAGCAAATACTTATGATTTTGAAAATTTGTTTAGCAGTATTCCACACAATTTGGTAATAGAAGATTTTGGAAGCATTTATGAGGAATTTGGCGGTTACTTAAATTGCGGGAAAAAAAAAAAAAAAAAAAAAAAAACTGTATTAATCATATTAAGTCCTGTATTTTTGAAAATGTTTTGTTTAGCAGGAAATATTACTTAGAGAAGAGGGGAATTCCAATGGGAACAAGTTTCTCGAGTGCTTTCGCAAATTTATTTTTATACTTTTTCGAAAAAGAAAGAAAGAAAATATATATATACATATATATATATATTGCTTTTTTCAGGTTTATTAATGATTTGATTGTTTTTAACTGCAATAACTTCGAAAATATTTCTAGAGAAATATTCCTAGAGATTTAAGTTTAAACCGTACCGATACAAATACAATTTCATTCCTAGATCTGATTATAAAGAGAGATAAAGAAAAATCTCTTAATGAATTATATGATAATTATGAATTATATGATAAATAAGTAGAAAAAAAATTGAAGAATATTTTGTTGGAACAGGTTAAAATAATTCCCACTATAGGCAATAATACACTATAGGCAAATAGCACTTCAAGACCTAAGAAAAACATTGCAAATTAACTTTTACCCATCTCAACTTTTTACCGAGTGTTTCCAGTGTTTTCCTCTTTCGTTTTTCTATTTCCACATTCAAGACGTCTTGTTTATCAGGTAGGGGATTTATTTCATATATGTTATTCGCTTCCTTGGATACATTTTGTATTTCTTTATGTTATTATATTATATATACATTAATTTGATGTTTTTTTTTTTTTTTTTTTTTTTGCTATTTTTTAGAATTTTTTACGTTATATATGTTAGATTTCTATTCAACGAATGGTGGTTTTCTGTTTGGTGAGAAGTCGGGGGTAATGATGCTTATTAGATAATTTCTACTACCATTTCAGAAATTTCTCTTTTTTCCCTACGCGGCGGGGCCTCCCTGATGGAAGTCTCAGTGTTTGTTTTTGGTGGTTTTATTTCATTTCATTCATTTGTTAGTTTATTCTTACATTAAAGTTTTGCATTTCCTTTTGCAGCACTATTGCGCATTGGTTTTTAATTATTCTGCTGTTTTTCTTATCTTTAAACTTTTATTTTAATTTTTATCCTATACATATTAATTTCAAAAGTTTCCTATATATACATATATATATATATATATATATATATATATATATATATATATATATATATATGCGTGTGTGTGCGTGTGTGGGTATAATTCACTTGATTAAGAGTGAAACGTAATATATTACAATGTATCAGATATATTCAGTTTGTTCACCATACGAAAATTTATTAATGACATTCATTTTACTTAATGTTAAAATGCTTATTAGATGAAAAAGAAGTGTAATATACAAATTAGGAAACTTGGAACGAGTCACATTTTGCAAAACAATCTAAACTGTTTATGAAAATATTTACACATTTTAACATAAAACGATATTACGAAAATCAGGTTATAATGGGAAAATACATATTTGATAAGCAAAGTAAATTTCCCAACGGGGATACTGATGCAAATTGAAATCTGCATGTATCAATGATATCTTGCCTCATTTATAACACTATAATAGTTCCTAAACAACCCAATTAATCAAAGTGACAGGATAGCCTGAATCTGAGTGTGCTACGATAAGAAACATTTTATTATCATAAATGCATATCAAAATCTCATGCAGGATAATTTGTTATGAATAACAAATTATACATATGCATACGATTCGTATCTAAATCTTATTTTTCTTGTTAAACAGACAATACTTATTGTAATAAAATATTTATTTAGGGCATACTCTTGTTATTAGACTAAAATGATTTACAAGGAAAATAAATTACATGCATTACTAATTATCTTATTAATATGTTTCAAGCACAAATATAATTTAATATAAAATTTATGTAAATGTGAGTAAATCTGAATTTTGAATATTAGGATTGTAATTATTTTGGTTTTTTAATTTCAAATTGATCTAAAGGGAATTGTAATCGCAAATCTATCAAAATAAATCTCATTTTAAAAATCATTCTCTTTGTATATGGAATAGCGTGGTACACTGTAGAAAATATGAAAATTAACTTTAAGAAAAACATAGTTAAAGCATTCACATTAAAACATATGCATATTTTCACATAATATCTATTTATTTATTTTTATTTATTTTTAATAAAATAGAGGTATTTTAAATTACACAGAAACTTATAAAGGGTGAGATATAGAGGGAGCTAAATCATAATATAACATAATTGGCTTTTTTTTTTTTTTTTTTTTTTTTTTTTGTAAGAATAAACTTTATTTTTAGTAATGTAGGTTAAAATTGTCTATAAATATCAATTATCCAACTAAAAGCAGAATGAAATTACAGGTACCTAATAAAAATAATATTAATAACATATTTTATTATGTTTAATTTTTCATTGATTTGGATTCATTATTTCGTTAAAAATATATACCTGAAAATGTTTTCTGTACAAATTATAATTAGAACCACCGAATTATGTATTATAATCTTGTAAAATATTTCTTGTATATTTAAATTCTTACGGTTTTAAAAATCGAAAAATAAATAAATAAACATTTATATTAAAAAGTGAAATAAAATTTATTTTAAAAGTATAGACACAGAATTATTTTTCTTGTATGTATGTTTGTGTAATAACAATATATAGTAATAAAGCGTATTAATGAAAAGTTATGAAAAATATACAGTGAATTTATTAAAAATTTATAAACTGTGATTCCCTTTTGGCAACTTGTAAGTACTTTTTATTCAATAATTATTTTTTGGGTAAATGTGGTTTGGCATCCACCCACATATAAATATATATATATACATTTTAATCCATTATTTGCAGAGACTATTATACAAACTATTCGAATAAAGAATATTGAATATAAAGTCCCTACGTGTTCTAAACACAACAATAATTATTTATTTTCGATAGTTTTATTTTAATTAGGTATTTTGGGAAATATATTTATTATCAATTAAAGATTTTTTTAAATCTCAACCATTTAAAATTTAATCTCATTACACAAACTTTTGTAATTTTTAAGGTAAATATTTAGCTAATAAAAGGTACGAGTAACTTACAATATATAATAGGGTGGGCCGAAAAAGGCCGAAAAAATTTTTTTTTCGAAATTACTTTTGGTATAGAATGAAAAAGTTGTGCAATGGACCAATTAGAACTCACAAGAATTTTTATCAAAATTAATCAATATTTAGCCGCGCCCCTCTGACATTGAAAAACGGAAAAAAAGAACGGAAAAAAGCTTTTTTTTTTGGAAAAAGGCCGAAATTTTTTGTTTTTCGAAATTGATTTTGGTATAGAATGAAAAAGTTGTGTAATGTAACAATTAGAACTCACAAGAATTTTTATCAAAATTAATCAATATTTAGCCGCGCCCCTCTGACATTGAAAAACGGAAAAAAAAGAACGGAAAAAGCTTTTTTTGGAAAAAAATATATTTTGAAAAAATATCCAAAATTTTTAAAGACATTCATTAAAAATGTTAGATAATATGTCAATTAGAACCCATAAAATTTTTTATAATTTTTTTTCATTATTTAACCGAGTCCCTCTGACATAAAAAATTGGAGAAAAATGAAAGAAATATCGGATTTTCTGAAAACCTGTACTATGATAAACTATTCATTATTTTTCTAAATTAGTATTGACATAACTGATTAATTAATAAGTATTATAAATAAAAATTCTATAACTATAACTATTACTTTATTTTGTTATTTTTTTACTTGGTTAATATATAAACATATTTTTTCTTGTATATAAGCATATTTTATCTTACATAGTAACAAAATGAAGATTAAAGCAAAAATATACAAATTTATGTTGGATTTAATAATACCTGTTGCTTATTGAATATTAGGTACTCAAACAATATTGTCCTTTATTGTCAAACGTTGGGAGTTCTTTTCTTGCTTGAAGTTTGCTACAAATATAGCCATCCCTTGCAATCTCACCACAAACTTTCATTGCAGCTTCAGATACTAATTTAACACATCGTTCAACAGATTGCATATGACATGGTAATTTTCCGAATGTCATTAATTGATTATCTTCTTTTTTGCACATTTCTTTCAAGTCTTTATCCTTTAAATGCATTGTAAGAGGTGGCTCTGTTACAACACAGTTTGACCAATCAATTAAATCAATGTAGTCGTCTGCTTCGAAATTAACTTGAGGAGGCTTGAAAACTCGTAAACCATTCAAGTTCTTCATTTTTATTTGTCGAGCGCCTAGAATTCGCCTAACTGCTAGTTCCCGGATGTGTTTTCTGGAATCATGCAACATTACTACCAATAAATTTTCGGGATACGCATAATATGCATTGTTTGACAAAACTTTAAAAATAATTTTCTTAGATGTGTCTGGAAGCTGCTTTGAAAGGGATATCATTTTCCAAAAATGTTGGGAACCATACTGGCAATGCGATTTCATTTTTTTTTCAAACCACATTGGAGCATAAACCAGCATTACATATTTCACAAGTATTATAAGATTTTCTGATGGGCTTGGTGTGCTAATGTATAACCGTAACAAACGGTTTGCGGTAGTCAGTCATCGTGCATGACTAAGTTTACCTGGATTACTGTCAGTCAACATAGGAGAAATAGTACCATCTTTTATGGATTGACAGATGCGATACAAATATTTTTGATCTGTACTTAGCTTTCTAATATCTTGCGGATCCAAATGCTGAAGTGTAGAGTCCATTTTATCAAATTTGACCACTGGATGTTTCTCACAGTCTTTTAAAAGCAATCCAATAGGCCCAGAATATGAACTTGGTCCCCTTGTGCAACCGTCTATTTCTTGAATAAGGTATCTTAGTGGCAACTCATTGGTATGAAGCAGACATACATTCCATTGTAGTGGTCTTCCAATGTTTGTCTCAAGCAAACGTATTATTCCACCTTTCCATCCCGTATTTACATTTGTTCCGTCACATCCGATAACTGATAGGTTCTGCAAACTTATGTTATTCTTTCTTGTAAATTCTATAATACCTTCGGCTAAAAATAAATAATAAAATAAATATACTTACAGCGAAATGAAAATTCTAAAATTTGTATGATATAAAAAAGGGAATATATCCCTTTTTAATACATATATCAACATATTTTCAAGTGTACATAAAATAAATTAATATAAAAAGTAAATTAAAAATGTTATATAAATAGTTAGAATTTAATTAAAGTTGTTTTGATAAATAATTAAACTTGTAATTCTTAATAAATTTTATTTCATAGTTCTTTAACTTTTATAATCTAATTAACATATACTAACGAATTTTAATTAGTTACTCTTACTTTTAGAGTTTCTAGTCAAAATTCATCGCAGTAGTACCGGAGTTAAAGAAAATATTCTCAAAGTGTTTTTAAAAAGTTATGAACTCTTCTTCTAACTAAAAATATAAATGTTATGGATAATTAACCCATATTGGACCGCTGTCCTATTTATAGGACAGTTGAATTAAATGTCAATAATGTAAAAGAAACATTTAAAATCTGCAAAAAACTTGACATAATTTTTTAGAAATGGACTAAATTAATTAAATTACTGTGAAAAATGGAATTTGAAAAAAATATTAATGCTGCAGAATAATAAAGAACTTCTTCTGCTAAATAGGGAGCATGTGCTAGTGAAAAATCCAAAGACGATGTCAACTGAAATCATGCAATAAAAAACCTGTTACAATTTGCAACATGTGCAATGTTGGATGTAGAGATTGTTTTTTGGACTTCCATTCGTAAAAATATTTAAAATTTTCAAAATGCTCACTTTTGGACTGTGTAGAGACTGTTTTTTGGACTAACAAACAAAATAAAAAATTTTGTAAAATTATTATAATTTTTTAATTTTTTCTTTTTTATATGTGTAAGTATCTTATACTGACCATGTTTTTAAAAAATTACATTTTTCTAATGATTCGTTTAATGAGTGGTCCAATATGGGTTAAGTACGTTAAATTTATGTATAAAATGTATGCATTCATTTAAGGAATATTTAAATAAACAGAAATAGGAAGTAGAATAATTTTAATTAATGTATTTAAGAAATGTTTATATATATACCAAATGAGAAATGGAGGTTTGAATAATTAATTAAAAATGTGATATATACATATTTAATTAAGATAATATCTCTACTGTTAGCAATATGTAAAATTCAAATTCTGAGCTTAAGAAAAAATGGATTAATTAATTTGCATTAATATACACAAACACCGTACCGTCTCACTAATTATCACTAATTAAAACATAAAATAATTTTCTAATATGAGACATTGAATTAAAATACACATATAAAAAACAATTTAAAATGAAAAAAAAAAAAAAAAAAAAAAAGTTGATAAATTTTATCCAGCTTTCTCCACTAGTATGAAAACAATATTTTAGAAACAAAAATGTACACTCAAACAAATATTATAATAAATAAACATACACATTATTTTGCTCTACTATAACAGAATATTTGTGTGCGTATGTTTATAAAATTTTGTTCTAGTACTGATGAAGAAATTTCGATAAATATCGAAACATTTGATTTTTGTTTTAACTTGTTTTTAGTTATATGTGTATTTTAATTCAATGCATCATACAAAAATTATTTGTACCATAACTGAAATATATAGAAATATTTGTCCACTTAATATTAAAAAAAAGAAAATTCCAATATTTATTTATAGGAAATAATTAAAGATAGTTTTTAATTTTCTAATTTTAAATCAATTCAAATCGATTTATAGCAAGAAAGAATCTGATTTCTAACAACCACACGACTTTCATTACATACAATTACACGTAATAGCTACAATTTTTGCAGATAATGTATTCAGAAGACATAAAATTCATCTAAAAAATCAGACACCTAACCGCTTTTCTGTAAGATGAAACTGAAACATATATATGTAAATATATATATAAAACATGTAAAGACGTCGGCTTGTCTGCCGACGTCATACTTAATGAAGTAGTGAGAGAAAGTAATCAACAGAGATTAATGTAAAACTGAATATTATATTTAATTAAATCTCAATTCAAGGGAGCATGGGACTACACCATTAAACAACCTTTTGAAATACAATTATTTGCGCAAACTTCCTCGTAAAATTATAGATACTAAATACTGTTACTAGCTAGCAAGAATATAACTCAACTATCATAACATAAATCAATAAACGATACTATATTACCACTCTTGAAAGAAACTTGACTGCTAGCTCGATGATCTCTTGAACAGCTAGATATCCTAGGCGTACTCGCGGCCAGACTTATGCTTCCAGGCAGAAGCCAGTTCACACCTAAACCACCTCCATCTCCCGAGCACGATACCTTCATTCTTTTTATACTTTTGCTAATTTGCATCTTTCCCTTTAACCGCGCTTGTACTAAACTCCCTTAGCGAATCTCGTAAAATACGCAAGTTCTTTTTAAATCCTAACTCCTTATTAGAATACTTTAGTAGGGAAAGTAAAACCCTGAAAACAGTTTCGCGACTCGCACTTAGCGAAACTACATCCTACCTTACAGCTCCCCCCTTTGAAAAATAAAATTTTGTTAGAAGGTTTTTAAGCGAACCTTCGAAAAAATTTTCAAACTTAAAATAATAATTTTAAATCAACTAATAGCTTCCAGCTTCTTAAAATTTAAATACAGATACCTAATAAACTTATTTATTCCCTCTAAAATAATTCTGAACTAACAATCTTTAAGAGAAAAGAAATATATACATCGCCTCTATACTTAAGCTTAACCTTCAACTAGCAAAATCTTCCTTAAACACTAACGTAAATAAATTTCGAATTGTAAACTTTTTAATACCGAATGCTTGGTTCAAACATTTAAACTAAATTCTTAAATCTATAATTTCTAATAATTTTAACGTTATAATCCTAATCTACAGCACTTCGTTAAATTTTATACATGCTACGAGGAAGGAATAAAAAACTATTTAATATCGTAGTTATTTAAAAAAAAGACTAATAAAGTTCTTAAACACGCACTTTTAGAAATTTTAACTAATACAAAAGGGCGTCATTTCGAAAAGCAAACACTTTTAAATTGCCCGTTATTATTTTAAAGTTACTCTCTAATGTAGTTCCACATTTTACAGAGGTAATTACAATCATCCAGCTATATCTGGGAATTCATTTTGTTTAACAAATATTCAAAATTTTACAATGAAAATTTAGCAGAATTTACAAAAGATCTTCAGCTTCCTTGAGATGATAAAAAAATAACTTCTTTTACATTCATAAGATTTAGAAATTGGATGAAAGCTTAGCATCTTATCTGAAAAAAAGAACATTTTGTAATATCTACAGTCAGCAAATGCAACTCAAATAAACAGTAATGTGAATATATCAATATAACGTACTTAAATGTTTACACGTACATTATTTCCCCTCTTTTTAAACTGATTTAATAAGAAGCTTAAAACAGAAACTTATATTGAATACTTTAAGTTATGTGAGTAGTGTTAGTAGGATTAGTGAATAACGATAAACTTTGTACAAAATCCCAGTTTCCCCACCAAATATCGTTCGAACTTTCATTTTAATCGAGTTTAACCCAGATTAACTAACACATTTGTATACATATACATTCAAAAATTTTTTTTTCCCATATAACAACATATCATACAATAATTAATATTTCATAGATTATAGACATTTTAAACGAGATTTAGTATACATTCTGCAGGTGATGGCTGTAAAAAAAATTTGTCAGCTTGACAGGTAAACAATTGACAAATTTATAGTCATAAAGTATAGTTCATTTCCAATAAAAGTTCAAAGTTTTTAGGATTTTTCCTTTTATCCTGAAAAGTAATACACTTGAAAAAAAAAAAAAAAAAAGAAAAAAAAAATGGAACGTAATCACCTGATTTTTATATAGCTTGTCTTCATCATCACGTGTGGATTAACGTCTGCTAGACCACTGGCAGCTGTGGGATCTGGGTCGCATCCGAAATTTGGGGTACAAGACAGTCAGGGGGCTTTTCTTTTCTGTTCAAGTCTGTTCTAGCACTGGCAACATAAGGGGGAGTAGCTACCTCTGTCCATACTCTTGCTTGAAAACCCTTCCTAGGTCGCTTCCTGGTTCTGTAGTTACAGTCATCATTTGGAGGAGGGGGGCGCTTCAATTTTCGTTTGCTGGAATGCTGCAATACAGGATGACTAGGTGGAAGAAAAATAAAGTTATCATGCAGTAGTGGTGCTGTTGAATTTACGATGAGTGTTCCTCTTTTAGGAAATTTTTCTATAGGTATATCAGTATCGGAAATTTTAACTGAAGGTGGGAAATTTCTTTCAAGAATTTCGGCAAATATTGCATCGAAATTTCTGTTTTTCGACAACTCGTTTTGTTCAATAAATTTCTCTGGGAATATTTCATTTGAAGAATTAGTTTTCGAACTTTTGCACGCTTTAGTTATTTTGTACCGAGTGATTTTTAGATCATTTGTTACTTCGAAACCATCAAAAGTAACGGTATCGCCAACGTTTAAAATATTTGAAAAGTCGTTTAGACCAAGGTTTAATGCAGACCTTCCATTTACATGAAAATCATGTAAAGAAAATGAAATTGGTTTGTCACAAATATCATTACACTTAACATCCACAAATTTAGAATACACTTTCACAATTTCCCCTTCCATGCAATTAAACTGTTTAATATTGTTGAAACATTTTAGTTTATCTTTTTTAACTTCAGAAAGTTTAAAGTTTTCAACGTCATTAATCGAAGCATTTTCATCAAACATATCTATTGAATTTAAGAAAGTTGTATTTTCGCTATCGCATTGAAAACTATCAACAGTTTTAGGATCATTTTTACACTCTGTAATATTTAAATGAGGATCAACTATATCATGTATATAAACTTTTGTTTCACATTTAAAATTTTCCGAAGTTTTATCTGCATTTACGCTATGAATATTAGAATTTTCTTTGAAAATATCAATGGCTTCCTCAAAATATATTTCACTTTCACATTTAAAATTTTTAGAAATGCTTGCATCACTTCCCGAAGAAATATAAACATCATTATGTAAATAACTTTCAATTTTACCATCATATTTAAGCTTTCTAGATAATTTAACATTATTTATACACTTAATATCCAGATTTTCTTCAAAAATATCAATTGAGTCATAAAGGTAATTTTCACTTTCATTAGTTACATTATCACTTTTTAAATCTTCATGTAGTTTTAAACCCGAATTATATACAGGGTGTACACTTTTAGAGCAATTTTTGGTCTGTTCATTTGGTTTAAGAGCGTATTCATTCGATGAGGGTAGTTTAATTTGATCAGTTTTTCTAAAATGGACAGTCCCTGAAGATAAAAAATTCACAGGACTAACTGACATACTATGAAGATTTGCAGAATAATTTCTAACTCCGTGTGTTGGTGCTCTAGCTACGTTGTATGTATTTCTAGGCAAATTACGCTGGTATTTATCATTACGCCGAAATTCACTTCTAGAAAAGTTACGTTGAAATTTTCTGGGATGCTGTGCGGTTTCATGTTCGTGATCATTATAGTTACGAGAAAATTTTTGAAGACGGAAAGTGTTCCGTTTGGGCCCAAAGTTTCCTTCGTTTTCTTTACCAGTTGTAGAAAAATGACGGTTTTCGTATTTTCTTAGTATTCGAAAAAGTGAATCATACGAATTTATAGCCTGCAGATCTAAAAAATCTTGCAGAGGTATAGTGAAAAGTGGGATAATTATATCGAGCACAGCAGCAAAAGATAACTGCAAATTTAGCTCCTTAATAATCTCCAATTTACGCAACAAAAATTTCGTGGGTTTATCAAAAAATGACATGCTCCGGCCATACAATTCTTGATTTAGTTTTGTTTTATCAATCGTATGAGAGAATGAATTTCTTAAACTACGCTCTAAATCCGTAAAACTGGGGTTTTCTCCTAAAGTCCTTGAAGCCACAGTATTATACCAAATCTTGGCATCTCCTTTTAGACTATACTTTAATATATTAAATTTATCCGCATCTTCAATTTTATTTAGATCAAAATATTCGTTTAGTTCATCAAAAAAGTGACTGACATTGCAGGAGCCGGTAAAATACACTCTTGAAGGAAGGTTATCATGGTATGCTTTGTCTCTCGAGGGAGGGGTATCGAAAATTATTGGGCACCTATGTAAAGACGTCGGCTTGTCTGCCGACGTCATACTTAATGAAGTAGTGAGAGAAAGTAATCAACAGAGACAAATGTAAAACTGAATATTATATTTAATTAAATCTCAATTCAAGGGAGCATGGGACTACACCATTAAACGACCTTTTGAAATACAATTATTTGCGCAAACTTCCTCGTAAAATTATAGATACTAAATACTTTTACTAGCTAGCAAGAATATAACTCAACTATCATAACATAAATCAATAAACGATACTATATTACCACTCTTGAAAGAAACTTGACTGCTAGCTCGATGATCTCTTGAACAGCTAGATATCCTAGGCGTACTCGCGGCCAGACTTATGCTTCCAGGCAGAAGCCAGTTCACACCTAAACCACCTCCATCTCCCGAGCACGATACCTTCATTATTTTTATACTTTTGCTAATTTGCATCTTTCCCTTTAACCGCGCTTGTACTAAACTCCCTTAGCGAATCTCGTAAAATACGCAAGTTCTTTTTAAATCCTAACTCCTTATTAGAATACTTTAGTAGGGAAAGTAAAACCCTGAAAACAGTTTCGCGACTCGCACTTTGCGAAACTGCCTCCTACCTTACAAACAGACTTTACATAGTGAGTTAAAAAAATGCAAAAAAAAAAAAAAAAAAAAAAAATCAAAGCAGTTGGGGACTAAACTAAGTAGTTTGTGAATTGTATCGTCGCGCTATTAGATTATTATTTTCGAATTATTTTTGATTTGTAAAGAAGTGTTTATGATCTGTATTATATGACTCGGCACAATATTTGTAGCTACACAAATTAAATGAACTAAGCCTTATATTAGGTAAACATATTGATTACTTATGAAATTATTTTAATTAGTAGCTGAGATACAAATAAAAACCGATTCTGGACACAGGTGAAAATCAGGTGAAATCTAGAATTCCACTTTCATAATATAAAAGAACTTTAAAATATCTTTCGAATGATGTATTAAAAATAATTTAATCATAATTAGAAATTGAAATTTTGAAATTTAAAATATTACAGCGTCATCTGGCGGTAGAAATTTATGTAAATCGCTGTTCGATTCCAACTCAACAAAGCTTTCAAATGATGTATTACTTATGAAATTATTTTAATTAGTAGATGAGATACAAAAGAAAACCCATTCAGGACACCTGAAAATGTATAAATCAGCTGAAATCTCGAATTCCACTTTCGATTCTCATGGAAAGCCTTCGCTGACGATGACGCGAGTTTCATGATTTATGTACACCCAAAAGTGCTCAACGCGTCTAAAGAAGTTTTCACTTCAAATGGAAAACCTTCGCTGACTATGACGCGAGTTTCATGATTTTTGTTCACCCAAAAGTACTCAACGCGCCTAAAGAAGTTTTCATTTCAAAAAGAAGAAGAAGAAGAAAGGAAGAAACAAAATCGGTAGAGCTGTTTTTGAGATACTGACTTACGATCCTTTTGATTTTAACTAAAACTTGGTAAACTCATTTGCTGACCAAAAAACTGCAATTGCATTTGAAAGGATATCTGAAAGAGTGTTAATATGTAGAGATTAAAAAAAAAAAAAAAAAAAAAAAAAAAAAAAAAAAAAAATCCGTATGCTCGTTTGTAAAGCAACGTACTTGCTAAACCTCAAAATGACCTACTTATACAGGTCGTCTATCAATTTTATTGAAGTAGCTGAATAACATGATATAAATGATAAAATATCTAATAGAGGTTTTATATAGCAACTTTGAAGAAAATCGTTGTAACCGTTTTTCAGACATGTAGTCCTACGTCTGTATATACATAGTTTTCAAATGTACCAATTCAGTTTTTTCCAATTTCACTAAAAGTTGGAAATTTTATCTGTACACCAAACCTGTCCTGAAATTCCATCATTCTATCTTTGTTGGTTTAGTAGATATGATAGTCAGAATGTTACATACAAACACACAAAGTGACCAATTTCCTAAAACCATTTTTTTGGACTCAGATGACCTTAAAATTTATTAATAAGGAAAAAATATGATAAAATTTTTTTCACAATACTTCCATTACGTCTAGTAAGGAAAATAAAAGATAGTTACATATGCTGTAACATGCATGCTAATATATGCTTTTTGATGATTTTGCTAAAATATATTGCTGCATTTCCTAAATTTTTATCCCCGTTTGGTTTCATGTTTCAATTATCATGCTTTCCTAAGAACAACCTAAAAGAAAAAAAAAAAATGAATCTCAATATAACACACACATACACACACATATATATGTTTATATATATATATATTGTAAGATCTTGGCTGGGTGTATAGAGGTGGGGTCAATGATGAGATGCAGATTAAATCACGTCACATTTATTTGAAGATACACAAAACCCAAATACACATAAATATTTTTATAACAGCAGATCTTCATTATTAACCAACTACTGGTGCCGAGGCTTAATACATACAACTAAGCTCTCTTCATCAGAATATCACAAAGCAACATTTAAGCACCTACTCGTACTAATACACAAAAGCACCTACGCGTACTATATCAAATTGTGAAAATGAAGTAATGAGCCCTCCATGGCTCTACCCAACTACTCAGAGCTTTTCAAGCTCTAATTAGAAGAAAATGGTCACATCAGTCTTCGCGCTGATGGTCTCAACAGCTCTCCATGGTAGCCGGATACTAACAGATCGTTCCATGGATACATCCAAGACAGCGCCATCTCTTTAATGTGCAAGGAATTACTTTCCATAGAGTTTTACACACACACACACACACATATATAGACAAAAATATCACACATAACAAATTATTATTATTATTATTATTATTATTATTATTATTATTTTAAATAGCTCGTAATTCAGATCTATTTTCGTGACGGTTTCATTAAATTTAAAAACATATCTTTTATTAGCATAAATAGTTTTGTTCATGTAAAACTAAATATAACGTAAAATAAATTAGTAAAAATAAAATAGAATAAATAAGAAACGCAAAATATTTCATTTAAATACTACCGTACAATTGTTTTGTGAATCCTTTTAATACTAATGCCTGAGTTAAAACTGTGAAAAATAAAAAATAAAAAATAAATTTTAAACGAAACTGAGAAAGTTACACTGTATGAAGGAAAATAATTATAGCTTTAAAATGCCTGTATGTACTTTTTCAATTTAAATTTTGTGTGCTTCATTTTGTTTTTTAATTACATTTTGAAAAATATTTCTTACAGGAAACTCTTTTATCTGTATATAAACATGAAAAGTTCTAAATAATTTCAAAATAAATATCTTCGTAGATAACCAAGAATTAAAATTAGATTCAATAATCCTGAAATCTCTTACGCAAATCTAAGTCATATAAATCTTAAGTAACAATGTTCATAATTGGTAGATAATAACGGAGAGGAAACGAAACGTAATGGAAATCTTTAGAACAGTATTGATTTTACGAGACGATTCACTCTCCTAATATTCTCTTTAATAACCTTCCTTGATTAATTGAGTGTCGTTAAGTTCACATGCTTCAATTTTAATATAATGAAGAACGAAAAAAAAAAAGTCGATCCTGAGATGATAATTAATTTTACACTATTTGAGGAGAATGCAAGCAGTTTTAATTACTACTTTATTAAAATTTTGTAAGAAATGTATTAAAGAGAACAGTCTGCGAGTATATTGATGCACTTTCTTATTTACATATCCTAATATCTATAAAAATATATAAATTACTATATCAGAATAAAGCCTTTTTATTAATGCTCTCGGGTATAAAGGACGTAAAAATATTATATTATATATATATTTATTTTTTAAAAGTAACAATAATGCACAAGGGTTTAATAAATAACGATTACTCTCTTAATTGGTTAAAACCAATTTATCGTGAAAAAGTTATTCGCTTACCCTCTTTGTTTCCTTCTACAATTTCTCCCTCTCTTCCAATGTAAACGAAAAAATCACTAATTAATAAGAGAAATATATATTTCTATGCCATATTTTGGTTTTCCTTCAGAACTTATTTCTAAATTACTTAAACCACATAATATTTATACTGTTTTCCGGCCGATTAAACAATAAAAAACCTTTCTTTTTAAATTTAAACCTGTAACCCCTTCTTTGGAATTAACTGGAGTAATATATTTAATTCCTTGTAAAAATTGTAAATATGTTTATATAGCCGAAACTGGTCGCATGGCAAGAATTAGACTACAGGAGCACAGACGGTCAAATTACAACCAAAATTCTAAAATTGTATCCCATTCAATAGAAACCCACCATATTACTGACTTCGATAATATGAAAGTTCCAAATTCTGGCTATGATAATTTTAAATCGCGTATTTTCCTTGAGAGATGTCACACTACCCAGCCATCTCTACACTGTCAATGAAGCATACGCACTGGCTCCTAAATATTCTGTACTTCTATAAATTCCTTGTGTATTCATGTAATGTTTGCAAATTATGCTGTAGTGATACTGATGAGGTAACTTTGTCGGGTTTCGAAACGTCTAAATTTTAAAGGTTTTTAAATATATATTTTGTTTTTAAATGTATTTTAACTGAAGTTTTGTCTCGTAAATAAAGTAGTTTTTGTTTGTAATATATATATATATATATCGATTTGAAGAATAAAAATTAAATAATTTAACATCTAAAATTTATATATATATACATATATATATGTATAATTTAAAAAACAACATTAATAACAGATTAAAATATATAAGATATGTAATGCATAGATTTAGTGGCAAATCCCCCCCAAAATTTTTCCCGCAAATGTCCCTGTTTTAGAACTTTTCAAGTCAGAAGCCTCCAAGAAGATATTTAGCGGTTAAAATAATCCTTCCCCTCATAAAAATAAAATTTATAGCCATAAAACCACCGAAAAATGATAATAATAGAGGCTATTGCTAAAAAACGGTGCGAGTAGGGCAAAATGGGCAAAAGCAGCGACTGACCATGACCTGGAATAAATTATAAGTTAAAAACTGTGCGTTTTATTATTATTATTATTATTATTATTATTATTATTATTATTATTTTTGTCCGTAATATCAGTTTATTAAGCTGCTTTTTTTTTTTTTTTTTTTTTTTTTTTCACATATTGCTGTGGTTTGTAAAACAGCTAATATTCATAATTCTTATATATTACACTAATAATAAGTTTATACCCAAAAAAATAATCTATATCGATTAAACGGAAAATTTATTCATGCATAGAGATGATGTTTTGATACTCCATTCGTCCAAGAACAAGTAAAACACGTGAAAGTCAGATAACACATCATTAGAAATCAATTTAAATTTATGATACTTCTGATTTTTTTTTTTTTTTTTTTTTTGGTACAGTTGTAGGATAAATCACAAATTCATTTTATTGAGAATAGTAATAATCACGATTTCAAAATTGGTGATTGGCTATATATATATATATATATATATATATATATATATATATATTTTTTTTTTTTTTTCGAGATAGAAAAAAAATATAAGTAATGCATATTGTTATGAAAATTTTAATGATTTTATATGTTTGGGAGGTGTTTTTTGTTTTTTTATTTATTTATTTGTTTATTTTTTAATATTGCAGAATAACATTCGGTATGTTAAATGTATTCAATTACGTACTATTAAATATTTATGGATTTCTAAATGTGCTGTTTTAAATTTTATAAATATATTCATGCCAAATATATAACAGCGAATATTTTCTCGAAATGTCAGTGTTAAATAATAATTGTTCCAATTAAAAATATATATATATATACTATTTTGAATTTTTTTATTATTATTATTATTCCCTACAAAAGTATTTTTAATATTTATAAAAATTTGATAATGAAATAAAACGTATTGCAGCTTATAAGAGCTCATTGTCGTTTTAGTTCTTTGGATAATTAATGCCGATATGTTTTATTATTTTTATTATACTTGGTTATTCCCTTCTTTATCGATACACTAATGCTTTAAAGGAAAAAAAATTATTAATAAAATGTGATTTTGTTAAAAAATCAGTAACTGTTTTATACAATATTACAATATTAAATATTCTAAATATATAATTTAGAATATATAATATAGAAGAGCATTTTTTTACACTAAGTTTAAATTTGTGTACTTGAAGTGTAATAACATATGTTGTATAAACATAGCATTGTCACTTGCAAAATTATGTCTTTTTTTAGGAGAGTATTAGCAATGGAATCTGCAGATGGTCACAACAGCTACAATTTTTAAGTGGAAACAGCTGTGTTCTATGAAACCCTTAAGGCGTTTTTCCTTGTCATTTATTAGAGTTATAATCCATTAAGATCGTGACAAAGCAACAATAAAAAAACCTTTTTTGCAAACGGTATATATGTAAGCTGTGCTTTGTTCTTCTTCTTATTATTATTATCATTATTATCACTTACTAAACTTATATTTTTCAATGTGATTTATACTAAAATATGCAAGTTCAATCTCAAGAAATTGTTAAATGATATTTTAAGTTTAGTAATGTTAAAAATTTCATCACATAATATTTTCTTTAAAGTTAATCGAGGCTTATATTTCATGTATTGTAATATTATATCTAGTAGGTTTTGTAAAAGTAAATTTTAATCAAAAAAATTTAATTTATAACTAAAATTGTATAAGAGATTCGCATCAAAAGGAAGTACACATTTCCTTATTATTCCTTTACTTCCTATATAGTATCTAAAGTGTATATAAGAAGTATTTTTTTTATATATATACTTCCTATACTTCCTTATACTCCTTTCTTATACTTTGTATAAGGAAGTAAAAAAAAAAAAAAAAAAAAAAAAAAATCACCAACTAAAAGTATAACTCATTGTATTTAAATACATTAATATTATATTTGGTGTAGTAATAAGTTTTGAAACATATTTCAGAGAAAAGAATATGTAACTGAGAGCTTGGGAAAAAATCTTTAATTTGACAGAATACTTTTTATTATTATCTAACACATTACAACATAGATCGGATCGTTGGCTTATGCCAACGATGTAGAACGATCCGTCTTTTGACGTGATGAAGCCCTTTACCCATTTTCGTATATTCTGTACTGTCAGGAATTGTGCAGAGGGCAAATAATTGTGCATCAACCAAAAGAGACGATAGTGCAAAAGGACTATGCTAGAGCTATATGCCAAACGTACCAAAACATCCAGTAACATGTTACTAATGCATCTTTGACTAGTTTCGCAACACGAGACCTTGCCTTTTCATTGAACTGTTTTATGGGGCTCAAAACTTCGCTAGTAAAGTGATGTTTGTGACCAATTTCCAGTTCAATCGAAGCAAAAATTGCACTTGGTCCCAACAGTTCGCAAGAGAGCACACATTTCATATTCAATCAGATGCATAGAAGAACGTTTATGCAATGAACGGCTCGCTTCGTCTTTGATATTCTTCCTTTGCCAGAATTCACTTTTTTCCCCATTTCCGATTTTCACAACATATCTATTTTTTATCTCTCATTACGAATTTTAACAAGAAAAAATTTATGGTTTTCAACAATAAATAATTAATTTGTTCGTTTTTTAAGCATATTCAAAGACTCATTCTACCTTATTCGCCTGTTATAATTTCTATTTAAAAGATGGCACCTAATACTGTTTTGCTAAGTAAATATTTGTCGAATCACAATCTTATTATTCTGCTGTTTATAAAAAAAGTCATTCCATTGAATGTAATTTTCTACATTTTACTACGTCGTTGAGCACTGCAAATGAAGAAAAACTATTTTTTATACCCATACTGTAAACAAAATATTTTTGAAGATATATATATATATATATATATATATATATATATTTTTTTTTTTTTTTTAAATATTACTTTTTGAGGTTACCTGATTAAGAAAGTCCAATTTGTAACGGTTTGAACTGCTTGCATACCTGTTATCCGCTTAACTTAAAAGTAATTAATTACCAGAAATCCTGTATTATTGTTGTTCGTTTTAGGTTTCTACTTAAATATTTATCAAGGCTGGCAAGTTTGAAGGCAAATAAACCACAATCTTATTTTTATTAAAAGTGATTGTAGGCATTATAACTAAACGGAGAGTTGAAGGGAGTGGTACTTTTCTTATAATTATACGTAAAATAAAGCTTTTTAAAAAACTTAATTCAAAATATTTTTAGAGGACATTGAAATTTATTGCCTTACCTTATTGATCATAAAGCTTAATATGCAATCTGTCTTTTCAGTCGAGAAATGCAGGGTAAGAGAAACTCGTGTGAGTGACACACCGGATCTTTTAAAGTGTTTTGATTAAATACAAAATGAAGATCGCTATTGATTGCAAAGTTTATATATAAATCAGTAAATTAAAGCATCGGAAAATCCAATAATCTCAAGAAAAAAAAAAAGCGCAAATTTGAAATATATATATATATATATATATATATATATATAACGAACAGATTCGTGATTTTACTTTATTTGTTTATCTATTTATTTTTTTTTTAAATAGTATTACAGAAATATATAGCAATTAAAAGAAACTTAAATTTATTATTTTTTTCTTTTACATTTCAAAATCTGCTTAAATATATTGATAATTCAAATAAATAATAATATCAATAATGTGATGTTAAAAAAAAAGTACAAATTTCAGCATTTCATCTTCATTTCTGTCAAAATACATTCCAGTTTAAAGATATTTTAAGATGTTTAATTTAATTTAATTAATTAATTTTTACTTTTTGAATAATTATAAAGAAATAATAATTAATAAATACAAAACTTTAAAATTTGATTATAACAATGATTTTATTTATTTTTACTTAATTTAATTAAAGACGCACAAAATATTGAAATAATTATAATAAAATTTTTAAGTTTATTAATTATTTTTAATAAATATATTAATTAAATTAAAAATTTCGAAATGATATTGTGATGATTAAATTTACGTTGCATGTTACCTGAATGAAAAGTGATTTTAATTAACTAATAATACATAAGTGTACTGGCAATTTTTAAGTATATATTTTATTTTCGAATTTGTATTTACTGCATCACATTAGAGAACACATTTAATAGACACATAGTGATATAACATATTTTAAGGAATAAATGTAAAAAAAAATAAGTAATAATGATATTAATAATATTAAATTTTGTTCTGTAAAAAAAAAAAAAAAAGGCTCTTTGAGTAATTATAAGATCATATCAACTTTCTTAATTGTGTAGAGCAGCGGTTCCCAACCCATGGGCCGCGGCCCACATGTGGGCCGCAGACAGTGTGGTACTGGGCCGTAGAATATTGAGGTCAAATACCAGTTTTTCGGGATGATTCACTAGTGAGATGTGGTGTCACTCAAAAGTTCTCCGTGGCCCGTAGTAGTCAATAAGGAGAACAGTGTTGTCAGATTGGAGACATTTTTTATTCAATATCTACTACTAAATATTAATTGTGACGGTTGCTTAATTACTTCGGAGATTAATCATCCATTATGCATATCGAATATCACTTCTCAAACTTATTGGTGACTATTAAAAAAAAAATCCCCAATCTGGCAACACTGAAGGAGAACGCGCTGGCTGTTGTTCAGGGATTTCATTCGTTAGTCGTCAAGGTCAACGCTCTCCTCGCTCCTCTTTCTTTACCCTTCCTACCCACCGAGAACAGCACTTGTTTGACTCCTTTGTCAGTAGCTGTGATTTCTGTTGATGTATCGTATCTTTGTGTCTTCTGTGAGCTATTATTATTTCACATCAATATGGATACTTGGTTTCATACTGGATCTTGCCATAAGATGAAGCTATCAATTGATGAAGGGACTTACGCATCTGATTTTACCAGTAATGAGTTTGTTAGTAAGTCGATGCCCAATCCAAGTTGTAGAAAAATAACAAGGAAAACTAAAACATATTTTCGTAAATATAACCCTGATTTTTTTAAGTGCGGGTTTGTGATTTCTGGTTCTGAGGAAGAGTGTGCGATATGTTTCGAAACGCTATCCAACGAATGCATGAAACTCTCAAAACATCAAAGACATCTATCAACAAACATCCTGAATGTGTAGGGATGTCTTTGGATTTCTTTTAAACAAAGAAAAGAAATTTTTTATGACTAAATCCATCACGGAAAAATCTTCAAAACAGAACAAACTAAGCACCAGAGTTTCTTATGAGCTATATTTGTTAATCGCAAAGAAGGGTTCAGCTCACACCGTGGGAGAAGAACTTATTCTTCCCTCAGCAAAAATAATAAGTAATGCTTTTTTTAATGAAAAATGTACAAAAAAAAAAAAAAAAAAAAAAAAATCCGTTATCAAATACAACCGTGAAAAGAAGAATTGATGAAATGTCGGAAAATGTAAAAAAAGCTGTCATTACTTTTTTTAAACAAAGTGAATATTTTTCGCTGCAACATGATGAGAGTACAGACATTGCTGGTCAGGTTAATTTATTAGCTTTTGGTCGTTTTGAGCTGAATGGCAATATTGAAGAAGAAATGTTGTTTTGTCAGTCTTTGTCGACTAAATCAACTGGGGAAGAGCTTTTCAAATCTATTTACAGTTTTATAAAATAAAATGAAGTAGATTGGTCAAAGTGTGTAGGTTTGACAACTGATGGGGCACGTGCTATGTCTGAAATTCATACTGGTTTAGTCGCCAGAGTTAGAACAGTTGCTCCCTTGGTTCAATGGACACATTGTAACATACATAGAGAAGTTCTTCAGTTAAAGGTATGGACGAGTGTTTAAAAAAACTCTTGACGATGCAGTAAAAATCGTGAACTTAAAGCAAGGTCTAAAGACTCCATATTGTTTGGTGTTTTGTGTGATGAAATGGGCAGTGAGCATTAACAGCTTCTGCTTCACTGTGAAGTTCGGTGGCTATCAAGAAACAAAGTGTTGACAAGATTGTTCGAACTCCGCGACGAACTTAAGGTTTTCCTTAAGGAAGGAGAAAGGAGATTGTGATGGAAAACTTGCAAGCTCCTAGGTTGGCATATCTGGCCAACCAAGTGAGGTTACGCTGAGCAACTTTGCGCTTTAAAATTACCCAACAGTTCTCGATTGGGTTTAGATCTGGGGAATTTCCGAGCCACGGTGCAAGGATCTGAAACCCCTGCTTTGCAATACATGTCTTAACAGATTTAGTATGGTGGCAATGTGCTCCATCATGTTGGAAGTGTGTGCACTGGGTGATATTTGTAAACGGTGGTAACTTCACTTTTAGCACATCGAAATAAACAGTTCCATTAATTGATGTGCCTTCAGGCATGAACCACAATCCACATCTTCCTTTGGCACAAATGGCTCCCCAGACCATGAGTTTTGCAGCATTCTTCACGGTGGGAATAATGTAGCGTTGACAGTCTCTTTTTATTGGGAGGTCATCGTATGTTTCTACAAAACGCATAAAACTGCGCTACTTAAGTCTCGCCTGAAAACATCACATGTTTCCATTGCTCCGCAGTCCAACCCTGATAGTTTTACAAAATGTCAGTCAGTCAGCAATGTTTTTGGTAGTCAATTTAGGCTTCTTAGCAGGCTTGTAGGATTTTAAATTGGCATCCAATAGCCTCCTGCAGGTTGTCCTTTGGCAAGGGATATTAACATCTTTTGGTAAACCAGCTTGGATTGGTTTCGCTGATTTTCGCCTTTCTGGGTGACTTCTTCGCTGCCAAAATTATGGACTCATCCATTCGCTTGCTTGTGCTTTTGTGACGACCTTTTGGCTTTGAATATCCATAATTTCCGGTTGTTTTGAAATTACTTATAGACCTGGAAACTGTCTTTTGTGCCAATTGTAATCTGGCAGCAATTTCTCGAGTACTATAACCTTCTTCGCTCAGAATCTTTATTTCTGCATACATTTCGCGTATGCAGAATGTGCATCACCACATTTCAAAACTCTTTTACCAGGTATTTTTATATTATTTCACCCTTCTGCAAAAATTTGTACGTCAACACACGGCGAACACAACTAATGAACTAACGAAATGCCAAGCAAGAACACCTGCACTTTGTCCGACAGCCAAAACGAACATCTGGCGCCAATACATCACTATGAATGGGAAAAAACAAGTGAGTCATCCATTCTGGCCAGTACTGTATGTATAAGATGTCTCTTTCTTCTTTCACTGAAAATTATTATTTTTGTTTGGCTTCATTTTGTGGATTTTATTGAAATGAGATTAATAGCGATATATTGTTTTTTTTTTTTTTTTTTTGTAAATCCTGTATACTAATTACAAAAACATCTCAATACATTTTTCTCTTTCAGTAGCTGTCTTTAAAATGGTGCTATAAAACGAAAAATATTTCAAATTATTTCTCTTATTTATTTAATTGCTTTGGATCAATCTTCTTTTGTTATAATATTTTTGTGTTATTTATCTAATTTTGTTACATCTACTCATTGTTTTCAGATATATATGTATATTTAAGGACATTTTTTTCTGTTTTGACATCATGAATATTTTACACTGAAATTGCATTAGGTTATCAAACATGTTCTTTTACTGCATTGCTCAAAATAAATAAATAAAGGATATTAGATTTTCATTAAAAAGAAATGATGTAATCACATATGATTTGAGCAAAATAAAAACATGGTATTTTATAAACGATTTTTCAACTATTGTAAAATGTAGTAATGTTTAGAAGCTTTCTGGCAGATCAAAAATATTGTGTGTGCGACAGCGGATAAAAGTAAGTTAGCAGTACAATTAGTATAAAAATAGAAAAGAAAGGATTAACTTGCATTTGAACGTAAGAATCAGTAAACAGAATGTCTCATCGAGATCATTTATCCCAATCTAATAAGAGGGGAATCGTTTATCGCTTAGAAAGCATCCAAACACAATGTTTAGGTAGGGATGGCAAGGTTCATACATGAACGTTAAGAAGGATCAATATTTTATGATGATGAACAGAAAAATACGTTATCAGACAAAACCTTTTCTCAGCTACTGCCATCACGTTTTAATCAAATTCTACAAAACTGATTCCACACTGTAAGACTAAATGCTCGTAGACGTACAGTATGCTTGTCATTAACAACGTGCTAAGGTGTTGGAGCGCAATACAGCATGTCAAGGATCCTTACCAGGTTCCGAAATATTTATTTCTGGAATTTAAATGCACACTGAAGGTAAGGTTCATACATGAACTTTAAGTAGTATCAACATTTATTGACGATGGACAAAAAAAATCCGTTATCCGACAACACCTTCACTCAGCTACTGGCATTACGTTTTAATCAAACTCTACAAAACATATTGCACACTGTAAGACTAAATGCTGGTATACGTACAGTATTCTTATCATTAAAAACGTGCTAAGGTGTTGGTGCGCAATACAGCACTTCAAGGATACTTCCCAGGATGCGAAATATTTCTTTCTGGAATGTAAATGCACGGTGAAGGCAATATTCATACATGAACTCTAAGAAGGATCAACATTTAATGATGATGTACAGAAAAATCTGTTATCCAACAACACCTTCACTCAGCTACTAGCATCACGTTTTAATCAAACTCTACAAAACAGATTCCACGCTGTAAGACTAAATAGTCGTAGTCGTACAGTATGCTTGTCATTAAGAACGTACGAAGGTGCTGGTGAGCAGCACAGTATTTCAATTTGAGTAGACATGAATGGGGAAGTGTCTTCCACTGTGTTGAGTCTTGTTCCTGATATCTGCATATTTAGCTAAAGAGAACCATTGATCTAGCTAAGGAAAATGACTAAGGAAGTAAGTGTTACATTTAGAGAAGATTGACTCTGTCTGTGTTAGTATCACAGTTTTGTAGCGTCCTCCACATTTTTTTTTTTTTTTTTTTTTTTTTTTTTTTACGAATCTCTTGTTTTTTCAAACGGATCTCTCTGGTTTGCTACTTTCGAATTAATAAATAAGTATTTTTTTTTTCATTTTTTGCTTAAAAACTCAACAACATGCTTTATTCCAAACCACGTGACTATTATATCATACATAATAGCACATTATATCTGTTGATAATATGGCATTTAAGAAAACACTTATTTATACTAAATACTAACCCTCTGGCCGCCTTTGAAAAGGACCAAATTGTAATTTTTTTTTTTTTTTCATTGCCCAGTTATTTCAAGGTACGTAAATAATGCTTATATCTACTTTAAAATAAAATTTTACAATACATGTGATTATAATCCTTATAAATGTTATTTAAGATATTTAAACTTGAGAAATAAGTTAATTTTTTCTAATTATACAATTTCAAAGTAATTATGCATTGTGGAAAAAAGAACAGCTCAATTACCGGATATATCCATCAGCGGCGGTCTTGTGGTTTTAAGAAAAGTACAATGTTGCATTTTTCTAAGGTGGTGTGTGGGGGGGACTATATTTAATGCCGGTGCCATAATTGTGTACGTAATTTTTAATTATAAATAAAATAAAAAGCATTACATATTTGTGTTTTTATTTTGTTGTAATTTCATAATTATCTTTTCAAATGCTGTACTAGTTAAAATTGGAAAGAGATTTCCCGAAAAAAAAAATGTATAAATAAGCTATTTTTAAGAATAATGTTTTTTTTTTTTTGTTTTTTTTTCCCTAATTATCAGCATTTTATCAGTATCTGTCGAATGTTTGTGTATGCGTATGTAGTAAACAGTGTCAAATCTAATTTTAAACCAAACACCAATATTAATTATATATTTCATGGTTTTCTCGCTATGTTTTATTTCTGGATTATTGTCTTTTCTTTTTGCCGTAATTATGTACTTTTAAGTCCGTATGTACATACTCTGCTTCTAATTATTTTTTAATGTACATGCTAAATTTAACAATATATTGAAGCATTTTTTTTTTCCCTAAACTATTTTCTAACAGCTGTTCAACACTCGATATCATTTCTATAAAGGGAAAAAACGTATATAAACATATTGCTTCACGTATTTAGGATGTTAATACACACCTGTACGAAAACCTTCTGAAATCAAAACACTTAATATAGTGGTACAAAACAAATACATTTTTTTACTTAAAAAAAAAAAAAAAAAAAGGGAAAGGAAAGGAAATAACAAAATCTTTTTAAAAGACTCATAAATAGATTTTACGTCAAGAAATTTAAAAATCTCCTTATATTATTAAAATTTGTACGCGTGTGTCTGTGTGTCCGTCTGTATGTGAGAAACGGATTGAAACAGCAAAAACTCCACCGCTAACGGTCGCACGGACTTCGAACAGGTACCGTCGGACAGAGAATTTATCGCAGATCTGGGTTATCTAATTTGCTAAACGATGCGACCCTAATTAGCGGAGATATTAATTAAAATGTCGACCGTTGTCTACCGAAAAATGACCCAGAATTCATGATTAAATGCTAAAAAAGCGACATTTTTCGGAAAAAGTGGAAAATAAAATGGAAATATCAGTCGTATTGTTACAAACAAGATACCATTGTAAAGGGCTTTTTTCTCTCAATCCGATGGTTTAAACGGCTTATCGATCGGACAATTAGATTTTTTAAAATTAACTAAACTATAAAAAAATATTGGCAACAAATCACAAGAATCTTAGCTTTGCAGACAATAGTCTACAGCAGTCTTCAACGGAAAGAAACACAAAAGAAACACATCTGGTATTTAATGAGGTCACGTGTTTCGTACTGCGATTAAAAATTGCAATTTTCTATTTTCTTCAACTTTTCAAATTTTACACATTTTACTTAGTACACAATCTTAACACCACAAAACAAACTTACAGTTCAAATTTCATCGATTTTGGTCAATAAACAAAATATTTACATTTTAATTGCAAATTAAATTTTATCTTTACACGCCGAGATTTCCACGGCAACCACTTCAACGATGTCAGATGGAAAGCGAAAAAAAAAAAAACTTGAACGGAAAGAGAGACATCTGGTATTTAATTAGGTCACGTGTTTTGCTACTGCGATTAAAAAATGCAATTTCGAGCAAATAAGTCATTGGGTTAAAAAAAAAAAAAGTAAACATATATAAGTAAAAATAACTTACAGTGAAAAAGTAATCTTTTTTTTCATCACATCTTTTTTTTTTTTTTTTTTATTAATGAAATTGAGTTTTAAATTTTTATTTGGCTAACAATAAAAACTATTTTTGCCGTAGATAACAACAGACTGATGTCTAATCTTATCTAATCCAATAGTGGGAGGTTCCGTGTTCGATCCCAGGTCGCGCTCATCGTCCTAAACTTTCGGAGTTTTCCGTGGTTTCTTCCGAAACTCGCTTAATTACAATTTTTAAGCTCAACGCAGTACGCAGATAAGTCATTGGGTTAAAAAAAAATGTAAACATATATAAGTAAAAATAATCTTTTTTTCAGCTATTAAAACTCATCACATCTTTTTTTTTTTTTTTTTTTTTTTTTTTAATTAATTAAATTGAGTTTTAAATTTTTATTTGGCTAACAATAAAAACTATTTTTTCCGTAGATAAAAACAGACTGATGTCTAATCTTCTCTAATGCAATAGTGGGTGGTTCCGGGTTCGATCCCTGGTCGCGCTCATCACCCTAACCTTTCGGAGTTTCCGTGGTTTCTTCCGAAACTCGCTTAATTACAATTTTTAAGCTCAACCCAGTACGCAAATAAGTCATTGGGTAAAAAAAAAAAAAAAGTAAACATATATAAATAAAAATAACTAACAGGGAAAAGTAATCTTTTTTTCAGCTATTAAAACTCATCACATCTTTTTTTTTATTAATTAAATTGAGTTTTAAATTTTTATTTGGCTAACAAAAAAAACTATTTTTGCCGTAGACAACAACAGACTGATGTCTAATCTCCTCCAATCCAATAGTGGGAGGTTCCGAGTTCGATCCCAGGTCGCGCACATCGCCCTAACCTTTCGGAGTTTTCCGTGGTTTCTTCCGAAACACACGTAAATACGGGCTAGGACTCTCATCGCCCTAACCGTTCGGAATTTTTCGTGGTTTCTTCCGAAACTCATGTAAATACGGGCTGTTTTATCTCAGCTACTAATTAAAATAATTTCATAAGTAATACAACATTAGAAAGTTTTTTTGATTTGGAATCGAACAGTGGAATACAGAAATTTTTACCGACAGATGGCGCTGTAATATTTTAAAATTTCAATATTTCAATTTCTAATTATGATTAAATTATTTTTAATACATCATTCGAAAGATATTTTAATGTACTTCTATATTATCGAAATTTTTCACCAGATTTACACTTTTGAGGTGTCCTGAATCAGTTTTCTTTTATGGCGCTGTAATATTTTGAAATTTAAATATTTCAATTTCTAATTATGATTAATTTTTTTTTAATACATCATTCGAAAGATATTTTAAAGTTCTTTTATATTATCGAAAGTTTTCACCAGATTTACACGTTTTGAGGTCTCCTGAATTAGTTTTCTTTTGCATCTCAGCCAAATGAGTTAGATCGTTCAAAATTGGTATACGTAGGTTAATTAAGAGGGCCTGAAAGGGTGGAGAAGAAACAGGCGTGCACTTAACTTGTGCGCGCGCAGAGCGCACGGGACCGCGCTGCCGTAGGCAGTGGGGACCCGGTGCGAGTTTTTACCCGATCAGAAATGATTTTTTTTTTTTAGGGAGCACGGAGGGTCAGGTAAGGAATACGCGCGCGCAGCGCGTGTATCCCTTAAGTTGAGCGCGCGCACGCGACTGCGCTGCCGAAGGCAGTGGGGGCCCGGTGCGAGTCTTTTCCCGATCAGAAATGATTTTTTTTTAGGGGGCACGAAGGCTCATGGAAGGAATACGCGCGCAGCGCGCACGGGACTGCGCTGCCGAAGGCAGTGGGGACCCGGCCCGACTTTTTACCCAATCAGAAATGATTTTTTTTTTAATTTCTTTTCTTAACACTAAAAGTTTCTGTTAGTGATTCATTAATTTTAGTGATTCATTTGAAAATACTGACCCGCTAGCGGGCGAAGCTCGCTAGTACATATTATAAAATCTTATAATACTTTTATGATAATCTTATGATCGTATGATAATCATATAATATTGTTATCTTACAACTTTTTAAAAATGTGAATGATGATTAATAGAGATACTAAGTGATTTTCATAAAAAAAAATAAGTATATAAAAATATTATTATTAGGATTAAATTTTGCATAGACATGTTTCTTACAAGATAAGTACAATTGGATTTTATTTTTTTTCTTTCTTAACAGCATTTTTCAAATGTCTTAAAACTATCTAAGGTTACGAATGAAGATAGATGAATTTATTTCTATTTTCCTTATTTTGCTTGTTCGGAGAAGCATAAAATGTAACATTCATGTTTGACACAATCGTATTGTCATAAAAATGAGGCGAGCTTATAAGCCTTATTATTGAGTCCCAGATAAACTACTGTTTCTCTAAAACTTTTTTCTGGAATTTAAAAACATGTGGTATGTCAAACTTAGGATTATATATATATATATATATATATATATATAACATATTGTGCTGATAGTTCAAAGACATTCATTTAAAATATTTGATGTGCCATGCATTTATTTATTTGGCTATTTTTAGCTGTTTATCAAAATTAAGAAAGCTCATTTAATATATATATATATATATATATATATATATTAAATAGCAAGTAACTGAAAGTTTACAGAATTGAATATTGAATGAGTATATTTATGTTTACTACTTATTAGTATAGTCAGAAATAGTCAACATTATACGGCTTAATGTGTTTTAAAAATGAAGTATATATTATTTAAATTTCACACCATTATTTTTAAATTACATGAAGTGATATAAAAAATAATAATCTTGAAATTAATAAATTGCTAATAGATAATTATTATAATTTAAATTTGAATGTAATACTACATTTTAATTAGTTTTATTTATAATAAAATACAAAAAAATTAAAATTAAATATATAAATACCACTTAAATAAAGAGTATTTGTTATTATTATTGGTCAAATTAAAATTATATGAATAAAAATGGTAATTTAAATATTCAATATTTTATATAATTTTAATTTAAAAATAATAATATTAATTCATACAAAAATCACATGAAAAATAAGTATATTTCTTCTATAAAGAAAAACAACTGTCAGGGAAATAAGTGTTACAGGATATTAAATAAATTTTTAAAAGGGACACATTTTATTATATCTATGTTATATGTTTGTATATATACTAGACATATTTTTGATGTATTAAAAATCGAAATTGTTTTAATGTTATAGATGTAATTTTATGGGTAAATGGACATTATAAAATAAGGAATTAATGTGTGAACTTTCAGTATTAATAATGCTTGGTGTGTGGAAGTCTCTCCTTGATAAGACAAAGTTATGATTTACAAAGTAGAGCAGATTAAAAGTAATTTAGATTGCTTAATTCAAGTGTAATCAACAAAATTTCGTTTCACCATCAATAAAATTTCACTGTATAACATTTGCGTTTCCGATATAGAAATACGTTGATAAGTCAAGTCAGATTATGTGTTGGTGTAGAATATAGTGAGCAATATATATACATACATACATACACACACACACACACACACACACACATACATATATATATATATATATAGACAATTGCAATTTATTAAGCAACAATTTAGCAACTATTAGCAACTATTAGCAACTATTTCACAAATTAGCAACTATTAGCAACTATTATTAGCAACTATTTCACAAATAGAGTTTATTCAATCGCATTGTCACGGACGACATATAATTATAGATGTACATCAACATGAAGCAACAAAAAGACCGGTTCAACACCAATCAACCATGGATTACTGTTGAAAGATAATTTTAGAACAGTATTGATATTTATATTACAAGTGAATATACATTAATACTACTTAATTTTAAAGACATTTGTTGCAACTGTAGAGTATTGATTTTCTAAAGGCGTATATTCGGAATATTTATAAGAAAAAAAAAACGAAGCATACAGATTGCAAAAGAAACGCCAGAGTTACAGGTTTTTAAATGTCTCAGATTCTATCCTTCAATCTAAAAATATTAATATATTTTAGATATAAACTGTACATATAGAAAAATACCCTTTTTTTAATACGTAGTCTAACAAAAGTAAAAAAAATAAATAGAATTTGATTAATTAGATTTGATTCCATCAGTTTCATCAGTTTCGGAAGAGTAAAAAAAAAAAAAAAAAAAAAAAAAAAAAAAAGTATTAAATTTACGGGGTTTAGCCCGCCACCAAAAGTTTCAGTCAAATACCTAATAATTAACGTTTTACCGAAATTTCCTTTGTTTGAATGATACTTTTTATATAAATAAGAATCTATATAACTTTTCGAAGATTTACTACAAACGATTAATGAAAATCGCTATAAAGAAAGAGTGGTATTCAAAATAATATTTGCTGAGAATCTTGTGGCATTTCGAAAAATCAGAAAATGTAGTTTTGCTTGTTTCACAAGCAAAAAAAAAAACTATTTTGGTCATAGAAATTAAATTAGTGAAGCCACATAAACTTACGTATGTTTTAACAGTGATGTAGTAGCGTAAACAATGTATTCATTGTAATCAATATCGTTTTTGTCTGATAATTTTAACTTTTTTTGTATGAGCACAGTGGCCTAACACATTTATCTTTATGTAGGGCACATGTTATAGTGTAAGTCATAATATATTTCAATTTGAAAGCTTTGTGCCTTAGATCGCAAACAAAAGAAGCAGGTCAAGTTTGAAAAAATAAAGTTTTTTTTTTTTTTTGCAATAATGCAAAATTAAGCAAAAAGGTAAACTTTTAATAGCTCCCATAAATGCAAAATTTTAATAGCTGGGAATCTTTCATTCCACTGGGAATCAGACATTGATATTCGTGATCATTTTTTATATTTTCATCAATTTCTGAGTCGAAAAACACGATTATGGTTACTCATGCTTTGTGAGGGTTATAATTTTCGTGTAAAATATACTTCCATAAATTTAAGTTTTGAAAAGAACATACTATTAAAATTTTGAAATGTTTGATACTTATATATGCATCTGAATAAAGTTTAATTGCAGAAATTTGTATCTTGCAAGAGTTTTACCCTTTTATTAATAAAAGTAAATTAATTGAATTAATGGTATTCTAACATTCCACGTTAAAAATTAATACAATTTTAGATTACGTGCAGTTAATGAACTTTTCTCAAAACTTATACTTTAACATTTTAAACATATCATGATTTCATAAGCGTTGAATCAAAGAAATAATTTCTAAACATTTTCAAAATTTCCGTGCCAGGTTTCTACATAATTATCAAGCCTAAATAAATTACATTTTCACCATAACTCCTTATTACATTTGATAATTTACTGACACAAAGCACGAAATCATTAGACATTTAGAAATTTCGTTTCGTATAAATTTCTATAAAGCTACTTACAATTCATTTTGAAAAAGTTAATTTAAATAAAACATATATATCATATAATACAATCTAGCAAATAAGATATATGTTCAGATACGACAGAAACAAAGCAAAGCAAAGCAAAGAAACAAAAAAATCTGCTTACATTCTTTGCAAACAGAATATAAATTAGTACGACATGACTTATTTAAATCTATTCTTCCATAAAAAGGCACGCAATAACTGCGTTTTAATCCCTAGCATCGGTTACGATATTCATTTCTTAAAATTACTTTGGTATAAATTTAGCATAGAATCGATACAATTTAGCACAAAATCTTGGCAATTTTTAACACTTTCCAACAAGGTTGAAAAGTGTTTATGACTTCGGTTTGTCTGTCTGTCTGTCCGTCTGTCTGTCTGCCTGTCCGCGCTCTAACTCCCGTAAATATTTATGAAATTTCTTGAAACTGATATATGTTATTCAAGTTCACTATCGGACGGGCCCTGTTGAAAATGGAGTTTATACATCTACTGGTTTGTGTACAGGGACACCCGAAAGTATTTCAAAGCATTGTGTTCTGTGAGAGGTATTTCCATAAACCATATTTTCATACCTTTACTCTAGACATATCTTAATAAAATTGTAATATGATATTCAAGTTTACTATCGGGCGTTCCCTACTGAAAAGGGAGTTTATACCTCAACTGGTTTGTGTACAGGGACACCCGAAAGTGTTTGAAAGCATCGTGTTCTATGAGAGGTATTTCTATAAACCATATTTTCATACCTTTAAAGTAGACATATCTTAATGAAATTAAAATACGTTTTTCAAGTTCACAATCGGATGTTCCCTATTGAAAATGGAGTTTATACCTCTACTGGTTTGTGTACAGGGACACCCGAAAGTATTTCAAAGCATTGTGTTCTATGAGAGATATTTCTATAAACCATATTTTCATAACTTTACTGTAGACATATCTTAATGAAATTGAAATATGTTATTCAAGTTCACTATCGGATATTCCCTATTGAAAATGGAGTTTATACCTTCACTGGTTTGTGTACAGGGACACCCGAAATTATTTCAAAGCATTGTGTTCTATGAGAGGTATTTCTATAAATCATATTTTAATAGCTTTACTGTATACATATCTTAATAAAATTGAAATATGTTGTTCAAGTTCATCATTGGATGTTTCCTGTATAAAATGGAGGAATTACCACAATCGGGTTATACACAGGGACACTCAAAAATATGCCAAAGGTTCTATGAGAGATATTTCTATAAATCAAATTTTAATAACTTTACTTTCCTCGAAGTTTTAGGAAATTGAAATATGTTATTTATATGCACAAAAGAATGCTTTGCATGGAATATAGCAGGATAAGCATTAGACTTACAGGGTGGCACAAAAATATCCAGTTATATTAAGAGGTATTAATAAAAAATTGCTAGAATTGTACTTTCGTTTTTTTTCAAGTGTTTTTAACACTTTCTAACATTTTTAAGTGTGAATAGTATTTCAGTTTTGTGTATCTGCATGTCCGTCTGTCTGTCTGCCTGTCTGTCTGTCCGAGCTCTAACTCCCTTAAATATTTATGGAATTTCCTGAAACTGATATATGTTTTTCATTTTCACTATCGGATGTTCTCTATTGAAAATGAAGTTTATACCACTACTGGTTTGTGTACAGGGACACCCGAAATTATTTAAAAGCATTGTGTTCTATGAGATTTATTTCTATACAAAATATTTTTATACCTTTACTGTAGACATATCTTAATGATATTGAAATATGTTATTCAAATTCCCTATTGGATGTGTCCTGTATAAAATGGAGGAAATACCACAACCGATTTATATACAGGGACACTCAAAATTATTCCAAAGTATTGCGTTTTTTGGGAGATATTTCTATAAATCAAATTTTAATAACTAATATTTATGGAATTTCTCGAAACTGATATAATTTATTGAAGTTCACTATCGGATGTTCCATATTAAAAATGTAGTGAATATCTGTTCTGGTTTGTGTACAGAGACACCCAAAAGCATTCGAAAGCATTGTGTTCTATGAGTGTTATTTTTATAAATATTTTCCGTATAGAACGTTCCCCATTTAAAATGACATTAATAGGTCCTGTACAACTAGTTTGTTTACAGGGACAACAACAACAAAAAAAGAAATAAATGCCAATGCATTACGTTTTAGGACAGAATTTTTTGAAAGTTATATTTAAAAGTCTTTCTACTGAAAAAATCATAAAAATATTGAAATGTATTATTTATATTCTGAAATAATTTTTTGTATAGACAAAAGCTGTAAGTATGATCTAATGGCTGCATTTTTTTTTTTTTTTTTTTTTTTTTTTTTTGCGTTAAGCCTTTTTAACACTTTCCAAAATGATTAAGAGTAATTTTAAAATCAATTAGTTTATCGGTATATTTTTCAGTCCTTCTGTCTGTTGTGTGATAACGTAGGGAAAGAATATTAAAAGTTATTCGATATAACAATTACGTACCGTTGGATAGTGTTACTAATCAATGCGTACTGCATGAATTTTCTTTCTTGTTATGTTTGTTGTCATTTTGGCGACGAATTAAAATGGTAATTGTAATTGCGTAAGTAAATATCTTGGTGAGAAATGTCCGAGAAACTTCTGTCCCAAATTTCAAATTTCGCCAAGAGTTCCAGCTTTTTCCATTCCTTTAGTATTATTTGTCTCACTTTTATATTAAATATTTTTAACTTAATGGGAGAGGAAAAAATAAAAAACATTTTGTAGTTGCTCTAAATATACATATATTAAATAGATAAAATATTATACATTTTCCGTTATGTTTATTATTAAAATGAAAATAGCTAAATCGTTTTTTGCTAGATCATTGATATTTCTATAAATTAAATTAAATTAAATTAAATTATCCAGTACTATTATATTTTATTCTCCGCGCTCACTTTTTATTTTCTAAATTAAATATTATCTAAATCATAGATATTGAAAATGCATTAAAAATTTTAGAAACATCTTAATTTTTAATCTGGATTCGTATTCTACATATAAAATAAGAAACATATGTAAGAAATGTTGTAAACTCAGGCATTTTTGACTTTGTAATTTTTATCCATGTCTGATGACTATATACATGTCTTGTTTTTATTTTAAAAAAAATTCTAAAATGCTAATTATTACACAGATTATAAAAATGTGTACTGGTAAATTAATTATTTTTTACATATATAACATTCAATAAAACGCGTTTCGAGTTCGAGTTTCTATTCCAGAATGGACACTCGTAATGTTTCAGAAACCTATACAAGCTTCACTTAAGTCCAAGTGTAATTAGCGCTTGAGTATAAAATAAACTGAGAAAAAAAATAAATTAAGTATTTGGAAATCTAGCAGTCAGGAATAACTTAAAACTTTAATAATTTACTTACGAATAATAATAATAATAATAAAATGGAAGAAACATAAGGAAAAATGTCGTATAACAAAAAATGACGAAAAATTAAAAATGAAATGTTTGAATAATTTTATCTAACTATCATATGACACTACTGCTAAACATTTTGAACTATCACAATATCAAGCAGACGCTTTTCTACACATCGCTTATTAGGTCTATCGATCTGACGACGCGTGAGTTTTACGGTCGGCAGCAAATGTCTCCGAGCACTATCAATAATTCCTGTCATAGAAAAGTACACCGAATAGTGCTTTGTTAAATAAATCCGTATCGATTCATGTACTTAGTCAGTCTAAGAACATGATTCGACAAGGATTTATTTAACAAAACAGTATTAAGTACTTTTTAAATATCGGAATTATTGGCTAGTATTTGGATACTTTTGCTCGCGACTGTAGCTCTGGGGAGAGCTCTGGGGATTATTTGAGACAAATGTCTTTATACACAAACAGCTAATATTCCCAAGGGGAGATCTTTCCCTGAATTTTGTCTGAAACTTGGCGGTATGATACAAAAGTAGTTGAGCTGTCCGAAAAAAAAACCTGTACTTAAAATCGTAACCTAAGAAGACATTATGAAGCTTAGCACTTGAAAATGATTTGGTAGACTCAGTATGGCTTCGGTGGTAGTGATACTATTGCGACAACCATTTTCAGTAGCAAAAGTTAACTTCATTCGCCCTGTATGCTGATACACCATGTGCCTTCCCCTCATTTATCATGCCTCGAAAGTCTGAAATACACCAAAAATGTTTGCTTATTGCTGTTAAGGTGTTGTAACTTGCCTTAAACTGTGCTTAAATGTAAGCAACACCCAGAGAATATGTAAGTTTCCCCGTAACATGTCTGAGACTTTACATTTGTATACCATCTGGTAATTAAATAAATAACTCTGTTAAGCAGCTTCTTTCTTTCTTTTTTTTCAATAAAAAATGTGGGCTCATTTTGTATTCGTTGGAAAATAAAACAATTAATTTTTATTCGTTCCTGAATTCTTATCATTAAATACCTTTCCCGGGTTCCTGGATGAAATGGTATCGCTTTTATTTTACCATATTTTTATTAACTTCTATTCTTGTTTGTTTTTCCGGTACAAATCTTGCAATCTATTTTAACTAACTTCCCTACTAGCTAGACATTTGAAACTCCCACAATAACTCAGAACCGGGTGATATAACAATACGTCGAAGTCAGATTTTCGAATTTTCAAATAGTTTTCTTTTAATTAATTAAAATATGAAAATCATAAGCTCCTAATAAATAGCAATAAAATAGTCATTAAAATATTATCTATAATTTAATTGTTGCCCAAAACAAAACTAGTTCATTTTCTTTCGACATAAAAATAAATACATTTAATTAAATGTGAGCATTAAAAAAATTGTAAAAAGTTAAATTATGCATCTGACACAAGTTGACGTCATTATCACTTTAAAGATTTTCTACACGTTGATAAAGTGCTAATGTAGTTTATGATGCAAATATATGTTGTTCTGAAAGGAGTAATATTTTATGTTTCAAACCAATTTTTTTTTTTTTTTATTCAAATTTCCCATAACTCTTTTACCAATCACATTGGAACGTCCATCTTTGAAAAATCGATAAAAAGGATTTTCTCACCAAAAGTCGCCAAAAAAAAAAAAAAAAAAAAAAAAACGCCAAGGGCAAGAAGTCGCGAGATTTGGCGAAAATCCATTACCTGCCTATTGGAGCTTTTTAATTTGTTTTAAAGGGAAAATTAAGCTATTTTAACGCGATAAAGGGCTGGAAAGGCAGAAAATTGACATTTTATCAATTTACTAAGCCTCTTTCAAAGAATTTATACAAAAATAAATAATATTTTTTTCAATTTAGTAACAATACGCATTGATAAAGTGCTAATGTAGTTAGTTCTATAGCTATGATCAACAGAAAATTTAAAAACATGGTTTATAAAAAGTTTTTTTATCTTATAATTATTTCAAAATCAGGCGATCAATAAGAAGTAACATGTAGAAGCTTCCTGAAAATAAAACCCTCCCTGGAGGATCGAAATTGTGATAGCATTTTTCTGGACCATCCCTAGGGGTGTGCCCCAGACCTTCGACAATGGACTTTATCCGCGTTACGTAATATTTGTGTTTTATGGGGAAATGTTTCCATTTTATAGGGAAATATTTGTATCCTAGAGAGAAACTCATAGGGAAATGGAGAATCAGAAGTCACATCTTTGGTATGATTTAGCCTCGAACAAACAAACAAAAAAAAAAAACGGATATTGTCCATTACTCATAGCGCAGTACTAGTGTGATGTTAAACCCAACCAACCAACTTGAAAATAAAATGACAAAACTATATCAGATACACTTCAGATATATTATATTTTTACAATAATCATTACGCTTTAAACTTCATATAAAAAATATATTTTCAGGAATAATATTCTCAAGGTTTTAGAAAAAAATACAACTCACATTTTCTTTAAAGATTTGTGTTTGAAATGTCTTTATTCCGGAGGCAAACGTTGGTTGGGTTTTACGTCGCACTAGTGCTGCGTAATGGGGAATTAGCGACTGTCCAGGATTAATCCCTAGATGTAGCCCGTAGACATGCCATCTCAATTTTGATCCTCCACTGAGGGGGGTGGCTCATCCGCTTCGTTGACCCCCAGAGGTATAATCCGGAGGGAAAGGACACCGTGTCACAAAAATGTAATTTTTTAGAAAAGCAACATTTTTATCTTTTTCAACGTAAAATGCATTTTAAATGCATTTCTTGACAGCTATCAGAAACCGCTATATGCTGCTCTAAAACGTTATTAATGACATATTGTACTAGTGTAGTAAAGTACAACACGCATGTCAAGGACATGACGTCAGCACTTTTCACAACAAATGGACATGGTGTCATTTACCTCTTAAGTTCAGATATATATCATAAGAGTTAAACAAGCATAATATTTTCATAGAAAATCTAGTTTATAACTTCACGTTATTGAATTGCATTATCGTATCTTTTCTGACAGAATCTTATTTTGCAGCAGTTAAATTTTCTCCTATTTATCTTTTCTTACATTATTAAACTTACATAAGCTATAGAAGATTTTAAATTTTTCTAGTTTCATAACATTTAGCAATCAGTGATTTAATTAAAGCTGATTTAAAAATGTAAGTTAATCCTTTGAAGTTTGAAGAATACTTTTATAAATGTATCAAATAACTTCTTAAATTTAATTACTTTTCAACCGTTTGAGAAAAATTGGGATTAGCAATTATAAACTTTGTAGTGATTAAATTTGACGGAATTTTATTAAATATATTAAAGTATTTTGTTCGAGATATTTTGAATAAAGTATCCTTTTATATTTTTCGGATTAGTTTTAATTGCATATAAGACCTATTTTGAAATGGAGAAAATTTTAAAGAAACATGAACAGCAAAACCAATTACCTCGAAAAAACTTTAATAATATTTGAGAGATTAATATTTGTACCATTCAAATTAATACAAGTATATCGACATACATATGACTAATTTCTTATTTTGTAAAAGGCTGCTAATTAGTAAAATCAGCCTCTAATATTCATAGTTGAATAGGAAGAAATACATTTAAAAAGAAAAGAAAACACAAAGAGTTTCTACAGTGAATTGTTCAGTAATTGAGAGACTGGAAGAACTATCCATTATAATATTAATGTTAAAAAACAGAATTTAATTATTCCTTATACTTAATATAAAAATTTAATTATTTTGTAAATAAATCAATATAAGTAGTCTTAGTGCAAGAAGAAAATAGAAGACCACGTTTCTTTTAATCGCTACTAACAGTGAATAATGAAGTAATATCTCAAAAGAAATCAGCATTCGTAAGAACATGAAAGCAGCTGAGAGGACATCGGTGATGAAACGTACAGTTGAATGAAGAGCAAGTAACAATTTAACTGTATTTTTCCTCTTAAAACATTTGAGAAACGCAATGTTAAACGGTAACATTTTTTTTTTTTTTTTTTTTTTTTAAGAAAGCATTTTTTATTTTATTACTATATAAAGGCTGATTACACAACCCTCACATAAAAGAACAGTCTTATTATAAAATAAATATGTTTCTAACCGTGACGCTACCATCGCATTGAAAAAAAATGCATTTAATAATGACAAATTAAAGTAAATAAATAAATAAATAAAGTTTTAAATTGTTGTTGAAGAAATTATTTAATAACTGTAATAAGCGTAATTACATCGAACTTTAAAATATAAAAAAACGAGGGGGAAAAAAGCTAAAATTCCATGAAAAATCATGGGATGAAAACGAAAAAAACTCGCAATGTTAAGTGTGTAAAAAAAGAAATAATAATAATAAAAATACGTATCGTTTATTATGTCAGCGACACTACTTACTGTAATTTTGACATTATGACTGTAATAATAATGACTACAATTTAATAGCTGCTTGAAATCCCGTACTTGAAATCATAATCGACTGAATTTGAATGCCCCTGCAATGCACTCGAGCCATTTAGGATATTATGAACAGCGCCCTATAAACTGCTACATAAAAGGCAGCAAATATCAAAAACCGCTAAACACTATTAAAACTAAATACTTAAACCTGTGCATGGGTATAAAATTCGCTAGGACATTGGGTGGGAGTCAAAGATTAAAAATATAAAAAAATAAAATGTGATTTTTGCAGAATTTGTATTTTAGTTTAATAAGACGAAGTGGTTCCATGATTACAGAAAAAAAGCTTTTTTAGTCAATGCTGGTTGATATATTTCGTAACAGAATAGGAATTTCGATGTTACATAACAAAATGGGGGTGATGTTACATAACTTCTGGGTATTTTTTATGAATGTTTCTGCACGGGTTTATATATATATATATATATATATATATATATATATATATATTTGTCTATTGCAGCATGTACTTGGAAATGTGGTTTTATCAGTACAAGCCGTCAAATGGCCTAGCGCACATGGTTGTCCTTTATATTATTATTATTTTTTAAATCAAAACTTGAAATGTGTAGTAAGTAGTAATATTTTTACTGAAGCTCGATGTAGTCTTGTATTTGGGAATGCCATTATAAGTTCATAAATATTTTAATTTATTAATATTAATATGTGTATATATGTATATATATATATATATATATATATATATAGAGAGAGAGAGAGAGAGAGATAGATAGATAGATATAGATATGAAAAATATTTCTTTAGGAAGGCAACAATTATGACTTCTCATAAATAAATATAAACAAACTGCAAGCAGGTACGAAAATGAAGATTTTGTCAAATTTTAATTTAATTTTGTAATTGTAAAAGCAGTTTTCAGTATCTACATAACTAACCCAAAAAACGTATATTGTAAATGTAATATTATTGTATTTATTCTTAAAAAACGGCAATAATTTTGTTAATATTACGAATGTTATCAATGTTTTAACAATTTTGTTATAAGTAGAAATTTTCTACAGTATGAAATCTTAAAATATATAAGTGCAATCTAATATATTAATATAACTATCCTCCTAGAAATAAAACATCTGACAGGATTTAAGAGAATTCTGTTTATGCTTTCAAACATATTTATAAAAATTTAATATTTTAACATATTATTAAAATATATTCTTCATGTAAATGAGTTATTTGTAATTGTATTAGTTTCTTCTTTGCTCGCACATATACTCACACAAGAAAGATTGATTATTTCATTAATAAATTTAAATTATCTAACATGGATCTTTCAAAATAAATGAAGCAAATTTAGATTTCGTGCAGTTGAAGAATTCCCTTGAAAAATGTGCTTCAAATATTTTTAAAGCTCTATAATTTATTAAGTGTTAGTTCAATATTAAATTTTCTAAACATTTTCAAAACTTGTTACTAGATAAATAATTAGAGCTATTACTATTGAATAACTTAAAATTTCGCTTGAAATTTGATTTTATTCGTCTTAATTTACTGACAAAGACCACGAAATCATTACACGATTCAAAATTTCTTTTCTATAAATTTCTTTACTATTTCTTTATTTTTTAATGTAACATATTATTGAGGTACTTTGAAAAAACATATATTATAAATATTTAATTTCATGACAAAAAAAAAAAAAAAAAAAAAAAAAAAAAAGGAAATTTGTATATTTTAATAAACAAGTTAATTTGCGTATCAATATTTTTAGATTTTTTAGGTGTTTAAGTGTTTTGAGTATCTGAAAAAATTATTAAATAATCTGGTGTGTCACTTGCACGACTTTCTCTTACCCTGAAATTAAATACTATAAATACAGGTTGGAGATTAAGAGGTAAGATAACGACGTTATGTAAACCTTTGATAAACAATTCAAATTAGGCTTCGGGAGAGTTTTATATGATAATTAGTTGTGTGTGAGGGGGGGGGGGTCTACCGCCACCCTCAATCCCCCGTTTCATTAATGCACCTACAATTATATAGAATTTAATTCGGTTATTAAAAAATAATTCTGTTAAATAATTCTGTTTTTTTTTAAATAATTTATTAAAATTATTATTTAAAAAAATTATCTTTTAGGATAATGCAGACGATTTCCATATTAGAGAAGTAGTATAGCCCCAAATATCCAAAATACAGTCCATTTTATTCTCAAGATTAAAAAAAAAGAAAAATACGAAGTTTTTTTTTTTTTTTTTTTTTTTTTTTTTTTTTTTAAAAGTAAAAAAAAAAAAAAATGATAACTTTGTTTTAAATTATCGCAGATCGATGTTTCAACCATTCGTTTTAAAGGTATTGGCGAGCTCTTTTGAAAGATACCCATCATGAAAATTTACTCCTCTCGAGGGGGGACTTCCCCCCCAGGGGGGAGGCGAGGCTCCTACATACACATTTTTTTTTCCAGTTGACTATCTTTGTTACAAAAAAAAAAATATTTTCGTTTCATTCGGTTGAGTGCAGTCTATAGATGTTAAACTCTATTTACCTGCAATTTCCCCCATAGACTTAATGTATTAGAATTCTCTTGATTGTCCCTGTACACGAACCATTTGCTTGATCTTAACGAAAAGCTTACTGTAGCATCCCTATATGATACACATTTAGAATACCAAGTTTGAACTTTCTGCCAAAAATTGTTTTTGAGATATGCTGATAAAAGACAGACACACACACAGACACATACAGACACACACACAGACACACAGACATACACACTGACCATTTGCTAAAAACATGATTTTCGTATTCAGGGGATCTCAGAACATGTAAATATATTAAAATTTCGCTTTCGAAAATTTGACCTAAAAACAATACTTTTTCTACCTTATGGGTAAGAGAAAGTAAAAATTAAGAAGCATGGTTTTCTGCTATGAAACATAATTTGCCAAAAAAAGTTGCGAAAAAAAGTTACGAGTAAATCAAATCGCTTTTCATTATACATTGTTACACACATTATAAAATCTTATTTCAACACAGAGCGTTCAAGTGGTATGGACCTAATCAATAACATTTTTCTAAAAATTCTCCTGATGTAGCAAAGTAATAAATACGTCGAAAAATTATATAAAAAACAGTTTATATAGTGAATCAAAATGAAGATCGGTACAGTTGTTTTTAAACCGCCTATTTCTGACTCCTTAATCTACATACTTTATCAGGATGTCTGTTAAGTTCCCTGTAGAAACCAAGAAATACATGCAAACGCACATCTGAAAAGGGGTTTATGAAGGATATTTTAGAAGTTTTTGTGATACCGACATTCGGTTCAACTTCCGATTTTCACTAAAATTTAATAAATTCATCTCTTCACAGGAAGCCAACAAATGGATACGATGTCACGTATGAAAGAGCATTAGAGAGAGAGAGTATGAAAAAAATCCGTTTTGACGTTTTTTGAGAAAAGTAAATGCCAGACCTAAAACAGATCTATTTAAGATATCTACTTATTTTCCTGAAGTAACTAAAGGACATATCAATCAGGATTTATATATCAACGTTGAAGATAAATTCTAGATCCACTTTTGAGATACGGGCCCACTTCTAGCTCTTCATATCCCACTTTCGGCACTAGAACTGCACTGTAAAAAAAGAAAAAAAAACATTGGTTTTACGGGCAAAATTATTTTTTACAGGCATGTAACGTAATTTAAGGTTATTATATACTTAGTTTACTGTCTAAACGTTTCTTTCTACGGGCTTTGTCTGGAATCTTTTCTGACGGGCTTTCCCCGTAATCTTACGTTTTTTTTTTTTTTTTTTTTTTTTTTTTTTTTTTACAGTGTGGCAGTTTCCTTTCAGTAAGCTGTTTTTTTATAGATTTATTGATGAATAAAAACTACATAATTATGAACTGTAAATTGTTTCAAAGAGAACTGTTCATCTATAGTACTTACAAGATTCATCGTATGATTGCATAGTTATATTATGTATAAGTATAATTATATTCTTAATCATACGCTTAAACAATCTCTTGTTCAGTAAATTGCAACAATTACAACATTCTAAACAACACTGAAAACGACATTATTATTATTACTATTAGTAGTAGTACTTTTCTTTTAATTTTTCTTTTATGTAATAGAATTAATATTTGTAGATATAGATTTATCTGTATGAAATTCATGCTGTTAATGCTCATGTTTAACCGTGTTTTGTCAGAATGTATTTTGAAAATTATCTAGCAAATTAATATTTATTGTTAATTTATTGTTAATATTTATTGTAAATAATTATTTATTGTTTTATTTTTATTTTTTTACTTAAATACGCTCTACAAATGTTACATTTTAACTTTAAACGATTTCCGTACTGTATTCCCTGAAAAATTAATGATTTACGCTATGTAACTGAAAATAAAAGACATCTTAGAAAATTTTAAAAAAGGATGGTACTGGCTTTTTTAATGTCACAGAGTGTTTTAAAAAAATCTTTCCAGAAACAAGTGTTTTTTGAAAATACTTATTAAATTCTGCACAATGCAGAATGAGACAACTTTTTACGTACAGATATAATATGTTGCGTTTATAGATAAATTGTAATTCAAGTAAAACATTTTATCATCAATTCTTATCACGTGAACACTATTTGATAATGTGTATATTACAAATAAATAAAAATAATACAGGAGCTTATATTTTTAGTTCCCCATCATGATAGAGGTATGGGGAACTTTAGTAATCATGAAAAGCTTCGATCTTAGTTTTGACTTTTCTTTTACTCGTTTTAAGTTGTGAGGAATCCGAAAATATCAAAATGGATTTGGTGTCCGTCTGTAGAGTGTCTTTTAGTTCGTTAGTCCGTCGGTCCATTAGTATGTTAAGCTGTGTATACGATACCTGATCGCAAAGAGATCAGACCAGTTTTAAAGTATTATTTATGACACTGGCAAGAACCATATTCATCCGCAATGTTAAACTTCAGAAATTATTCGAAATTTACGAATTTTTTACATTGGCGAATAGGGCAAATTTTCACTTACACGTGCAAGAAAAGAAATATTTTTATCTCAAAGATGTAAGAACAGCTTTTAAATATCCGTTTTGATTCTGGTATGAACGCCATTAACTATAAAATGCTACTTGGAGAATTTCGCAAATTACTCGAAATTTACGAATTTCTTAACATGGCAGAACGCGACAAAATGTCGCAGAAAATTCGGTTTTGCGAGATATTTACATCGTAAAGATGTCAGACTACTTTTCAAATATTAGATGAGATACTGGCATAAAAATCCTTGACTATGCATTTTTCAATTTATAAAATTCGTAAGTCACTGGAAATTTACGATTTACTTAATAGGGCAGAATAGGGCAAAATTTCGAATAAACGTCCATTTTGAGGGATATTTTTATTGTAAAGATGTCAGAACACTTTTAAAATATCATTTAGGACAAATTTTATAATAAACGTCCATTTTGGAGATCATAAATATATCAGACAACTTCAAAATAACATTTATGATACTTGTTTCAACATCACTGAATACAAATATTCTAATAAGAAAATTTATAAGCCATCGAAATTTAAGATTTTATCAACATATAAAAATTGAGCGAAATTCCACATATGTATGCATTTTGGGGATTGTTGCATTGGAAAAAGTAGCATGAAAACTACACTACGAAATTGACCCCAATAACATAAATTAATAGATTAGAATCAGTTAAATATACTCTATAACAAAAAAAGTGACGCACCAAGAAGGAGTAATACAAACTGGACTCAAATTGACATACGTACAGGTTTTGATGTAAGCAAGCACCAATTCATCATTATCGTCTATCCTACGTGCAACGGGTACTTCAGTGACTTTAAATACCCTTAATAGGCGTCTCAGTAGGGTTGAGATTAGTCCCAGGATCTCTTTTCCACTGAGGACGTTTGGAGCATCATAAAAAGGGTCCTACAATCAGCTCGGTATATTACCAATTTAACGCAACAATTGGCTAGAAATTGGCACGATATTTCACGGGAGCACATCTGTCAACTCTATCAATTAATCCCAAGCCGAATAACTGCGTACGTAAGGGCCAGAAGTGAACGAAAGCGTTATTGACTTGTTTACTTTTGAGGCCCGTTCTCTTGATTAAATCATTCAAAATTTCTAAAACTGTAATCAATTGTTTTTCTCCACATGTACATCATATCTACCAATTTTTGTGCCCACTTCTTCTTAGTGCGTCTTTTTTTTTTTTTTTTTTTTCTTATTATAGAGTGTATATTGAAATGAATGGTTATTTTTTCCCCCTTATTTGTACTGCAATAGAGAAAACAAACTTGGCTTTTGTAAAATCAGATTTTGTAAATTCCAGATTTAAGTATTCTTTAATAAATTTCAGTCTTGTAACCCTTCGCACGGTGTCTTAATTAAAACTATTTAATGTTACTCACATTTGTCATCGAGAATTTTCCATGTCAAAAATGAAATTTTCCTGAGACTTAAACAGGATTTAAAAGTTGGAATTACATTAGAATAGACCGCAATATGCGATTTAATTAAAGGTAATTTATAAAATATACTTTTTAAGTTTAAATAATGATTTTATAAATGCATTAACAAACTACTTGAAATTAAATAATTTAAAATTTTTTAAGAAACATTGCACTCAGCAATTATGTGAATTGTTGTGATCAAACTGTAAGCAATATTGCTAAATATATTGTAGAATAATCTTTAAAATATGTTAAAAATATTCTTATTATATAATATATAAAAAAAAAAAAATTGAAAAAAAAGTTAAAAAAATAAAATTAAATTAAATTAAATTAAATTAAATTAAATAAGTAAAATAAAATAAAATAAAATAAAATAAAATAAATAAATAAATAATATCCTCTAAAAATAATTAAAGGATTTGTCCAAAAAAAAAAAAAAAAACTTTATAAAATACAAAAAGCTGCTGACTGATTTTTTAATGTCTGAATTGATCATTCAAATAAAGGAAACATTTTGACGTACATGCGCATGGAGGTTTAATTTCTAAAAATGGGGTAATAAGAAAAAATCAAGCTTTGATACTTACAGATAAATCATGTTTTTTTTTTTTTTTTTTATTAAAGTTTAGTGTCCTATTTCCTTAATCCTGAAATATATATATATATATATATATATATATATATATATATATATATATATATATATATATATATATATGTATATATATATATATACGCAATTTCATCATTCACTTTCTCCCTTTTGTCATTTTGATTTTGAAATAATTTACATAACCATTTTAAAAAATACCTTTATTAATCAACTAGCAGGCTTTGCCCGCTTCGCTGGTCAATATATTGAGATGAAGTCTCAAAATACCATATCCTTAATAATAATAATAATAATAATACTAAAATCATTGAAATCAGTCAAAATCTAAGTTAAAGTTCTCGATACCTTCGATAGCACTTTTCCCACTCGCCACACTTCACAAAATCCCTTTATAATACCTGTTGCATACACATACCTACCCCACATATTAAAAAATCGGTATTCTAAGATTATTTCATGCAAAGTTATGTTTTAAAACGTGTTTTTTAGCCCCCCCCCCGGCCCGATCTTAACTGAATAAATGTCCCCGCCTGCTAAGTAGGGTGGTTCGAAAAAAACTTTTTTTTCAATTTCAGATCGCTATAGTGCACAAAAGTTGCCATTGATATAGACATGAAAAAAGCACTAATTATTATTTTTTTATTAATTTGTCTTCCGGTCGCGCAATGCCATCGAAGTTAGCAAAAAATGTGAAAAAACTTAATTTTTCATAATTTTTTTAAGCAAGCCAGATGGGTTTAATTGCGTTCCTATACCATGAATTAACTACTAAAAGTATGTAAAATCAATATATATGCACTTTTTATACATTTGTTTCATACCTTCCGGTCGCGCAACATAGTACAAAATGAGTAAAATTAGAAGTTTTTGCAAAATTTCAAAGTTTGACTGTTTAGAACATTTAAAACCAAGCATATAAGATAAACGTGGCTATAAGATAGGCGTGGCGTACGTGACGAATGCCACCGATGTGCGCGCAGTGCAGCCAGTCGCAGCCATTATCGTTTCCCGCTATTTCCTTCAGTCTGCTCATGCCGCTAGCTCTAGTCAGTACTAGATTGTGTTGTGCTTAAGTCCGTATTATACTTTTGCGTTCAGTGTTTGTACTTGAATACGACAGTTATTGGTACAATGGATGTACCAATGAAAGTTGGCATAGGTACAATATCTAGAAAAGATTTTGAGTGCCCTATTTTTGGTCACCCACGAGACTTGTTGCACAGCAAGCTTCCTACTCATGAAAATGTCCTTCGCTGCATCTTTCAACGGAGATTCAACCTAGCTGTGGCAATAAACAATAAGAGTGTATCTTTTTCTAGAGTAGCCTCAACAGTAGCAAAGAAAATTATCGGTTTATGTGTAAAAGCTTCGATCCCAACTGTTCCGGAGTACAGAGTCATCCAGCTAATTATTTCTTACTACGAATCATACAATAAACTCAAAAAGTCGTTTCATCGTGACAAAGATAAACCAGCATTCAAACTTAAACTTGACAATTTCAAAAAGAAAGGATGCTCTCTTTTTGATATCGCGGCGTGTAAATGTGTAATTGTTGCTAATGACTGTTCATATAAGAAATCTCCAGATACATGTGTATGTCCTCTAAGTGTGAACTGCATTTGTGAAATAAGAAAAGAAATTCCACTTTTGGAATTAAGATTTATGTACTTGTACATTCACACGCCGTGACATCAAAAAGAGAGCATCCTTTTCTCCTTGAAATTGTCAAGTTTAAGTTTGAATGCTGGTTTATCTTTGCCACGATGCAACGACTTTTTGAGTTTACTGTATGATTCGTAGTAAGAACTAATTAGCAAATGACTCTGTACTCCGTAACAGTTGGGATCGAAGCTTTTACATATAAACCGATAATTTTCTTTGCTACTGTTGAGGCTACACTAGAAAAAAATACACTCTTTTTGTTTATTGCCACAGCTAGGTTGAATCTCCGTTGAAAGATGCAGCGAAGGACATTTTTATGAGTAGGAAGCTTGTTGTGCAACAAGTCTCGTGGGTGACAAAAATAGGGCACTCAAAATCTTTTTCTAGATATTGTACCTATGCCAACTTTCATTGGTACATCCATTGTATCAATAACTATCGTATTCAAGTACAAACACTGAACGCAAAAGTATAATACGGACTTAAGCACAACACAATCTAGTACTGACTAGAGCTAGCGGCATGAGCAGACTGAAGAAAATAGCGGGAAACGATAATGGCTGCGACTGGCTGCACTGCGCGCGCATCGCTGGCATTCGTCACGTACGCCACGCCTATCTTATAGCCACGTTTATCTTATATGCTTGGATTTAAATGTTCTAAACAGTCAAACTTTGAAATTTTGCAAAAACTACTAATTTTACTCATTTTGTACTATGTTGCGCGACCGGAAGATATGAAATAAATGTATAAAAAGTGGATATATATTGATTTTACATACTTTTAGTAGTTAATTCATGGTATAGGAACGCAATTAAAACCATCTGGCTTGCTTAAAAAAATTATGAAAAATTAAGGTTTTTCACATTTTTTTGCTAATTTCGATGGCATTGCGCGACCGGAAGACAAATTAATAAAAAAATAATAATTAGTGCTTTTTTCATGTATATACCAATGGCAACTTTTGTGCACTATAGCGATCTGAAATTTAAAAAAAAGTTTTTTTCGAATCACCCTACTGCTAAGGGGAGGTAGGGTAGAGTTTCATAAAATCAATTTGTAGTGTGTGTTGAATACGCATAAGCAGTCCACGCATCAAAAATTACCATTCTAAGATAGTTTGGAACAGAGTTACGCATGAAAACATGTTTTAAATAACCCCCAACCATAGCACGGAATTCCAAATAATTATTTTGTAGTTTGTGTTGAGTACGCATAATCAATCAACCTATCAAAAAATCGCTTTCCTGAGATAATTTGGAGCAGAGTTACTCTTTAAAACGTGTTTTTGCCCCCCACCCCCCAACCCGCTTTTAAAGGTAGAAAAAAGAAAAGTTCACAAAAATCCCCTTATAGTGCGTGTTGGGAACGCATAATGAGCCCGCACATAAAAAATCATCTAAGATAGTTTGGAGCAGAGTTACGCATGAAAACATAATTTTGCTCCACCCCACCCCCCAAGGGGGATAAGGTGGAATTTTACAAAATCCCTTATTAGTGTGTATCTTATTACGCATAACCAATCGAAATATCAAAAACTCGTTATTATGAGATAATTTGGAGCAGAGTTACTCTTAAAAGCGTTTTTTGCCTCTCTCCTCGCCTTTGAAAGAGGGGAGGGGGAATTTTCGTAAGATCCATTTATAATGCGTGTTGGGAATTCATAAACAACTCACATGTAAAAAGTAATCTTACTGAGATAATTTGAAGCAAAGTTATGCTTGGAAACATACTTTTCACCTTACCCCTACAGCCAAGGGGGGTGGGGGATAAGACGGAATTTTACAAAATCTCTTTGTAGTATGTGTCTTGAGTACGCATAACCAATTGACATATCAAAAAATCGTTATCCTGAGACAATTTGGAGCACAGTTACTGTTATAAGCGTATTTTCGTCTGCCCCCGCCTTTCAAGGGGGGAAGGGTGAAAATTTGTAAAATCCCATTACTGTGCGTGTTGGAAAGCATAAACAACCCACATATACAAATTAATCTTACTGAGATAATTTGAAGCAAAGTTATACTTGGAAACGGGTTTATATTGCCCCCCCCCCAAGGAGAAAAGGGGGGAATTTCGCAAAACCCCATTACAGTGGGTGTCAGACACGCGTAAGTAAACCACTCACTAAAATTTGTAACCTCAGGTCCTATAGATTTCCCCGGATGAATTTAGCGCTAAAAGACGGGCACGGATTTGCGCCCTCGTAACTCCCCCACACAAAAAAAATCGAATATCACAAAAAACCAAACATGATGTTTTGGAAATATCCTCAAGAAGACTCTTGGCGATTTTCTATATATTTGAGCTGTTATTGGAACAGTTTTACTCGAAAACCCGTATTTTGCTAAATTTGCCTCCGAAGATAGTTTTTACCCCCTCCCCCTCTTAAAAATCCAAAACTCAAATCGCAGAAAATGCTTTTTTTTGCACTCAATTCTAGTCAATTTCTTCACCGTGAAGCTATTTGGAGCAGAATTATGCTTATAAGTGAGGTTTTGCCTTCTGCCCCCACAGGGGGAGTGGGGGGATATTTTGCAAAATCCCGCCTTAATGGGCGTCATGGTCCTAAAACCAACGTGCTCACCAAAATTTGTGAGTCTATCTCCCATAAAATTGCCACGGCTGTGTTGAATCTGTGAATCAGTGATTTTACTCTTTTATTCCCCACCACGCCCCCAAAGGGATAAAGGGGGGGGGGGGCTTTCACAAAATCCCGTTACAATGGGTTTTGGACACACGTAAATAAGCCACACACTAAAATTTGTGACATCAGCTCCTATAGATTTCCACGGACGAATTTAGTGCTAAAAGTAGTACTAGCCACGGCTTTAGTACTAGCCACGGCGAATTTAGAGGCGGGGGGGTCAAATTTGCCCCTTCGTAACTCCCCCCCCCCAAATCAAAAATCGGAAAAAAATCAAAAATGCGTTTTTGGAAATACCTTCAAGAAAACGTTTGGCTTTTTTTTATATCTTTGAGCTATTACTGCTAGAATTTTACTCGATAATCCATATATTTCTAGATTTCCCCCCGAAAATCCTTTTTACCCCCTCTCCCCCCTTAAAAATCAAAAATTCCAAAATCGCTGAAAGTGTTTTTTTTGTATTTAAGTCTAGTCTCCCCATCTGCAATTTTTTCATCGTGAAGTAATTTGGAGCCGAGTTATGCTTATAAAGGTGTTTTTGCCTCTTGCGCATCCGAAAATCACTTTCACCCCTTTACCCCTTAAAAATCCAAAATTCCAAAATCGCAGAAAATGATTTTTTTTTGTATTCTAGTCTCCCCATCTGCAATTTCTTCCTCGTGAAGCAATTTGGAGCCGAGTAATGCTTATAAAGGTGTATTTGCCTTTTGCACCTCCGAAAATCATTTACACCCCCTTCACCCCTTAAAAATCAAAAATTCCAAGATCGCAGAAATGATTTTTTCGTATTCAAGTCTAGTCTTTCCATATGCAATTTCTTCACTGTGAAGTAAATTGGTGCCGAGTTATACTTATAAATGTGTTTTTGCCTTATGCGCCCCCGAAAATCTCATTTTTACCCCCTACCCCCCTTAAAAACCCAAAATTCCAAAATCGCAGAAAATGATTTTTTTGAATTCAAGTCTAGTCTTCCCATCTGCAATTTCTTCACCGTGAAGCAATTTGGAGCCGAGTTATGCTTATAAAGGTGGTTATTGCCTTCTGCCCCCCCCGGGGGGGGGAACGGGGGTATTTCGCAAAATCCCGTCTTAATGAGCGTTAGGGTCCTAAAATCAACCTGCTCACCAAAAATTGTGACTCTATCTCCCATAGGATCACCACAACCGTGTTGAGTCAGTGAATCAGTGAATCAGTGAGTTTACTCTTTTATATATATAGACTAGCAGGCAACGCCCGCTTCGCTGGTCCATATTTTTAAATGAATCGCTATAATTACTGAATTCTCAAAATTGCATTAATTTTTATCACGTGAAAAAAAAACAGAAAAAAAATCTTATTAGGAAAAATGTCGCACCGGGTTCTCACTGCCTTCAGAAAAAATTCCCAAAATGCTCTAACTCTTATTTCTATTATTTTCCCCCTTCGCCCCCCCCTCCCGTCTATCCTAATAATTTTAAAAATTCGAAAATATCCGCAATCGATTTGTAGGTATCGAAAACCTCTATATACCAATTTTGAATGCTCTAACTCTATTCTATTTTTTTTGTCCCTCCGCCACCCCCCTTCCCGGCCCTCCTAATAATTTTACACTTTCGAAAATATCCCCATTCGACTTGCAGGCCTCTGAAACCTATCTGTACCAATTTTGAACGGCCTAACTTTATTTCTATTTGTTTTTGCCCACACCTCCCCCTTCCCGCCCCTCCTAATATTTTTACAAATTCGAAAATATCCGCAATCGATTTGTAAGTATCGAAAACCTCTATATAGCAATTTTGAACGATCTAACTCTATTTTTATTTTTTTGCCCCCCCCTCTCCCACCCCCCCTTCTCGCCCCTCCTAATAACTTTACACTTTCGAAAATATCCCCATTCGACTTGCAGGCCTTTAAAACCTATCGGTACCAATTTTGAACGGCCTAACTGTATTTCTATTTGTTTTTGCCCATAGCCCCCCCATACTGCCCACCCCTTCCCACCCCTTCTAATAATTTTACAAATTCGAAAGTATCCGCAATCGATTTGTAAGTATCGAAAACCTCTCTGCACCACTTTTGAACGATCTGACACAATTTTTATTTTTTGCTCCCCCCCTCCCCCCCCTAAAAAAAATCGGAAAAAGTCAAAAAACGATTTTTTGGAAATATTTTCAAGAAGACGCTTGGCGGTTTTTTTTTTTTTTTTTTACATCTTTGAGCTATTACTTTTACTCGAAAATCCGTATTTTTCTAAATTTGCCTCCGACAATCATTTGTACCCCCTTCTCCCGTTAAAAATCCAAAATTCCAAAATCGCAGGAAATGATTTTTTCGTATTCAAGTCTAGTCTCCCCATCTGCAAGTTCTTCACTGTGAAGTTATTTGGAGCCGAGTTATACTTATAAATGTGTTTTTGCCATATGCGCCTCCGAAAATCATTTATACCCCCTTCCCCCTTTAAAAATCCAAAATTCCAAAATCGCAGAAAATGATTTTTTTTTTCAAGTCTAGTTTCTCCCTCTGCAATTTCTTCACCGTGAAGCAATTTGGAGCCGAGTTGTTCTTATAGAGGTGGTTTTTGCCTTCTGCACCTTCGAAAATCATTTTCAGCCCCTCTCCCCCCCTTAAAAATCCAAAATTCCAAAATCGCAGAAAATGATTTTTTTGTACTTAAGTCTAGTCTCCCCATTTGCAATTTTTTCATCGTGAAGTAATTTGGTGCCGAGTTATGCTTATAAAGGTGTTTTTGCCTCCTGCGCCTCCGAAAATCATTTTCACCCCTTTTTCCCCTTAAAAATCCAAAAAACCAAAATCGCAGAAAATGATTTTTTTGTATTCAAGTCTAGTCTTCCCATCTGCAATATCTTCCTCGTGAAGCAATTTGGAGCCGAGTTATGCTTATAAAGGTGTTTTTGTCTTCAGCAACTCCGATAATCATTTTCACCCCCTTCCCCCCAAAAAAATGAAAAATTCCAAAGTCGCAGAAAATAATTTTTTCGTATTCAATCCTAGTCTCCCCATCTGCAATTTCTTCCCTGTGAAGCAATTTGGTGCCGAGTTGTACTTATAAATGTGTTTTTGCCTTATGCGCCCTTGAAAATCCCATTTTTACCCCCTACCCCCCTTAAAAATCCAAAATTCCAAAATCGCAGAAAATGATTTTTTTGTATTTAAGTCTAGTCTCCCTATCTGCAATTTCTTCACCGTGAAGCAATTTGGAGCCGAGATATGCTTATATAGGTGATTTTTGCCTTCTGCCCCCCCCGGGGGGGAACAGGGGGGTATTTCCCAAAATCCCGTCTTAGTGAGCGTCAGGGTCCTAAATCAACCTGCTCACTAAAAATTGTGACTCTATCTCCCATAGGATCGCCACAACCGTGTTGAGTCAGTGAATCAGTGAATCAGTGAATCAGTGAGTTTACTCTTATATATATAGATAACTCTTTATTCATGTATGTAGTTTATATGTAGGCTTGCAATTTCTTATACTTACTGGATATTTAAGTATATCACAGAAAATAGTTATATCACAGTGATGTTGTTAATTAGATCTTTATATGTTTGGATAATATATTCTCATAAAATAATAATAATACTAAAACATAATTTTCACAATAAAAAAATAATTACACATAATATCTACAATACACACACACATACACGCATAGATAAAGAGATAGAAAAGTAATTCCATCATTCAATCTCATCATTTTATCATTTTCATTTTGCAATAATTTACATATCCATTTAAAAAAATATATCTTTATTAATCAATAACTCATTTTTCAAGTATGTAGATTACTTAATTTGTATTTAAATTTTAAACGTATTTTTAGCGTTTTTATGCATAAGTATATTTTACTTTCATTGTATAATTGTAAGCATAGATTTTTCAAATAACTAGTTTAAAATCTGCATTCGAAAGTAATTTTAACTTAGAAATTCAATTTACTCTTCAGAATGTTATTTTAAAAATACTTATATTTTTATTTATTGTTATTTATTGCGATTTTTGCATAATTAATTTTTTGAGTTATTTCTTTTCCTTTCTTTCAGAATCAAAAACTAATTATGTTATCGATTGAGTTGTTTAAATGTTGAAAAATACGTTGGGAAAAATTTTACTTCAATCAGATGCTACTATATTAAATTGTTTTAATGTAGCAAATAAAAGAGTAAATTAAAAATTTTTAATTAAGTGATTAAAGCGATTGGATTTTGACGTCAATATTCTCATAATGTATGCGTTTCATTTAAGTAAATTATTATTATGCTTTCTCCTATGCCATCAAAAACATTAATTAAATCAACGTTCTTATATAAATAAGACACTTTAAGATACATTTTTTTTTTTTTCTTTCTTTTTTTTTTTTTTTTTTTTTTTTTTTATATTTCTGTGTGATAATGAATTTATTATAATTGTTCTTTTAAAAGACATAATATTTAGATATTAAGTTATAAATTTTCTGCACTTTCTAAAATTTCACGCATTACCATTATTATATGACACATTTTGGTACGTTCCTTTCTTGTTTTTTTCCTTTTGTAGTAAATTAAGTTGTAAGAAGGTCCCGTGTTTGAATATGTTGCGTAGTTTTCTCTTACGCAAGTGTCGTAATGGGGAAGCAGGCCAATCATATGAGAAGTAGATCAGTAGCAAGATTATATTATATTTTAAATATTTTTTTCCGTATTTCTTAGATTAGAATCGATCGATAATTTACGAAACGTTTATTGAGGATCTCTATAAATTTAAAATACATTCGAACCTCGTTAACGTGAATCTCAAGGGGGAGAAAAAATGTTTCATGTTATCAGTAGTTCATGCTATCATAACTAATCTTCATATAACTAAATTAATCTTCGTTTTGTCGGGGATTGTAAAATAGTTCATGTTAAATGTAATTCACGTTAACAGTGTTCACATTAACGAGGTTCGACTATACTTCTTAATTAAAAGTACATTATCAATATTCGTAATCTTTATTCTTCATTTTTATCTACTTTTATTATTAAATTCTCCCCCCCTCCCCTCCAAAAAAAAAAAAAAAAAAAAAAAAACAAATAAATAAAATGAAGGGTTCTACTTTAGAAAACTTATTCTATATCATACCAATAACTCGTTAAAATTAATATTAGTCATTGAAATGCATATATAAAAAAACGTTTTCCTCTGCAACTTCTCATACGACTAAAGATAAATGATTTTACCAGTAGTTTTATGTTGAAATTTTAAACAGTGTAGAGAGTTACCATTTCGTAAGTTAACAAGTGGTCTCATGTCTTGTTGAATGTTTGGAATAAGATGACGAACATTTTTTAAGGTAAGATGGCAGTACTTTTTCATTGTGGTAAGATGTCTGGTTCTCTTCTCTGTTGTGTTATGCTACATCTGGGCATAATTAAAAAATATAACTAATACCATAATATATAATACATTTTTTTTTGTTAATCATGTGTTTAAAAAAGTACATAATATTCATTAAAAATGTGCATTTAACATTGTTTTTGCATAAGGCATTGTGGTATCCTCTAACAAGAACATGAGATCTTTTATACCAACTACTGACTCCTTGGTGCAGATGAAAGCTGTTTTATTATTACACCAAATGCAACTGGTCGTAGAACTGAAATAAACTGATGAGTCGTACTTATTCTCGTTAATTTCCCTTTTTTGCTTGAGGCCTAGGACCTCAGTGTTGTCAATCGGCCTTAATCCCTAACACCAACACCAACACCCTTTTTGCTTGTGTGTATTTTCTCTCCTGTAGTTATAGCGAGATGATTAAAGTTTTTTTTTCTCATGTAATTAATTCATGTTTTACTAAGATTTAGGACTATCATCTAATTGAAACTTAAATCCCAAATTCCTGCATAGAAGCTCGCTAGGTTAGCAGATAACTGTCCTAGCCAATCATAGGTTAATGAAGTGGTGACCCGATTTTGAACACGTATCATTGTGATCCTTTTTATTCTTTTAGGTTAATCGGAAATAAGAAACTATTAGAGATTTATTGTGCTACTAATGTAATGAGAAGACTTTCTTTAATAATTTTTTTTTTCACAGATATCTAACTTTTCTAACAAAATTTCTAAAACGAATATTACGGTGAAATAATTCTGCCAAACTATGCTCTTGATGGACACTATTTGATCATGCCACGGTTAAGTACAAGTTAAGAATTTTTAGAACTGTTTATTGTTTCCAATTCTTGATTGCATCCACTTTACTGAACGGACAATATTAAAATAATGCAGATTTTCAGAATACAGGACAATGTCACAGAGAGGGCTTAAAATTAACCCTCTTAGAGATAAAAATCCTGTACTCTTGTTTTTTAATATTTAAACATAATTTTTGGTTTCTCGATTAACTCCGAATGAAACCAAGTATTGTTATTACATTTTGAGTTATGTAAGCGATATTGTACTATCACCGCCAATTATAGACAAATATAACACCTTTAAATCACGATTTGTGACTTCAAACAGAGGATAACTAAAGCAGTACTTTTTCATTTAACTTTGGGGGTGACAAAGCTTCACATTTATTAAGGGGGAAAATGAAACAACTAGCAGGTGCAACTCATGGCGATAATCAAATTTTCTTCTTATCCAAGCGTAAGATATCCTACTAGTCTCATAAGACAGTTAAGATAAATCAGCTTTAATGACTCATAAAATACACGGTGCCGTAAACATGACCACCGAGGAAGTAGAATGCCTCAAAATTCCTTTCCTAACGTTAGAAAATGCCAAATGCGTATATCAGAGCTCAGTAAAGAAGTTACAAAATTATCAAAAAAATTACAAATGTTTAGAAATTATCCATCGCCAACGTTGAAAAACACTCAGAAGAAAACGGCATATGACTGGTTCTGATATCATTGTAAATTGTGTCCTGCAATAAAACACTACATCACTTGCTCCATGGGAGTTTTTAATATTGGATAACATATGGAAAATCATATTCTCTGGCGCAATGTGATTTGAAACCCGATAGTAAAATTAAACCTTTTTCGTATCTGATCCTATTTTAAAATTAACTTATTTAGTAGATAATAGCAGTGACTTAATAGCAGTGACGTTTGTGTATTACATCAAAAGAAATGAAACAAGAGTAAGATAACTTTGTATTCTGCAAACGGTTCAATCTTAAAAATATATGGTGTTAAAGTTATGACTTTAAATTTATGTCGTAAATTCAATCGGTCATTTATCCTCGCTGACGTAGGTAAACCTACCGTTGGTGCCATTTTTTATGACATCGCGGGTTGCTTATGTATCTCAAACAATGACGTCTTAAAGATCCACTCACCAATATTCTTAGCAGCGGTACAATGTCTACTGACAGAACGCCACAGGTTACTCTAATCCGTTACAAATTCGCTTATCGGGATGTTCTAAAAATCCTATATGATACGAGCTGGCGCAATGTCCGCCATTTTCTTGCCCATCTGGGAAAACGTTGGCGTTGTTATCGCATTAGCGCTGATTAGCGTTGTTATCGCATTTAAACTTCTACACAGATCATGTGAGCTAGAACTTCTTATCACAAAACAAACAAGTTGGCAATTTTATGAACATCCCCAACATTCTCAAAACTGCAACCCTTCACGTTAAAAGAAATGTAATTTTAAAGTTACTTTTTAAAAAAATTAAAAAAAAATAACTTAAAAAAAACAGTACTCTCATATTAAATTTGTCAAAGAACTTTGAAAATTAAATGAAATAAGTTGAAAATAAGGGAAATCTTGCACTAAAAAGTCGTGCTCCTGCTCCGGGTATCCACGAGTTACATCTGAAATTTATAATCAACTTTTTCCTTCTTTCTGGATTAGAAGAAAATATAAACAGGCGGTGCCCTTTTCTGGAGTTATTCCTGCAATTTTTACCGAAAAATCACCAATAATAAATCGTCAGCCGGTCTTGTGGGCTAAAAAATTGGGGATGCGTCAGCCTATCAATGTAGGAGTTGTAGGACGTTCTAAAGAAATACAACGAGGTGATAAGTTCTTATCCTAATATCAAAGAGATAAAGCACAATACTGTATTTAGAATTTTGGCATGTGAACAACCTGTTTTTACACGTCCACACAGGTTGTATCAGCTGTAGTTAGTGGCAGCTAAGCGTGACATTGAAAGTATGTTAGAACATGTCATTTGTAGGCCAAGCTCATCGAAATAGACTATCTTCTGCTTCTTGTACCTAAAGACTCTCGAAAACATTTTCGATCTACCGTCGACTAAAGCGCCCTCAACCGCATTCCAATGCTAAATAGACATTTGCCCCCTTTTACATGTCAGCTTCATGGGGAAGATATATTTCCGAAAATAGATCAAGTGAGGGCATACTACCTGATTCCGGCCCACCCAGATGACATTCTAAAAATCGCAATTACCTCGTCGTTTGGTTTATTTAAATTTTTAGTTACACATTTTGTATTATATCTTATGCTGCGCACACTTTTCAACAATACATTAATAAAGTTTTAATAGATTTTGACTTCAATTTTGTTTAACTGGACGGCATTCTCATAGCAAGATCTCCGGAAGACGAGAATCAGAAACGCCGAAACCGAAATGGCTTTAAAAAAAACACTCGGAATACGGTATTCCTTTAAATTTGAAAAAAAAAAAAAGTACTGGTGTCACAGAATTATTGAACCCCTTTATAGTTCCCCATCATACTATAGGTATGGGGAACTTAGGTAATCGTGAAAATTTTCGACCTCGGTTTTTTGACGTTTCTACACGTTTTCAGGTGTGAGGAATCCGAAAATGACAAAATTTGTATGGTGTCTGTCTGTAGGGTGTCTGTTAGTCCGTTAGTCCGTTAGTTTGTTAGTCTGTGTACACGATATCTCAAGAACAAATTGTCGCAGAGAGGTCAGATCAGTTTTAAAATATTACTTTCGACACTGGCAAGAACCCTATTCATTTGCAACATTCGATTTTAAAAACTTCGTAAGTTATTAGAAATTTACGATTTTCTTAACATGGGAGAATAGGACAAAAATTCATTTAAACGTGCATTAAATGTAAACTTTTTACTCTAAAAATGTCAGACCAGTTTTAAAATATTCGTTTTGATGCCGGAATGAACATCAGTAACTATAAATATGCTACTTTGAAATTTTCGCAAGTTATTGGAAATTTACGAATTTCTTAACATGCCAGTACAGGGAAAAATTTCACATAAACTTCAATTTTTAGCGATATTTTCATCGTAAAGATGTCAGACTACTTTTGAAATATTATTTAGGACACTGGCATGAATATTAATGACTATGAATTTTCAAATCTAAAAATTTCGTAAGTTATTGAAAATTTACGAATTTCTTAACATGGGAGAATAGGACAAAAATTCACTTAAACGTGCATTAAATGGAAACTTTTTACTCTAAAAATGTCAGACCACTTTTAAAATATCCGTTTTGATGCCGGAATGAACATCAGTAACTAGAAATATGCTACTTTGAAAATTTCGCAAGTTATTGGAAATTTACGAATTTCTTAACATGGCAGTATAGGGCGAACTTTCACATAAACGTCAATTTTGATCGATATTTTCATCGCACGGATGTCAGACTACTTTTGAAATATTATTTAGGACACTGGCATGGATATTAATGACTATGAATTTTCAAATATAAAAATTTCGTAAGTTATTGGAAATTTACGAATTTCTTAACATGGCAGAATAGAGCAAATTTTAACATAAACGTCAATTTTGAGGGATTTTTTCATCGTAAAGATGTCAAACCCCTTTCGAAATATTATTTAGGTTACTGGCATGAATATCATAGACTACGATTTTTCCAATTTAAAAAACTCGTAATTTATTTGGAATTTACGATTTACTTAACATGTCAGAATAAGGCAAAATTGAGCATAAACTTCCATTTTGAGGATCATAAATACATTAGACAATTTCAAAATTACATTTATGATATTTTGTTGAACATGATTGAATACAAATATTCTAATAGGAAAATTTCGTAAATTATTCGTAATTTACGATTTTATCAACATAGCGAAATTGTAATTTTTTCATATAAATATGAATTTTGAGGATTATTGCATTGGAAATGAAAACATTGGCATGAAACATAAACAACGGAATTGACCCTGATAAAATAAATTAATAGATTAGAATAAGATAAATATATCGAAGTGAACGATGGATAGCCTATTAGGCGGGGATTTCTTTCTGTCCCTGTATCAAGCTTTGGTCAAATTGATTTTTTTAACATGATTGTAATATGTCTCGCACTAGAAATTTATGAGACCATAAATATGGTGGGGAACTGAGCAGAGTCCACCTATGACAACTAGTTTTTTAGTTCCCCATCATACTGTAGGTATGGCGAACTTAGGTAACCGTGAAAATTTTTTAGTTCCCCATCACACTATAGGTATGGGGAACTTAGGTAATCGTGAAAATTTTCGACCTCGGTTTTTTGACTTTTTTATACGTTTTCAGGTGTGAGGATTCCGAAAATGACAAAATTTGTATGGTGTCTGTCTGTAGGGTGTCTGTTAGTGTGTTAGTCTGTTTAGTCTGTGTACACGATATCTCAAGAACAAATTGTCGCAGAGAGGTCAGATCAGTTTTAAAATATTGCTTTCGACACTGGCAAGAACCCTATTCATTTGTAATATTCGAATTTAAAAACTTCAGCAGTTATTCGAAATTTTCGATTTTCTTAACATGGGAGAATAGGACAAAAATTCACTTAAACGTGCATTAAATGGAAACTTTTTACTGTAAAACTGTCAGACCAGTTTTAAAATATCCGTTTTGATGCCGGAATGAACATCAGTAACTATAAATATGCTACTTTGAAAATTTCGCAAGTTATTGGATATTTACGAATTTCTTAACATGGCAGTATAGGGCAAAATTTCACTTAAATGCCAATTTTGAGAGATATTTTCATTGTAGAGATGTCAGACTACTTTTGAAATATTATTTAGGACACTGGCATGGGTATTAATGACTATGAATTTTCCAATATAAAAATTTCGTAAGTTATTGGAAATTTACGAATTTCTTAACATGCAGAATAGAGCAAAATTTCATATAAAGGTCAATCTTGAGGGATATTTTCCTCGTAAAGATGTCAAACCGCTTTCGAAATATTATTTAGTATATTGACATGAATACCATAGATTATGATTTTTCCAATTTAAAAATTCGTAAGTTATTTGGAATTTACGATTTACTTAAAATGGCAGAATGGGGAGATATTTCATAAAAATACGCATTTTTTAGAAAAGTTGCATTGGAAATAGTAGCATGAAAATAAACTACGAAATTGATCCCAATAAAATAAATTAATAGATTAGAATAAGATATCGAACTGAATGGTGGGAAGCCTATTAGGCGAGGATTTCGTTCTGTCACTATGTCAAGCGTTTGGTCAAAATAATTTCTCTTAACATGTATATAATAACTCCTGTGCAAGAAATTTATGAGAACATACATATGATGGGGAACTGAGCAGAATCCACCTATGCCAACTAGTTTTTTTTTTTTTTTTTTTTTTTTTTTTTTTTAACCAAAACTGTCTCCAGTGTAACAAAATGGCCCACGTACGCGATCTATGCTGCCACTCGACATTTCAAGCAAATGCTTGAAGGCTGACCAATTATAGTATTCACAGATCATGAGTCAATTACATATGCCTTTTTACAGAAATCTGACAAATGATCCCACAGGCAATTATATCATTTAGATTTTATTGGACAGTAAATTACCGACTCTCGTGAAGTCGGATACCTTTCTGAAATTTCAGAGTACGGTCATACCTGAACCAGAAGTTCAACTTCTACGAAAAATGTCTATCCGTGCCTTCCTTTTGAATTTAAAACTATTTTGCCCAATTTAGCTCACGCAGGTCTAAATGCTACAAAAAAAAAAAAAAAAAAAAAATCTAATATATCATTTCTTATGCCCCGCAATGAAGAAAAGATGTAGATTGGGCGTGAACATGTGTACGTCGTAAGATCTTAAAATACAGCGACACACACACACAAATATATATATATATATATATATAAACATATATAACAAAAGTCTTGAGTATAATTTTAAAGTATCAGACAAAAGATTTAAAAATGTCATATAGATAACATAACATAAGATACTTTCACCAATCTCGGGGATATTCATAAAGCATTATACTGGTTGACTGCTTCGCACTTTTGGTCGAGGTATGCCCAGTCTGACACTACCGCTGGTACGGTGGGTAGAGAGTACTGCGAAAATTGGATTGGCCATTTTGGTATTCCCATAATAGTTGAATTGGACCAGCTTAAAAATTTGAATAGTACCTATATATTGTTAGGTAGTAGTAGGTCGGTTGGGTTTAACGTCGCAGTAGTACTGCACAATGGTTATTGGCTATAGTCTGGGACGAACCACTGAGGATGTTCTGGAGACATGCCACCCCGATTTCCCCTACTTAGGTGACCCGCAGATGTGTAATTTGGATGGGGACATTGCCACCACGGTATATTTTACGGAGTGAGTTTGGACCAGTCACCATTAGTGTACACGTCAGTCTTTGGACGCGCTCGAGTATCGAACCCGCAATATTCCAATTACGATCTAGATGCTCTACCGACCGGTTTACAGCGTCCCTTAAATCGTTGGGAAGTAAACACTTACATATATCACAGCATTTCACCCGAGATCTATATGCTTAATCAAGAATTAGAACCATACAATGCAAGCGTCTTTGAAAGCTGATTTAACTGACCACTGGACTGAGGTCTTAAACAAAGTGCTACGGGGAATACGTTCAACTTTCCGAGAAACAACAAAAGGAACAACCACCGAGCTGCCCTACGATACTGCCCTACGATACTGCCCTTATTCTTTACACCTACTCCAACATACTTTAATGTAGCATTGTATGTCCAACATCTCAAAGAATTTATGCAAAAGTTGTCTCCAGCTTCAACTAGTAACCACGATACGAATAGCTGACAATTTGTCTGTCAAGACCTGCAGCAGTATAAACATATTTCCGTACAACTCGACACATTTTAACTAGAGAACAGACACAGTCGCCAAGTTACAGATCGGAAACATACGTATATTTATGTCCATAGATCGAATAAAACCAGCGTTCGTAAGGAATAATTCAGAACCCACAACAGACAGCGCAGCCACTAAATCAATCCCCACTCCTGATATTTTCTAACTTGAATCTACATCAACAGTTAAAGATTCCTTCAGTTGAAATTATGAAACAGATTTGTTCTGGGCGAAAATCCATTTTCCTGCACATTTTAGACAAAGTACCGTTACACTAGAAAGAGCGTACTGTTGTATCCCATAACTAGAACATGTGATCTTTTATACGATTTACTGACTCCTTGGTGAAGTTGAAGGCAATTAACTGTTTTAAATTTACAACAACTGGAACTTGTCGTTCAACTGAAATAAACTGACCTGTTTTTATTCTCGATCATTTTCCTTTATGCTTCTGTGAATTTTCTCTCACGCATTTATAACGAGATGATTATTGTTTTCATTTCTCATGTATTTAATTTATGTTTCATTAAAATGATATACAAAACTATAATCGGAATTTATTTCTCACATTTCTACGTAGAAGATCGTCAATTTAGCAAAAAACGGACATAGCTAATCCTCCGTTATAATACCATCTTACCCCTTAATACACGTGAATCTTATGCTCAAGTTTAGGGCAGAATTCCGAAAAGATTATATTATAATCGACAGTTCAATGTTTTTATTTACTTTTTTCACATAAATATATTTCAAACGTGCAATCAAAAGATTAAATTTGACAAGAGATTAAATTTGACAATTAAATTTGACATTAAATAACAAACACTCTAAAAAAAAAAAAAGGTTCAAGATTATAGCATAGGTTGCTCGTAAAAGTATTGCCTACTAAATGTGCAGTATTTTCACAGTGTGCAGTAAAATGTACTTACTTTTAATCATGTATAGTCGATAACAAAATTATACCAACACTAGCAAAAATTCCTATATTAAAAAAAGTAGAGTTAAAACTGTTTTGTTAAATAAATCCTTGTTGTCTTAGTCAGTCTAAGAACATGATTCGACAAGGGATATATAGGAATTTTAGCTACTGTTCGCATACTTTTGTTACTGATTGTATGCTGTAAATTTTCCTAGTTTCTTATTGTAAAAATAGTTCCTGCAAATATTACATATTTGTGCAGTGTTTAATTTATAACAAACATACTTTTTTTTTAAACACATATAAGGCGCAAACACCCATGCTGTGCTTCGGATTAAATTTCACAATCTTCAGTTCTGAAGGTAAACAAACTGATAATAGTGCCAGTAGTCATATAAAGGTTTTTTTTTTTTTTTCCGTTACAGAATCAGACAATGTTAAGATCGATGCTTATTGATTTAAAAAGTACAATTAAACATGGACTTTTCTCATGCATCATTTTATGGGCAAAAACAGAAACAAGCATACAGATAACCAACTAGAAATAAAATGAAATATTGGTATTAAAATATCAGCATATAACATATTCTTTTTTTTTTCTTTCTTTCTTTTTTTTTTTTTTTTTTTATGTATATGGAAAATTTATTTTAATGTCATTACATTTTTTTTTTTCAATATTGATGGTTTGGGTTAATAAAGTAAAAGAAATGAAATTTATTTTTATACTTATATTATTTTAGATGTATTATTTATTCTAAGCCTAACAAAATTAAATAGTGATACAGATTTATCTATCTATATGGATTTATATGATATATGCATGTATATATAGGTAGCTTTTTTAAAACACCAAACAAATATTAGAAATAAAAGAAAAATAAAGAAAAATAAACAGATTTTTTTTTTTTTGATAAAACTCATATTTATTTATTTATTTTTAATAAATGAATAAACAACGAATTTTTTAAAGTAATAAAAGTGAAATGTATAGAATAAAAGTGAAGAGTATAGAATAAAAGTGATATCTGGAAGGAAAAATTAAGTTTGCGGTGAAATTATGAAGGTAATATGGTTTCTAATTCAGCCTCTTGAGAAAAAAATAACGATAATAATAATTTATTCTAAATCCACTTTCTTTTATACTGAGTATAAATCTGTGCCAGAAATCTGCCCGGAGAGCTTAAGTTTACTAAAACATGAAAACTCCGCAGGGGAATAAAGTCATACAAATGGGCATAATTCTTTATAAGCAAAAGGAAAAACAACTTATGTAATATTTTTTTCCTTTCAAATTTAATTTTTGGAACATAAAATCTTAATTAAGCAATTGTTTATTATTATTATTATTATTATTATTATTATTATTATTATTATTAAACTTAAAATAAGAAATGCAAACTTCTACTTCCAACAGATTTAGTAAATTTTTGCTTAAGGAAACTATATGCTATATGAGCTATAACATGCTATATGAGATCTTGTTGCTATGTGAGATATACTTATAAACAACTTACAACCTATATGGTTGTCTGTTGTGGCTAATCACTTGCATGAACAAAGACAATATATACGTATTTGACATTAGTTAATTCATCCTGTTTTAAAATTTACACATTGAAATTTATGGTACAATTTGTTAAAAAAATAAAAATAAATAAAAAGAATAAATATTCTTAAATAGAGAAAAAAATAGTATATAATTTTCTGCTTCTCTTTAAAAAGTATTTTAGGATTATGTTTATGTAAATGTGACATTTTTAAACTGGCTGGACATATATCGTTTAAGGAGAGTATTGAGATCTGCATGTATACGTTTTGAGATTGCATGTATACCTTTTGATAAATTTTTCATTAATTTTCCCTATTTTTATGATGATGCATGTGTACTTGCGGTGAATTAAACACAATAGTCCCAAATACCTTTATTCGATTGTTAGGTATGTTTGTAGTCATCGTTGTAACATCTGTATAAATTTCCAATATTGTAAGTGTTATAGTTCTTTTAATAAAACACATTGTTAAAAATATCTAAAATGAATGCACAGACCTCACAAAGTTATAGTTCACGATTTTTTATTCTTTTGATATTACATTACCTTTTTCTTTTTTTCTATATAAAAGTAAATTGATATCAAAATTATATAATTTTACCATAGCTAATTATAAAATATATTCCTAACTCTCATTCCATAAATTCGTTTTAATTAGTATATGAATCTAAAATATACAGAATGCATTATATAAAATGACTTTGACTGAAACTGTTCGTATTAGAGAAATAAACTCCAGAAAAGTCTGTGTAAGTCACAGTATCTTGGTAGTGAAATTAATGGGGAGATATATCTGCATTAAACATGAAATTCAAGAAGCATAAAGTTTATGGCTAGTTCAGCTGACTCTCAAAATACACAATTTATTCTCATATTTTACTTCCAGAAAACGAATCGTTAATTAATTTCTAAGGGGCTTAGGAGTGAAATATGATACAAATTATTAAGTTTATGTCAAGAATTTTATTAAAAAAAAAAAAAAAAAAAAAAATGTTAATACATATATAGAAATAATTTTTCGCGAAATGTAAATAGATATTTGAATAAGATTAAATAATTAGATAAATAAATGTTCATGAATTATTATGCGTCTTTTCTTCTACCTACATGACACAAACTGTTTATTTAGCTTTCTTTTTCGTTCTTTTTTTTTTCTTTCGTTGTAGGTTAAAAAATCTTCTTTCTTGTTATATTTTTTCTAAATTAAGTGTAAAAAAATAGTATAAAACATAGTTAAAAAAAGATGCATTTTTCGAGTGTTTCTGTGTTGATTGTGAAGGAACGTGAGGTCATACAGAGGCTTAAAAATTAATTTAAAAATATTCCAGAAGTCAACTAAGTATAAGCTTCGCATACAACAGAAAGCCGAGCTTAATTAACAGTTGACAAAGCAAATTCACAGCATAAACTGTAACATAATCGTAACACACAGTATAAGCTATATGCAATAACAAAAGTTAGGTGCTCTTTACACATCAAACGCTTGGCTTTAACTGAACAATGACAGTTGAAATGTGATCCCATTTGTAGTGTAGCATATTTCCAGAACTTTCTATGTATTTTGTGAAATATTCGATTTAGAAATTCGGTAATTAATAAATCGATAATAAGGATTTCTTTTCGCCAAAGTCGACAAAGGCCAATAAATTCATCAATATTCGTCACATTCTTCTCTAAAGCCATTTATTCCCTGGTGAAGCTTTGCAACAATTTTCTAAAGGAAGTTCAGCTATATTAATGTAAAATTAAGGCAGAGATACGGAAAATTAATATTTTCAAACCTGACTAAACCTTCAATGACGACTATTATCGAGAAATTCATTCAATATTACATTTTAAACAGTATAGGTTTATCTTTGACAATTACACTATGAACTTTCAGTCGATTTTTTTTAAAGAACTGATTAGCAAACCAATATTAAAATATTGGAAATAAACAAAATTCGGGTGGTCTGAAATATTTTTTCATTTAAATTAATTAGATTTATTTTCTTCTATATGAATTCTTTCATTTTATGTATATATATTACATCAGGCCTTTTAAGTTTAAAGTTAATTAACCACGTCCTTACAGCGATTGATTTTATTTTTCTGAGATACTTGAAAATACTTGAATATATCGAATTTGTATTAAACTTATTAATTCAATTAACTAAAGTGATATTTTAACTAAATTAGAATTTAATTATTTGAATTTCCAAATCCAATTTAAAATTTTATGTTTTTGCCAGCTATGTTGGACGCCAAAACGAAAGAAATCACATATTTATTGAACCTAAAAGAAATAACATTGAAACAAGGGATTTTTCATAACAACACACTTGTCCATAATATATCTTGAAGACGTACATAAAATGTCTTTAGATACCAGTTCCATCCATAAAACATTCTGATGATGTTATTTGGAGAAGAGATGCTGTTAAGGTTGTTTATTAGAAAGAAAAAATTCTGGAAACTACAGGTTGTTCGGGTACCAACTAATTTTAGGAGTACATGTTAAGCGAATTTGGTAATTCGCTTAGCGACATTTCCTTCCAGACTGTGCGAAATACGTCAAGAGTTAGAAAAATATCGCCAATTTATAACCAAACACAATCCTTTGTCTCCCGAATAATTTAATACAAAATTTTTGAAAAAAATTTGTCGTTATAAAAATCAAATTAATTTGGCATATTAAGTCCTCCAGCTGTCAATTAAACTAACGGACGCAGACAACAAAATGATGGGCTTATAATCCGCGCCAGTCTTATTTCATTAAATCATTAAAAAATCTATTTTTAGAACAATAATCATTAGCTCGAAAATAATAAACGATTTTTTATGTAAACAGAAGTATTATAATTACTAACGGAAATTTATTGTTCAATTTAGCTATAATAAAAACTTGCGCAATGTAAAAGATATGATTGTAATGTATGGAAACGGTTAATAGATGAAAATAATAGTGTTTATATTTTATTTTATTAAATGATTTAAAATTGGGAGATTAGAATTTCGAGAGACAGTTATTTAATAAGAAAGCATTTTGACTTGTAGAAATAAAATTATTAATTTTAAAGAACATGATTTTATTCTCAACAGATTTATTTAAGAGATTAACAGATAAAATGTTATTAGAATTAATATCTTTAGTTATTCCTTCACAACGTGTCATCACATTGCTTTCAAGGAAAACAACATGTTACATTTAGTATGTAACGTCACCTTTATAATACACATGTCAAAGTCAAATATTTGATTTATATATATATATGCAGTAAGAAGTAAACATTATAAGCATGCTGATATTTTTATAACAATATTAACTTGCATTTTTAACAATAATAAAACTTATTCGCTGAATTTAATCAAAAATATGAAAGCGGTTACCTTGGATTTTTGTCCACATCTTTGTTCACAAAGCGCTTTGGGTTCAGTGGTTTATTAGGAAGTACATAAATTCGATTTTTAATAGTTTAAGTATTCTTCTAAAAAATATGAGTGACGAAAAAAAATCCATAAAACTGTACATCTTATTGCATACTTACAGATATCTGCATTGGTTACTTGAATATATTCCGTAAGTTGGATAATAATTTCAAAGCATTGTAAGAACATTAAAAAGGGTTTACCATACGTTATAAATTCTAACATAATCTATCTTGATATATATTTATTTTATTTTTAAGAAATGCGTTCCTTTGTCATCCTAATTTTAATTTAATTTACGAAATTTTCATGAATTATATAGGCAATGTTAAAGAAGCAAACACATTAAATTATTAGGTCATATTACTTTTAAGAATTTGGTCATCTTAAATTTGAAATCATTTGTAAAATATTCATATTATATTTTAAAATACCTTATAATATTTATACTGAAATCGTATTAGAAGATATATTTAAAGTTTATTACTAAATAAATTCGTGATAATGAATTAAATTTAAAATCCCGTGGTTTACATCAATTTCTAATAGGGACAACGATACCGTATTTTCTTATGACACAAATACACCTAACCCTTTTCAGCGGAAGGTAATTTAGATCATTTATATTACACTGTAACCGTAATTCATTGACAAAAAAAAAAAAAAAAAAAAAAAAAAAAAAAGAACTGACAAAATTTTCTGTGATGTTATAAAAGTAAAATTTTGCTAAAACTTTTCCGGGATGGGTTTTTGCAGTTGAAAATTAATATTAGGTGATGCTGTAGAGGCATCACCTCCCTGCGTACATGATAGTCTAAGAAAAGATTATATATATATATGGAATATATATTTGGAATAGAACTAGATCTAAAACTGTTATTCATTATTTTATTAAGATTTAAGAGTATTTATAACAAAATTAATTTACTAAATAAATAAAAGTACACATTATTTTATCAAAAAGAATACATATCAATATATCTATATCAATCTATATCTATGTACATATCTATCTATCTATCTACCTATCTCTCTCTCTCTCTCTCTCTTATATATATATATATATATATATATATATATATATATATATATATATATATATACATGGTCTGTCCCGAAAGTAATGCGCCCCATTTTCTTCCGCCGCGACTATCCGTCGCACAGGGTTGCCGCTTGCATGGAAGGGTAGGTGGAGTCTTGGGAACACAGTGACACCAGCGCCAGTCGTATCCGAGCTCCTGCAGAACCACAGGTTTCAGTGAACCCTTGTGTGAGTGCTCGGTGGAAGTAAGATGGAACAAACTCTCGAGCAAATTGTTGCAGTGTTGTTAGGACGATCCGACTGTTTTGGACAATGTGGAAAGTGATGGCGAATCTTTTACCTTCTTGTATGACCCAGAAACAAAAAGACAGAGTGCGGAGTGGCACACGACGTCGTCCCCACGCCCCAAAAAGGCAAGAATGAGCAAATCGCAGAGCAAAATAATGCTCTTTTTTTTTTTTTTTTTTTTTTTTTCTCGAATCCAAGGGAGTAGTCTATTTTGAATTTGTTTTCCACCTGGCCAAGCAGTGAACGCCAAATTTTACGTCGAAGTACTGAAAAAGCTAAATCAACGGGTCAACCGCTTCAGGCGCGGGATCAAGAATTCCTGGAAGCTGCACCATGACAATGCTCCCACCGCCTCAAAGCTCCTCCAGCCACCTTACAGTCCTGATTTGTCTCCGTCCGACTTCTTTTCATTCCCGAAGATTAAAAAAATCCTCAAAGAACAGCATTTGGGGACCCTGGAGAACGTCAAAGTGGCTACGACGAGGTTACTAAAAGACATCTCTGTGACGGCCAGCCAGGACGCATATAAAGCATGGAAATCGCGTCGGAACTAGTGTGTTGAACTCGGAGGGATGTATTTCGAAGAATATTGAGAAAGTGTTCGAATCGGTTCAATAAATTTATTAAAATAGAAATGGGCGCATTACTTTTGGGACAGACCTTGTATATATATATATATATATATATATATATATATATATATAATGACGCCCGCCAACACGAAATTGCTGAAGCTGTCCCGTTATAACGGGACATCACTTTCATCACGTAGAGACTCATTAAAAGACGAATTTTAAAAAAACTTTAACTCTTAAGTGTTTGAAAGGGTGTGTCGATTTTTCTGCAAAAGTTCTAATTAAGGTAAAACATGAAGGCATTCCGAAATTCAACACTTTGAAGGAAAAAGGGCTTGTGGGATTGTCTAGCATTTCTACTAATTCCCCGCACAGAGAAAATTGCTGTAGTTTGTAATAAGAACTGTAAACATAGCAGAACAAATCTTCTTAGGTCTCAATTAAGATAAAACATGAAAATACTTCCTAATGTAATGTTTGATGCGTGAAAGAGAGTGTCTAGCATTTCTACTAATTCTCCGCAGTGGGAATATGCGAAGGTTTATAGAATAATTTTACAATAGCTGAAACAGAGATTAGGTAAATGAAAAAACAATATTTTAACAAATTGTTACACTGAGAAAAGATTCTGTAACTGACATCTAGAATCTAAATTATGGCTTCAGAAAAAAAGTTCCATGTCATCCTTATAAATTCTAATTCCCTTGGACAGCGAGTTCTAGAAGCCCCTATTAGAATTCCAGAGAGTTTGACTATATTATAGAGGGCAAAGTTTTTTAGAAATCTCTGTAAATAAATGAGACTACAAGAGGCGGGTTTCAGCAGCTGTAATCTTGGTTTATTACCCAATTCTAGAAAAATAAGCGAGAATTTCTCGCAATAAAAACATTCAGAATATTCGGAATATTCAGAATATTGTTTTGCCATCTAGAAATGTGTAAACTAGACATTCTCGATCATTTCGTCTATTGAGTTTATTTGCGTGCCTTATGCGCATAGCTCGGAAATCTATATTTCTAGTTAAGGGATTTAGAAAATGGCTTCTTATTCATTCTGGAGGAAGGCGGTTTATATTTTTTTTCTCAGTGTAAATTAATCAGCTTTGCTTACACTTTGTATTTATTTTTTTTCTCCGGTCGAAGAACGGGGTGTAAAAACTTTTGTTTTACATTGACTTTATTTTTTTAAGTTCATAACTGTTCTTAAATTACCTTAATCATGTACAAAATAAATAAAAAATAACAATTTTTTCAAATGTACATTTTTTTTTTTTTTTTTTTAAATTCTTTATTGGTTTAATTTGCTTTCTGTCATCGGTATAATGCTTTACTTTGATTTTCTTTCATTATCACTTTCTCTTTAATTTTCGAAATGAAAACTGAACCTTACATGTAATTTTATAATAAAAATTATTGTTCAATATATTTAATAATTAATTAAGTACATAAAATTGGATATCTTTTATGGATTCAGAAAAAAATGAAAGATGAAAAGCCGATATTGTTCATTGTGATATATTTTATGAGTCGCGGCCAGAGAGCATAATTTACATCAATATTTTTATTGTTTAATCTAACGGAAATTATTTTATTGGTTAAGTAGAAATTAATAGTTCACACTTAATTTCACCCTTTTTATATTTTATGAAACAAACCTTTCAATATTATATATTTATCTATTCAGAAAGAATATTTAAACGGGCAATTTATAAAAATTTTATTCCTTTCTCGAGAATAACTGAGGATTCGATTATTCGTTGAATTTATTATTATAAGCAAAAATATGACACGGTATTAATTTCTCAAAAGCAGTTTTAAGTTATTGAATAAATAAAGGTTAAATTGTTTAAGATTTGGAATCAACTTTTGTATCCCTTTATGCAGCACATTATTTAAATTTAATTACTGAAAGAATTCTTTTTATTTTTTCTTTATGCAGAACAATTTTAAATCATAAAAACTTTCTTTTTAGGTTTCTAACATATTTAAACGTGTTATACATCCTCAACACGATTGGACTGTTCTTTTTTTTTTTTTTTTTTTTTTTTTTTTTTTGTCTGGGTGTCTGTATAATACTAAAATTTCCTAAACATTTCATCTTACAAAAAAATTGGTGAAATTCAAGGAAAAATAAATAAATAAATAAAATAAATAAATAAAATAATAAAATAATAATAATAATAATAAAAATTATAATAATTGATCCTTGGTGTAAGCCCAAAATGAAAAATTTTTGGAGTATATTATTCTACAGGGGATTTTTATATGGCACTTTTTCATTTACGATATATGTCAGCTTCTATCGTATTTAAGTTCCAACGATTTTATAGTTACATGAAAAAGGCTCATTTTATGAAAATTTATGTTAATTCAATTTGAATAAATGTTGGCCAACAATTGATGTTGATGCACTATTGTGTTCCTTGTTTGCAAAAAGACGATATCTAATATCCACAAAAAACGATACATGTGTTGGTCATTATGATAAATGGTGTTGATTCGCGTTCAGTATATATAAGAGCGATACCGGTGATACTCTTTTTCTACAAATTATCAATAGTTTCTGATCTTGTTTCCATTGGTAAAATTCAATAAACTATATATGTAAAATTTTTATTTTGAGAAATTTTATTAGCTAAAATTTCTACATGTGAATCGATAGGATGTTTTGGTATTATAAAACGATATTGATTAATTTTTGTGGGAGCTACAGCATATTTTTTGTTTTTATTTCGCACTGATAATTTGCAATGAAATAATATACATTTCTACATTTATATTTAATTTTTATACAATATAATTTACAAAAAATCCAGATAATTATAAGACACGGAAATCCGGTATATTTTCTATAATGTACTTTTTTTCCTTTCACAATCAGACTATATATATATATATATATATATATATATATATATATATATATATATATATATATATATAGTAATACATTAATATAATAACATCAGATATATTGATAAAAAAAAAAAAAAAGATTTTAATTTCAATAGTGTTATTTTTTTATTCTGATGAATTTTCTTTTATTGTCATAGTAGGAATTAACATTTACTTTATTTGTTTAGACAAATTAATGAATAAATCTTCCAATCTGATATATTTATTGGTTTATAAAAATTATCTAAATGAGTTTAATTATAAGTTTAATTATATGATTAATAAAATTTTATTTCTCCTTCCAAAATTATGATTTTTTTTTTTTTTTTTTTTTTTTTTTTTTTTTTAATTTCAATATTACGATTCAAAATATAACACATACAATTTATCCTTATATATATATCTGTTACTGTAGGGATTTAAATTTTACACTTGACGTTGACATTGTAACAGAAAAATCTATCCAGAAAGAATAAATATCCGCACATTGTAATTTATCTTTATATATATATTTCTTTTGTGCGTGTGTATGTCACTGAACTCCTCCTAAACGGCTGGACTGAGTTTAATGAAATTTTTTGTGTGTCTTCAGGTGGATTCGAGAATGATTTAGATTTACAAATGAAAGTTGTAACTTAATTAGTTCTTTCTTAATTAATTTTTAACCAACTCTTTCAACAACTTTTCCACCTAGATGGCGTGAGTTGTCGTAAACACGATGTCAGAATTTATTTAATGTTGAAATGAAAAATGAATTTTTGACCGTATCTTACGAAGTGTTTAAAATATTTTTTCAAAATTATTATTTTTAGAATCGTAACCGTATCTTACGAAGTGTTTAAAATATTTTTTCAAAGTTAATATTTTAGAATCGTAAACACGATGTCAGAATTTATTTAATGTTGAAATGAAAAATGAATTTTTAACAGAAAGTGTTTAAAATATTTTTTCAACGTTAATATTGTTAAAATGTTAAAATTAGTTAAAATGATATATTCTTTTAAAAAATTCGTCAATATTCGACGGAGTTATTTTATGTTAAATTGAAAAATGAATTTTTAGGCCATTATTATTTGTGCAGATGGAAAATGTACTAAAAGTTTTCCGAAAAATTTCACGATCACAATTGTTGACGAATATCCAATATATCGTCGAAGAAATTCCGATAATGGCGGACAATCTTATCATCTATGGCGGTCATCTATGTCAACAACGTAGATATTGACATTGATAACCGTTGGGTGGTCCCATATTCGCCTCTGCTGAGTTAATGTTCAGTTCTGCAGTTCAGTGAAGAGCATCAAATACATTTGCAAGTATGTGAATAAAGGCAGTGAATATGGCTGTATTTCGAGTTGAAAATACCAATGTGAATGCTCCTCCGGTGAATAACAACGATGAAATAACACTTTACCAAAGTACGTCAGCTCCAATGAAGCTGTTTGGCGTATCTTTGGTTTCCCAATTCATGAATGGGATCCAGCAGTTCTTCATTTAGCCGTCCATCTTGAAAATGGCCAGCGCGTATATTTCACGAGGGAGACAGCGATTGATCGTGCTATAAATCCACCAAAAACTACACTCACCGAATTTTTTGAGTTGTGTAATCGTGCGGATGCTTTTGGTGCTTTTGCACGGACATTACTCTATTCAGAAGTACCACGCTATTTCACATGGGCTCCAACAAAAAAAATGGATGCCCCTCAAGCAAGGCACGCCGATTGATGTATGTCCCGGTTTATTCAAATCAAACACCTTGGGACGAGTATTTACAGTCAATCCAAGGCAGACTGAGTGCTTTTATCTTCGACTGTTATTGGTTAATGTCATCGGCCCTTTGTCATTTCAAGATTTACGTAAAGTGAATGGACAACACTATCCAACGCATAAAGATGCATGCCTTGCACTCGGCTTGCTGGAAGACGACAACCAGTGGGAGTGTATGCTTGCTGAAGTAGGACTGAACTGTACAGCAAAACAAATTCGTCTACTATTCGCTATAGTGTTGACTACATGTTTCCCGGCCCGAGCAGAGACATTATGGGATAATCACAAAGATTCAATGACTGATGATATATTGCAACAACATCGTTCACGGTGCAACGATCTAACGATAGTATTCAGTGACGCTATGTACAATGAAGCATTGATTGCTATTGAAGATCTTTGCATTATCATTACCAACTTATCACTCAGTCATTTCGGTACGCATTCAACAAATCGAAATGCATCTGATTTAATAAGCACTGAATTGAATCGTCAACTACAATACAATACTGTAGAAATGGCAGCGATTGTTGCTCGCAATGTCCCACTAATGAATGAAGAACAAAGAACCATTTACGACCGCATCATGCTCGCAGTTTTGGCAGGACAAAGTGGATTCTTTTTTTTTTGGGGGGGGGGTGCACCAGGTGGAACTGGCAAAACATTCCTTATTTTGCTAATTCTCGCCGAAATACGATCAAATAATGGCATCGCATTGGCTGTTGCATCATCTGGCATTGCGGCAACTTTATTGGATGAAGGCAGAATAGTTCATTCATTATTTAAACTGCCACTAAATATTCAAAATAACCCAGACGCAGTGTGTAACATAAAAAAACAATCGTCCATGGCCACAGTGCTGAAATAGTGCAAATTCGTATCTGGGATGAATGCACTATGGCACACAAACATTCGATTGAGGCGCCGAACAGGACATTGAAATATATAAAAAAAAAACAACAAACTATTTGACGGCACTCTGTTACTCTTTTCAGGTGATTTCAGGCAAGCACTTCCCGTTATTCCGCGTTCAACATACGCTGATGAGATCACCGCGTGCTTAAAGTCATCGTCATTGTGGCGTAATGTTGAAAAAGTACAAGTGAAAGTAAATTTGTGCGTTCAAAAGCTTCAAGATCCATCCGCTGAAACATTCTCAAAACAATTGTTAGATATCGGCGATGGAAAAGTTACTACAGATGAAACTGGATGCATAAAATTACCGACCGATTTCTGCACAATCATTGATTCTCAAGATGCTATTATTGACCAGATATTTCCCGATGTACACAGACGATACACAAATCATGAGTGGCTGGCAGAAAGAGCAATTTTAGAAGCAAAAAATGTGGACGTCAACGAATTGAATCTCAAGATACAACATTTGTTACCAGGAGACTTGGTGTCATGCAAATCTAATGATACAGTTTGCGATGCCAACGAAGCTGTAAATTATCCAACAAAGTTTTTAAACTCATTGGATTTATCAGGCATGCCACCGCATATTTTACAACTGAAGGTTGGATCTCCAGTTATTTTGCTTCGTAATTTGAACCCACCACGGTTGTGCAACGGCACGCGATTAGTCATAAAAAAATTAATGAAAAATGTTATCGAAGCCATCATTTTAAATGACAAATTCCGAGGTGAAAATATATTACTACTGCGAATCCCTATTATACCCACAGATGTGCCAATTCAATTTAAACGCTCTCAATTTCCAATTAGATTGGCATTTTTGCAATGACTATCAATAAGTCTCAGGGCCAAACGATGTATGTCTGTGGCTTAGATTTGAGCACATCATGTTTTTCACACGGACAATTGTACGTGGCTCTCGAGTGGGCAAACCATCCAGTTTGTTTGTATTGGCGAAAGATGGGATAACAAAAAATATTGTACACTCTGTTGCATTAAGGGATTGATATTGTTTTTTAGTAATATTGTTATAAGTAGCGATATGTATATAATTTTAAAGAATCAATTTTAATAAATTAAAAAAATAAATGATTGGTGTTTTGTTATTTTTATATTCTTTCACCGTTCACAGCGCTCCATACATCTTCCACTTATATACCACATCCTTACACACTTACAATAAGTTAGTTATTTTTTTCTAGCAAAATATTCTCTAGAAATAATTTATATGACAAAACAACGTTTGTCGGGTCAGCTAGTATATATATATTTTCCGAAAAGCTATTAATGTTTCATTCACGCTTTATTTAAATATTATGAGTACAGAAATGACATAATATTTTTGACACCTCAAATGTAGTTTTAAATCATCAAAGAGCTGATTTAATTCTTTTTAAGAACAATGAGTTTCTTTAATGAAGTGTGTGTTTTAAAACATAAATTAAAAAACGATTTAAGTTATTTTTTAATTTTTACTTTTACATTAAATATTTAACTAAATATTAATTTTATAAAAGATCTTGCATTTTTTTTAAAGATTACATAATGCTAAAAGAGTGATAACTAAATTTATTTTCAAGTGTTCAAGGAGTAATTTAAATTTCTCAGATAAAGCATTTAAGTCAATTAGTGCATTAGTGCATTAAATACATAATAATATACTAATTATTTATACATTCCTTTTATACGTGAAATAGAAAACTAGCATTAATATTTATTCACGCATTAAAGATAAATAAATAAATTTTATTTATTTAAACATAAAACAGACCATTAGGTTTATTATAATTATTTTGGTAGGTAATTATTATTATTATTATTATTATTTTACTCTATATTTCTGATTTAGGTGTGTAGTGTAACATTACGTGGGTGTATTTTATACATAAGAAAGTTTTACAAAAAAAAAAAAAAAAAAAAAAAAAAAATAGATTAATTAGTAGATTATGAGTAAAATATGCAAAGAAACATTATTGCCAATTAAACTTTATTATAAATCAAATGATTTTAACAAAATCGTAATTGTTTATATATATATATATATATATATCAACAATTATATTCAGCAAATGAAGTAAATTATATTTGTCAACTAAAGCGAAATGTTTGATATAAAAGAAAAAAAAAATATTTTTTGTACCTTCATTAAAGTAACTTAAATTGAATCTTAAACATGAAAATGCCCATCGAGAAAAATGTCTGAAAAATATATTAAAAAGAAAAAATATATTTTTTGTACCTTCATTAAAGTAAATTAAACTGAATCTTAAACATGAAAATGCCCATCGAGAAAAATGTCTGAAAAATATATTAAACAATATTGATATATTTAAGAGATCGCATGCATGAAGTTAAAATGAACAAACAATTTGTAGCTCAGATAATACACAACTTCTTTTTACACTTTTACTTTATACTATTGTCTTTGGAATGTATTCTTTCAAGAGATATTATTTGTCTTATCTTGTCATTCCTTGGAGAGGTTTAACTTTACCCATGACAATCATAGACAACATAGAGGGAAAAAAATTGTATCTTGTCACAAGAAATTAGATTTATTCCTTCAATAAACCAAAAAAAGCGCGTTATATTAAATAAATGTTGTGTAATATTAGCAGTTTCAAGCCTTTACAAATAATGTATAGTTTTGAGTTATTTTATTAAAACATATTCAAAAACTCTAGCAATAATAGAGTTTTTTATTTAAATAAATAAATAAATAAATATATATATATATATATATATATATGTTAGCTTTAAGTAATCTAATCCATATATATATAGTATAATACTAGCTGGAAACCGTCGAGTTCGATGATCTCTTTACTGACCGTAATGTTTCAAAAATCGTCGACTCATTATTTAAATGTATATCATGTTAAAATATCTAATGTAATTTACGACATTTCACTTAAAAGAAAGTCGGAAAAATGTTTATAAATAGAAATACTATACATGACATCACTTTCTACAAAGTACTGTCAATGTGATGTCAAACTGACTCCAAATAAACAGATGCATTATTTTATTTTCTATTTCGTTTAATACTAATGCTATATGTTAGCTGACCCGTCCGATGTTGCCCGGAACCATGATACCTCAAATGAACCTTAAATTTGTATTATTTTATATCTTTAACTCGATTTTGTTTGAATTTCTGTTTTTAAATGAAAGCATTACGAAAAAAATAATCATCGAACCGAACGAAACTCAGCTTTGTGACTCCGGGGCTTCCGGCAGCGCATACACAGGCCGCTAACAGCATAAAAATGTTCCCAAATATTAACTTGGAACCGAAGGAACCCGCCCGGCAATGCCCGGGCCCGTGATAATAACCTGAAATGAACCTTAAATTTCTATAATGATTTTATAGCTTTAACTCGATTTTGTTTGAATTTCTGTTTTTAAATGAAAGCATTGCGAAAAGAATAATCAGCTGTAACAAAAAAAAAAAAAAAAAAAACCTCGAACCAAACGAAACTCTGCCTTGTGGTCCCGGAGCCAGCGGCAGCGCATACGCGAGCCGCTAATACCATGCAAAAATTTCAAAAAAATAACCTGGAACGGAACGAACCCGCCCAGCATTACCCAGGCCTGTGATAATAGCTTTAAATGCACCTTAAATTTGTATGGTTTTATAGCTTTAACTCGATTTTCTTTGAATTTCTATTTTTAAATGAAAACATCAAAATAATAATAATAATAATAATGATAATGATAATAATAATAATCACCTGTAACCAAAAAAAAAAAAAAAAATACCTCAAACAGAACGGAACTCGGGTTCGTCGCCCAGTGCCTGCGGCACGTATAATCAGGCCGCTAGTAACATGAAAAAATTCTCAAAAATTAACCTTGAACCGAACGAACCTCAAACTCGTGTGACCGCTGCCTGTGGCTGCGGCAACGTATAGCAGGCACACTACGCACGCACTGCAAAATCCACTTTTCTCCACCAGGGAGCACAGTATGTTGTATACGAACATCCCCAATCGCCTTGAATTTCCAAGACCTTTCAAATAAGGTGTGACATGGTGGTGTCAACTGCAAAGTTATTTAGTTACAATTTTCACCGCCAGGGGGCACAGTGTGTTCTATACGAACAACACCGAAGGTCAGTAAATATCAAGATCTTTAAAATAAGTTGTAACATGATAGGGTCTACTGCAAAATCACCTAGTTTCATTTTTAACCACCAGAGGTGCACTATATTGTATACAAACAACACCAATCAACATAAAATTTCAAGACCTTTATCAACAATCGCCTTGAATTTCCAAGACCTTTCAAATAAGGTGTCACGCGGTGGTGTCAATTGCAAAATCATTTAGTTGCACTTTTCACTGCCAGGGGGTGCAGCATGTTCTTTACGAACATCACCAACGGTCAGGAAATACCTTTAAAATAAGGTGTAACATGATATGGTCTACAACAAAATCACCTAGTTCCCTTTTTCACTACCAGGGGGCGCACTATATTGTATACAAACATTCCCAATCGACATGAAATTTCAAGACCTTTAAAATGAGATGCTACATGAGTGGGTCTAGAACGGATTTCCTTCTTAAAGTAATTTCCCCCTTCCTTAACCGCTCCAAATCTATTTTCCCCCCTTCAAAATCGAAAATTCCAAATTCGCAGAAAGTGATTTTTTAGTATTCGACTCTAGTCCCTATACGTACAATTTCTTCACCGTCAAGTAATTTGGAGCTGAGTTAAGATCGTAAACGTTTTTTTAACTCCTGCCCCCCCCCCCCCCCCACGAGGGGACCGTTCATTTTTTTTTATTTTTCTCTTTTCATAACAGACCTTTCTTTAGACACCTCAACCAAATTTTTACACCTAGCCGTTCTCTCAATTTAGTGGAGAAACCAAAAACATGTTTCAAATTAATATATAGATAATTTACTATTGTAAGGTGCGGAACTCAAAAATGAAGCTAATTTAGGGTAACATTATTTATTATTTACATTTATAGTTACACAATAAATATACAAAACATAAATTGAACTATTTACAGGGGTAAGTTAAAGGGGATTTGGTGAAATAATGGTAATATAGAGTCCCACACCCAACATGATGTGTTATCTTATGGTCGTGGGCCATTTCGGCTAACATCGACCACACGCTGCTTTCACTTCCTTCTCTGGAAACTGCTGGAATCCGAATGTTCTCTCTTTTGGGTCTCTCAGCCAAACGGGTCGCTAGGGGGTGCTGAGGTTTCGTAGCATAGGCGCGCTACACTTTAAAATTGATTTTTATTTTGTTTTGTTTTGTTTTATTAAAAATAAAAATAAAAATAAAAATAAAAATAAAAATGTATTTAAAGGATGTATTAAATTATTCAGAAACAAATTTAGTAAATTTTGATTTTGAAGCTTTATTTTTATTTTACATCTGTAATATATTACATGAAATACTAAAATTACAATATTAAATTGGGAATAAATTCTAGAGGTATTATTACATTGCAAACCTAATCTAGCCATCTTATTATTATTATTACTATTATTTATCTATTTATTAAGATAAAAATATCATTTATTATTAATTTATAAATTGGTTTACAAATAAAAATATATATTATAAAACCAATTTCAATATTATAATATTTAAAATGCTATAAAAAAAATGCTACCTTATTATTGTTGAACTATATTGTTGTTGTTAAAAATTAACTTTTGTAAATAACATTCTTTGCAGTCCAGGGGTAAATATCTTCTGGGCTTTTTTTTATCCCAGTATTTAAAATTTGTATTTGTATTTTTTTTTTTTTTTTTTTTTTTTTTTTTTTTTAATAGTTAATTGCTTGTATTGTAGAATACACTAGGAAACTATCGTAAATATTACTATTCGAAATTTATAGTGTGAAAAAAAAAAAAAAAAAAAAAAACTAATACGAAATAAAATCTGTTAGAATAAGTCCTATGAAATTATTACAGAATAAAATGAAAAAGCTGAAAATATTTGTTGTTAATATATAAATAAATAAATATCTCAAAAAATTAAATTACATTAAAATTATTATATTGAAATCTTTATTCCGAAGAATAACTTAAATAAATTTAAATATAAACAATATATTTTAACACATGTTCGTTAATTCCCTGTTTGGTATATTTTAAAATAAGATACAAAATTTAAAATAAAAGTTATCTTCTTTTGCATCTAACATTAAATATATTTGGGATTTCGAATTTTAACGTAAATCTTCATGAAAATATCCCGACTTTTAAAACTTTTAGTAATAAACAGACATTTAAGTAAATTTATGTGAAGAATTAAGTAAGTAAATACAAAAAAGAAATGTAATAATAAAATTCGTGAGGTGTTCTCTACAAATTCCAACTGGTACAATGGCCTCTCTCTGAGCTGTGGACATATCTATATCTATATAAGTAATATTTAATTTTGCCTTAAACACTATGTAGTAAATGTATTGTAAAATTTAAAGTATCTGATCTGGCTTTGACGTATTTATACATTTTGAAGTCTCCCGAATTTATTTATTTATTTATTATTATTATTATTATTTTTTTTAAGTAATGTTTACAGAAGTGTATGTTTGTTTGAATTCGTCTGATTATTTTTTTTTTATTTTTTAATAAGTTTTTTTAATCTATTAATTTACTAAAATGGCATTTTTTTTATGACTATGCCGAAAATATTTTTATAAATTTTCTGAAACAGAAATTTACATATTTTATATATTTTCACAATTTTCACAATATTGTAACATTCAATCTACGAAAAAAAGCTAATAAACAAACTTAAAAAAATGTATTAAATGGAAATTTTATCAACTTCACTTAATAAGTTCATCATAAAATGCTTTCTAACAGAGCAATTAAATTTATGCTACGTAATTTTGGAACTTTTAAATGAAAGTTATTATCGAAGCTTAAATGTAAGCATATAATTTTTCATTAAAAATTTGTGAAGAATAGTAACTTGATTTCTTTAAAGTATGAAAAGTTAATTTCCATGCATTAATAAACTGAATTTAATAGTTTCAGTATAATTTGCCCTTATTAATTGCTCTTTGACAAGGGTAATGGATTTTAAAGATAAAACGTTTAGAAACTTTGTACTATTAATTTACTTCATTTAAAATTTCTGAGATTATTAAAATGCCTATCTAGCATTACAATTTATTTCCTATTAAATATATTAAGTGTTATATGTGCAACTATGGATTGGATTAAACACCAACGTATATATGTAAATAAATAAATAAATATATATATATATATATATATATATATATATATATATATATCCGAATACGGATGACGAATAAAAACTAAAAACTTATTTCATCAATGGCCAAAAAATTATTTGTAACATAAAATAAATGTCTAAGAGAAAAGCAATTACACTTATAATAAACTATTACAATTATAATAATAAAAGATAAAGGCGATAATTTGAAATTTTAAATTTTTTCTAGTATAGCGATCTTTTTTTTTTTTTTTACATTAATTTTAACGTTTTATCAAATGATAGGCATCAGTTTAGTTTGATATTGCAATAATGAATATACTTATAAAGCTAGTGCTATATTTTAACAGTTAAGTAAAATCATTTTATTAAAAATCACTGATAAAATGCTGAAACATAGCAACAAATTTTAAAATATATTTTTTGCAACATAAATCAGCGCATTATTTTAATGAAACTTTCATCTTCATTTTAAACAGTGTAAATTTCCAAAAACACAGGAAAAAAAGGAGCAAAAATACTCAAAACTGAGTGAAATTTTGTCAAATTTGAATATGTCACATAATCAAAATAGTTCCGAAGGTAATGAATTGGCATCTAAGAAATTCACGTGCTCATTATTGAGTATATAAACGTAGTCAAAAATTGACATCGACTATCGTGAATCCCAGAACCTCAAACATAGATTTTGATTGATGTATTCTTCCGCTGATCAGTAGAAACCACTACGAAAAATAGTTATGTTGATTTGAGCGACTAAAATTTGTGTTTGAAATCTTTCTTTTTAAATTTGTAGAAATTATATTCAAGAACTTCTTTTTGTTCAGCGTTTTAGTAACAAATTATGATGTCAACATATACTAATTTTAAAACATGTGATATATCAAAAAGGAGAAAAGTATGTTTTCCTCTCGAAAAAAAAAAAAATAAAAATAAAATCGAAATGTTTATGTCTATTTGTTCATTTGTGAACACTTCATCTTTAACAGTGCGTTCACTGTTAAACTGTAACTATAAAGACTGCACATATGTATGTATATACAACATTATACTCTATACCTTTAATGTTTACATTTAAATACGTCAGAAAAATGTATTGCTGGATGTTCATTAAGAGGTATGACGGTTTGGTTTGTTTTCTTATTAGTTATGTACTATTAAGTTTTGCTAGAAAATTTACTAATTTCTATAAGCATTCGATAAAATGTATCACCAAGAACAGTTTAATAATATTGAATAAATTACCTAAAAATTCAATTTAAATAATTAACAAAAGCAAATGAAATTTCTTTGTAAAGAAATAGGATTATTAAACACATAATAAAAAGCTTAGTACGCAAAAATTAACAAAGAATTAATTAAATAAACATAAAATTTAATAGAAAAAAGCTCTTTATGTTTTGTTTTTTACTGCATTTTTGTTTAATAATCCCAATAAACTAAAGTACACATTCAATAAGATTTAATAATTTTACAATATATTGCCATTACAGATACTTCTAAGAAAGGAATTTAGAATTGCAAAAAATATTTATTGAGTTGTCACTGATTGTCACGCCATGGATTATAACATTAAGTCCGTACAACGACTTCTATTATTTCGTTTTTTTTTTTTTTTTTTTTTTTTTTTTTTGCCGTAAAAATAACTATTCTTTGCATATTTGTATAACTTATATTAAATAGATATTTAAACATGACTTCATAATTTACAGTTTGCCTTTTTACTCATCTCATTTAAATTCTGTCATATTAAACATTTAAATGCTTAAAGCTACTTTTTCTATGACTAAAAAAAAAAAATTAAACATTAAAAATTAAAATATAAAAATATAAAAATATAAAAATAAGATTAAAATTTCATCTTAAGCAATAATACTCACGCATATTATATATGTTTAAATATACGCAAGCACGAATTAATTTCATTAACTTTGAACATGAGAACAGTTTTATTGCTGCATATACAAATGAAATAAACAGCTATTAACGCATTGGGTTTAATGTCATTAGAAACAGAGCAAAGCAATATTCGGTAGAAAATGACATCACGTCCATATTTCTATCTTTTTAGATTTCCGCTTTATGACACATTCCTTTCATTTTACTCTTTTTCTGTACGACATAGAATCAAATAAGTTTTTATAAAACTTCTATTATTTGTTATAAATGGTTTTGCTCTGTAATTTAACAATTTCCTACGTAAGGAACACACATTTGTATTATTCACATTATAACAGAATAATTTTGTAATTTTTATTATATTTTTAATTTAAAGGATATTAATTCACGTAAAAGAGAAATATTTCTGTCTGTCTTTCTCTTTCTCTTTTCCTTCTCTGTTCATTCATTCTTTCTTTATTTTTGTTTCTTTTATTCAACAGCTGTTAAAATAGTTACATTATTTTGAGTTTTTTAGAACTGCGGGTACTTGTATTTTATATTAATGTGGGTATTTGTACTCTTTTTAAGAAAGTTACGTTTTTTAGCGAACATTGTTTAATTTCCGAATGCTATTTGTGACTTTTACAATGTTTTAAATTCATAAGTAATATAAATTGTGAAACTACAAAACCAGACTGGCTTTTTAAACTAGCGAAGATATTACAAAAGAATAATTATCTATTTATATATAATTTAAAAGTGTTTGTATAATACAACTTTCTTATTTCTATCAAAACAAGAAACTTATGGTTTTCGTTCATTTCTCGTATCAATTTATCTTCAGCTCAAAACAGTTTTCGCTCTTTATTTATTTTTTTTTTTTTGGCAAAGATTCAATATTAAAAGAACTTAACTAGTTTAACACAATTCCAGCAAATTTCCAATAAAATCTATCAATGTAACTGAATATTTTTGTGTGGTCCTTTAAATATAATTATAATCAAACAGCAATCTATAGAAAGCATGATTTTCTGCATATGTATAATATATTTAAATTTTATTAAACTTTGTTGAAATAAAAATTATTAATTTGGTTTATAGAAATACCTCTCATAGAACAAATGATTTGATATACATTCAGGTTTCCTAGTACAGGTACAAGTGCCGGTATTTACTCCATTTTCCATAGCAAACATCCAATAGTGAATTTCAATAACGTATTTCATTTTCACTGAATTTTGCGTAAAATAAAGGAGCTAAAAAATAGTTCATAAACATACCTCTCGTAGAATACAATGCTTTGAAATAATTTTGTGTGTTCCTGTAAATAATCTAGTAGAGGTATTCATTCAATTTTCAATAGGGAACATCCGATAGTGAACATGAATATCATATATCAGTTTCAAGAAATTCCATGGACATTTACAGGAGTTAGAAAGCGGAAAGACACACAGACGAACAGACGGACAGATACCCGAAGTCACGAATACTTTTCAACCTTATTGGGAAGTATTAAAAACATTTAGAAAGTGATAAAAATGCTTAATATAATCGAAAATATAATTCCAGATAATTTTCGATGATACTCATTTAACAGGCAGATGGGCCGACAAACAGAAAACGTTATTAACATTAATGACAAAAGTCATGTTAATGACCAAAATCATTAACATTTCCAACCATGCTGGAAAGTGTTACAAAATGTTAGAAAGTGTTGAAAATGCTTAATACAAATAAAGATGCAATTTTCGCAAACTTCCAAAATTATCCTGAAATGTAACTGAACATTTTTGATTGACCTTGTATATCTTAATACTATTCAATCTATGTTCTACAGAAAGCATTCTTTTGTGCATGTGAATAACATATTTTAATCTCATTAATATTTTAACAACGTAAGATTAATAAATATTGGTTTATAGAAATACCTCTCATAGAACGCATTCCTTTAGAATGCGGTAACCAGTAGTGGTATTTATTTCATTTTCGATAAAAAGCATCCATTAGTGAACTTGAATAACATATTTAAATTTCGTTGAGATTTGTGTAAATCTAATAAAGTATGGTTTATCTAAATCCCTCTCATAGAAAGCAATGCTTTGGAAAACTTTCGGGTGTCCCTGAAAACAAACCATGGGATTTACGTGCTACATTTTCGACAAGGTACATTCAATAGTGATCCTGAATAACATATATCATTTACAAGAAATTCCATAGATATTTACGGGAGATAGAGCACGGACAGGCAGACAGACGGATAGACTGACGGACAGACAGCCAAACTGGAGTCATTAAAACTTTTCTACCTTGTTGGAAAATGTTTAAAACAGTAGGCGAGTTTAAGTATTATAGACGATTGATTGCAGACGATTATTATAGACGATTGATTGTTTAAGTATTATAGACGATGCGTGGCTCATATGTCTGGGTGAAGTGCTACCTGTTGGAGTATTTCTGGAGGAACCGAACAAGTTTTTACACAAGTTTTAAATAAAAACACGAAAATCAGTCTTAGTGGAAATTTTGTACAGATTAACTTAAAATAATTAAGTGTGGATAGATGTAAGTAATATAGTCAATTGATTAGACGTAGGTCGCATGTCTGGGTGAAATGTCATCCGTTAGAGTCTTTCTGGGGAATCCTAGCAGATATTTACTCGAGTTTTGTAGAGAAAAACAATCGTCTCTCTTTTGCCTCCAAGTTAGTAGCACGTGTTTTTCATCTGAAAAAAAAATTGCTATGTCCTTTTGAAATCGGCAGTGTTTTCATAATTTTATGGTGTATGGTGAATTTTTATAAGTTTATATAATATACGAAAACTCCAAACAGATAGACATAAAAACGTGACCTAGAATTAAACATTCCAATTATTCAGCTTTGAGAGCTCATATGAAACGAACAAAAAGTCATTTTCTGAATCCTAAAGAAGAAATATAAATTTTCGACCTGAATAGCAAAATATCCTGGATAGACGAACTGTTCGAGAATAATTTCTAGATTATATTTTTTCGAAATGGTGAAACATTATTATGAATATTATGAACGATATGAATCCTTTGTTTTGCGAAAAATTCTCACTTGGTTACTTAGAATTAGATGATAAACCGAATTTATAGTTGCTAAAACTTCACTCTTGTGTTCGCAGTTCTTAGAGAGATTTTTTAAATACGTTTGAGCAAGATAATATGGAATCTCGCACTGGAATTCAAATAGTGGCTTTTGGAATTCACTAGCAAATTAAACCAAAATTTATACGGATGACATTGAACTATTCTTACAAAAGGCACAATTTCGTTTTTAGATGTCAGTCACTTTTTTTTTTTTTTTTTTTTAAGCAAATTATATTTTAAAACGTTCAGATAAGAAGTAGTGTTTTAACTAGTTCAAAATTGAGGTACATTTGTGAGGTCGAGACTGTAGTAGTTCACCACAGGTTTGGTTTGAAATGATGCTGTATCCAGCAAAGTAATCAGTTGGGATAGTTAAAATGCCTCGGCGGATGTAAATAGGCGATGTTTTAGGTCGGAATAGTTTTGTGTCAATATAGCGCTGCAACGAAGGAAATAAGTGTCGAGGTGTAGACGAATGTGAAGGGGTTCTAAAATTTGGTGGAAATGAAGAGAAGGGAATTTGGTGGAAGGAAGTATAAGTAGGAAATTATTTTCGTAAAGTATGGGGTGTGTAGTGGAGTTTTGCTGGACGTCTGTCTACGCTATGATTTAGGGCTTAGCGCCTGTATTAAGTTATATTTCGATAGTTCAGATCGAGTGCTATTAAAGCTAATTATAATAATTTGAGGAGTGCTGATATACGGTGGTGTTAGTACTAGTTAATAGAAAAGTGAACAATCCGGGAATCCGCTGATTTATTTGAAGTTCACGTCAGCAAAGGAATAGAGTACATCCGTCGCAAAACCTCTGCTATATTATGTGGTGAGATATTTGAAATTATCTAAATTATGTCTTATACATATTTGTTAAGTATTTAAGTCGGCTGATTGAGTTACGTTATACCAGGTCAACCGTCCATTTATTCTAGTCGTATAAACTCTTAGTTTCATTTGACATTTGAGTCTTGGGCAATTCTTATTTACTACTTAAGATAGTTAAGTTAATCTTTGAGGAATGATGACCACCAATTCCTTGCACATTTAACATTAAATAGTTTGTTAATTTCAAATCTACGAAACATTTCGAAAAAAAAAAGGAACCAATAAATATTTTTTTCACTTCACTTCTAATCGTTCTGAATTATAATACATCCATTAAAAACTAGAATTTCAAAGAAAATTCGAATTTGATAAATTGTAACTTTATCGCAAATAAAAACATGTCAGTACAATTTTTAAACTAAAACAATTTTTGAACTCCATTTTTTTTGTAATGTTATATTTTACTTCATTAGCTTTATTTTATTGTAATGCTAATAAAAAATAACATTTTATTCTGTTAGTAGATTATCAAAATAAATGGACCACCTGAGAGTCAGCTGGAGATTGTCTGAAAATTTATGTTTCGTTAACATCATTGTAATGCAGATATATGATCTCATAAATTTCAGAAACGAAAAAATGCTAGTCAAATGTGTGGTATAGTACATTTTTCTTTTACAAATTTGTGCATTGACATATGCAGGAAATTTCGTGAGAAATACATTTCAGTATAATACATTGTTTCTCATTTTTTTTCACATTTCGAAATAAGTAAGATAACGTTGGGAGCGTATTTCACACACAAAATGTATTTAAATATTTATGTATTTTGAAAAAGACAGAACATTTAATAATTAAGATGCTGATTTTTTTTTCTTTTTTAATGATTAAAATAACACCAATAAATGCAGATGAACAGTTTAATGAGTTTTCCAATGTGAAATATCCTTTTTAAATTTAATATAAAAAAATATAATTTAATTGAAATTAGTTGAATATAAACATCGATGCTTTGTACACACATACACACATATCACGGCAAACATTATTAAGATTCTGTAATAAGATAAAAGCAGAGATAAATACATTCGTTATACAGATTATATATATATATATATATATATATATATATATATATGTATATATATATATATATATATATATATATATATATATATATAACGTTGTGTATTCAATGAACGCTAAATTAATGGTTGCCAAAATGTTTGATATTTTGAGTCAATGAGTAGCGTACACCTCAAACGTTTCAATGAATACTTGGAAATTTGTACTAAGAATATATACGCAGAAAACATCTAACTTGAAATCAAATGTGAGCAGAAAATCGTATTAAAAGAATGAGAAAAAAATGAAGATAATAGCTTACCTAGAAGATTTAACATCATCATGTATGCATTCATGAAAAATTGGTCACTATTCATTCTATTTTTGTTATTCTTTCTATCAATAATTTATAATAAACAATGTGAGAAACAATATGTTAAAATATGTAAAAAAGAATTATTGCAAATGACATATGACAAGTATATTTAAAAATACCTGTAACCTGAATATGCAAGACATGTATAATTTATCTAATGCTTAATAATATATAACATATAAAAAATATAAACCATTATTTGTAAAATAACTATTATAGGAAATATGTAATATTTATTTACTTAATTAAGATAACAAAGATAAAAAAGTTAATTTAAAAAATGTTTTAATTTCTATATTTACGCATTTTTTAATTATTTTCTCACAACGAAGTATAAGAAAATATAAAGAAAATTAATGTTTCATTAAATATTCCTTTTATTATGATTAATTAAACTCCATAAATATGTCTCAATTAACTATTTTTTTGTTTATATTCAATTTATTCTGTTAATTTGTATATACTTATTAATTATTGAATTTAAAACATGTATTTATCTTCGCGCTTAATTTCCAATACTCAAAAGAAATTTATCGTGCATGATACAATAAAATGAATATAAAAAAACAGTTTATTTAGCTGCAATTAAACGTATGTAAACAAGTTTCTAGTCCATTGAACTAGTGCGAAAATCATTTTGAGGTAATGAAGCTCTTTCATCAAATTATTAAACACACTATTCTTCTAATTGCGGTTTTAAAAGAGGGAATTAATATTTAAGCAAAATTGTTTGTTTAATAATTTGAAGTAGCATTTAATATTTTTAAATGACGTTTATTAATTTATATATATATATATATATATATATATATATATTTATTTATTAAATCTTAATTTTGTTTCATAATAATCCTAATAACACACTTGGTCAAAATACATCCTGACGATATCCACAGAATGTCCATTAACGTCCTTTTCATTCATAAGACATCCTCAGGATGACATTTGGAGAACATGTGCTGTTAAGGAAGAAAGTCTTGGTTAACTCAATGGTAAAATATTAAAAACAGAAGTCTGAGATGTTTTTTTTTTCCTCTTCACGTTGGTGTGTTTTTCGGACGTGTTTTTAGATTATGATTAAGAAAAATATATAAGTAAACTTTATATCACGCGCAATTTTGACAGAAAAACAATTTGGTTGACAAGTATCAACTTAAAACTCCACTTCCTCAACTTCCTAACTCAATTATTGCTGAGAAAATCTAGACGTTGTGAGTGAAGAACAAATAATGCGATTCTATAAAGACATCAAAGAAATGGAAATGAAGTATTAGGTTTTGTGGAAAGTTAGCATTTTAGCAGACTTATGTTGGATGATGCATAAGGAGTGTCATCAAGCAGTAGTGAAAAAATGCTAAACACAGCTTCGTTGTGAAGAAGGAGAGACATATATTATAGCCTCTGGTAAACTCTTCGTTATTCTTATCTTGGGATGTAATAGGAAGGGAAAAAAAAGCCTGTATGTATTCAATGTATTAAGAAACATTGAAACTACCCAAAGATGTGAAAAAGAAAAGAAAGAAAGGTAGAAAAGAAAAGAAAAAAGAAAGTTAGGGGGAAAAAGTAATATTTTGCAGACCTGTGTAAATTTTTCTGTTTGCATCGAAACTAAGTTATTGCTGTGTTTCTTACTTTCTTAATTTATTTTTTCATTATTTTGTTTCATCTTTTTCTGTTTTATGATATATGGGAAAAATATACGTTTCTGTTGTTAAAACAGAATTTAACAATTTCATCTTAAATTATTTTTACAAGTTTATTTAAAAGACTAAAAGTATTATTTTGCATTTAATTTGTAAAACATGAATATGAGTTAATGACGGTGTAAATCTAACGACGTACGCTGTTATCACTCTGATTTCAAAGTTATTTAAGAAACATAATATTTCAAAGTAATAACAAAAACAATTATAGCTGATACTAAAACAGTTAGCAACTCTATTACATACATCAGACGTACTTTATCCGACGTATATATTTTAATACACTTAATCGATTTGTTTCACAAATTATTGTAAAAAAAAAATAAATAAATAAATAAATAAATAAAGTAAAATAATTATCTAGATATGTATTGAAAATTTGAGTGCTTAAATTACTAATATTTTTGTTTAAATAAATAAACATATATATTATTTTTTTTATGTTTGCGAGTGTGGAAATTTCAGCAATACAAAATAAATATATGCCATTTTTTTTTTTTTTTTTTTTTCATTTTTCGAAATTTTGTTACTAAAAATAGCAAAATTACTTGAAATAAAATATTTATTTCTTATTTAATAAAATAAATGATAGTATATATTTAATTATATAGTTATTTTTTACTAATATTATCAAATTCTAAATTGATCACAATTGGAAATGTAGAATTACTTCGTTAATAAATACATAAAGATGGATAGAAATGTGTCACTGTAAACTAATGTTTAATATATATATATATATATATATATATATATATATATATATATATATTAGTCAAATATGAAATACAAGCTTGAATTAGTTTATTAATAAAAATTTAATTACATATTATAAAAATACGACTAATTAGTAGTTTGTAATAATTAAACAGCGCTCAAAATAATTAATAAGAAATAGATCAACATAACATTTCTTAAAAATATAATTAAAAAAATCGTATCATACTTTTAAAATTAATTAATTATTAGCTTAATAAAACTAGAAAATACATAAGAAAAGATATAAACTGAAATCTTTAGAAATACTCATTATATATGCATAATTAATCTCATAAATATAAGATTTTTTTTTTTTTTTTTTTTTTTTTAATTTAGGTGTATCTTCTTAATAATTATTAAAACTTCTGTTCACATATACTTAAACATGAAACTGTAAATGCGTTTAATTATCAATATTCGAAAGAAATTTATTGCGTAAATTCAAATTATTACATTAATATATGAAATTTCATTAACAGTCATTAAATCTAAACTAACAAATTCAAAATTATTGAACTATTAAAGAGAACATTTTAGTTAATGAATCTCTTTAATCGATTAATTAATTGTAGTATATATACATATATATATATATTTATTTATTTATTTGCGATTTTATTGGAATTATGCTATAAACTATCCAATAATTATGCTGGCAACATAATTATATCTTAAAAATTTTGAGATTCACTACAAGAAAAAAATACTGTTTATAAAGTTATTTATATTTTTCCTTGTGTTTTATGAAAAACATAATTTTTCTTATCTTTATATTATTTTTCATAATGCAATACCATTAAAATTGGCGAGATAATAGTAATTTAATGCTGTATTACATTTAATTTTGTCTAACGTTAAAATTATAGGCGGTTTGTATCGCCAAAGTATATGAATACAAATTTTAACCTTATTATATGTTTTATGTATAAATTATTATATATACAAACTGTTTTCTACGCTAAAAAATAAAAGAGGAAAACATCATATTATGTGATACTTACACGATTTTCTCTTACCCTAAAACTTAATACTATAAATGTAGATTGGAGATTAAGGGGATGCTAAGTATTGTTCTGTAAATCTGCGTTTAAAATATCAAATTAAGCTTCGGGACAGATTTATTTGACGGGATACTGTTCCCCTCAACCGGAGTTTGATTATTTTACCTACATTTATATAGGATTAAAATCTGTTATTAAATTTAAAACTTCATTTAAAATTATTCTTACAAATTTCCTACGCAACAATCCTTGAAACTTTTCAATCTTGCTCAAATATTTGAAGTAACAAACTTACATTAAATTCAAAATAGAACATTTGAATTACCTGAAATTGTTTCTTTTTAAGTTATTCGGGTAAGAGACAAAAAGAAAGTTCAAACGTTTAAAACTTTACTTTGGAATTCAATAAATCTCTAAACGTGAAAATATACGCAAGCAATGAATATTTAGACTAAAAAATACTTTATTTACTGTATAAGTTTGAGAAAAATATTCCAATTTCAAAGTAGCTTTACTGGAAAATTAATTATAGTAAAGAACTTCACAAATTACATTCAATGAATTTGTACTTAATTATTGGAATTCCTGTATATTATCTAAAAATTGTGTACACACCACATGATACTCATAAGTATGATCCTATATTAATAACACACATCACAACCTGAGAAAAGTAATGCCCATTGTATTTTAGTTCTTTTAAGTGGTACTGTGAACGAGCGGTAAATTATTACCATATTCTACATGAAAATTTTTCACAGATATAAAAATATATACATTCATTTCTTTCGGTTTAGTGTAATACATATATGCAGAAGCAACTTACCTGCAATTTTCATAATAAACGTAATGTATTTTAATTCCTTTTAGTACCGTTGTACCCGAACCATTTGCTTGATGCCAACAAAAGGTTTATTGAGGCATCCCTATGAGACACATATTTAGAAAACCGAGTTTGAAATTGCTGTCATTTGTTCTTAAGTTATAATTATAACAGTCTTACACACATCCAGGGAGAGAGAGCGAACAACCGCTAAAACATGCTTTTAGGATTCATGAAACCCTAGAACATGTAAGTATGATAAAAACTTAGTTTTGAAAATTTGACAACAAAAATGCTTTCTCTACCATTTATATGGGTAAGAGAAATTAAAAAAGGCGATTATATTTTCGGCATTAATATAAAAGTCTTGAAAAATAATTTTGCGTATGTTCATTTATAAAAGTATCAGAAAATTCAGAAAAAGAAAGAGTAAAATAAATAAATAAAACAGTTTTTTTCTTAAAGTTTTAAAACCTTATTTCTGAATTTTGATATCCATCATGCTGGAATTTTTTGTTTTCTGTTAATTCAGATCAACAATGAACGAGATGTAAATAAAAGGTTTGCATTATATAAATATGACTTATTACCGTAATAATATTTTACTTATTAACAAACATTATTATATTAATAAATGTTTTTTTTTTTTTTTTTTTTTTTTTTTTTTTTTTTTATATATATATATATATATATATATATATATATATATATATAGTGCCGCATATATTATTAAAGGTTTTACATTTTATTTTTTTTCCTCTATTTTGCCTAATCTTGATCTCATACATATATATATATATATATATATATATATATATATATATAAGATTACAAGATTCAGATTTACATTAGTGAGGTCTTTTTTTTTTATATCGCATTAGTGCTACTTAGCGACTGTTTGGGACTCCCCTTAAGGGTTTCCCGGACACATTCCATGAAAACGCTACACGGACAATAAGGTTGCCCCGCTTCGATGATCCTCTAAAAGTACCAGATGACAATCTTTCAGAAATGTTTTAATTTGTGGTCAAGCTAAAATTAATGTATTTGATTTTTTTTCTTCCAAATCTTAACTAAATCTATATCCACACTGCAAGAAATACATTAAACAGTTTATTACACTCAAGATGTGATAGGTCCATTTACTTCTTGAACAATGACCTTATATTATCAAAACAGTTAAACGAATTTTATTTGGCACTCCAGAATGTTATTAGCATTGCTTTACAATGCTTATGTAGTTATATTATTTTTTATATGGTGTCTAAATTATAAGGAAAAGAAAAAAAATACAAGAAAATTTCATTTATGTGGTTGTTATATGAACTTATTTTGAAAACTATTAGAATTTACATTGGCTGCTTTTCACTAATTGATAAATATTTCTAAAGCTTTTAACTTTTTTTGGATCCCACTGCATGAATATAAATAAAATGGTATTCTTTTATATTACAACTCCACATAAAATACTATTTCATTTGAATTATCTTCCCTGTAATAAATACACATCTTAAAAATTTGTATTACAAAAGTGTCTCTTTTATACTGCAAATAAGTGAAAATAAGAATAATGTGTTAGAAAGAATCTTTATTATTCAGACGTTCCTAATAGCTTATATAATGGTAGCCATATTTTATGACAAATATTTTTCTCACTTTCTCTTGAATAATATATCATAAATGTAGCAATGAGCCATCTTTCACGATTAAAGTATGTGTTGGGAGAGTAAAAACAGTTGTAACAAATTGAAATTTTTCTGGATTTATTCCAAACCCAAATCTTTAAATTTTTCATTCGTCGTTATTCACTATTGTGTATTCCATTCTGTATAAAGACTATTTGACAACTATTTTTGATTTTATGGCGTTTTAAACCTAATAAATATTTCGATAAAACAAAATAAAAAAGACTTAATTATCCATAGTTTAAAATATTATATGTTATTTTCAAAGAGGTAATAACCGTAAACTTATAAATAATTTTTAAATATTTATGCAGCTGTTACAGGTGAAATAACGAAATGTCTAAATTTATATAATATATATTTATATATAGTGTAACCACGTTTCCTACGCCTAGCAGTGAGGACGAGTCGAAAATCTTGGAGGGTTTCCAAGTTGACCAACAGGTTTGAATTTAGTAAGCATCCAGTCATTCGGTATTCCCTTATCGCTTATTTTCTCTCAACGAAAAGCTTGTCTCCCCTATATTACTAGTGAACTCGTTGAAGCCGCACTTGCGCAGAGGCTTCTATGGTCGCAAGAAATGTAGTTAAAGACTATTTATATAATATCAACAATAAGTTTAGGAATGAAATATTTTTAAATATTTCGAAATTAGTATTAGTTCCCCATCATACTATAGGTATGGAGAACTTAGGAAATCGTGAAAATTTTCGACCTCAGTATTTGACTTTTTTACACGTTTTCAGGTGTGAGGAATACGAAAATGACAAAATTTGTATGGTGTCTGTCTGTAGGGTGTCTGTTAGTGTGTTAGTCTGTTAGTGGGTTAATGTGTTAATGTGTTAGTCCGTTAGTCCGTTAGTTTGTTAGTCTGTGTACACGATATCTCACGAAACAATTTTCGCAGATAGGTCAGATTAGTTTTAAAATATTACTTTCGACACTGGAAGGAACCCTATTCATTTGCAACATTCGAATTAAAAAACTTAGTAAGTTATTAGAAATTTACGATTTTCATGGGAGAATAGGACAAAAACATCGGAGAATAGGACAAAAATCCGCTTAAACGTGCATTAAATGGAAACTTTTTACTGTGAAAATGTCAGACAAGTTTTAAAATATCAGTTTTGATGCCGGAATGAACATCAATAACTATAAATTTGCTACTTTGAAAATTTCGCAAGTTACTGGAAATTTACGAATTTCTTAACATGGCAGTATAGGGCGAAATTTTACATAAACGTCAATTTCGAGAGATATTTTCATCGTAAAGATGTCAGACTACTTTTGAAATATTATTTAGGACACTGGCATGAATATTTATGACTATGATTTTTCCAATATAAAATTTCGTAAGTTATTGGAAATTTACGAATTTCTTAACATGGCAGAATAAAACAAAATTTCACATAAACGTCAATCTTGGGGGATGTTTTCATCGTACAGATGTCAAACCACTTTCGAAATATTATTTAGGATACTGGTATGAATATCATAGACTATGATTTTTTTTAATTTAAAAAATTCGTAAGTTATTTGTAATTTACGATTTACTTAACATGTCAGAATAAAGCAAAATTGAGCATAAACTTCCATTTTGAGGATCATAAATACATTAGACAACTTCAAAATTACGTTTATGATATTTGTTTCAACATGATTGAATACAAATATTCTAATAGAAAAATTTCGTAAATTATTTGTAATTTGCGATTTTATCAACATAGCGAAATTGTAAATTTTTCATATAAATATGAATTTTGAGGATTATTGCATTGGAAATAGTAGGTTGAAAACTAAACAACGGAATTGACCCTGATAAAATAAATTAATAAGTTAGAATAACGTAAATATATCGAAGTGAACGATGGATAGCCTATTAGGCGGGGATTTCATTCTGTCACTGCATCAAGCTTTGGACAAATTCATTTCTTTTAACATGATTATAATATGTCTCACACTAGAAATTTACGAGAACATAAATATGATGGGGAACTAAGCAGAGTCCACCTATGCCAACTAGTTTTATTAACAAAAAGCTATATATAAAAAATGCCATCCTTTTGTTGATATTACAATTAATAATTACCGTTTTGTATTAAAAACATAAAAATATTCAGATATTTTAGAATGAATTTTCTACAATTAGTCCAACATTTGCATTGTATTATAAAATTTCAGAAATAGTTTTATATGCATTTAAATACGTCAGAATTGAATATTGTATAAGCTATAGATAAATACATTATCACTCTGTTTGCGATACTCGTGCCTACTTTGTCTGTTTGATGAAGAGTCTAGTATTCTTTCTACCCAAAACGATTGTTTCAAGTTCTTGTGTTTTATGGTGTTTATTCAAAATTTTGCATCAAATGTGACCCCAGTAGAAGTCCTTCTAAGACATTCTCATAAGCTGGAGTGCCCTTTGCTAGTACATTCTAGAAACACCTGATAAAATTCTAGAGAATTTTCCTACACTACCATTATATTTTTAAGGCGAGATTTAGTAACTATAATTCTAGATTATGAACCAATTTTTGAAATTAAAACGAGGATTTTTAGTAATACAAATGATTCACAATATAATACATCGTTTCAAAATGTAGAAAAGTTAGACTAGACATTTTCAGTTATTTCATGAATTAATGTTTTTTGTTTACCTTGTACGTATAACTCAAAAGTCGGGATATAGAAAAATATCATTTATTCGTTCTAGATAATGAGCAGACGTTAAACCCAAGCTGCATTTTCGGCAGTGTAAATCTTACCGTCACCAGTGTAGACGAGGGTTTGCAACCAAAACTGTAGTTTGCGTTTAGTATTTTTAAATTGGAATTTTCAACGTTGTGTAAATATTTATATTTCTGTTCAAAGTCAAGTCAGGCTATACATGAGAATTAAACTTTTCTGACAAGGAAACATTCAAAAGGTGTCGTCTTCAAAAAACATTGAGAAAAATTTATGTGATTCTACTCTGCATAAAATACCAGAAAGTGAAAAAATTATCGGGAGATGAATTACAGCGACCACAAAAAATATCAAACTTAAGCATATTTAGCGATTTCACACTGTTAGGCGATTGATTTTGAGTATTTGACGGAGAAGCAAAACACGGTTCTGTTCGTACACGGCAATCTCGGTACTATCAAATATATCGCCTAACAGCGCTAAATCGCTAAATATGCTTGATTTTAATAATTTTTTGTGGTCTCTGTAATTCATTTCAGCCAATACTGTTTTCGCTTTCTGGTGTTTTATGAAGAATAGAATCACACATATATATATATTTTTTTTCAATATTTTTTGAAGAAGAAATCTTTTGAATGTTTCCTTGTGAGACGAAAATATTTGGCAGTTTCCAATAAATAACTTATATTTGTGGAACTAGAATTATTATAGCAGAATATAGAAGAAAGTTTTGCAGCCGCAGCAATGTAGTAATTTCTTCTTGTTTACTAACATGTTTCTACAGAATTATGAAAATTACACATTTTTATACAGAAGTAACTATTATGCAAAATAAGGTTATTTGTAAATTTCCTTATATACCGGGTGATCCAAAAGTCAGGACGAAATTTAAAAATGAATAATTCGAAAACGATTCAAGATACAAAGATACGATTTGCACCAAACGGATGAAAAATAAACCGGGTTTTGTGTGGCAACGAAAAAAAGAATAGTTCTGTTGGCGACCAACAGATGGCGCTATAGTGTTATATTTCACCAAAAGATGATTTACAAATGAAAAACTTACAAGTCAGCTTAATTACAGTTAATTATTACTACTACAGTAACTGTTCAATGTGCTGTCCACCATTCAGAAGTAAACTGTGAGACGACTCACCGAATCGTTCACAGCATTTAGTAGCATTTCTTACGTTATGGCAGAAACGTTTTGGCGGATGGCATCTTTCCGTGCTGCTAGTGTTGCCGGTTGGTCGCGGTACCCTTTTGACTTCAAGAATATCTACAGCCAAAAGTCACAGGGTGTCAAAACGGGAGATCTTGGAGGCCATGCGTGATTAAAGTAGCGACTGAGAATACGATCCCCCCCAAATGTTGAGCGTAGCAGGCGTTGTACAGGCAGAGCAATATGAGGTGGTACTCCGTCTTGCATAAAGGTGACTGTTTGGAGTGCCTGTCGTGCTTGCAATTCAGGAATAATGTTGTTCTGTAACAGTGCTGTATATCACTGACCAGTTACAGAAAAAGTTTTGAAACCCGCTTGTGTGACTTCCTCGAAAAAAAAAGGAACAATTATGAAATCAGCAGTGAAGTCACACCAGACTGTCTCTTTAGGCTGTTGCAAGGGTACCTCAACAAATGCATGTGGATTTTCTGTGGCCCACACTCGACAATTGTTGATATTAACAGCACCAGAGAGTGTGAAATGCGCTTCATCTGTCCAAAGCACAGTGTGAAGCCAGTCGTGCTGCTCTTCCATCTTATTAAATACCAAATTCGCAAAATCTCGGTGAGAGTCGAAGTCAGGAGGTTTCAGTTCTTGGTTATGTTGCAACTTGTAGAGATACCGTTTCAGAGTTATTCGCAGTGCTCTCCAGACTGTTCCGTACGACACTCGTGTCTCCCTCGAAACTTCTCGAGCACTGCATTCCCCATGTGCAGAAACCGCCGACATGGATTGAACCATCTGCTCCACTGTCGTGTCAACAGCAGCGGCTGTTGAGGGACGTCCACTTCTTGGACGTGACGCCAAAGAACCTGTAGCTTCAAATTTCTTTATCATTTTGTTCATTGCAGAAGACGTTATTGATCCTTTGCTATCTCGTATACCCTTCATGTAGAGATATGCTCGCAATGCCGCAGTGGCAATTTCCGAATTCTTATAATAAAGTTTAACTAAGAGGGCTTTCTCAACTATGGACAACATTTCGATGCATATAAGTTTCGACTACCATTACCAGCTGCAGTTGCTCTTTTTTATATCGTTTGTTGCTTCGTATAATCCTACATCAGAAATCTGACAGCGCCATCTGTTGGTCGCCATTTTTTTCCGTTGTCACACAAAACCCGGCTACTTTTCCATCCGTTTGGCGCAAACCGTATCTATGTATCTTTATTAGTTTTCGAATTATTCATATTTAAAGTTCGTCCTTACTTTTGGATCACCCGGTATATGAACCGAGAGACAAAAAGATAGGTACAAAGGGTTTTTTCTTTGATTTTTCATAAAATAACATTATCAAAATTGTGCTTATAATTTATTATCATCATAAAATAACACTATTCCCGGACTAAATTTTGTTTTAAGACTAATTTAGAAAAATTTGAAGACTAAAATTTTCCTAATTTAAGACTACACACAGCGACAAAAAGATAGGAACAAAATGTTTTTTTTTTTTTTTTTTTTTTTTTTTTTTAATTTTGAATATGATTATTTTGAATATGATTCAAATATTTAATATTTTTTTAATATGATACTATTTTGTTACGATAATAAAAAATAAAACTTTGTTCCTATCTTTTTGTCGCGGTCTGTCGTCTTAAATTAGAAACATTTTAGTCTTTAAACTTTTCTAAATTAGTCTTAAAACAAAAATTAGTCCGGGAATAGTGTTATTTTATGATAATAATAAATAATAAGCGCAATATAGATAATGTTATTTTATGAAAAATCAAAGGAAAAACCTTTTGTACCTATCTTTTTGTCGCTGGGTGTATATTTTCAATATTTGATCCGGATATAAAACTGGTTAATTTCTATGCCTGGATGATATCAAACAAATTCCATTTGGTTTTAAATATAACTTATGTTATTCTTCCGTTATTCGATTTTAACTGAGGAAAAAATAACGTTAAATAAATAATTAAAAAAAATCAATTACGAAAACCAAATATTATAATAATATATACTAAATTCTCAATAGCTTGAAGAAAAATATAAATAATATTTGTTACAAGAATATTATTTGCAAATGACTGTGTTGAAAGTTTTAACATCATCACCATTTTTATTATTATTTAAAAAAAATTTGCCAGTTCCAGATGTCAAGAATATCTGCTATGATTAATTTATGACTGTATGCGCGATGTTCGAACATATGTAGTGGGCGTTCGACCAGCTTATCAAAGTGTTTCATAGTTTAAACTAAAAACCCGTAAATAAGAGAAAAGAACATTTAGAATGATTTAACGCAAGAGTAATGTCTTTCAGTTGACAACAGGCTTTCACTTCAATACCGAAGTACACCTTCGATAATAAAGCTATTGCCGTAAAGGTAACCATTTTTTTTTTCTTTAATCAAATTATTTTACTATTTTTCTATAAAGGTATTTAAGAGTAAATGTAATTTTATCGTAAAAATTTATGTCATTTAATAAGATTTACTTTTTTTTTTTTTTTTTTTTTTTTTTTTGTCAGGAAAGCATGAATCGGAAGACTGGTGTTGAATAAAAATATAAATAATAATAATAATAATAATAATAATAATAATCTTTTATAATACCAATATATGTATATATGTATATATATATTTGGAGGGGGGAGAGGGTAGGTAAGGAGTTGAAAAAAACCATGAATTTTTGTTTTCTTAGGCAAACAAATAGGCGAGGGTTCTCCATTAGCACCTATTGTTTTCGGTTCCAAGATTAGTTGCTATTTTTAACAAAAAAAAAAAAAAAAAAAAAAAAAAAAATGTATTTCATTTTTTTTTTCTTATTAAGAAATTTTTCACTATTAAAAATATAATAATTATTTTTTTTATTTATTTATTTATTTATTATTATTATTTTTTTTTAAGGATATCATGAACATAAATTATTGATGTGATACATACTTTTTTTTTTCTTTTACAAATGATGTGAATTTTTTGTCATTCGGGAATGATTTATATATAAGGAATTGTAACGCGTAACCTCTCAGAGAAATGTATATAGTAACAGAAAGGGAATAAAAAAAAATGTCTAGAAAAAGATTCGACTTTTTAATTTTGCCATATGTGAAATTTACTTAATTGATTTCGCTGAAAACATCTGAAAAACATGAAGAGCACTTAATGAAAATGCATTGTCTTCTACAAATGAAAGCAAAAATAATTATCAAAATTCGGCATAAATAAGTATATTCTTAGATTAATGATTCTCTTAAAAAGCCATTTGCTATTAGGTAATGAAAGTACCTGAATCATCAATGAGTACTATTTTATATGATGACAGAGAAATTTTATTGGAAAAGCTATTACAAATTACTATGACTTTTAATAGTAATTTAAATCATTTTCATTCTTTGATGAGTTTAATAAAATTCAGAAATAAGAAAATTAACAAATTAGAGAATTAAATAAATTTATTAATTATTCAATGGTTTACTTGATTAAAATACAAATTTTACTAAATAATCATTTTAAAAAGTTTCAAAGTACCCAATCATAATAAATATAATAAAAAATAAATTATGTACACACATATGTGTACCTATATATATCTATCTATATATACTGCAGGATATTAATATTATTTTATTAACATTTTAATGAATGTGATAATTCAATTTATTTTATATAAATGCCGTGAGATTTTATTATAGCGAAGTAAGAAAAAATGAGCAGTACCTTTTAACTAAAAGGAAATATAGTTGCATTTAATTACACACTGTTCCATAAACGTATATGCAACCAGAAAAAAATGTAGCCTCAACTACAAAATTTTATCTGTGGTTTAACATTTGAGTACATAAATAACTAATCAAAATTTGAGGCGAATAAAGAACTTTATTTGCGAGTAGAATATGAAAATGAGTAGGATGTAAAGCCACCCCTGAGAGCTATACAAGTCGATATTCTGTGTATCGCAGAATTAATATGTGGTCGATATCTATTTGCGATAGATTTTTCCACAAATGTTGCAATTGCTCAATTACTGCTGATATATTCGAAGAGGGCTGGAGTGGCCTCCCAACATGTCCTAAACATGTTCAACTAGCGAAGCGACTGGAGGTTTGGCAGTGCATTCGTGGATATTGATACCTTTAGAAAAATAGTTATGATAGTCTTGCAGAACATGGTCGGGCGATTTCTGGCTGGTTAAAAACACCTAGTTGACATATTATCATTGGAAGTACCACGGGCTGAAAAATGTTGCCAACTTGCGATAAAAACACCTCGAAACATGACTGAAGGTGAACGGCTTTTCCAGCTGATCGTCCCCAGGTTATCACACTAGGCATTATGGCTGTGCTCCGTTCAGTAACCAATGCTGAATTGAACTGTTGAATTATCTTTCTGCGTCCACGTATGCGGTAGTTATCGGTACTAAGGAAAAACCGGGATTCATTGCTAAAAATGACATTTTCCCAATTGGACACTGAACAATTATTCCGAAGGAAACACTATTCCATATGACGCTGCATACGATGAGGTGTTAGTGGAAAATATCTTAATGGATGTTCCGAGTCTAGCGTTACAGAGTTCTGGAATTAGCCGTGTAATTTTGGGTTTATAGGTGGTTCGTGCACAAAAGTATTTGTTATCATAACGGCTTATGGTCAGAAATTCGTTAAAGACATCTTATAAAGGTAACACTGCTTTCAACAGAATTCAATCAATTTACATTATTGCGATACCAAAGAGAATATTTTCTATAGAAAAACGTGTGCTTAGACTGAATTCCAAAAGTACTGGTCTTAAAAAAAATGTTTCAAAATGTCATGTAATTATCCAAAATATGTCAAAATTCGAAAATTTTACGAATTACATAGAACAAGTTGTATATATATATATATATATATATATATATACAGTCGGTAACAAAAGTGTCCGAACACTAGCAAAAATTCCTATGTAAAAAAAGCACACTTCATACGGTTTTGTTAAGTAAATCCTTATCGAATCATGTTCTTAGACTGACTAAGAACAGGATTCGACAAGGATTTATTTAACAAAACCGTATGAAGTGTACTTTTTTTACATAGGAATTTTTGCTAGTGTTCGGACACTTTTGTTACCGACTGTATATATATATATATATATACATATATATTTACTGGTGTGTATAATGTTTATGTCCTATTTACACGGACTCAAGATAATTTCATGAAATCATTATCATGAACACACATTATTTATCTTGAAAACATGTTTTCTGTAATAGATAGGCATGTACAGAATAAATATTTTTTTTTTCCTTTTTTAAAGGGCAACACAAAATCAGTCTTATGATATTCTGTAATCATATAAATGATGTCATATTTAGTTCAAATGGTATTGAGTTATCATGAATTAGCTGTATACTTTTTATTAGTGTATATAATTAATGTGGTTCGTATACAGGAACATAGAAAGGAATTTCCATAGATAGTATTTTTTATAAATGTATTTTAACATGATAACCATTAAACATAATAATATAACCATATGTTATTAAAACGTTTAAAACCATAATTTCTGTGGAAAGTAGTAGTCATAAATTTATAATTAGTCTATAGGGCTAGACGAAATAATTGCAATACGCTGTTTAATAATTTCACAATAAATTTTCTACAAATATTTTCTACAAATATTTATAACTCAAGGCTAAAGATTTAACTCAAGGCTATGAGTTACAATATACTATATTAACTGTAGATTTCCGTGCAACGAGGGATCAGATTTGCCATATAAATGATACAATTTTATTTTTTAACACCAACAATTTTAGAGTATCAATCTATTGGTTCGACTTAGTATTTCTATAAAGCGGTTAATTTGATATAAAAGTAGTGGTGATAAAAAATGAAATGTAATATTCATTTTCCAACCTGACTCCGCATTTTACGTGAGTCTACTATGAACATGTAGACAAACAAAATCAGAGAGTGATAAGGGGGAGGGCGAGAAGCCCCCTCAGATAAATATATGTTTATTTAGCGACTTAACCGTATATATACATATACATATATATATATATATATATATATATATATATATATATATATATATATATATATATATATATAAATTTGGAATTTAAAAAAAAAAGAAAAAAAACTATTACTTGAATAAAGTATGATGTAAATAGGACGTTGATGCTACTCATCGACAGGTAACTAGCTTATATAGTTACGCATTTATTTTCACTATTTTTTCTTTAAAACAATTAATATATTTTTACTCCATATAGTCATTTTCATACATATATGTCCTTTACACGTCATATCAGAATGTGAGTTGAAATAGAATTTTACAAAAAGAAAGATACTTTTTAAAATTCTATTCTGTTAAATATCTGTATCTTAATTTTTTTCCTATGTACAGTACGAAAAGATAGAAAAGAAAAAACTCGTGTACAATGAATATTTATCTATGTAACTTCTTCACACACCATAAAATTAAAGACAACAAGACTGGTTTCGAAAGGACGTGGCCTTCTTCCGGTGCAAAAAACACGTGCTACTGTCTTGGAGACAAAAGCAAAACTGTCTTGTTTTTACCTCTAAATGTTTTATAGTTTAAATAAAGTATTTATGCGTGTAATAATGAGTATGCGTGTATAACAAGCACCCTATACTTTACAAAAAAAAAAAAATGCGTTATTTATATATATATATATAATAGCATCATAAATTTGACACCAAGTGATTTTACAGTTTGCGAAAAAACTGAAGTGGGGACCAAATGAATCAACCACCAGTGCTTGATGTTTTAATGCTATTATTCAAATTATGTGTTTCGGTTCTATTCTACAATGCGTAATCCTAAGAACTAAAGACATCTAACACATTTTTTGCAGTATATTATGAGGCTACAAAAACAAAAGGGATGCCACAAATCAGCAGTGCAGATAAAACTCCAATCTCTTTCGATATACCAGAAGCATACTTGCCAACATACTCATATATATTCCGTAGTATTGTTAGCTTCGCCTTCTTTTTCACACCGGAATCTTTTTAGAGTATTTTTTTCTCTTATTTAATCATAATTGCATTTGGAGAATATTACTCTAAAAATTTATAGGTGTAAGAAAAAGGGCGGGACTAACAAGACTACGGAATATTAATTAGTATGTTGGTAAGTATGCAGAAGCCACATCGGTTCGTCCTGTTGGAGCATTTAACTACACACGACAGGAGCAGACAAACAACGACGCACCATTATGCTGGCCTTTGCGTATGACTGCAACAAGTTCACACCATATGCGAATTATAAATGGAAAACTATCCTAAAATAATCTTTTCCTGTCGAGATAATCGTAAGAGCACAGATAAAGGGTTGGATGACTGTTAAGCTCATGAAAGATTGGATTAACGTTGTATGGAAGCGTCGGTCATGTGCTTTCCGTCAGCCATTGATATTGGTCCTCGACAGCTTTCATGGACTCATGACACTTGAAATAAAAACGAAAATCCATATGACTTACGAGGACATTGACTGTGCCAGTGAAAAGGTGCCTGTGGCGATATCAGTAGTAGTGACAATAAGATATGATAATAAATGTCAATAAAAACTTTTACTAGCTTTTATGTATTAAAAAAAATGCAATGAGTGAATAAAGATTTAATATTTTTATTCAGTAAAGTTTTTTTTTTTTTTTTCAATTTTTTTTTTCTTTTTTGAATACATGTTTTGATTCGTACATGTGCATTATACTAGCGTAAATACGGTATGTATAATACAGTTAACTAATTTTACTGAAAATAAATGGGAAAAAAAAGAACAATTAGGGAAAATCCATTACCTAAATTTGCAAAAACCATAAAGATTTATCTCAATTCGTCATTTTTAAATATGTTCATTGATTAATGAGACTTAGATGAAAGCGTTTGCTAGTGTTTAAAAATTATTTCGAAATTACCACTAATACAATTGTCGATGATTAAACAGAAATTTTTATTAAAAAATATATTAACAAAGCCTTTAAATCGTGTTCATGTTTTGAGAGCAATATCATGATATTAAATAAATTTAATTTCTAAATTGAATATTGTATTTAAATATTTAATAATGTATATGATAATTAATTAAATTTCCGTTTTGCTTAATGTGATCTGTACAATGGAGCTACAGCTTAAATCATCATTCAACGCTAAATAAGCACAAAAAGAAATCTGCTGTGTGTTAGCATTCATATAAAAAATATCATTGTTTTTAGTATATAGTCATAACAAAATTCTTTTAGCTAATTAAATATTAAATACAGGTAATAAAATTTCATTCAAACGAATTATAAAAAAAAAAAAAAAAAAAAAAAAAAAAAAAACTATTATATTTACAAAAAGAAAACATGTTCAATTTCAGCATTTAGTAATTTAATAATGAAATAATACATACTTCTAATCAATTAATTTAATTTACATTTATTTAATAATGCAATATCTATATTGTGCCCATAAAATCATAGTACGTTCTAAATGAGAATCTCAATTAAAGAAAAAAATATATTCTATTCAATAACATTGAGTACTAGTTTCTAATTTTGTCACACATTCAATTCGAAAACGTGATTCTACTCAAAGTAAAAAAAAAAAAAAAAAAAAAAAAAAAAAGAGCTCTCAATACGAATGCATTGCTTTTACTGATAAAATCATAAAAAGTTTTGCTATTCGGCATTTTTTTAAGCATTCTTAGGTTAATGAGACTCATGTAAAAGCATTTTTGATAAGCTAATACATTTTTTTAAATCATTATGAATAGGATTGTGTGAGGGAAAAAAAGTTTATTGGAATAGCTATTAGGAAAAAAGTACTTTGATATGAAATACGTATTTAAATAGGCTTCGTGCTTTAAGCAGATTCTTTGAGCTCATAAATAATAATAAAAATTGTTAATTATTTTTTTTTAAGCTGCACATGATAAGTCTATTTCGTAAATAAACCTATAAATAAAATTTGTATTAAAATCGGATTCGTGTTTTAAATAGTTTATATGAGATCGTATATAATAATAATAATTGGTGACAATTTTTTTTACGCTGCAAATGATAGGTTAATTTTGTAAATAAACCTATAAATAAAATTTGAGGTATTTTTTTATTTATTTATTTTAATGTAAAATTTTAAATAATAATAATAAAAAAAAGAAACAAAATGCACTATATATAGCATATTTCACTAAAATGTTCAGGTTGAATATATTTAAAATATATTTATGATTATATTTATATGAATAAGTACTTCTACATTAACTCCTAAAATTAAATTTAGTAATAGTCTTCCTTTCTGTAACGAATTTATTGATTTTGTACACTATATTTTTCGTTAATTCAATATACTTATTCCTTTCTGTTCTCTTTTAACTATTAAACACTTAAGTTTAAAAGATCGTGATTTAACTAGACCCACTATAGGAGTTTATAAAATACCACTAAAACTTAATCAAAATATTTTCTTTTATACCGGGCAAACCAAAAGATCTTTAAACAAAATAATTATATAACATATTCGCAACGTTATGGACGGAAAGAGTTCAGCCTTAGTCAATTATATTTATGAAAACTCAGCTTTACCTCTTTGGGATCAAGCAGAAATTTTATCCTCTCCACCTATTAGTTCAGAATTTATAAAGTTTGTGGTTTTTCTACAATGACAAGTGTGTTTATGATATCTCTCTGTAAGATAAGGTTTTATATATGAATATATTTACACTCTCTCTTTCTCTCTCTCTCTCTTTATATATATATAAAATATATGTTTATTTGTTAAAAAATGTTAACATACTCAATGTTTTGGATTGTCAAACAGCAACATCATCAGTTATGATACCAAATGACACTCTATTTTTTGTGATATCTAGGAAATTATGCATGCATATATACATATATATATATATATATATATATATATATATATATGTATATATATATATATATATATAAATTAATTTTATCACAGTTTTAGTTGTATAAGGCATTACAAATAGTCTTCTTAATTTGTTTTCACTTTAACTTTTTAAGATGTTTGTGTTATAAATTAATTACTGTTAACATCAATGCAATATTGAGAAAACCAATAATTCTAGGAAATAAGACAAAACTTAATGCCACACTTTCAATTTCAAACGCTTTCTATGAGGAAATATATAATCGGATTATGTTATTACTGTTCTAGTACAATTATTACGTTCATTTTTGCTTTCGCTTTTTTAATCTGAATGGAGTATCAAAGAGTGTTAGAAATAAAAGATCTAAGATTAAATATCATCAAAATTCCTTTACGTTACTTATTTTTCTATTATTTAAGATGCTACTTTCATTAAGATAAAGAATAAACTTTGTGAACATGAAAGCTATTTTATGATTTTTTAAGTGAACACCTAAACCGACGAAATAAATAAGAAGATATGGATCGTAATCGGCTATATTTTGTGAATTCAGATGATTTTATTTTATACATATATATATATATATATATTACTTTGCAAATAAGGTTTTACGTAATAATTTTGGCATATTTATGTAAAATTACCTACATGAAAAAAATCTTAACAGTTAAACGATTTTTGATATGAAAAAAAATATACAGAGACAAATATATAAAGCAAATATTCTATAAGTTTGCGACATTAAAAATATTTATAACTAAAGTAATTTACCTATAGTATGAGAAATATAAATGAATTACTTATATATTGGGTGCCCAAAAAGTTAATTTGTATCAGTTTAACTGCTAACCGTATGCAGCAACTATTGTCATAAAGACTGTGTCTAGGTGTAGTACAGTGGTTTTGCGCTGCCAGACGTCGCCACTTACAGCGTCGCCTAGAGTAAAAAATACGTAACTAGCGCTTTAATTTCAGATTTGATACAAAATAGGAAAATAGTGAATTAGAAAGTTTTAGAGTACGTTTGACTTAGTAGAAAACAACCTATTTTACCAGGAAAACAACCTAATAGACAAATAGTGTAACAAGAAAATAATTAAATGATATTCATTCGAGAGGAAATAATCTAGCGTGACTTTAGACGTGTAAACTGTTTGCCCTCGTGAGCCCGATATCGAGAAATCTATATTTAAGCTTGAGTAAAAATGTAATAACAAAAAAGGAGTTGCCAGAGTTTTCATAAAACCTGTTTGAACCATGACTTTCATCAATTTTTAGATTCTACTTTAGCGAATTTTCAGATATTATAACTAGATAGAATATATCTCTTAGCTGAAATGGGTAGTTCATTTAAGCATCAAACGACATGTATGTATATTCTCTTTTGATTACGGTTTGTTTGAATTCCATTCATTTTTTTTCAGAAAGGTATGATTTTTATCAATTCAGGCATAGTTGTATTGATTATTAGTGAAAATTCATATTTTATAACTCGAAATCAAGCTGACGAGTACAATTCATTTATACATACAAAAATATGTTTACATGTACACTTTCGAAAGATTGCTTGTTGGATTTTATTTATTATTGCAGTATGCTATGGTTTCCTGATTAGATGTGAATGCTGAAAACATGCCTTTCTTTGTCAGCATTTTCCTACAATTGATGTATCGAAATGATATTTGAAAGTAAAAGGCATACATTTATTAACAAATATCTTTGTTTTTTGATATTTAATCTTCCATTTGTCATAAGCAATGCACATTAAAATTTGTATGAACTTAATGTTTCACATGCTGTAGCGCAGATGGTGACAAATGCAGCATAAAGTTCAAAGAATGGATATTATTTTTATTGCAACCGACAAGCAGGAGTTTGAACATCAAAATATTTTTTTTCATCATAACTAGTTCTTGTTTTCTATGTAAGGTCGTTTTAGCTTGTCAAAATATAGAAAACAGATACAGTAAAAATGCACCTTTTATGTGTTCAGTTTTTAGCATTCAGGTCGAAATGATTTACTTTTTTACGAATCTACGGCGTTCTGTAACTTTATAAAAGTACTTTTTCCCTATCACGTGTTTTTTTTGTTTTTCTAGATAGCAATGTAAACTACATAGTTTGCCACGAGGTAGCCCAGTAAAAGGTCTCATCTAATATAACATATGGAAAAGTAGTCTATTGATCATTTTTTAACATATGCAAAATCTTCCTTCCCCTTATTTGTTGGGATAAAACCAAATGCTACACAAATTTACAGAAGCAAATTAATTATTTTTAAATTGTTACTGGAAAAAAATCAGATTATTACAACATACTGAAAGAAAATTAATCAGTTCGATTATACAGCTATAAAAAGTGGCCTTTTTACTAGCCACATCACAAAGGCATTTTTGTATTCCTCTCAACTGGAAGAAGCTTCCTAGGTACATCTACCATATTTAAAGTATACTTGCGAACATCCTAATTCATATTCCGTAGTATTGTGTTTTTCACACCAGTATATTTTTGTAGTATTTTCTTTCTTTTTTAATCGTAAGTACATTTGCAGAATATTACTTTAAAAATTTACTGGTGTGAAAAAAAAGGGCGGGAATAGCGACACTACGGAATATTAATGAGCATGTTGGCAAGTATGTTTAAAACCATGTATCCAATCTTACATTATTCACATAATTAAAAATTAAGTCACTATAACATTGGAGCACAATTTTCATCTTCCTAATCCTGATTTGGATGGTTAGATTTGGTAAAAATTGGTTTAGGCTTTTTTAATTTAATATTCTGTTGTACTATTTCAACTTCGATTTGACATTTCTTTTCTCTTTTTCTTCCTTTTTTAAGTGCTCAGCTTTTCTTTGCAAAGACCCACGTAATTCATGCGAAATTTTAAAAAGTCAAATTTCTCTAAATGTAAAAACTGAATCTTAATAGTTTGTGGCCAGCCATTAAACTGCCTAGCATGTGATATTTTGATAGAAGTAAAAGTTTGTGTACTTATTTAAAGTTTGTTGAAACGTCTTATGATGTTTCTTCAGAAATTGTGGGTTGAGGATCCATCAGAAAACAAATGCTGGGATTCTATACCATCCTTAACAGCTCACTTATCCATAGTATATCCGGAGGGTGTCCATTGGATGTACTTTTAAACATAGGATATCCTGAGGCTGTCTTGTGGATGAGATGTGCTATTAGTGATCTGATGCTCTGTAAATCATCAAGGACGATTTTGGTTTAGTGATTGTTTTCAGGTAGGCATATATGTTCTTAGAAAGTGTATTTATAACGGATATAACCTAGACTATTGAGACTAATTTATAAAAATTTTCTTTAAAGCAATTTTACTAAATTTCTATAATGTTTCCTAATAAAAATACAAACACTCATGAAGTTTTAAAATTCATAATTAATAATAGCGGAAAACTTACCAGAATGCAATTTTGGGCCATGCAGAAGAGTGCAAATTTAGCCCCAGTATAATACTCGTGTTTTATTGTATTGAAATCACTTCCATGAATAAGATTTTTTCTTGAATATTTTAATGTTAAAACATGCGTAAAACCCGTGAAAAAACTTATTGATTTAAAATGATGGTGACAGTATAATAAAACGAGAATAAAATTTTCAGAACAATGCGTGGCTTTCACTAAGGTCGAAACAAACATGGCGATTTTCATATGCATATAGTGCAATCACGTTTCTTTAAACTAGCAGTGAGAACGAGCCCAAATTCTTCGACAGGTGTCAAAGTAAAGTGGGGATTTGTAAAACATGCCGTCATTCGGCGCTTTGTGCTAATATATGCTGTTAAGTACAATGAATACAAGCACTTTTTTATCCACATTAGAATAACAAGCAGGCTAATGGAAAATTATATAATTGTCAACCTAGAATCAGAAGAAAATTAAAAAGGAACTTAAAAAATACATATTTTATGTATTTTATATAGAAGTAAATATTTTTAATAAAACTTAATTGAAAATGGTATATGTATTTTAAGTGGGTATTGCAATATTTCTTTTCTCCTTGTGTAGATTAAATAAAAATATATATAATGAATTCTCTGAAGAAAACCAATTGACCATTCATCTAAAGAATTGTTATCAGATTTGCGAGATCCTCATTTATATCGCCATACGTCATAACTACATGACGTAGCATTTTCATTGACAATGAAGAAGTGTAATGATTAAAGACATAAATCATACACACTTTTCATAAGCACCTGCCCAATTTTTCCATTATTAATCATGTTGATTTATTTTTTATTCATTACCTGGTGAGGGAACAATATATTTAGAAAATAATGTTTTGAATGAAGCAATTTATGAAATAACACATATCTAATGGATTTCATATGCACTTAAACAAAACTTTTGAGACGAAACAAATTGACAAATAAATAACATAAACGAAAATATTTAAAACTGTTAAAATATCAGTTTTGTTGTTTACCTGAATTATACTAACATGACATTTGACTAATTATTAACATAATCACTAACTAATAATGATTACTAACATAACCTTTGACATGGAATAACATATTTAGAAAATATTGCTTTAAACGCAACAATTTATTAAATAACATATATCTGATGACTTCCTTATACATTTAAGTAAACACTTGAATAAATATGTAAATAAAATAAAAAATACAAAAAATTATATTAAAAAATCATTTTTGTTATTTACCTAATTCATGTTAACCTTATAAAATATTCTTTTACTTTATCACTTTCCCTTATCCATGTATATTGCAGAGAATGTACTGTGAGTGAGTTCACCTGTGTAAGACGGTTATCAGCATATTTCAAGACCAAATAGCAGTAGAAATCCTGAACTCGATATTCTACATAATATATTGATGCTACACTGATTATACAAACTACTTTCTGTTGAGATAAAGCAAAGAGTTCGTGTACAGGGCCATCCAAAGCAATTCAAATACATGACGTCCATGGAGGAAATGTCTATTAAGTACAGAGAACATCTACAAGTGATTTTTTAAAAATAAGTTATTGTATAGATGCATCCACTTGAGAAAGTGTTTATACATTAAAGACACTTTGCAATTTTCCTTGAAACTTCGAAAATAAACGGTTAACCCTTTTTTAAGATAAATTGCCATCGGTAACCTTTAAATTGTATCGGCAACAGTTGTAAATATATGTTTTTGTGTAAGCGTTTTTGTACGAAATACTAATTAATACATCTTTTATATGAGTTTGTTTTTCGATCTTTGTATAAGTTTATATATTTCTATAAGATAAAGGGTATTTTTTTTTACTTTTTTTTTTTTTTTCGTACTGCAATGGATCGCTTCATTTTACTTGAAAATAGGTAATGCTTACCTGCTTCTTTTATCTATTTCATTTTTTTTTCCGTAATCCAATGGATCGTTTCATTTCACTAAAAAATAGGTAACGCTTACCTACTTTTTGTTTTTACTTACAACATTTTACAAAACTTAATGCTTTTCCCCTACATAGAGAGAGATTAATGGCGATGGTCTAAAAGTTTTTTGTGTTATTTCGAAATTGCTGTGTAGTTCTGCACCAGCTTTTGCTCTTAAATGAAATATTTCTCAAAATATGAGAACATTCTGGAAAAAAAAAAAAAATATGCGGCTACATAAAGGGATCTCATTCCGGTCGCTGAGTTAGTTTTGAGTCAAGTCATTGCAGTATAAAGAGTTCTTTTTAAGAAGGGTTCTACTATTGAATACAAGCCATACTTTTTGTGTTACAGTTTGTGATACAATTTGTTTATGCTCTGATTCTTATGTTGTTAGTTATTATTTAATCTGTGTCTTCTGGTGAAATTAAAGCTGATAGTTATAGACATGTAATTGCTGGAAAAATTAGTAAAGATTATTTTAAGCCTTTGCAGGACCTGTCATTTATTCTCGGACAATTCAGAACTTCTCAGTATGTAACGATAAATAACATTAATACGTGATACTATTAGGTCTAAAGGAAAACAAAAAAACTACAAACAGCACATTAAAACTGTTGGTAGAAAAACCTAACTACTAAACTTAAAGAAATATGTAACACAAAATGAAATAAAATTTACGCAAATGAAGCACGCGGCAGGACATGTGACTTGCCCATGGATTTAAACTGATTTTAATGCGGCATCAGTCCTTTAAACAAGTCAAAACCAGATTAAACCATACAAAAACAACAACAGATTAAGTACTCAATTTTCTACATCACTGCTTAATAATTTTTGAAACATAAACACCATTAACCTCAAAGATAGACATCATTTCACTTGATACATTTTATTTTTTATAAAACCACGGGACAAGCAGGATATAAATTTTACCGGATAATTATACTTAATAGCTTTACGTACACTCGTAGAATTTATTTAATTTCCCTGAAGTTATTGACTTTATACCTGCCTCCGCTTACAAAAAACACTTCTATGGATTGAACTATGTAAGTAGAAGAAAAACTCAATTTTTTAAAATTTAAATTATCTCTCCTACTGTAAATTTTGAAGATTATGTTATTGTTTTTTATTTCTAATTTAATATCTAAACAGCCATCTGTAATAGGGCTATGAGATTAAAATTCATTTCCAAGATAGCTGGATAAAAAAATAATTTATTCCATCTTTAGTTCTGTTATGTTTAGCTTCCAAAAAATCATCTGTATGACTAAAACACATTATATTATTATTTAATATATTCTGCTTTTTTCTATGTATTACTTTTCATATATTGACTGAAAAAAAAAAAAAAAAAAAAAAAAAAAAAAAAACATGAATTATCTATATTTGTGCATAGCGAGCTAAGATAAAATATTGTACAAAATAACTGCCGTTTAATGTTTCGGTCTGTAGAAAGTACGACATGTATTTAATAAAAAGAATACTTGTTTCTATAAGCCTCGCAAAACAAACGCTGCGATTCCTTTTGCAAATAAGTACTGCCTTCATAAATATACATCTTTTTTATTTCCTTTTATGAAATAATTGAGCAGCAAGTGGCTTTCTCTTCATGCAGTTCTTTTTTTCCTTTAGGCAAGACAAATGATGCCACAAAGAAAATAATGAGGGATTAAAAAAGAAATATTAAACATTGTTTGACAAAAAAGTATTTTCTCTAGGGTTATGAATAAAATATGAACGTAATGAAAACAAAAGTGACACTTTAAAATTGGTTCTTTTAGATTACTTTTATTTAATTTATATCTTTGCTTTTATATATATATATATATATATATACATATAGTACTAGTGCTTAAATTAGGCAAATTCAAATATATAAAATTCATGTATCTTAATATATTTGAAAATACATAATTCATTGTGTTTTATTATTTGAATTTACAATGTTTCATTTTAATCATAAATTTAAACTACATTTAAAATGTATGCGTTGTAAATATAAAATATTTTTTAAAACTAAACAAAAGACGAGTAACAGATTTAAAACCATTAAAACCATATAGACCAATAAGAATAAAATTTCATGAAATCAAAATTACCGGCGAAGACTGATTGTTAATTATTTAAACAATTAATTTTATTTTTTGATATTTTTCAGCTGGTTATATGTTGGGGTGCTAAAATTATATTAAAAAAAAAATAGAATAAAATAAAATAAAAAGGAGTAGTTTTTTTTTTTTTTTTTTTTCATTTACTGTGCATTCAAATAAGTTCCTTTTCTTTTATTTCCCCTTAAATTGTTAATATTATTATTATTATTATTATTATTTTCGTTATTGCGTTGTCAACTATTATTAAAAATTAGATATCAGGAATAATAAAAAGCATGATAATTAGCAGGAAAATAATAATAATAATAATACAATTAAAAAAATCTTGAGAAATTTCAGGATAGGAGATGTAAACTATGAATGAGTGTAACGTATTAAAAAACTGTTGAATCATGAAAAGAAAATTATTAAGAGTAATGATTAAAAGTTAAATCTATAAAGTTAACCTTAATCATCAAAAGTTACTCCTCTCGTTAAATTCAATTTGCTTTAGTAAAGATTAAAATATGTATAATATCCAGAAAAAAATAGTCAGAAGAAAAATAACTTACAAATAAAAAATACCTTTTAAAATGATCTTATTACAATTAAAAACTAACTCTAGATAAAGGATGTTAAATTAAATATAAATTAAAGTTATTTTTTCCTACAGTGGATCAATTCTACTAAAGTTAAACAAAATTATTATCTAATGTAATTAAAATAGCATTTTAAGATTTTAATGTATTGTTAGACTCAATTTAATTGCTTAAATTGTTCATTATTTCTTCATATGCTACGAACAACTAAATCTTTATTTTATTTTACTTGTTGTAGTCCACGTGAATGCAATTGCTTACTCATGTAAGAATTTTTTAAAATTATTATTATTATTATTTTATTAGTATCGGATTTCTCAAACTAATTAGTTTTTTCAACATTCTTCCTCTTAATTAATTTATTTTTGTTTCCATTTTCGATACCGGGCCACTAGTAATTTTCTATTATAGCCACTAGCGAACGAAATCGTACATCGGGGCTCAACGGCAAAAAAAATCTCGCCTGACGAGTTTTTTTTTTTTTTTTTTTTTTTTTCCTGAGCTATTCCTAGTTGAAAAATAATCTGTCGAAAAATGTGTTTCAGTTGTATATTATCTCACTGCTTGTTTGAATCTTTTGTTTTTGGGATTTTAACATACGTGCAATATCATTTAAATATCAACTATCTAGGAATAATATTAAGTTAAGGTTTAAGTATGTTTCCATGGATCCACTTACGAGACATTATTTTATCGAAAATTTGAATGCCCAACATTTTTGTAATCATTTAGTTCAACGAAAATGCTTTTTCAATGAGATACTTTGTGATTTTTTGAATTTTCTATTTCAGTACACGATTCGGGGCACGAACAGTTAAGTGAAACATGGAGTTAAGGGATCTGGTTCCTCCTACTCTGCAAAAAGAAAAAAAAAAAAATGAAACAAAAATATCTTTTTCCGCTTAACACAATTCTGTTAAAAAAATATTATGGTTTCTACTTGAAAAAAAAAAGTTTAAGTTACGTGGGGCCCCCTTTATGCTGCCTCGTAGCTACCAATTATTTAAAAAAAAAAAAAAAAAAAAAAAAAAAAAAGTTTAATGCTTTATTTAAAACATATGTCTACGCTTAGCATTATTTTATGAAGAAAAAAAAATAGCATTTCCATTTGAAAAAAAAAAAAAAAAAAAAAAAAAAAAAAAAAAAATGAGTTTGTATATAAATATTTGAATATCGATATGTCAGTGTTGATATACGTTTCAGTGAATTATATATTAAAAAAAAAAAAATCAGTTTCTGTCACACGTGGCCCTTTGAGTCCCACGTGCTCTCATATAATACCTCCTCTGAGAGATTATCTGAATATTGAATGGGTAAAAAATTGTGTGTTTATCAAAACTGTTTTTCTTTTGAGATCTTTCTGGTTTTCCTGATTTTTATTGAAACATGAAATTAAGGGATCTGGTGCCCCCTACTCTACGTAAAGATTTTTTTTTTTTTTTTTTTGAAACCAAAATATATTTTTCCACTTACCACATTTCTGTAAGGAAACATTATGGTTTCTACTTGAAAAAAAAAAAAAAATAGTTTAAATCACGCGGGGCCCCCTTTATGCTGCCTTGTTGGATACATCATTTCAAACGCTTTTGAAATCATTATGTTCCGCTAAATTGCCTTTTTATGGAAACATTCTAGGATTTCGGGATTTTTTATTACAACATAAAAATTGGGACCTCACAAAAAAGTAATACATGATTAAACAATAAGAATAATAAGAATATTAAAAGTAATACATAATTTAAATTCCGAATGAACAAAGGAATGCATGGTTAAAAACAGATTTTTCCCCTGATTACAATTATGTTAGGAAGGAGAAGTATGGTTTCCATTTGAAAATATTGAGTTTGTGTCACGTAGAGCCCTTTGGGTCTAATCTATGATACTCAATATCATAGACTATTTTAATGCATGAAACTTTTGAAATCAATATGTACAGCAAAATAGCTTTCCTTTCGAGATACATTGGCGTACGTATACTTTTGAAGCACCCAACATATTCAATATGTCGACAAACTTTTAAAATGCAGAATGAAACAGTTGAAGTATAATAATAAGATATTAATATTCTATTTTATAAAATTAATTTTATATGAATATTTTGAAACACAATGTGTTACATTTTGATTAGTAAATAATTTATATAAACAAATCCTGTAATTTTACTTAGTATAAAATGTTTTCTGTTCATTGTTTAAAAAATATGTCATTGTTCGTAGGTTTAACTATGATTTTCTTAAAGATCAAGTGTTCTGTTAATTCTGGTTCATTTGATGCATTTTATACAAATAAATTAAATATTCCTCAGTAATTAACACAATATAGCGATGCATCGTATTCAAAACAGATTCCATTAAACTAAAGGGATTGTTGAAATACAATAATCTTGTAATTGTTGTATTATTACAGATAAAACATTTTTCTTGAAGGAAATTGTATACAAAAAACAATATATACATAATATAAATAAAAGCACTAAGTTGAAAAATTTCACATTGCCTATTATAAGATTTATCTTTATTAATTTATACGAATTATTGACTAATTAAAATCTATTTAAACAATCATTAACTAGCCATGTGACTAGGTTAAATGTATGTAGAACTATTTTTATTCATTATATTTCTATAAATGTAATATAAACAAAACCAAACAAATAATTACAGTAGTCATCCATTAAGAAATCCAAAATCTGCATTTTTAATCCCCATAATTTAAAACATATAATTTTTTTTAGATTAATTATAATAAACCAGCAAACTAATTTTCAGAAAAAAAATTGTGTGTTTGTATTTAAAATACTTTAAAGTAAATTCGTTTAACTTAATATTTGCATTTACCTGTAAATAAGTAATAAACATTATTATCTATTTATTAATATATTTTGTGAAGCTTATTCTTGTTTTAAATCGTTAATTATTTTTAAATAATAATATATTTTAATCAGTTTTTATTTTCTACTTTATTTTATTTTATTTATTTTTATTATTATTATTTTAATATTTTATAAAAAAAAAATATATTCACTATTAAATACAAATTTCATTTTGTAGGACATAATTTATTTCAAGTTACAAAAGAAGAAATTATTTGCAATTAAATGTTCAGTTCAATAGTGTATACATTTAATTACACACACAAAAAAAAAAAAAAAAAAAAAAAAAAAAAAAAAAAAATCAAAATCAGAAAATAAAAATATATGTTTGAAGTTAAAATAAAGAATTTACCTTGTGTTCTTTTATAACTTGCTGATAAATAAAAGACAAAACTATCGGAATATTTCGTTTTCTTAATTTTTTCTATATTTCAGTAAAAATCTTAATGAATATTAACGACGTTTAAAATTTCAAAGACATTGAAATCCTGGCCCTCATTTTTGGTTTTGCAAACAATTAAATTAAAAAACGTGTGTTTTATTTTTATTTTTATTTTATTTCTTTTTTCTTCTTTTACAGATTTTACTATCTTGATTGAAACACATTTTTAAATAGTTAAAAATATTTCTTTTTTTCCCAAATGATATAAAAAATTTAAAATATATATTTATTATTTGTACAACTTTTGAAAGTATGCATCAAATTCTAGACCATTTAATTTTTAAGTTCTTTGTGTTGTTCTAAGCTGTACATACAAAAAGTTTTATTAAATAAAATTGCATAAATTATGAAAGTAGGACGGTAGCATATTATACCTGTTTTTAATATTTTTATATTAATATAGGGCACTTTTGTTATTTTTCAGAGACTATTTAGCGGTGTGAAGCATATGAAATGGTTAATTCAATGTGGGCCCGATCATTAAGTTGCAAAATCAGCAGTCGATAACCAGTTTGTTTAAGTGTTGACCACAGCTGAATGCCAGTGATCAGCCGCACATGCAACTTTTTGCAATTCTTCATGTAAGTTAAGTTACAACATTTCAATGATAAACTAAACTCTTTAAGTTGTTCCATAAAACTATATATATCACATGGATTAAAATAGGGGGAAAGGGCCGGCCATGAAGTTGAAAATAAACGGCTTATCATTCTGTTTTCTGTTGTTTTTGTTGTTTTTGATTCCCAACATCGCCTGATATATTAGACGAGATCTATGAGTTCAAAAACATTCAATCACTTTCCTCTACTTTGTCTGCAAAGTTTTAACGCAAAAACTTTGCAAAATGTAAGAATAACTGTTTTAATTATTATAAAAATTAAAAATGATAAAATGGACAATATTTACTTATAGAATATTATTTCATTAAGTCTATCTATAATCCATACCCTAGCGTTTATTTTTAAATATAATTTAAGTTAAATTAATTTAATTTAATTTAATTTCTTTTTTCAGAGCCTTTGAGTGCATCCTTTGAATTATCTATATACAAATTTTAGATTTAACCCGCGTTTTAGTTGCAGCTAAAGAGAGCACTGTTTAATTATGGATACCCTGTATATACGAAAAATAGTATACTTAAGATGCAACAAATATAAATATTTCATATCCGATTTCAGTTATTTAACGCTTTCTCTTCAAAGGGAAGAAGGAACAAATTTTCTTTTTTCTGTATTTCGTTGATTTTCAAAGAAAAGAAGAAAACAAATATCCATCCGATTTTTCCTACAAATAAATAAAGACGAAATCAGTAAAAAAAAGAATTTTTTTTTTTATAAATTTAGCTGCTTTTAAAGCGGCATGTGAAAAACTACGATTCAGCATATAGTATTGTACACAAAGTAAAAAAGAGATATTTAATAGTAACTTAATTTTAAAAGTAACTGATATGAATATATTTAATTATAATTTTAGATTCCAGCACCATGCACGTAAGTTCGTTAACTAATTTTCACGCAGATTTTCATTTTTTCACAGGAAAAAAAAAAAAAAAAAAAACATTTATTCTTAAAATTTATGTGCCTGAAAATATAACACTTTATGTATATGGAACATGTCTGAAAAACTCAGGATTATAAGATTTAGTGAGTGACTTACAGTGTACCCAATAGCTTCATTAATTTACTAACATTAATCTATTTTTGAAGCTTCTTTTTTTTTTTTTTCTTCTTCTACGATTTTCTATTCATTAATACTATCTATTATTCGAAGAACAATATGCCATTATTCATAAAAATGGAGAGGAAGTGCATTAAAAGAATACCTGTAGAGCATACTCTAGTAAATAAGGAAACTTTATTAAGAACATATTTACAAGCAATATGAAACCCCGCGTAGAACTAATATTAACTGACATTATTTTCTATTAATTTTTCGGTTCGTAATTTTATGGCTCAAAACATTAGAAGACAGTTATTAGATGCCGTAATTTCTTTTTATTTCGGGAAATTGTGTTATAAATAGCTTATATCAAGCTCAGATCATTTATCTCGCATTTATTTATAAACTGCTTGTTTCTTTCAAAATAGCATTTATAGTTCTTCATAGATTTTATCGTATATTTCGATTTTGTTTTATTATTTAGATTTAAATACCAATTGTTATATATGATATGTAATTGTGTGTGGGTTTCTTCACTATAGCATATTCAATTGATATTTAATATATATATATACACCCCGCGACAAAAGGATAGGTACAAAGTTTTTTTTTTTTTTTTTTTTTTTTTTTTCATAAAATAACATTATCTAAATCGTGCTTATCATTTATTATTTTCTTAAAATAACACTATTCCAGGACTAATTTTTGTTTTAAGACTAATTTAGAAAAGTTTTAAAACTATATATTTCTAATTTAAGACTATACTCCGCAACAAAAAGATAGGAACAAAGTTTTTTTTTTTTTTTAATAAAATAACATTATCTAATTTGAGCGGATCATTTATTACCATATCAAAATATTATCGTATCAAAATGATCATATTCAAAATAATCATATTAAAAAAAAAAAAAAAAAAAAAAAAAAAAAAAAAAAAAAAACTTTGTTCCTATCTTTTTATCGCGGTGTGTAGTCTTAAATTAGAAAAAAAAATAGTCTTAATGTTTTCTAAATTAGTCTTAAAACAAATATTAGTCCGGGAATAGTGTTATTGTATGATAATAATATATATAATTATAAGCACAATTTCCATAATGAAATTTTACGAAAAATCGAAGAAAAAACATTTTGTAACCTTTTTGTCGCAGGGTGTATATATATATTTAAATATTAGATGCATTTTTATTTTTAAGATTTAAAAGAAATTAACCGACATTTCGAAAAATGATTAGAAAACATCCTAAAAATGTTAATTTTAAGGAACTGAATCATATTGTGTTATTTTCTATTTACAGTACACGAAGCTTATTAAAATCATATTCATTCTCAGCCAAAGTGATTTTATTAAGCGGCTGATATTTATATCCGGCGAACATTCCTTGCACTGAAGAAAAATGTATTACTTCTCTGAATTTGCAAAGAAATTTGAAAAAGTAACGGATAATGGAATTAATAAATATTATTAATTTTTTTACGGAAAGTTAACTAATTGTTCCTTCAAAATAAGTACATTAAACACATCCGATGTTCCGATGCGCTTTCCTTAATCATCGTTACTTTGCTAAAAGTTCACGCTTTTCTTTTAAATTTAAAATCTTTCCGTTTAAACATCTTCCTTTTTACTTATTTCAAAATAAGAATTAGGAAGTGTTTTTTAATAATTGAAGATATATATATATATATATATATACATATATATATATATATATATATATATATATATATATATATATATATATATATATATATATATATATATATATATATATATGTACATATATATATATATATATATATATATATATATATATCGTTCGCAAATAAAAGCAAATTTGTAACTTATTACCGCACTTTGAAGTATGTATATTTCTTGAAAGTGAGCGTTTAATTTGTAACTATGCTTCAAGTGTAAAATTTTCGACAAAGAGTGATAACGGAGGAATTGCTGTGCTTTTTTTTTTTTTTTTTTTTTTTTTTCAAAAATAAAAAATCACAGTGTTCATGAAAAATCTGTTTAGCGTAGATAAATGGCATTTTTGTTGATAAAGAGATTTTTATGAGTTTAATAACCGGCGGTGCTGGTTTTTATTAAGCGGCGGTTTTAAAAGTAATTTGTATTAATTTGATTCCGTTCTCAGCACTTTCATCAGATTAAACGGCTGATTTTATTAACCAGTGAATTTATTAAGCGGCGGTTACTGTATACCGTAATATCTTATCCAATGCGACATGTATACCCAGTAACTCTTCTTTAATTTACTTTCATCAATCAATTTAAGAAGCTTATTTTTATTTCTAATGTTTAAAAAATGTATACTTTTCTACTCATTAATATTATATATTATTCGTGAAACAATATGTCACCATTCTTAAAAATGGAAAGGCAGTGCATTAAAAGTACACCTGAGATGCATACTCTAGCAGATATGGAAACTTTAATAAGAACAAATTTAGAAGCAATATGAAACCCCGCGTAGAACTAATATTAACATATATTATCTTCTTTTTTTTTTTTTTTTTTTTTTTTTTCGCTTCGTAGTTTTATGGTTCAAGGCATAAGAATACAGTTATTAGATGCCGTAATTTATTTTTATTTCGGGAAATTGTGTTATAAATATCTTATAAATATAGCAAGCTCAGATAATTTCTCTCGTACTTATTTATAAACTGTTTGTTTCTTTCAAAATAACGTTAATAGGTATTTATAGATATTTCATATATTTCTAAATCGTTATGTATATTTATTTATTAACTATTATTTATTATATGTATGTGTGTTTATGTCTGCGCAATAACAGAATTTAATCTTATATATATATATATATATACGTATATATATACGTATATATATGTATATATATATATATATATATATATATATATATATATATATATATATATATATATATATATATATATATATATATATATATATATACGTATGTATGTATTTTTATTTTTAAGTTTTAAATTAAATTAAACGTCACTTTTAAAAATGACTAGAAAACATTCTGAAAAAAAAATACTGTTGTTAGAGGGTTAATATATTAAAAATTACATAAAATGTACACACAGATGTAAGCACTATTTAACTGCATATGTGTGAACGTGAACTACAAAATTTAACTCTACTAGAACGTCACAGAATCCGATTTAGCGATATGGAATGTATATTATTATTATTATTATTATTTTACTGAAAATAAAACTTTCGGTGGTTTGTATTTTCTAAACCTATTGATTTTTTTTTCTTTCTTTTGTCATTTATTTATTTATAAAAATGTCCAAGTCAAGTCGAAAGTTTAGCGGATTATAGTTTTTGCCATCTAATGGTACGATATGGCGTTGTAATTAAGGTCGATTAACTGTATTAGGGTCCTTAGCCTGAGGGAAAGGATTTGTTCATATGAATTATGTCCATAAAAAATATATGTTCTTTCTTATTCGATCCTCAAAGAATTACACTATCAAATACGTGAATTCTTTGAGACGCGATGAAAATCAAGCCATTTTTGAGAAATGTTATGTTGATTCTGATGTTTATGCATGAAGCTGTCGTGGATTTTTTTTTTATATTTTTCACATTAATAAGGATTTAAATTGCTGTAACAAAACTTTATTTTTGCTTTAATCAACTTTGAATTCACCACAGTGTAAGAAAAAGCGTCTGTTACAAATGAACGCATCAAAAATTGTAAAAATAAAAAACTGATTACATTAAGTTCATAAAATGCAGATATTGAGAATAAAATCTATGTTTAGGAGGTAAGTATTAATCAGTGGTTAAAATATCAGCTGATGAAAATTTTTGAATTTGGGTTTGTTTGCTATGCTGGTTTATTTAATGAATTTTACATCCCAAAAAAGCTATAAATTGGAGGATTTATGTTTATCTAAGTCTCACAACACGGATGCTTCCAAAGATATGCCATCGCAATTTTGACCCCTATCATTTTTAGAACAGTGGAATTATTTCAGAAAACTGAGTTCATCGCGGCCTCGACTATTCAAGCAATACATTTTGGTCGGCTTCAGTATCGAACCCAAAATATTCCAATTACGAGCTCAGTGCTTTATAAACCAGCCTACAGCGAATCCCAGCGACGGTCTGGAATTCAGCCATGGGGAAGACCAGGGGCATGCCATCTTCATTCGGAGATTTCTTGATCGCACGATTTAGAATTTCAGAATGTTATCAGAAATGGTCGAAAGTAAACGTGCATAAATGAGAGACGTTCTTAAACGTGCTTAAAACACTAGAATACGAAAATCAATGTGAAAATATGTTAATTATCGCATGTGAAATGTGTTTGAAAAATTATATGTTTTACAGAGTAATAATAACCCATTTCTTGAATAATGCGTACGAATACATCAGTTATTATTATTATGATATCAATTTCTTTTCGGATAAATTAAGGTTCAAATTGTATGTTGGGGGGGGGGGGTAAGATTTGCTAGTTATAAGCTTTAAATTCAATAAGAAAAGACATAAAGTGGGAAATTTTTTTCAAGTATGCTATACATTATATTTGTCAACGATTCTTTCTACACATTTTCTACATATAAAAGTTGATCTACATATAAAAGTAGATCTTTTCATATGTAATATCTTAAATGTAATATCTTAAACGATAACATATGTAATATCCTAAATGTAATATCTTAAACGATAACATATGTAATATCTTAAATGTAATTCAAAAGTATTATCATTATACTGAAACTATGATTTACAGTTTCATCTTCTAAAAATATAATTTACAGTGGAAATTTGTATTCATTTTATAAGTTTTACTGGAGATAAAAAAATAATAAATTTTCACATTCCTCTATGAATTAAAAAAAAAAATAAAAAATAAAAAAGAGATTTTATAAAAAAAAAAAGGAATATTGCACTAAAGTGAGTTATACAAATTTTAATTTAAAAGTAAGTTTTCTTTAATCTATTGTTTTCCGATTAAATTTTCTTGTGACGTGTTTACTTATATAATATTTTACTTAACATATGGCACTAATCAAAGAAAAAAAAAGTTTTCATGAAAAATATCGTATTTAGAATAAATATATTTTAAATAAACATTTCATCGTTTAAAAGTTGTTAATGCAAGCATTAATGAATAGCTCCTTCTTTTTTCCATTTCAGTATTTTCAAATGAATATTTTTGTATAATTTAAAAGAAATGATTTCATAATTACTTAAAAACTGTTAAAAGTAATCTTTAATATTTAAAGAAAAAACTTTTTTTTTTTTTTTTTTTTTTAATTAGAAATATGAGGAAAAATCTACTACAAATTATAATTAACAGTCTATGCTAGTGAATAAATCTTTTTTATCAGAAAGGAAATTGTAGAAAAATATATGTCTTTTGAAGTTTTGGTTTGTTTAAATACCTGAATACATGTTTTAATTAACTTAGTCTCAAAAATAATTTTCGTGCAGTCTTTTATTTATTTATTTATTTATTTTTACAAAAATGTATGGAAAAGAACGTAAAATGGAAGTTAAAAGAGTTGCATTCATCAAAATATTTTATATTCTTTAGTTTAAAATCAATTCTACAAATGAGTGTTATAATTCCCCCTTTCAGAATAACGTTTTCTTTTCATTATCACTTGTAATAAATCTTTTGAAAATATAATAATGTGGGGGCTCAATTTTCGAAGACTAATTTATCTCACAATAATTTATAAATCATTTAATTTCTAATTTTCTATCAATATTTAATTTAATTATTTTATTATTATTATTTATTTATTTATTTTTTTACTTTTTATTTTTTTACTTTTTATTTTTATTTTTATTTTATTTTTTTTTTTTTGCAATGCATTGCAATGGTTGTATATATTGTGTTTTCGTACACTGAATTCATAAGTTGTTGTTTCTTCTACTGATTACGTGAGGGTTTTTCACAAAGTAAGTTTAGATGAAGTTCAGAAGAATATATTTTAAGGCTAAATATTTATATTCGACACTATTTATTTATAAAATACATTAAAACAGGCTATTACTGAAACATTATCTTTGAAGTGTGTTTCTTTACAACGAAGCTCCTTTTTAAGATTTTTTGTTTTCTGCATGGCTTGAGAGCATTGAGGTTACTAGGGGACTCTCTCAACAGCATCCAACAATAATCTCCTGGTATGTTAACACTCCATCTGCCCTGATACCCGTTCTACATTTATTTCATATCTTGATTCAGAGGCTCTCCCTCTCTCTTTTTTTACACACATCGATAAGATTTTTTTGGGAAATAATTTGCATCGCAGTTGAAAATAGTAAGATGTGGACTCTAAGCCTAGAAAATCCCATTTCTATCAAAATCACATGGAATTTTGGCACATCATGGAATTTTTTCTTTTTTTTTTTTTTTTCCGATATCCGAAAATACACCATAAAATCACATCACCTCCAAGAAAAAAAAATCATAACTAAACTATAATACCATTGTTGACGTAATAAATCTTAAAAATACAAACTTTCAACAACTAAAAAAAATGAACATGAATTGATTAAAAATTACTTTAAAATAACCTACTAATTTTATAGTAAAATTTCATAGCCACCAAAAAGTATATTAAATATAAAATGAATTTGGATAAATTTCAACGCAATACAATCTCAAAATGTTTATTGGGGTGACTATGAAGGAAACGTTTATTGGAAATATTCTTATTAACGTCGTAAGTATAATATTATTATCATTTTTTAATCAAGTATTATACCTCAGCCTCTTCAGGAAATACAACATCTAATACAGTAATGTTTCCAGGTTTGGATGATATCTAAAGTCTGACCACACATATTTCCTTACTGACTTATAATACAATAAGATATTCATCCATTGATGATAATTTATTATAGTGGCATATATCAATGTCTTCTTTGTGCTAATACAGTGAAATAAATAAATAAAACATAATCATAACTAATTTTGTGATTTTTTTTTTTTTTTAAACACGTTAAAAGTAAAAAAATATATATATTTAAAAATACTTACGCTATTACTTTCGTTGTATAAAACAATTTTATTAACACTAAAGCTTATTAAAAAATTTTAGTACTAATTACTATTAACGTACACAATGTACCACACTGATAAATTTTAACTATTGGATCATTCTTTTCTATAATAATCACAACATAATGTTTTTTATTTATTTATTTTTTAAATAATAACGACTTTTTTAAACATTCTTAATATTAGCATTTTATTTATTTATTTATTTTTTTATTTTTATTTTTTTTTAATTTAGTGCAATTTATCATTTTTGGTAAAAAAGTAATTTTTGGTAAGTAAAAAAAAAAAAAAAAAATCTTAAGAAAAGCACAAAAGTAAAGTAGAGTAATCTTAAATGTTCAACAAACAATAAAATATTTAAAGCTTGCAAACAACTTTTTAAAATCCCAAAATTAACTTTTCAGATAAAAAGCATTATTTATCATGATCAATTTTTAAAGAAATTAATTCTGACAAAAAAAAAAAAAGAACCTTAAAATAAAATTTTCAGATTTTAAATATTTTTTAAACGCCATTATTCAACGATCGGGTTTTTTAGGAATATATGAGATGATTTCTTCATGTAATCCATTAACATATTCTAAAATTTATATTTGAACACATAAATTAAAGAAGCATCAGATAATTAAATAGGAAATCTAGATAACTGATAGCGATCACAAAAACAAAGTATGCATTACTAAATTCGACAAAATATCTATTTTTCTAAACAAAGTCAATAAAATTGCCACATTGTACATTTTTATTTTAGAAGTTTATAATTAATGAATTAAAAAAGAAAATATATATAATCAATTCGAAAATAAATTTATAAAATAAAAAATATATTTATTAAATTAAAACAAAATATATTGATTTGAAAGTCTTACATAAATAAAAAATATCAATTGCAGTCTGTGAATGTATACGCAACACATACACACACACACATATATAAATATATATATATTGATAGATAGATAGATAGATACATTCATACACGTTTTCCCTGGTTAAACTGATAGTACTTATAATGTATTCCAGTGCGATCTAGTTGCAAGAATATTCGGAAACGTTTTAATAAGATTAAACAAGACGGGGGACGAAGGATTAAAAAAAAAAAAATGCTCCAAAATATAGTGATTGTGGAATATTTGAAACAGACAAATCAAATCCGCGCAGTGTCTCTAATTACAAAATAATTAATTGGATAAAAGCAATTCTTGAAAAAAATGTACAGTCATCAATTTTAATTATAAATTGCGGATAAAGCTTTAACAGCACCGCATATTTTCCCAACAGGAAATTTTGGACTTTTTCTTTCTGTGAAATATTTCGTACCCTGTCTTGTTTAATCTTATCAAAAGTATTTCTGCCGTTCTTGTGATTATATCACACTACAGAATATTAGTGTACTAATTGTGTGTATACACTAGGTTCCAGAGACGCCTCAAGAACATTACTATGTCTCATTTTTATCACATCGTAGAACATCTTAAAACAAAATCTCTGAGATATCACGGTTGATTGTCTCTGAGATGTACTATTTGAGACATTTGAAAGCTCAAACTGCGATATATGCGAGGAACTGGAGATGTAGTATGCGATCTCACAAAGCTGAGACATTTCCACATCTGTAGAAAATATATAAGGTGTTCCAGGGATGTAACAGTACATCTATTCAGCATCGCAATGTCACAGTACCATATCCTTGAGACGTTCCAGAGTTGTACGTGTCCTGTATGGGATATGTGTGCAATTTTATGCTAGAATTTCAAAATTTTTGTCAGTGACTAAGTTATGAAATGTCATACTAACTTGAAAAATTTCTTGTTGATTATCTAGTAAGCGTTTCTAAACACCTGATGGTCCTACACTCCCAGAAGAATCTTCCACATTGTCAACAATATCACGAGAATACCAAATAAAAGCCGTAGAGACATTAGTTTTAGCCTTAATTTTTGTTTGAAATTCACTTTCGGTATTTAATATTTTGATAGATGTTATAATTTACTATATGAAAAAAAAATCTTTATTTTAAATGCTAACATACAAAATTAATACATGATATACGATACTAAACATAAAACAAATTAGTGCAAATGAAATTCCTACAAATAAACACGGATAAACAAAAAATATTAACGAATATTCTTTACTTTTTTTTTTTCTGATTGGACTAATAAAAGTGAAGAAATCCGAAAAAAAAAGGCAATCTCAGAGATAATGATTCTTCATTTTAAACAGAAATGCAGTCTACATTTGATGATAATGGCACAGTTATTTCGCATAGAGTTTTCCCGAGCAGTCATTAGAATTTTTTTTTTCTTCTTGCTGCACTATCTAATATTAGGAAACATTTTAATGGCATGAAGTGATTGAAAAAAATGTCGGAGTAAGACGGAAGTGAAAACAAAATCCTTAATCACATAAATCGTATTTTCGTAATTGGGATTTAAATAAAAACCTACATTTGATAATTTCAATAAAATTTCATTATAATCTTTTTCGTATTAGACTAATCATCTAGTATAAATGATTACGGAAAATATGATTCATTAACTCTGACACAAAAATATATATTAATTTTTCAAATTTTAACAATTAGAAATATTATACTGTGTTTACAAAGGTTTTGGAATTAAAATCTTTTCACATCTTTATTTTAGCAAATTGCTTTAACTTACATGAAAATTTAACATGTTTTTCTAATATTATATGCAAGGACTTCAACGGTGAATCCCAAAGTTTAAATATCTGCAAATATTAAAAAGCTACATTAAAAAGAAATGAACTCCATAATAGTAATTTTCAAAACTTTAATTTGTGAACCAGCGATATCTATATATTAATTTGAAACGTGTTTTCGTCTGTCTCCACTAAATTGAGAGAACGTCTAGGTTAAAAAATTTGGATGAGGTGTCTAAAAAAAGGTCTTGGTTTGTAGATATGTTATGAAAAGAGAAAAATAAAAAAAGTCGAACGCCCCCCCCCTGTGGTGGCGGGGGTTAAACATACGTTGGTGAGCATAACTCAGCTCCAAATTACTTCACGGTGAAGACATTGTACATGGGGGGACTAGACTCGAATACTAAAAAATCAATATATCCGATTTTGGAATTTTCAATTTTAAAGGGGAGGGAGGGGGAAAATAGATTTGAAGGGGGGTGGACAGGGGGGAATTAGTGTGAGAAGGAGATCCGTTCTAGACCCACACATGCAGTATCTCATTTTAAAGGTATTGATATTTCATATCGATTGGGGATGTTTGTATACAATGTAGGACGTCCCCTGTGGGTAAAAAACTGGAACTAGGTGATTTAGTAGTAGGCCCTATCATGTTGCACCTTATTTTAAAGGTCTTGGTATTTCCTGACCGTTGGTGTTGTTCGTATAGAACACGCTGTGCCCCCTGGCCGTTGAAAGTGTAACTAAAGGATTTTGCAGTTGACACCTCCATGTGACACCTTATTTGAAAGGTCATGGAAATTCAAGGCGATTGTTGATAAAGGTCTTGAAATTTCATGTTGATTGGGGATGTTTGTATACAATATAGTGCGCCCTCTGGTGGTTAAAAATGGAACAAGGGGATTTTGCAGTAGACCCTATCATGTTACAATTTATTTTAAAGGTCTTGATATTTCCTGACCGTTGGTGTTGTTCGTATAGAACACGCTATGCCCCCTGGCGGTGGAAAGTGTAACTAAAGGATTTTGCAGTTGACACCACCAGCTGACACCTTATTTGAAAGGTCTTGGAAATTCAAGGCGATTGGTGATGTTCGTGTAAAACATACTGCGCTCCCTGGTAGAGGAATGTGGATTTTGCAGCGAGTGCGTAGCATGCCTGCTATACTGTGCCGCATCGCAGCCACAGACAGCAGTAACACGAGTCAGAGTTTCGTTCGTCTCAAGGTTAATTTTTGAAATTTTTTTCATGTTATTAGCGGTCTGTATATACGTGCCGCAGGCACTGGATCACGAACCCGAGTTCCGTTCTGTTTGAGGTTTTTTTTTCCTTGTTACAGATGATTATATATATATATATATATTAATGTTTTCATTTAAAAATAGAAATTCAAACAAAATCGAGTTAAAGATATAAAACCATACAAATTTAAAGTGCATTTAAGGTTATTATCGTGTGCCCGGGCAATGCTGGGCGGGATCGTTCCTTTCCAGGTTATTTTTATTTTTATTTTTTCATGGTATTAAAGGCCCGCGTATGCGCTGCCGCACGCACCGGGGTCACAAGGCTGAATTTCGTTTGGTTCGAGGTAATTTCTTTTTTTGTTACAGCTGATTATTTTTTTCGCAATGCTTTTATTTAAAAATAGAAATTCAAACAAAATCGAGTTAAAGATATAAAATCATACAAATTTAAGGTTCATTTAAGTTTATTATCACGGGCCCGGGCATTGCCGGGCGAGTTTGTTCGGTTCCAGGTTAATTTTTAGGATTTTTTTTTATATTGTTAGCGTCCCGTGTATGCGCTGCCGCAAGCACCGGGGTTTCGTTGGGTTCGAGGTAATTGTTTTGTTACAGATGATTAATTTTTTCGTGATGCTTTCATTTAAAAAAGAAATTCAAACAAAATCGAGTTAAAGGTATAAAATAATACAAAGTTAAGGTTCATTTAAGGTATCATGGGCCCGGGCAACGCCGGACGTGTCAGCTAACATATAGTCTTAGTATTAAACGCAATAGAAAAAAGATAGCATCTTTTTATTTGAAGTCAGTTTGACGTCACATTGACAGTATATAGTATATAGTCATATATAGTATTTCTATTTATAAGCATTTTTCCGGCTTTCTTCTTTAAGTGAAATGTCGTAAATTATATTAGATGTTTTAACATGAAATACATTTAAATAATGATGCGACTATTTTTGAAACATTACAGTCAATAAAGTGATCGTCGAATTCAACGGGTTCTAGCTAGTTATTTATGATTTGAAAATTATACAATTCATAAAAATTCGTGAAGAATTACAAAGGCTTAAAAGTTTTTATTATAATATATATATATATATATATATATATATATATATGAATATTTATTTATGTAATATCAGCAGTTCCCCAAATGCATATAATGTATTATTACTTAAAAGTACAATTCGGTGAAAAATACATGTAAAAATGGATTTTTTATATTAAAACTAGTAAATAACTACGAGATTACACCAGACATTTATATTACAACCAAAACTTACAACCTGGAATACAAAATTTCAGTAATTAGAGCTATATATAGAATCTCCCATGGAGGAAAAAAATATGCATACATAGAAGAAACTATTTAAGTTATAACATCAGGATTCTGAAGAGAAATAATTGATGTGTTAAATACCAAAAACATTTCAAATTATAGTTTATTTAAGAATAAATGACTTTTTTGAAACTATTTGTAATGAAATTAAAAATGACTGGAAACTGTGCATAAATTAGAATCGTAATTTCATGCATACACTTATACCTTGAAATTTATTTATTAGATCAATCTATATATATATATATAATTTACTTTTTTTTTTTTTTTTTGAGTAGATTTTTATATTATGGCACAATAAGAATTTTAATATTATTTATTACGTTTGAAAAGCTTATGTATATATATATATATATATATATATATATATATATATATATATATATATATATATATTATATATATAAATATATATATATATATACATATATATATATATATATATATATATATATATATATATGTCGATAGATATATAGATATAGATATATAGATATATATCATATTAATTGTTTGAAAGCTGATAATATTTAATAATCCTTAAATTTCAACTGTCTGATGATCAATATATATATCTATCCATATATATATCTACATATACAAAGAATTGTCCTAAAAGAACATTTTACGTATCATTCCCGAAAGCCAGACATGTTATTATACGGAATATATTTTTGCTAGAAATATTCATTAGATAATATGTTTTTTAAGTTATGCTTTAACATTTAGAAAATTATCAAATATTTAAACTGTTCTTGATGCCAAATTATGATTTTTAAGGGGTTTTGTTTATTTTTTGGAGTTTCAATACTTGAGAATTGATAATATACGTATGTACATATATATATACTATCTTGGAAGCAGTAGAAAATTTTCCAAATATGTTATTTCAATGTAAAAATGGATAACTGAAGAACACATTTGGTAATGAGTATTTCTAGTGTTCTACAGAATTAATTGCATGGAATTTGATAACACGAAACATGGTTGGTTGGTTGGGTTTAACGTCGCACTAGTGCTGCGCAGATGGGCAATTGGCGACGGTCTGGGACACACCCCTATAGGTGGTCCCAACACGAAACATGGAAATTTCAAGAGGTGCAAAGAAAACATAAGAAAAAAAAAAGTGTACACTATAGTACTATTGCCTAAAAAGTATTACATATTTCTCTATTATGCAAAGAAAGAAATGCTGAAATATACTTAGTTCCCATAAACGAGAAATTTCTAGTTGTGGAATTAAAAAGCGATAAAATGGTGATTATTAGTAACATTTCGCTAATTTTCTACTAAATGATTTTTTTTGTACTATTCATGTAAAAAATCATATTTACATGCTATTTAAAAATATATCCTATTCTCCCAAAGAATAAATAAAGAACAAAAGATTGTGCTTATCGTAAATTTTATGCAAGTTCACACTCTAGAATTTTATTATAAATAATATATCTATATCTATCTATCTATCTATCTATCTATCTATCTATATATATATGTATATATATATATACATATATATATATATATATATATATATATTAGCCAATTAACAGAATATTATATTTATAAAAATTATTTAAAAAATTAAAATATCATTTAGAAAGTACACTACTAACATATTTTGTTCCATCAATACATTTTATTTAATATTTTGTTTTTTTTTTATAAATAGTCGTCAAATAATACAATCATAGAAAATGTTTATTATAGATGTCTGTATTTCTAATATTCAAAATCCGTTCATGTTTCATTACTAAGTATCTAGATGATTCAAAGTATCTCAATTTTCACCGTGATGTAATTCAATCTAAACCCTTTGTTACAGTCTCTTTCCACAAAATAGTATATTATAGCCAAAGAGATGTTGCTAACAATTCTATAGAAGACATATAAAACTATTCTATTAACACAAAGTGAATTATATTTCATGCTTTTCATTTGTTGCTTCCATTACACTTATGTATATTAATAGAATGACAGAATCTTCTTACAAAAGGGGAATTCTTATAATTGCTCGAGAGAATTAACAATTATGTTTCACATAATGAAATAGGCGCACTTTCGTTCTATAGATATACTTAAGTATGTGATATATTAATGTATACTCTAGTCAAAAAAAAAAAAAAGACGCACTAGGAAGGGATAATTCAAATGGGCTGAAAATTGGTAGATGTAATACAAAAGAGGAGAAAAACAAAATGGTTACAGTTTCAGAAAATATAGACGATTTTATAAAGAGAAAAGACCTCACAAAGTAAACAAGTCAGTAACACATTGGTCCAATTTTGACCTTTATATAAGCCGTTATTTCGATTGGCATTAATTGATAAAGTTGGAAGATGTTCCAAATTTTGTCCAATTGGTGCGTTAGATTGGAAAAATGCCGAGATGGTTGTAGGACCGTTTTCATGATGTTTCAAACGTCCTTTAGGAGGAGAGCGTTACTGCTGGCCAAAATAATGTTAGACAAGCTAGATATCAAGCAATACAGATTATGCCTGTGCGCGGGCGGGCATTATCATGCTGAAATATACGATCAGGTTTTTGTGATACGAGGGAAACAAAACGGGACATAAAATATCGTCGACGTACCACTGTGCTGTAAATATGCCACGGATGGCAGCCAAACAGGCCTTTCTGAGAAATGAAATGACATTCCAGACCATCACTTCTGGTTATCGGTACGTATAGCTGGTGACAGTCAGGTTGTAATCCCCTCTTTTTTCCGAGCGTCTCCAGACGCGTCTTCACTGGTAATCGGAGTTCAAATCGGAGTAGGACTCATCACTGAAGACAATTCTACCGTTTCAGTGACATTCCAATTCAAACGATCATGATATCAATGCAAACGTGCTTGTCGGTATACAATGTTTAATAGCAGTTCGCACAAGCGGCTCCGTGTGCTCAACCCCTTTTATCTGAGCCGCCTATTAATGGTCTTTGAAGTCACTGATGTACCAGTTGCATGTAGGATCGATGATAATGATGAATTTTGAGCTTTGAGTTTCGCTCTGACGACTGATCGACTCACACGTTCTGTACTCTCTCTAAGCCGACCGCTTCCTCCCTGATACTGTGTTCGGCCATGGTTCATCCATTCCTGCCAATATCATATAAAACTAGCATACTGTCTATCTGAGTAAATGGAATAAGATTCTCGAAGAATTTGTAACCTTGAATGAAAATTTCTCTTTTTTACTATTCTGCCAATTGTGCAGTTAAGATGCGCTAAAGCGTCACATGCTCATTCGATGGCAGCCAAACTTTAAAATTTTACATTTTCCATCGAAACCTTTATGCATGTCAATTTGTGTCCAGTTCACATTACTCCTTCTTAGTGCGTCGCTTTTTTTTTTTTTTTTTTTTTAGAGTGAAATTTGTATAAACATCTGAAAATATTTAAAAAATATATTACTGATTATAAGATATTTTTAAAAGGATATTCCAGTTATTTGTAATGTAAAAATAAAATTGTCCATTCACCATACACACATATGTATATACGAATTGAGCTAAAAATTAACGGGATTAATGCTTCCACAGAAGATGTATGCATGACACAAACAATCGACAAATGTGTAGCGTGAAGCATTTTGCCGACTGTGGCGCCTCATGTATCTGTAAACAGAATTATTTGGCTGTGACCTTCATTTATGTAAGAGCTCTTGTTTTGTTTTGCAGAAAAAAAATGATAATTATTGAAGTAAAGAAAAGAATCGTAGTGAAATTTCACACAATCTGGCACAAAACGCTATTGAAAGTTTTTTGCTTTGCTTTGTTTTGTTTTGTTTTTTAAATAAGTGCAAGGCAACGATAGTTTAACACATTCCCGAAATTTTCGGAGTTTTAAGTTTTCCCATGATAGCGGAGGAGATGTTGAAGATGATTCACACTCGTGCCGCATCAAAATCGTATGAAAATAAAAAACAAAGTCGGTAATTTTATTCGATCTGAACACCGGTTAACTTAAATTGATGTTACTGTTTAAATCATTGATAGGATAAGAAAATTTTAACTCGAACTGTAGAAAAAATAGTCATGGAATCTCCTTCAAAACAGCGTTCCAGCTTTTTCTGCATTATCTATAAATATATCTAGTCAAGCGCAACATTTCAGTGTTAGCCCACCGTTTTGTTCGTCTAAACTTGCATTATGCGACTTTTATCTGTTTTCAAAAATTAAATTTGCATTAAAATGAAGAATACTTAATTCATAAAGAAAAAGGCAAGTATCAGAATATTTATCGATTTATTTATTTTGTATATATCTTTGCATATTTCTTTTTCTATATTTCTTTGCATATTTCTTTTTGTATATTTTTTTCCATATTTCTTTGCATATTTTTTTTTATATTTCTTTGACTTAGTAAGTGAAAGAGTTAGTAACAGATTAATCATCGCCCAACCCAAAACCCTGCACCTATAAGCACAAATCTTGATGGAAATATCCCTTCTGTGATGTAGACACCGACCAAGAAACGATTTTAGAAAATTTGCTTCTTAAGATGGGGAGGAGCAGAGAAAAATGTGATTCAAATAAAGCTTAATATTTCGAAGAAAGAAACAGTTATCCGTACTTTTTTTTCTTTAAAATATTGCTAACACCAACATCTAAAAACCAATTTCTGGAATTTCAGAAATTTGTCCCCCAAGGAGGTGAAGGGATTAAACGTGCTGTCACATGCGCTAAACGGGACTTCACATAATCATATTTATCTTAATATATATATATATATAGATAGATAGATAGATATCCGTAAAAATTTTACTTTAAAATATAGCAAACACAGACACCTAAAAAACAATTTCTGGGATTTTTTCCATAAATTCGATATTTATTTTATCTTTGTTACACTTCACTAAAACAAAGAAATGTTTCATTTTTAATGTACGGGTTTTTAGATTAAAAAAATAATAAAACCATCTTTCTTAAAAAAAAAAAAAAAACCTCTCTCTCTCTCTCTCTTTTTTTTTCTCATTTACACGTGTTTTTAATTATCATTTATTTATCATAGGAATCTGAATATTTTAATACTTTATTTCCCAAGATAAAAACCAAGTAGTCAATGTACATCTTTAACATTTTTCAAAAAAGGGAACAAATGTTAACCACATATGTTCTATAAAATGAATATTAGCTTCTTCAATGTCAGGGGATATTCCTGAGGATTGATCACTTTCAGGATTTGATAAAGTATGCGGTTGTGTCAATTTCATGTAATACGCTTATATTTTAAAATAAATGTTTTTAGTGGCTTGTTTCTGTGAAACTTAGTCTCCAATTTATTACGGCACGGGTAATTTATTAATATTTAATGACATAGGTGCGCATTAATGTATATTTGAAATGAAATTTGCTCTTCTATTCGTTTAGGTAGTGACGCTTCAAAAAATATCCCACTTTCAATTAAATTTATTATATATTTTTTCTATTTTTGTAACTTTCCCATCACTTATTTTTTCTAATAGTTTAATACTAAAAACGGTTATGTGTATGTGTGTATACACTTATTCCTATATATATAAGGACACTTTCTGTTTTGAAATAACTAATGTAAAAATAATTGTGAACAAGATTATACTAAGTGCACTTAATATATCTAGTATTCAAAAAATCAAAACAGTTACATATACATAAATATATATTTTTTAATACGAAACAAAATTAATAAAAAATAGTGAAAAATATTTTTCATAAGACAATCAAGATATTTTCGTTTTATTTAACTTACTAGCGGATAAATTACAGTTAATATGCAAATTTGTTAATTACAGGGATAGATTATTTCATATATAAGCATTCATTTTTTCTTGGACGGACACTGCTGATATTCCTCGAAAAAAAAATGAACGTTCATGTAGTGAAGTATGGTAAATGTGTTTTTTAAGTGGAGGGATAATTTCAATATGTCCTATTTCTAATGAAATTGGAAGATCTAAAATTGCTGAAGAAAATGTAATCAAACATTGAACTGCTGGTTCGATAGGAGAGAGATCTAATATAAAATCAGAGTTGTTTTACAGAGATCCAAGACTCATAATTCATCTTACTGTTCTGCTTAAAATTACATTATTCGGTATTGAAATAGAAATTCGTTTAACTTAAATTGGAGATTTCCGGGTTCTGAACTTAATTATTTCAATCCTTTTTAATTATTTGGACATATCTTTCGGCCTGACCATTTGTAGAGGGATGATATGGTGCAGTTAAGATATGTTTTATGCCTTTACTTTGAAGAAAATTTTCGAATTGTTCTGAAGTGAATTGTGGCCCATTATCAGACACAAGGGGCACAGGATAGCCATATCTGGCAAAAAGTGAAGAAAGACAGTTTATAGTGTTCTCAGCAGTAGTATTAGGAACAATGAACACTTCTGTTCATTTACTATGGGCATCTACTACGATTAAAAACATTTTCCCCATCATTGGACCAAAAAAGTCTACATGTATTCTGTTCCAAGGTGTTGTAGGCCATTCCCAGTGATGGTTGTCCATTTTAGGAGGATTGTGTTTTAATTTAACACAAACAGAACAGTTATTTGCTAAATTCTCAATGTCTTTATCAATACTTGGCCACCATACAAAACTACGTGCCAGTGCTTTCATTTTAACTATGCCAAAATGGCCAAAATGTAAATCTTGAAAAACTTTTTGTCTATGAACAGTCGGAATTACAACACGATTTCCTTGTAATATACAGTTATTTAATAATGAAAAATCTTCTTGTTTATGTCCGAAAAGTAAGTAATTTGGCATCTGTGTGCCTGATATTAAATGCTGGTACATTTCTTTCAATGTTGGATCTCGCTTAGAACTTGCACATAACATCTTTGTAGTTAAAGGTAAAGAACTAATTTAATGAATAAACAATCGGATTCATCAGTGTTGCCAAATAAAATTGGTGACAAAGTTGGTGACATTTTTTTGGTTGTAGCGAATCGGACGATGGCACCAGTAAGTCTTGACTACGTAATGGAAGACGTGATAGAGCATCGGCATTTCCGTGCTCTGCAGATTTTTTATATTTAATATCATAATTGAATGTTTGTAAGTATAATGCATATCTTTGCATTCTAGCTGCCGAAAGTACCGGAATACTTTTTACGGATGAAAATATGGAAACTAGGGCTTTACTATCTGTATACAAAGTAAATCTCCTACCATATTAAAATTGAAAAAAATTCTTTACTCCAAAAATTATTGATAACGCTTCTTTATCTACCTGACTATACCGCTTTTCTGCAGAAGAGAAAGTTCTAGAAGCAAAAGCTATGGGTTTTTCGGAGTTATCTGGGATTGTATGCGAAAGTACTGCCGAAATTCCATAAGGAGAAGCATCAGTGGCTAAAATTAAGGGTAATTTAGGATTAAAGTGGGTGAGAATCCTTTCGGAAGTAATTTCCTGTTTAATTGCATTAAATGAATTTTCACATTTTTTAGTCCACTGAAAATTTACATTTTTACGTAATAATTCATTTAGAGGATAAGCAATCGTAGATAATTTAGGAACAAATCTAGAATAGTAAGATACTAAGCCTAAGAACGCTTTTACTTGAGTTACGTTTTTAGGTGTTGGAGCATTTAAAATAGCAGAAATTTTTTCTTGCGTTTTGTGTATGCCATTTTTATCAATTTTGTAACCACAGTATGTAATTTCATCATTCATGAAAAACGATTTTTCTTTATTTATTTTAAGATTATATTCACGTAACCTTTCTAGCACTTGTTTCAATCGCTCTAAATGTGATACATCCGTTTCTCCTGAGATACATATATCGTCAATAAAAACTGAAATACTCTCTATACCTTTTAAAATTTGTTCTATAGTTCTCTGCCATATTGCTGGAGAACTCGCAATTCCGTATGGTAATCGCGTAAATTGATATAAGCCTTTAGGAATGTTAATAGTAAGTAATTCTGTGAATTTTCCTCTACCGGTAAATGCAAGTATGCTTGATTTAAATCAATTTTTGTAAAATGTAATCCACCCCCTAAAGTTGCTAATATAACCTCAATCTTTGGTAGTGGGTATTTGTCAACCTTTAAAAGTTTATTTACCGTGACTTTAAAACCGCCGCACAAACGAATTTTCCCATTAGGTTTTACCACCGGAACAATAGGTGTTACCCATTTACTAGTACTAACAGCTTTTATTATCTCTTCATTTTCTAATCTTTCTAATTCTTCATTTACTGCATTCCTTAATGCATACGTAACTGTTCGCGATTTACAAAATATTGGTAATGAGTCTTTCTCTAAATGCAATTCAGCTTTAACATTTTTAATTTCACCTACGTTATTTGTAAATAAATCTGGAAATTCATTCAGTAAATTATTTAAATTATCCGAGATTTGTACTTTATTTACCGGAACAGTTTGTAAATTGTTAGGAATCTTACATAGATGATTTGTTAAGACATCTACTAATTCAGTGTAAGTTTTTGATTCAGGAAGATCTGGGAACAATAAATTTGTAAGTAAATTATATAATTTCGGTCCGATAAAAGTAATTAAAGCACTAAGTTTTTTTTTTCCTCTTTTATATCAAACAATATAAAATTCCGTTCTAATCTTCGAATATAAGTGTCAAAAGACTCAACAGAATCATTGAATTCTTTACAATTTTGAAACATTTTTAATGAAAATATGTTACCTCTAATAATAAAAACATGCAATCAAATAAAAGAACAGAAAGGAAAAAAAAATAATAATTGTACAAATACCTTTTTCCCTCTCTTTCTCGAAAAAATAAAAAAACGCAGATCATCGCAGACAATAATTACGCTCACTGGCGCCTAAATCGTACTTGCTCGCCACCAGAGAAATATATGAACTGCTGCTGTCTCCGACCGCTTAATGATTCATTTGAAATAACCAATTTCTTCTTTGTGAGACTTTAAGATCTGTGAATAAACTCATAAGTAGAACACATTTCGTTCTTTTTTTTTATGAAGAACTGCAGATTGCATTTTTAATTATTTTGAGGTACACATTATTAAATGTTGTAGAGCAAAACTTTTTTGCTTTTTTTTTTTCCTATCGTCGCCATTATAGTATTTTATAGGCAGGAGAAGATTTATAAGTAAGCCATAACTAGGATATGACGAGACGTCTACATCTTAAACACATAAATTTTAATAGATGACTACGACAATTACAGATGAAATATACAAGTTACACAAACGACTACATTTTGAAGACTGATTTGTTTTAGCAGAGATAAAAGTAAAGAGGAATGAACAGATCATTGATTGGACAATACAGTTTACAGGTACATGTACATTTACGTGACGTCACTTACCAAAAGTCCAATAGATTGAATCAGGAATACAATGACGAAATACACCACACTAAAGATAAATAAAGACAATAATGTATAGTGAAATGTTTCATTTTCGGATGAAAAACATTTTATTCTTCATTAACCAACTGGTTTTAACAGTTACTGGCACGATCTGAAGATAGCAAAAGACAGAGTAGATTTTTTAAAGGCATATATAAATCGGACATTTTAAAGGTGGATCTATGCTGCTCTGGGGAGCTGTTTCTACTAAAGGCAGAATGAATTTAGTAATTTTTTTCTTTTATTATGAACATCAAGAGAATATCCGCAAATTTTAAACGTGGAATTCTCAGACTTTTGTTAGATTTTAAAGAGTAAAGCCAGGTTAATTTTTTTTTTCAACAAGACTTACATTTTTGCTCTACTTCTAGAGCAATAGAAAATAGTTTGAAGGAAGAAACTTCCGTATTATTGTCTTTCCCGTGGTCTATAAATTGAAAAAAACTTTAATTTATCATATTAGAAAGCAGCATGCAAGTGGGAATCAAAATCTTCCAATTACCATATCAGTGCTTTAAAAACCAGCCTATAGCGAATCCCAGCGACGGTCTGGAATTCAGCCATAGGGAAGACCAGGGACATGCCATCTTCATTCGGAGATTTCTTGATCGCACGATTTAGAATTTCAGAATGTTATCAGAAATGGTCGAAAGTAAACGTGCATAAATGAGAGACGTTCTTAAACGTGCTTAAAATATTAGAATGCGAAAATCAATGAGAAAATATGTTAATTATCGCATGTGGAATGTGTTTGGAAAATTATATGTTTTACAGAGTTAGAATAAACCATTTCTTGAATAATGCTTACGAATACATCAGATATTATTATTATTATATCAATTTCTTTTCGGATAAATTAAGGTTCAAATTGTGTGTTTGGGGGGGGGTGTAAGATTTGCGAGTTATAAACTGTAAACTCAATAAGAAAAGACATAAAGTGGGAAATTTTTGTTCAAGTATGCTATATATTATATTTGTCAACGATTCTTTCTACACATTTTCTACATATAAACGTTTTTCACAAGGTTATTATTATTATTATTTTTTTTTAAAATCTATACTGCATTTTAAATTAATAGTGTAATTATTACTTTTTTTGTCTAAATCTACCATTTGATTTCCTTCTATGCTCTTTAATGGTATATTATGTGATTAATTAATTAATTGAATCTATTACTTTTTTTCTGTGTTAACATGCTTGACAAAAAATAATTTACTTATTAATTTTATATAAAAGATATATTTGTCACTGTTAATTAAAACATAGTTAAAATAATTGGTATTGTATGAGTAGATTAATTTTTATTTTGAAGAAATTTATTTTAAATCAAAATATTTTCTGTGCATTTTTCTACTTTAGGTAGAACTTTTCATATGTAATATCTTAAATGTAATATCTTAAACGATAACATATGTAATATCTTAAATGTAATATCTTAAACGATAACATATGTAATATCTTAAATGTAATATCTTAAACGATAACATATGTAATATCTTAAATGTAATTCAAAAGTATTATCATTACACTGAAACTATGATTTACAGTTTCATCTTCTAAAAATATAATTTACAGTGGTAATTTTTATTCATTTTATAAGTTTAACTGGAGATAAAAAAAATAATAAATATTCACATTTCTCTATAAATTAAAAAAAAAAAAAATCAAAAAGAGATTTTATAAAAAAAGGAATAGTGCACTAAAGTGAGTTATACAAATTTTTATTTAAAAGTAAGTTTTCTTTATTCTATTGTTTTCCGATTAAATTTGTTTGTGACGTGTTTACTTATATAATATTTTACTTAACATATGGCACTAATCAAAGAAAAAAAAATAGTTTTCATGAAAAATTTCGTATTTAGAATAAATATTTTTTAAATTAACATTTCATCGTTTAAAAGTTGTTATTTTTTAGCTTTAATGAATTGCTCCTTCTTTTTTTCATTTCAATATTTTCAAATAATTATTTTTGTATAATTTAAAAGAAATGATTTCATAATTACTTAAAAACTGTTAAAAGGAATCTTTAATATTTAAAGAAAAAACTTTTTTTTTTTTTTTTTTTTTTTTTTTTTATTAGAAATATGGGGAAAAATCTACTACAAATTATAATTAACAGTCTATGCTAGTGAATAAATCTTTTTTATCAGAAAGCAAATTGCAGAAATATATATGTCTTTTGAAGTTTTGGTTTATTTAAATACCTGAATACATGTTTTAATTAACTTAGTCTCAAAAATAATTTTCGTGCAATCTTTTATTTATTTATTTATTTTTACAAAAATGTATGGAAGAGAACGTAAAATCGAAGTTAAAAGAGTTGCATTCACCAATAAAATTTTATATTCTTTAGTTTAAAATCAATTCTACAAATGAGTGTTATATCCCCCCCCCCTCACTTCAGAAACACGTTTTCTTTTCATTATCACTTGAAATAATTCTTTTGAAAATATAATAATCTGGGGGCTCAATTTTCAAAGACTAATTTATCTCACAATAATTTATAAATCATTTAATGTCTAATATTTATATCAATATTTAATTTAATTTATTTTTGTTTTTTATTTACTTATTTATTTATTTTTTTAAGTTTTTTTTTTTTAATTTTTTTGATTTATGTATTTTATTATTAATATTATTTATTTATTTATTTTATTTTTTTGCATTGCATTGTATTGCAATGGTTGTATATAATGCGTTTTCGTACACTGAACTCATAAATTCTTGTCTTTTCTACTGATCACGTGAGGGTTTTTCACAAAGTATGTTCAGAGGAAGTTCAAAAGAATATATTTTAAGGCTAATTGTTTATATTCGACACTATTTATTTATAAAATACATTAAAACAGGCTATTACTGAAACATTATCTTTGAAGTGTGTTTCTTTACAAAGAAGCTCCTTTTTAAGATTTTTTATTTTCTGCATGGCTTGAGAGCATTGAGGGTGTTAGGGGACTCTCTCTGCAGCATCCTATAATAATCTCTTGACATGTTAACACTCCATCTCCCCTGATACCCGTTCTACATTTATTTCATATCTTGATTAAAAGGCTCTCTCTCACTCTTTTTTACACACTTCAATAAGATTTTTCGGGAAATAATTTGCATGGCAGTTGAAAAAAGGAGGTGGGCTTTAAGCTTAGAAAATCCCATTTTTATCAAAACTGCACATCATGGAATTTTTTCAATAGATTTTCTTTAATCAATATCTGAAAATACACCCGAATATCTGAAAAACACATCACTTTCAAGAAAAAAAATCATAATTAAATTGTAATAACATTGTTAACGTAATAAATCTTAAAAATGCAAACTTTCAGCAACTAAAAAAATATTAATTGATTAAAAATTACTTTAAAATAACCTATTAATTTCAAAGTAAAATTTCACGGAGATAAAAAAAAAATATATTAAATATAAAGTGAATTTGGATAAATTTGAACGCGAAATAATCACAAAGTGCTTATGGGCTTCACTATGAAGCAAACCTTTATTGTAAATATTCTTATTAACATCGTAAATATAATATTATTATGATTTTTTAACCGAGTATAATACTTCAGCCTCTTCAGGAAATACAACATCTGATACAGTAATGTTATCAGGTTTGGACGCTAATTGAAGTCTGATCAAACAAATTTCCTTACTGATTTATAATACAATAAGATATTTATCCATTGATAATAATGTATTATAGTGGCATATATCAATGGCTTTTTTGTGCTAATACAGTTAAAAAATAAATAAATAAATAAAACATAATCATAGCTAATTTTTTGATTTATTTTTTCTTCTTACTTTTGAAACACGTTAAATAAATAAATATATATATATATATATATATATATATTTATAAATACTTATGCCATTACTTTGATTGCATAAAACAATTTTAACACTAAAACTTAAGCAAATTGTAGTACTAATTAGTATTCAGGTACACAATGTACCACACCGATAAATGTTAATTATTGGATTAATATTTTCTATAATAAGCACAACAGAATGATTTTTATATATTTTTTATTTTTTAAATAATAACTATTTTTTTAAACATTCTTAATATTAGCATTTTATTTAATTTTATTTAATTTTTATTTAATTTTTTTTAATTCAGTGCAATTTATCATTTTTGGAAAACCGTTTAAGGGAAAAAAAAAAAAAAAATAAATAAATAAATAAATAAACTTAAAAAAAAAAAGGACTAAATTGAAGTAGAATAATCTTAAATATTCAACAAAAAATTTAATATTTAAAGCTTGCAAACAACTTTTTAAAACCCCAGAATTAACTTTTCAGATAGAAAGCATTATTTATCATGATTAATTTAAAAAAAAAATAATTCTGACATTTAAAAAAAAAAAAAAAAAATCAGATTTTAAATATTTCTTAAACAACATTATTTAACGATCTGTTTTTTTAGGATTATCTAAGCTGATATTTCATGTAATCCATTAACATATTTTACAATTAATATTTGAACTCATAATCTGAAAAAAGTATGAGGTAATTAAATAAAAATATTAAGTAACTGATAGCGATCACAAAAACAAAATATGCATTACTAAATTAGAAAAAATAACTATTTCTTTAAATAATTTATGAATTAAAAAGTAAAATAAAAATAAATAAATAAATAATCAATTCGAAAATAAATTTATAAAATAATAAAGTTATTTATTAAATTAAAACAAAATATAATGATTTCAAAGTTTTACATAAATAAAACAAATCAAGTACAGTTTGATAACGAATACACAACACACACACACAAACATATAGGGGAGACCCATGTACCTAGGGCCGCTTTTTTTCAGTGCTAAAAAAAAAGAGCCCTTGACCTGTTTAAAATTATCAAACTGATATGAACGAATCTTTACGAATAATTACTTCCAATTGGGATTAATATAAATACCTAAAATAATAAATCCCGACAAATAGAGGTTTAAAAAAAAAAAAAAAAAACTTCACTCGTGGCCTTAGGTACAACACCCTCATTGTACCTGGGGTCAGACCTTATTGTACCTAGGGCCATTCTCTCAAATTTAGATTTCACTTTGTAATGAATAGAAAATAAGCTTATAAACATGTATTTTATAAAAGAAACAATATCAAGTAATATATTCATTTATCATATAATAATTATCATGTTGTTGCCTTAATTTGAAACACGAAATTTTTCACTTTTTTTTTTTTTTTTTTTTCACTTTTTCTTTTATTTGGGATATTCTAAAAGAATGCTTTTTTTTTCCTTCATTTTTTTTTTCTGGAGTGTCTCTTGGATTTCCAGGTCTCTCTGGTTTTCTGTCACATCTTTTCTTTGATGTGGGAGGTTTTATATGAGGTAAAGGTTTTGCTTAGCTTCGCACCTCTTAAAACATGACACACGAAAAGATGTTACATGTTGAAGGTTTCGAAATTTCAACAGGACACGAAAAAGAGACATCCAGTTCTATCATTGTTGGTTCACTTTCTTCCTGGAAAATCTTTTATTTTTTATTTTTTCTAATTTATAGAGGAATCTTGTCTTTCAGTCACATTTGAACTTAAATATTCGTCCTGAGTGAATGTGTTTTGATTCATTGTCCATATGCCGATCTGTTCTGATTTGTCCGTGAACATGCCGGATACACGAAAGCTTGATAGAATGTTTACAAGAGTAAAGGTCGACGGATAGGACTTGCCAACATTTTCAGCAACATCATATATAGTGATTGGTTTACCAGGATTTCCCAGTATCTAATTACTATAAGCTGTACTGTGTTTCTTAGCACTTTCGCGACCGCTGACGTAGATTCACGTCATTTGGAAATATGAAACTCCACCAGTGGGCGTTTCTTTTGCAATTTGTACGTTATTTGTTTCTAAAAAATATACGCAATATTCATATTTCTACAATCAGTATACTATGGTTGCAAATACTTTGATTAGAGAGAGTATGATCATAATGCATATCCGTTTGTAATATTGATGCGGATATGAAAAAAATTGTTTTGAAAAAGTGTAACTTATGAGAAAAACACCCACAGATGGACCTTACTGTCAAAAAGACAAAAAATATGCGGTCGCAAAAGTGGGAAAAGGTCCAAACACACTGGCCAATGTACAAGGCAGCTATGTGGCCCTTGGTACAAGTTTTGGTAACTTCATTCAAAATGCCTTCCACTAAAAAAACCACATGCAGAGAGGACTAATTAAATATCTCATTTATTACTGAATATAACAAGCAAAATTATACAATAGAAAAAAAAATATATTTGGCTTTCCTTTGCAAAATAGCAAAAGAGATGAGCTGCAAAATTTTACTTCAAACCATGTAAATTCGTTTTCTACATGTAACTTGTCAAAACTCTCTTCTCAAATGTTCCAAAGTAGTTGTTGGAAGCAATTGGTATTGTTAGAAGCAACAAAGAAGCAATTGGTATTGTTACTCGTCCAATTGAGTATTAAGACTTAAAATTAAATATTATTCAAATAAAGTGGGGTTGCCCTTGGTACATGATAGCCCTAGGTATACGGGTCTCCCCTATATATATATATATATATATACATATATATACATATATATATACAGGTTTTCCCTCGTTAAACTGATAGTACTTACATTTTCTTAAGTGCGATATAGTTGCAAAAATTTTCCGAAACTTTTCAGGAAGATTAAACGAGACGGGAGACGAAGGATTAAAAAAAAAAAAATCTCCAAAATTTAGCGTTTGTGCACTGTTAAAAATTTCTGTAAAAATACAGAAAAAGTATTGAGAATCTCCGTAAATGTACATGAGTTCACTGTTAAAAGCAGTGAATCAAGAAACTCGGTTCACTGTCAAAAATTTCTGTAAAAGTACAGAAAAAGTATTGAGACTCTCCGCAAATTTACATGAGTTCTCTGTTAAAAGCATTGAACCAAGAAACTCAGTTCTTAATTTACAGATATTTCCCTTTCCAAAACAACGTTTTCCCTGTAGGGATTTTGACTGATACATTAAATAAAAAACTATGTAAATGCATAACCTTAAATTATTTTTATATTAAAGTAAATACCTATATATATATATATATATTTATATATATATATATAACTAGAAGTTTTGAAGGCAAAAATATACTGAATAGTTTGTTTCATTGCAGTGTACTATTACGTAAAAAGGTGAGAAAAAGGGAACGTTAGGGAAAATTAGATTGTTTCTGCGGAATGTTTATCTTCGTATCTACACATGAAAAGTTTGTTGTTGTTGTCTGTATTGAAGAACTTAAAGCAATTCATGTTTTCATTTGGAATTCATAATTAGGTAAGCTAAATTTTATATAATCTTTTATCCTATTTTAATAATCAACAAAAACAATGACTGTTCATGTTAGTTATATTAGCGGTTATTTTTTTTATATTTAAATCCTGAAACTTATAAACAGAGTTATTCAATTTAAAGATACTTAGAATCTAGTATGTAGTATCTAGCTTCGTATTTCTGTTACATAATACTTTATGTATTTACTGCGGAGGGCAAAATTATAGAAATTATTTCTTATAATCTGACTTGCTTTTTCTTCTAGAGTTTAGAATAAAATTGCTTTAGCAGGAGATATACAAAATAAACATAGATATATTAATTTGTTAGAAAGCAGTTATTGTAAAGGATGAAAAAAGTGTGTGTGTGGAGGGAGGGGGGGGGGGGGTTAAACACAGTTTAGCACATCCATAAAAACAATTTAGCACATCCATAAAAACAGAGAAACATTATTACAAATTATATATGAGTATTTGATGTTACGCACTATTTTTTCGGGGGAGGGGAGTTGTACATCAACCCAGGAATGTTTTTTTTTTTTTTTTTTTTTTTTTGAGTGTTAACATTTAATATATAAATTAAGAAACAATGCAAGAAAAACGATAAAATTATTTTTTTTCCCACAGCGATAATACTGGAAGGGGGGAGAGGAGGAAGATTATATTAAATTTTCAAACTAGTAGCACAATCTACTCACAAATTGATGTTTAAAGAATAAATGTATAGTTTATGAATCAAGCTGAGTAGAGAAATGTTTAATACTAAATTTTACACAGGTTACATTCTGTGAATAAATTCAAATCGAAGTTTAAAAAAGTTCAATTTAATTTGGAATTATTTTAAAGCATAAAAACAACTGGATTGTCGAATTACACTAGATAAATGTTTCCTAACCATACGTTGCCGAAACTACACCTACACGCTTTTACAGCGGGGTGGAGACGTTGATTAAAGTTTAACTGCAATTAAAAAAATACTTTTTTGTTAAAATAAGTCAAACTTACACTGTCCTATCAACACAAAATCCGAAAACTTTCCGACAAGATTTTGATATGAATTAAAACATTGTTTCTTAAACGTTTCTTTTCTTTTCTTTATTTTTTAAGAAGAGCATATGTCTAATGGCCAGAAAAGTTTATTAAATGAGCAATGTTTTTCTCCGAAAGGAATAAGGTTAAATTTGAATCAGAACCATAAAGACCAGAAATACTATCGCGAATTATATAGATCATTGATGCTAAACATTTTTTAATGTGCGTGTGTGTGTGTGTGTGGGTGATGGGAATGATTTGTATGGATACCAACACAATATTTTCAGTTTTGTTTTCTGAGATGTTTGAAAATCTGTTTGTGTGTACAATATTCATATATTTGTTGTAACAAATCAGAAACAACCAACATAGAAAAACTAATAAAAATCTTTCTTTACCCGCAGCGGAAATGAATGGGGAAGGAGTTAAATTACACTTTCAAACTTGTTAATTTTCTGTGTACAAATTGATATTCAAAGATTGAAAACATAACGTTAAGTTGTACGAAGAAATGTTTAAATGAATGCGAAATTTTATCAAGGTTACATTTTTCGTACCAATTCAAAACTACAATTCACTATACAACTTTCAAAAGTATAACTAATGCACATGTGTTTTTTTGTACTTTTGTGCCGTAACTACAGTTATGACAATATTTCGTCCACAAATTTATTTTGTAAGGCAGAGATAGCTAAAATGACAATTGGCTGTAATTTAAAACCACATTTTCGCTAAAATAGATCTAATTGATACTGCCCTATCAAAACTGGGCCAGAAAATATACAATCAATTTTTTACATACACAAAAAAAAAAAAAAAAAAAAAAAAAAAAAAAATTAAGCATAATCTTTTTTTCTTTGTGAGGTGTGTGTGTGTGTGGAAGGGGGGGGGATTTTAAAGAACCAGAAAATTTTGTTCTGAGGATTAGACAGTTTAGACTGTTTTTAAAAAATGTCTGTCTCTGTGTGTGTGTATCACAAATTTTGTGGACGCTGTATCTCACGAACCAATGAACGAAATTTAACCAAACTTGGTGTTTAGTTGGACCCTGACATTAAGTAGTGCTGATTAGATTTATGGAATAATGGCTCAACAGGTGGTGCTATGATCGAATTTTTCTAAATTTTCAACATGACAATATAGGACAAAATTTCGTATAAATGTACATAATGAGAGTTATTTTAATCGTGTGATTGTAAAATTAATATGAATTATTGATAATAGTAGTAGTTAACTAGGGGAAAAAATTTGCATGGGGGGCATCGCTCCCCCCCTGAGGGTTAAGTACCCCCGGGGGGAATAAATTTTCAATATGGGTATCTTTCGAAAGATATCGTCAATACCTTTAAAACTAATGGTTTAACTATAGATCTGTGATAATTTAAAACAAAGTTATCCATTTTTTCCTTCTTTTTTTTCTTTTAACGAAAAAAAAAAAACTTGGAAATAAGTCATTTCTTTTGATTTGGGAAAAAACTGATATCTTTCGGCATTTAGTGATAATTATTCTATCAGATAAAAATCTTCTGCATTTATAATTGAAAAGAATTTGATAATTTAATAAGTAATTTTTATTGTATAAGTTTTGTGTAACATTATATAGAAGAAAGTCATGTGGTGGCCACATCCTACTAGTTTTTAGTTTAATATCGTCTGAAACTTCTATATGTTTTTTTATATATTCTTTTTACAGCCTCTTCCTGTCATTTGCAGGCATTTGCTGAAAGACTGAAAAATAATATAGATTACCTTAAATCAAATAGTAGGAATTGAGGAAGAAGTAAGTCATTTCCACATTATATAATTAATAGTTTAAATAATAAAAAATAAGTAAATTTAAAAATCAAAATAAAAAATAAAGATTTTATTGATGGGAGTTTTATCCGACAATTTTTTTTAATTATTTTTTAAGGGAGGGGAGGACGGTTTGCATTCTAAACCGTCCAATGTTATTAATTTTGCTTTCTGAAAATTTTGAAAATCTGCTTGCGTGTGTATATGTATGCATATAATATGCACAAGTTAAAAAACCACAATATAAGAAAGAGAAAACTATTGTTGCAGTTGCCGAGCAATGGTAATAGAGGGGTGGGTTGGGGGACAAATTAAATTTTCTGACAATTTAATATTTTTCAGAATACAGTTTGATATTTAAGAATTCAAAGTACAGAGTGTATATTAAATTGAATGAGGAAATGTTTAAATCAATACGAAATTTTATCCAGGCTGTTATATGTTGCGGACTAATTTATATCACAAAATAACCGATCCGCATAAAACATTACTTTTAAGTACAAAATCCAACTGTATTTTTGAATTATCCTGGATGAATATACCATAATAATAAGCATGCCAAGACTGCGGTTACATGTTTATGTAGGGAGGCGGACGCAGACGATTGTGGAGCAACTGCAATTTAAAAATACAGTTTCACTGAAATATAGCTAATAGACAGTGTTGCCAGACTTGGGGACTTTTTTATTCAACTATCACCAATAATTTTGAGAAGGGGAATTGGACATACATAATAGTCGATTATTCTTCGAAGTGATTAAGCAACTGTTACAATAAAATTTTAGAGGTGAATGTTGAATAAAAAAGTCCCGAAATCTGGCAGCGCTGCTAATAGATTCTGCTTAATAATGCATTGTCAAAACACTTTCAGATAAGTTTTTGCATTGACAGAAATAATTTTTCTTAAACATGTTTTTTCTTTTCCTTCTTTGTAAGGGGGAGATTTTAATAACTGGACAGTTTTTAATTCGGAGTATTATAAAGTTAAGAGAGTGCTTGGAACTAAGGCCGAGTCCCCCAGTTTCTAACATTTGTTAAAAAAAGAAGAAAAAAAAAAGGGGGGGGAGGGGAACACAGGGGCAAACTTTAAAATTTCATATAGGAAGGGGGGGGGAGTCTTTTAAAAGCTCGGGAATAAAGTCTTTTCAAAGTAGGCCTAAGACCTACAGCAGTTAATCGGCCTTATTCCCAAATCCAATCCAATTCATACTTGATTTTAATATAAAATACTTCAAAAATATTCCTGTTACACTGGCGTTCATAAAATGGTGCTTAAATATCGTATGATTTCATTATATAAGTGTATTTTCCTGTATTAATGATTTAAAATACCATGTATATCTACTTTTATTTTCGTTAGATGATATTTTATTAGATTCTATTTAGATGGAATATATAAGATACACTTTAAAATTCGCATATGTATACTTAATTTTTTTTAGTGCCATGGAATTACAATCCTTTCTTTTCATTATTTGCTTAACATGTCATAGGATGCAGATTTTGTTTTAAAAATTTATAGTTAAAGTATTTTCCTACAATAGTATTTTTTCATCATTTTTCTTTTTTCTAGTTATAATGAAAATTGATCCTGATATAAGAAAAGAAACAAGTTGTCTAAGAAATATGAAAATAGAAAATGCCGTAAAATACCCTCATCAAAGACATTTACAAATACCAAATATTTATCCTGTTAAAGAACTTTTCACCATTTATCTTTCATTAATCTCATTTAAAAAAACAAGATACATTCAGTGTTATATGTTAGTAAAATAAAGTTTAATTTAAATCTAATTCAGTATGTTTTATTTTTTAATTATTTTTAATTGTATGTTTTCTTTGCAGCAAAGATTTTTTTTCTTCTTAGTGAGCTTTTTGCAATGATTCTAGTAAATTACCAGGAGGCTGCTTTCATGTGTAAAAGCGTAGAATTTGTTTCTTCTTTAGATCCTATTTTGTAGAAGAAAAATGATTTAAAATTTGTTTTTGTAAAGAAAAAAAAAAGTCAAAATATTTTTAATTCAAAATAATCTAATGGTTTCTTTAACAAAAAGTTATATATTTTAAAAATTTGAATTTATGGAGCTAGTGACGAAAACCAAAAAAAAACCCGATTTTCATCTGCATTGAACCCTAAATTAATATTTAAAAATATTAAAAGCTCTATATTTCTTTATATACTATTTAATACGTACGAACATTTTCTCTCCACTTGCCGTCTATTTAAAAATATTTATATCCCAGAAACTGAAGTAATTAAGGAAATTATTCTACACATTGCAATGAATTAATTATAAAAAATAAAATTATTTAGGTATCGAACCTTTAATATGTTCCTATACTTCTACGATTACGTATTAGAAATCTGATCTGAAATAAGAATTTTTTTTCCCAATAAAATAACTTTTAGAAACCAATTTTATTGAAAACAGAATATTGAAAAATGTTAAAAAATTGTTACAGTTTGAAATGAAATTTGCATCAAATTTGTTAGTCTTGATTTAAGTGACAAGTTATGCATTGCATTATTATGTTGCACAAATTTACTTTTTTAATAAACTACCAAAATTGTATGCATAGTTTTAGAGAGACCTTTATATGGAAATAAATTAGTAATTTTTTTTTTCTTCAGCTAATATAAAAATCAATGTGAGTATTTAAAAATTCAAATTCATTTACTACTCTACCTTTCCATAAATGACCGGACACTTTCGATTTCAGATGCCTTTTAAAATAACTCAAAAAGTACTATACAAATCATCTTGAAACTTCAGGAGTGTAAAAAACATGTTGTACCTCATGTACTTCAGTTATTTATTTGTGCCAACAGTGAAAAGAAGACAAGTAAAAAATTAAAGAAAAATAAGAGTATTTGGCATCACCCAATATAAAGTAATGCTCGAAATACAATCTGGCTGTGGCACATGATTATGGGGCTCATCCTCATTTTCTGTATAACTTTTTAAGTCTCTACCGCATGTAATCAGGGAGATATAAAGATTTCTTTAAAAAATATACTGAACTTTTTTTTTTGCTATAACATGCGAGGTATTAAATCCAGTGCAAAGCTATATTCGGGAAACCCAATATACAACATTAGACACAACATACTGCAATCAGAATGAAAAAAATATTAAATATATAATGAAATGTGAGCATTTGTACTAAATTTTTAACTGCGTATGACTAAGTTTTAGCTAAATTTCAATTGTATAATTTAGTAGCCAAATGCATTAAACTATTTATATAAAAACTCCAAACAAGTATTGTGTAAACTCAAAAAGTTCTACGCCAAAGAATGAACTGGTCTTCAGTTTCTCTCGAAGAAACGCTAATGTATAAGGAGTTTTACTCACATTTTTATTTTAATTCGATGAACGGTAATGCAATTTTATGTGATTGTAAATAAATATTGGGAAAGCCCTCTTAACAATTTCTTTGTTGGGGAACAGCTGAAATTCAGTTTATTCTATGACGTAGAACTTTTTGAGTTTACACGATTTTTGTTTGGGGTTTTTACATAAGTAGCTCAATAAATTTGACTGTTAAATTTTGAAAAGGAAATGTCACTGAACATTTACGCATGCGTAGTTAGAAATTTAGTAAAAATACTCATATTTCATTAGATATTTAATATTTTTTTCATTGTGATTACAGTATGCAGTGTTTATTATTGTATGTCGAGTTTCCTGAAAATAACTTTGCACTGTCTTTTCATACTTTGCGTGTTATAGCTAAAAAAAAAAAAAAAAAATGAAATTTTTTTTGCAATTTTTTAAAGAAACCTTTATCTCCCTGATTATATGCGGTAGCAACATATAAACTTAGAGTTAATGAGAAAGAGTCCTATAATCACATGCTACTACCAGATCGTATTTCAAGCATTAATTATTACAGGGTGAAGCCAAATACTTTCATTTTACTTTAATTTTTTTTACCGGTCCTCCTTTCACATCTCTGAAGTTTCAAAATGATTTGTTTAACATTTTTTGAAATACTTTTAAAAATGTCTGAAATCGAAAGTGTACGGTCATTACGGAAAGGTCATTACCTAACAAATTTTTAGAACTTCTTCCTCCCCCCCCCCCCAATTTAGAAAGTTTACACCTTTTTAAGAGCATAATGCATTTTAAACGGTTAGTGTTTTAATTACATTCTTAATTGTTTTAAGTTAATATCTGATCAAAATGTAATATATATATATATACATATACTTGTTAAAATATTTTTTTTAAGTGTATTTACAAAGTGGATGTATGTTTTGAATGAAAGAAACTTAGGTTGTTAACACAGATCTACAAATATAATGTTGGCAAAATTTAATTTATTTTAGTTGATACCTATATTTTTAATGTGCTGAAGCCGAAAAGGAAGCCAATTTTCCTCTGTTACACATAGCCTTTGCCAATACAGGGTGTCTACCGACACAATTCCTTCTCTTTCGGTAGTTTCTAGTATGATTCCATGATTAATTGTAATCAGTCATGGAATCATACTATAAAAGTAACCGTATAATTATATTGGTGGAAGAGTCATGAAAAAAAAAAAAAAAAAAAAAAAAAAAATCAGCGCACCCTGTATTGGTAAAAATATGTGATAGAGTAAAATCTAGTTTCGGTTTCAGCCGAGCAAAAACCATCAATATCAGTCATAATTATCAAATCAATATTTTAGATTTAGACCTGTGTGACATTTATTATTGAGTCATATTCTACATATTGAGTCATATTCTACATAAATGAGGGAATTAAGTTTTTATTTTGGTATGGACTAAATATAACCGATCAATATTAAGCAAACATATGACATATTTTGCAATTATGTCTGATAATTTTATTAGAAGTACCATAATATAAATCAGCTTCTTTTTTAAATTTTTTATTAAAAGTTTAATGTATGCAAAATGTACCCCAACATTAATAAAAATTGTAGTTAAAAACCTGTTAAAGCGCATCATTACAAATCCTACCAAAGGTAATACAAGCTTAACCAACTTTATACCTCTGAATTTTAATGTAGTTTTGATAAAAAATATATAGCATGTCTATATATATACTAAAGTCTGGTCTTCTTGTCCCATCAATTTCCGAGGAGTTCTTATCTCAAAGTTTGAAGGTGGGAGGTGCGAAGTTCGATGTCAGGTTGAGATTTTCAGCCTACCCATTCGAAATTTTCCAAGGTTTTCTTTAAAAACTTTTGTAAATAAGGGATAGAACACCTTAGAATGACCTACACATAAGGCATTCTATACAGGCCTAGGACTCTGGAGTAACCAATGTGATTTTACCACCACAATAATATTATAATATTAATATATTCAGAAGCCTGTTCAAAACACTATAAACTGACGCGCATTTAAAATAAATCCCAAGGCTATGAATTTACAAGTGCAAAAACATACAACTTTAAGTTTCTTTTTCTTAAGTTGAATAATAATCTGTACTTATGTAACGTATTTACTAGATTATTACCTATATTCATGAAGATAAACTTACTGTTGGATATTTTTATACTTGTAAATTGATAATAATGGAATTTATTTTAAGCATATGCCAATTTAGGGTGTCTTCGATACGCTTGTAAACATACTAATATTTAATCGGCGTTAGTTAAAGCCGATTGGATGTGCTAGGTTTCTAGACCTGTGAGGATAGCCGTAAGTGTAGGTCTTTCTAAAATGTCTTATCCCATATTTATACAAGTTTTGGAGAAATCCGCGGAAAATTCCGAATGGGTAGGTTGAAAATCGCAACCTGGGATCGAACTATGCACCTTCCGCCTTCAAACGTTGAGAGCAGAGCTTCTCAGCCAATGGTGGGGCCTTCAAATATTAGGTATTTTTACATGGATAAATTTACTGAGATTTTCATAATATTATATACGAAATTTACGGAGACTTGGATGTTCTTACGTATGTAATTTTACAGAGACTTGGATGCTCTTCCATATGTAATTTTACAGAGATTTGGATGATTTTACATATGTAACCTTACAGAGACGTGGTTATTTTTACAATGGTAAATTTAAAAAGATTTATATGTTTTTTTTACATGCTCGAATTTACGGAGACTTGCATATTTTGCATATGTAGATTTACAGAGACTATGATGTTTCAAAGATTTAAATTTACAGAGACTTGAATATTTTGATCTATGTAAATTTACAGAGACTATGATTGATTTACAGAATAGTTTCTCTGCATTTTGACAGAATCTCTTTTTTTGAATTCTCTGTAAATTTACGTAAGACTTAATATAATTAATTACCAATAGATTCTCTGTAAATTTACAGAAAATTTTTTAACAGTGTGGAATATGTGAAACAGACAAATCAATATAGCGCAGTGTCTCCAAAACAAAATATTTTATTGGATAAAAGCTGTTCTTGAAAAAAATGTGCAATCATCAATTATAATTATAAATTGCGGAAAAAGCTTTAACAGCACCGCATATTTTCCCAGCAGGATATTTTGGACCTTTTCTTTCTGTGAAATCTTTCGACCTCCGTCTTGTTTACTCTTCCCAAAAATATTTCTGCAGTTCTTGTGATTATCACACTACAGAATATTATTGTACTAATTGTGTGTATATATCCCATGCAGCACACTAGGTTCCAGAGACGCCTCAAGTACATCGCTATGTCTCATTTCTATCACATCATAGTGCGTCTTAAAGCAAACATCTCTGAGATATTGCTGTTGATTGTCTCTGAGATGTACTACTTGAGGCATTTGAGAGCCCAATCTGCAATATATGCGATATACTGGAGATGTAGCATGCGATCTCACAAAGCTGAGACATTTCCGCATCCATAGAAAATATATAAGGTGTTCCAGAGATGTAACAGTATATCTATGCAACATCTCAATGTCACAGTGCGATATTCTTGGGACGTTCCAGAGATGTACGTTTGCTGTATGGGATATGTGTACAATTATATGCTAGAATTTCAATTTTTTTGTCGATGACTAAGTATTCAAATGTCATACTAACTTGAAATTTTTTTCTTGAGTATCTAGTAAGCGTTTCTCAACACCTCATGGCCGTACACTCCCAGAAGAATTTTCCATATTGTCAACAATATCACGAGTATACCAAATAAAAGCCGTAGAGACATTAGAGTTTTCGCCTTTATTTTTGTTTGAAATTCACTTTCTGTAATTAATATTTTGATAGATGTTATAATTTACTATATATTAAAAAAAATATTTTATATGCTAACATACAAGTTTAATATATAAGATATACGATACTAAACATAAAACAAATTAGTGCAAATGAAATTCCTACAAATAAACACGGATAAACAAAAAGTATCAACGGATATTCATTTTTAGTTTTTTTATTTGACTAATAAAAGTGAACAAGTTCGAAAATAAAGCAATCTCAGAGATAATGTTTCTTCATTTTAAATAGTAATGCCCTCTACATTTGATGATAATGACATAGTTATTTGGCATAGACTTTTATCGAACAGTCATTAGGAAAAAAAAATTTCCTTTTGCTACACTATCTAATTTTAGGAAACATTTTAACGTGAAGTGATTGAAAAAAATGTCAGAATAAGACGGAAGTGAAAAAAAATCCTTAATCACGTAAATGGTATTTTCGTAATTCGCATTTAGATAACAATCTACATTTAATAATTTAAATAAAATTTCATAATGACCTTTTTCGAATTAGTACACAACTAATATAAATGATTATGGAAAATATGATTCAGTAACTCTGACACAGAAAGATATATTTCTTTTTTTCAAATTTTAACATTTAGAAATATTATACTGTGTTTACAAAGGCTATCTAATTGAAATCTTCCAATATCATCATTTTAGAAAATTGCTTTAACTTACAAGAAAATTCAACACGTTTTTTATAATATTATATACAAGGCCGTCAACGCTGAATCCCAAAATTTAAATATCTGCAAATATTAAAAAACTGTATTAAAAAGAAATGAACTTCGTAATGGTAAATTTCAAAACATTAATTTCTGTAATAGTGATATTATTTATGATTTGAAAATGATTTAATTAATAGAAATTTGTAAACAATTAAAAAGGCTTAAAAATTTTTATTATATATATATTTTTTTATGTAATATCAGTAGTTCCCCAAATGCATATAATGTATTATTACTTAAAAGTACAATTCGGTGAAAAAGACATGTAAAAATAGATTTTTTATACTAAAACTAGTAAATAACAACGAGATTACACCAAACATACTATATTATAACCAAAACTTACAGCCTGGAATAAAAATTTCAATAAATAGAGCTATATATAGAATATCCCTTGCAGGAAAAAAAAAATATGCGTATATAATAGAAAGCATTTAAGTTATAAAATCAGTATTCTGAATGCAAATATTTTGTGTATTAAACACCAAAAACATTTCAAATTATAGTTTATGAAAGAAGAAATGACTTTTTTAAATATTTATAATGAAATTTAAAAAAGACTGGAAGCTGTGCATAAATTAGAATCGTAATTTCACGCATACAATTATACCTTGAAATTTATTTATTAGATCAATATCCTAATATATGTATATATTTGCATAGAATTTACATTTTTACTTTCTTTTATATTCAATAGAAGAAAGTATTGGATTCGTAAAAATTTTCGACTTCGGTTTTTTGATGGATTTACACGTTTTGAGAGCTGTAGAACACGATTTGACCATTTTTAGAAAATGTCTGTCTGTCTGTCTGTGTGTGTGTGTGTGTGTGACAAAATTTTGCGGCAACTGTATCTCAGGAACTACTGCACAGAATTGCATACAAATTGGTATGTAGTTGAACCTTGACATAAATTAGTGCCTATCAACTTTTGGTAAAAATTGTCTTACAGGTTGCGTTGCCATCCCGCTTTTTCTAAATTTTTAACATGGTGATATAGGACAATATTTTGTATAAATGTGCATAAAGAGAATTATTTTTTAGTAATCATTATGAAATTTACAAGAATTATTTATAACAGCTATAGTCAACTGGGAATTTTTTTTTTGTGTGTAGGAGCCTCGTCAACCCCCCTGGGGGGGAAGTACCCCGTCGAGGGGAGTAAATTTTCAAGATGGGTATCTTTCGAAAGGTCTCGTCAATACCTTTAAAACGAATGGTTGAACTATAAATCTGCGATAATTTAAAACAAAGTTATAGATTTTTTTTTTTTACTTTTTACGAAAAAATAACTTAAAATTGTAATTAAAAAAAAAAAAAAAAAAACATGGCAGTATAGGACAAAATTTCGTATAAATGTACATAATGAGAGTTATTCTTAACCTGTGATTGTAAAATTGATACGAATTATTAATAATAGTAGTAGTTAATTAGGAAAAAAATATGCATTTGGGGCATCGCTTCCCCCCTGGGGGGAAGTACCCCACGGGGTGGGGTAAATTTCAAAGATGGGTATCTTTCTAAAGGTCTCGTCAATACCTTTAAAACGAATGGTTGAACTATAAATATGTGATAATTTAAAACAAAGTTATCGATTTTTTTTTAATTTTAACTAAAAAAAAAAACTTGGATTTTTTTTTTTTTTTTTTTTTTTTTTTTTTTTTTTCAATATTGTTACTGAGTAAATTTGTATAGGAAAATATAGAAGAAAGTCTTGTGGTGGCCACAACATACTAGTTTTGAGTAGATTTTTATATTATGGCACAATAATAATTTTAATGTTATTTAATACGTTTCAAAAGCTTATGTATAAGTATATATATATCATATTAATTGTATGAATACTGATAATATTTAATAATCCTTAAACTTCAACACTTCAACTGTCTGATTATCAATTGATAAATAATTCGCGGTTCAGTGGTATACACATTTTAAGAACATAAAAAATCAAAATTAAAATGCCGGATTGCTTTGAAATAAGAGAATGAATAAAATAGAACGATGCATACATTTTCTGAAGGTTTAATGATCAAATTGAAATATTAAATTGAAATATCAATATTAAATATTAAATATAAAGCACATTAAACACAAAATTCTATTTTCCTGATTAATAGCAGAAACAGTAGAAACTATTTCCTATTTGGAACAAAAGCACCGTATTCCGGAATGCCATAGGGACATTAAATTTTGAATTTGTGGACAGAATTTGTGGATATAAACATAATACAACTCTGTGTTACAAATCTAAACATAAACCTCAAGAAAAAATAAATGTTCCTTCTAATTCAGAATCCAAACAGGAAATAGTTTCTACTGTTTCTTCTATTAATAAAGAAAACAAAATTTTGCTACAAACTTGTTCCGTAAATATTAAAAATAAAACGAAAGAAAAAACGATCTGTTTGCATCTTGATTCAGCTTCTACTAGAACATTTTTACGTCGTTCTATTGCTAATGAAGTAAATTTAAAAGTGATTAGAAATGAAAAATTGAAAGTATACACATTTGGAAGTAAAACACCGATAGAAAAAACGTATGGCATAGTTAAATTAAAGCAATTGTGGAATAGGTGGAAAAGCCAATACCTATTGGATTTGAAAACAGCATATACTTTAAGGAATCCTACAGCACAACCTGAACTGAAAGTAGGAGATGTAGTGTTAATTGGTGATGATTCAAAAAACAAACTTCTGTGGAAACTTGGTATAATCCAGAAAACAATCGTCCGCAGTGATCACAACATCCGATCTTATGAGGTTAAGACTGCCAATGGTATTTTAAAACGAACTGTTCAGCATTTATACCCACTGGAATTGACTTAACTAAAAACTTTTATGCTACGAACTGATAAAATAATATAAACTTTTGAGAAAATTTTGAACATTAAAAACCTTCATTTTAATGAACAATTTTTCTTTAATTTTCAGAATATTTGATATCCTTTTTTAAATAATTTAGTGAATTTTACTCGATAGTTGAAAAGATTAAAACTGCGCATGTGTTATTATCTCTATATTTAAGTTTGTTTATATTTGATAACTAAGATTTAATTGTTTAAATAATTATGTGTTTGTTTTATGTTTAATATTGATATTTCAATTTAATATTTTAATTTGATCTTTTATTGATTTAGTTATAGTACTTTAGTAAATATTGTTTACATTTGTATTTAATATTAGATAACTGTTGATATTTTGAACAAAAGTAAAAAAAAATAATGATTATGTGATTTAGTACTAATTGAATATTTAGAAATTTGTACAATTTATGATTAACAGAAGATGTTCAGATTTGAGATTTATGTTTGAATTAAAAAAATTTCTGATTTGTGAACTCTGTAAGAGTTCTCTGGGCACATCACTGGGCACATCTCTGGGCACATCTCTGGACACATCACGGCGGGGAGTTGTGTGGTAAAAACAATGCCATTTAGACGGCGCTGTGTCGCCGAGGAAAGAAATAAGAACTTATATATTTTGTTTATAGATTTTGGCAGAAGCCAACAAGTTCAGTTTAGATTTTGGATTCTTCGGCTGTGTTCGAAGATAGAATTATTCGATCTCTCACTATGAGAGTTAATTAAATACGGAACTACGTTCCTTTAAGTATAGTATTCATTTTTGTAAATAATGTATTTAAAGTGTAAATAGAATTTTTATTTTATTATGATCATTAAACCTTCAGAAAAAGTATGCATTTAATTTCGATTCTTTATGTTCTGAAAATGTGAATACCACTGAACCCCGAATTATTTAACACAATATATATATATATATATATATATATATATATATATATATATATCCATATACACAAAGAATTGTCCTAAAAGAATAGTTTACGTATCATTCCCGAAAGCCAGACATGTTATTATACGGAATATATTTTTGCTAGAAATATTCATTACATATTTTGTTTTTCAAAATAATATTTTAACGTTTAGAAAATTAACAAATATTTAAACTGTTCTTGAATCCAAATTATAATTTTTAAGGGGTTTTGTTTATTTTTTTGGAGTTCCAATACATGAGAATTGATAATATATGTATATATACTATATACAGGGTAATTACAAAAAACTACCCCGATATATGAGACCATAGCTACCATACCGTTCCGAGAAACTGAATAAAAATTTGGTGGAAGGTATTTTGAGGTATGCGCTCAAGAATTATATTAAAAACAACAGTTAAACAATAACAGTTACGGATACACCTTATTTGAAGTTTTTCTATGAAAAATTTCAAAAAATTCAAATGGCAACACTTACTTTTTTTTTTACTGAAATGTAATCTCCATAGCAAAAAAAACATAAGTAACGTTAGAACGGTACTTCTAGCACGAAAATCAGCATCGCTAGCAGGCTAACAAAAAAAAAAAAAAAAAAGTAAAAAAAAACGTCTGTTACGTGCCTACAAAGCACCACTTTCATTCTTTTAATGACGTCACATTTCACACTGATTCTTTGGTTCAGACTAAAATCTTCTGATTCTGCTTCGAAACGAAAAGAAGAGACCAAGTTATCCTTAATCCCATGTAAGGCTACTGAATAAAGGCTTTAATTTCGTTTTAGTCGTAAGACGCTCTCATGAGGACGTCATCACAGTACGTGAAAAAGAAGGCATTGTAAAATGGCAATCAAAACCGATTTTGATGATGATAATGATGTTTCCCAGTAACCGGCATATTTTTCACAGAGCAAGAAAGCAAGATACACATCACGCATTTCACAATGCTTTATTTTTCACTTAGTGTAATGACGTCACTCATGACGGTGTCTTACAACTAACAGCAAAATTAAAACCCTTTTTCAGTAGACCTACATGAAATTAAGGATACTGTGATCTATTCTTCTCGTTTCGAAGCAGAATCAGTAGACTTTAGTAAAAGCCGAAGACTCAGCGTGAAATGTGACGCCATTAAAAAAATGTAAGTCGTGCTCTGGTAGGCACATCACAGCTGTTTTCTCTTTTTTTCTTAGTATGTCTAGCGTTGGTGATTTTCATTCTAGAGGTACCGTTCCAACGCTATTTATGGTTTTTTGCTATGGAGATTCCATTTCAATAAAAAAAAGTAGGTGTTGCCATTTGAAATTTTCGAAATTTTGTCACTGTAACCGTAACTGTTAGATTTTAACTGTTTTTTTTTTATATAATTCTTGAGCGCATACCTCAAAATACCTTCTACCAAATTTTTATTCAGCTTCTCGGAACGGTATGGTAGCTATGGTCTCATATATCGGGGTAGTTTTTTTGAAATCACCCTGTATATATATTATCTTGGAAACAGGAGCAAATACATTTATTATAACCAAATAATGTTATTTACCAATAAATGTAAATAACATTATTTGGTAATGTTATTTACATTTAAATAACATTATCAAATATGTTATTTAAATAGAAAAATGGAAAAATAAAAGACACATTTGGTAATGAGTATTTCTAGTACTCTATAGAATTGCATAAATTTAATAAAACGAAACTTGGAAATTTTAAGAGGTGGAAAGGAAAAAAAAAAAAAAAAAAAAAATGAACGCGGCAGTACTATTGCCTGAAAAGTATTACATATTTCGGTATTATGGAAAAAATGAAAAGCTGAAATATACTTAGTTCACATAAACGAGAAATCTCTAGCTGTAAATTAAAAACCGATACGATGGTGATTAATAGTAACATTATCGCTAATTTTCTACTAAATGTTTTTTTTTTTCTATTTTGTGCTATTTATGTAACAAATCATATTTACATACTATTTAAAATTATATCCTTTTCTTCCAAAGAATAAATAAAGAACAAAAGATTGTGCTTATCGTAAATTTAATTCATGTTCACACTCTAGAATTTTATTATACATAATATACATATATATACATATAATATATTAGCCAGTTATAGAATATTATATTTATAAAACTTATTTAAAAAATTAAAATAGCATTAAGACAGTACACTATTATCATATTTTGTTCCTAATACATTTTATTTAATATTTTGTTTTTGTTTTTATAAATAGTCATTTAATAATTCAATGATAGAAAATGTTTATTATAGATGTCTGTATTTCTAATATCAAAATCCGTTCATGTTTCATTACTAAGTATCTAGATGTTTCAAAGTATACATCTCAATTTTCACCGTGATGTAATTCAATCTAAACCCTTTGTTACAACCTGTTTCCACAAAATAGTATATTATAGCCAAAGGGACGATACTCACAATTCTATAGGAGACATATAATACTATTCTATTAACACAATGTGAATTATATTTCATGCTTTTCATTTGTTGTTTTCATTATACTTGTGTATATTAATAGAATGACAGAATCTTCTCACAAAAAGAGAATTTTCATGATTTTACGAGAGAATTATCAATTATGTTTCGCTTACTTAAATAGGAGCCCTTTCTATACATATACTTAAGTGTGTGATATATTAATGTATACTCTATAACAAAAAAAAAAAAAAAAAAGAAGATGCACTAAGAAGGGATAATCCAAATGGTACGAAAATTGGTAGATGTGATGTACATGTGGAGAAAAACAAATGATTACAGTTTCAGAAAATTTGGATGATTTGATCAAGAGAAATGACCTCACAAAGTAAACAAATCAGTAACACATTGGTTCATTTCTGATCTTTATATAAGCAGTTATTTGTATTAATTGATAGAGTTGTAAGATGTGCTCCTGCTAGACATCATGCCAAATTTTGTCCAATTGGTGCGTTAGATTGGCAAAATGCCGAGATGGCTGTAGGACCGTTTTCATGATGTTTCAAACGTCTTTCAGGAGGATAGAGATACGGCGACTTTGCTGGCCAAAATAATGTTAGACAAGCAAGAAAACAAGCAATACAGACGTTTTCTGTGCGCGGGCGGACATTATCATGCTGAAATATACGATCAGGATTTTGTGATACGAAGGGAAACACAACGGGACATAAAATATCGTCGACGTACTGCTGTGCTGTAAATATGCCATAGATGGCAACAAAAGGGGTCTTTCTGGGAAACGAAATGACATTCCAGACCATCACAACTGGTTATCGGGCCGTATAGCTGGCGAAAGTCAGGTTGGATTCCCCTCTTATCTCCGAGCGTCTCGAGACGCGTCCTTACTTTTCATAGGTGTTCAAATCGGGTAGGACTCATCACTGAAGACAATTCTACTCGTTTCAGTGACATTCCAATTCAGACGGACCTGATTTTACTGCAAACGTGCTTGTCGGTATACAAAGTTTAATAGCAGTTCGCACAAGCGGCAACGTGTGCTCAACCCCTTTTCTCTGACCCACCTATTAATGGTCTTGGAAGTCACTGAAGTACCAGTTGCATGTAGGATCGATGATTATGATGAATTTGGAGCTTTGAGTTCCGCTCTGACGACTGATCGGCTCTCACGTTCTGTCCTCTCTCTAAGCCGACCGCTTCATCTTTGATACTGTGTCCGGCCATGGTTCATCCATTCCTGCCAATATCATCTAATAGTAGAATATCTCCCATACAATCGTCAAACAATTCACAGATTAGACCAACCGGTTTCTTTGAGCGCATCTGCATACCTCTCTCAAATGCCGACATCTACGAATTTTGTTTGCGCACCTATATGCGATTCAAAGTTACTGTCTATCTGAGTGGATGGAATAAATTTTTTGAAGAATTTTTGACCTGGAATGAAAATTTCTCATTTTTAATATTCTGCCAACTGTTCAGTTAAGATGCGCTGATGCGTCACATGCTCATTCGATTGCAACCAAACTTTAAAATTTTACATTTTCACACGGAACCTTTATGCATGTCAATTTGTGTCCAGTTTGCATTACTCCTTCTTGGTGCGTAGCTTTTTATTTATTTATTTATTTAATTTTTTTTTTTTTTTTTTTTTTTTTTTGTAGAGTAAAGTTTGTATGAACATCTAAAAATATTTAAAAATATATTACTGATTATAAGATATTTTTAAAAGGATATTCCAGTTATTTTTAATGTGAAAATAAAAGTGTCCATTCACCACACACACACATATGTATATACGAGGTGTAGCTAAAAATTAACGAGATTAATGCTTCCACAGAAGACGTATGCATGACACAAACAATCGACAACTGTATAGCGCGAAGCATTTTGTCGACTGTGGCGCCTCCTGTATCTGTAAACAAAATAATTTGGCTGTGACTTTCATTCATGTAAGAGCTCTTGTTTTGTTTTGCAGAAAAAAATGATAATTATGGAAGAGAAGAAACGAATCGTAGTAAAATTTCACACAAACTGGGCACAAAACGCTATCGAAAGTTTTTTTTTTTTTTTTTTTTTTTTTTTCTGAAAGTAGTGCAAGGCAACGATAGTTTAACACATTCCCGAAATTTTGGGAGTTTTAAGTTTTTCCATGATAGCAGTAAAGGGGTTGAAGATGATTCACATCCGTGTCGCATCAAAAACGTATGTGAATAAAAAAAAAAAAAAAAAAAAAAAAAAAAAGTCGTTAATTTAATTCGATTAATTCGGTAATTTAATTCCGGTTAACTTAAATTGCTGTTACTGTTTAAATAATTGATAGGATAAGAAAAATTCAACTCGAATTGTAAAAGAAATAGTCATGGATTCTCCATCAAAACAGCGCGCCAGCTTATTCTGCATTATAAGTATTTCTAGTCAAGCGCAATATTTCGGTGTTAGCCCATTGTTTTATTCGTCTAACCTTGCATTATGCAACTTTTACATGTTTTCGAAAGTTAAATTTGCATTAAAAGGAAAAATACTTAATTGATAAAAAAGAAGATAAGTATCCAATTATTTATCTATTTATTTATTTTGTAAATTTCTTTGCATATTTCTTTTTGTATATTTCTTACCATATTTATTTGCATATTTCTTTGACTGTGTAAGTGAAAGAGTTAGTGACATATTCATCATAGCCCAACTCAAAACCCTGCACCCAGAAGCACAAATTTTGATGGGAATATCCCTTCTGTGATACAGACACCGACCAAAAAACGATTTTAGAAAAATCACTCCTAAAAGGAGGGGGGGGGGAGCAGAGAAAAACGTGATTCACATAAAGCTTAATATTTCGAAGAAAGAAACAGATATCCGTACTTTTTTTTATTTAAAATATTGCTAACACAAATATTTAAAAAAACAATTTCTGGAATTTTAGAAATTCGTCTCCCAAGGAAGGGAAGTGAGCAAAACGTGCTGTCACGTTGTCAAGATGGGATTTCACATAATCCTACTTATCTTAAAAAAAAAAAAAAAAAAAAAAAAAAAAAAAAAAAAAAGGAAGAAGAATAGATATCCGTAAATCTTTTACTTTAAAATATGGCAAACACAAACACCTATAAAAACCAATTTCTGGGATTTTTTTCATAAATTCGATATTCATTTATATCTTTGTTACACATCAGTAAAGCTAAGGAATCTTTTATTTCTAATGTACGGGTTTTTAGATTAAAAGAATCATAAAACCATCTTTCTTAAAAAACGTAAATTCTTTTTTTTTTTTTTCCCTTTACACCTGTTTTCAATTACCATTTATTTATCATATGAATCTGAATATTTTAATACCTTTTTCCCAAGATATAACCAAGTAGTCAATGTACTTCTTTAACATTTTTCATAAGAGGGAGCAAATTGTAACCACATATGTTCTGTAAAATGAATATTAGCTTCTTCAATGTCAGGGGAAATTCCTGAAGATTGATCACTTTCAGTTTTTGATAAAGTATGCGGGTGTGTCAATTTCATGTAATACTCGTATATTTTAAAATAAAAATGCTTTTAGTGGCTTGTTTCTGTCAAACTTAGTTTCCAGTTTACTACGGCAAGGGTAATTTATTAAAATTTAATGGCATAGGTGCGCATTAATGTATATTTGAAATTAAATTTGCTCTTCTATTCGTTTAGGTAGTAACGCTTCAAAAAATATCCCACTTTCAATTAAATTTATTATATATTTTTTTTTTCTATTTTTGTAACTTTCCCATCACATTTTTTCTAATCATTTAATACTAAAACGATTATGTGCATGTATGTATACGCGCCTTCTCATATTTAAAAGGACACTTTATATTTTGAAATAACTAATGTAAAAATAGTTGTGAACAAGATTATACTAAGTGCACCTAATATATCTAGTATTCTAAAAATCAAAACTGTTATATATATATTTTTTTTAATACAAAACAAAATTAATAAAAAATAGAGCAAATTATTTTTAGACGTTCATAAGACAATCAAGATATTTTCCTTTTATTTAACTTACTAGCGGATAAATTACAGTTAATATGCAAATTTGTTAATTACTGGGATAGATTAATTCATATATAAGCCTTCATTATTTCTTGGATGGACATTACTGATAATTTCTCGAAAAAAAAAGAACGTTCATGTAGTGAAGTATGGTAAATGTATTTTTTAAGTGGAGGGGTAATTTCAATCCGTCCTATTTCTAATGAAATTCGAAGATCTAAAAATGCTGAAGAAAATGTAATCAAATGTTCAACTGCTGGTTCGATAGGATAGAGATGTAATGCAAAATCAGAGTTGTTTTACAGAGATCCAAGACTCATAATTGCTCTTACTGTTCTACTCAAAATGACTGCTGCTGAATTTCTTCGTAATTTTTAACGAAGGATTGGGGTCCACATTTATGTATGTTTAAAATAATTAAAATATGTTAAAATGAATACAAAAAACTGTAATAATCAATAAGCATTTAATGGAGGAAAGAACGTCTGTGTTAAGGATGAATAAAGACAATATGAAATAGTGAAATGTTGCATTTTCGGATGAAAAACATTTTATTCTTGATTAACCAATTGGTTTTAACAGTTACTGGTACGATCTGAAGATAGCAAAAGACAGAGTAGATTTTTTAAAGGCAGATATGAATCGGGCATTTTAAAGGTGGATCTATGGTGCTCTGGGGAGCTGTTTCTACTGAAGGCAGAATCAATTTAGCATTTTTTTTATTTATTATTATTATTATTATTATTATTATGAACATCGTGAGAGTATCCGCAAATTTTAAACGTGAAATTATCAGATTTTTGTTAGATTTTATAGAGGGGTGGCGGGATATTATTTTTTTTAACATGACTTACAATTTTATTCTACTTCTAGAGCAATAGAAAATAGTTTGAAAGAAGAAACTTCCGTATTATTGTCTTTCACCTGGCCTATAAATTGAAAAAAACCTTAACTTATCATATTAGAAAACTGCATGCAAGCGGAAAGTAATTTTAAATACTAGTTTAAATGTATTCAGAATATCATCTATCCTGTATGAAATGGTATTGAAACTGTATATTAAATATATATATATGAATATATATAATGGACTTTTACATATTCATATAACCATTCAATGGTTAGGAAAAAGTTACAGAGGACTAGAAAGTTAGAAAACAAATTATAAACAAAAGACCGAAGTCTTTCCCTATCTTGTCTCCCAATAATCGTGTCCCCCCCCCCTTGTCTCTCTTCTGTAAAACATCGAAGGACCCCACAACGTAGCAGATGTTCCCTGTCCGTCACTTCCCCATAATCAAAAAGTGAGCAAGTAGAATCATTTAAGATACCTATGCGCTTCAAAACAAAAGTAATATGAACATTGTTAGAAAAAGATTTGTGTCTGACTTTTCCATGGTTTTCTCCTTAACTTGTGTAATTCCGGAATAAATAGCGTTAAAAACTCTTTATACGGTATGTGAGCGGATAATCAGAATTTGAAAGTTTGCAAAAAAAAAAAAAAAAAAAGTATAATAAACATGTTCAGGGTTTTCTGCGATTTTCTCTGAAACTCCCGTATTGAATTTAACGACATACTTCGCAATAAAATTACATTAAAATATATTTAAAATGATGTATCATAAGTAATTTAATCATAATTAGAATTGGAGATATTGAAATAAAAGCGCTCTGAGATTTCCGTGGTTTTGTCTAAAACTTCCGTACGGAATTCAATTGCAATGCAATTCAATGTGTCACCAATCTTTAGATCGCTCTAACAAGTAAGCATAATTTTATCAGATAGTTCGCAAATTCATTTCCTTAATTATAGTAACATGATAAACCGTTTATTTGTTTGTATAATATTTTTTCAATTGATTGGTGATTGATTACATCAACTAATTTTTTTTTAAATTCAGTTGGAAATTGGGTAGAATTGTAGACATTACTGCGGAAAAGGATAAAAAAATAATAATATTTCATGTAAAAACAAAAAATGGGACCTATAAACGACCCATTTCTAAAATAGCTCTTTTACCTTAGAAAAAGTAATTTTTTTTTTTTTTTCAATGTTATTAATATTTTTCTGGTATAGGTTTTATTATTTAAATTGCATATTATTATAATATTTTCCTATAGTTAATAGTAACCATTGTATTGAAACTTTAAATTTTGAAACAATGTTTCAAGGTGGGCCGGTATGTTGCCACTCACCGTGGTTTTGACTGAAACGCGCCAACCTTGGTGCATTCTCTTATTTACCTTGCCTTCCCGCTTTTAGCGGCAGTGTACTGTTTTTCGTCGCAGTAGTAGCATATACTCCTTGTTAATCTTTGGACGGTCATATGGTTCAACTTTCACTGCTTGAGTTGACTGTATGGCATAAACATATTTCGAATTATGACTAATACGTCATCTCTTATTTGTAAATATGTAATATAGTAATTGTTAATTAAAAGTTTTGTCAAGTAGTAGTTCCTAAAAGTAGTTCTTATTATAACAAAACAGTCCACTCGTAAAGTATCGCGAACATATACTTAATCAATACAAAAACCAGAGTGGTAACGGTGAAATAATTTAGTCTTTCAAAGTTGTAATTATACGGGGGTTACTTTTAGCGGAATAAACTACAGCTATAAAAAATTCAATGAAACCTATTCCATCTGCATTTCTATGGTGTGACTCGTCCATTACATTAAACTAGATTAAATTCCCCCGAACAAAGGGAATCAATTTGCGGCTGACAGAGCAAATAAAATGAGATATCTTACCCGTGTAGACTCCTGGAGACATAATCCAGGCAAGGATAACCCTGCAGACTGTGCCACACGAGGATTATCCCCAGCTAAACTGAAATTCAGAAGTGATTGTTGGGAAGGGCGAAAATGGGTCTCCACTCTTGAAACACCCAAAACGCAAACCATACACACGGTTGCAAATCACGAACAACACATTGAAATTCCAAAAGAGCCAGACACTAAGCATTCCCTCTTCAATCAAAATGATTTCTTACCTCTTTTTCTGAGGTTTTCTAACTATCTGAAACATTTTAGAGCTATAGAGTGGATTCTCTCTGGTATATATATATATATACATTTTTTTTTTTTTTTTTTTTTATATTCAGTTTCAATACCATTTCATATAGCAAATAGGATATTCCTAATACATTTAAACTATTTAAAATTGCTTTCCACTTGCATGCACTTTTCTAATATCAAAAGTTAAGGTTTTTTCAACTTTTAGAAGGCAATAATACAGAAGTTTCTTTCTTCAAACTATTTCCTATTGCTCTAAAAGTAGAGCAAAAATGTAAGTCCTGTAGAAAAAAATATTATTACCCCCCAAAATCTAACAAAAATCTGATAATTTCACGTTTAAAATTTGCGGATATTCTCTTGATGTTCATAATAATAGAAAAAAATTACTAAATTCATTCTGCCTTCAGTAGAAACAGCTCTCCAGAGCACCATAGATCCACCTTTAAAATGCCCGATTCATATCTGCCTTTAAAAAATCTGCTCTGTTTTTTGCTATCTTCAGATCGTGCCAGTAACTGTTAAAACCATTTGGTTAATCAAGAATAAAATGTTTTTCTTCCGAAAATGCAACATTTTACTATTTAATATTGTCTTTATTCAACTTTAACACAGACGTTCTTTCCCCCATTAAATGCTGATTGATTATTACAGGTTTTTTATTCATTTTAACATATTATTAATTATTTTAAACATGCATAAATGTGGACCCTAGCCTTTCGTTAGAAATTACGAGCCAATTCAGCAGCAGTCATTATGAGTAGAACAGTAAGAGGAATTATGAGTCTTCGATCTCTGTAAAACAACTCTGATTTTGTATCAGATCTCTCTCCTATCGAACCAGCAGTTCAACGTTTGATCACATTTCCTTCAGCAATTGTAGACCTTCGAATTTCATTAGAAATTCAGCGGATTGAAATTATCCTTCCACTTAAAAAACACATTTATCATACTTCACTACTTGAACGTTATTTTTTTCGAGGAATTATCAGTAATGTCCGTCCAAGAAAAATTGAATGCTTATGTATAAATTAATCTAGCCCAGTAGTTAACAAATTCGCATGTCAACTGTAATTTATCCGCTAGTAAGTTAAATAAAACGAAAAAATCTGGATTGTCCCTATAATTATGAACATCTAAAAACGTGGAGAAAAACACATTTTGCTTTATTTTTTATTAATTTTGTTTTATATTAAAAAAATTATAGCAATTTTGGTTTTTAGAATACTAGATCTATTAATTGCACTTAGTATAATCTTGTTCACAATTATTTTTACATTGTTTATTTCAAAATATAAAGTGTCCTTATAAATATGAGAAGGAGTGTATATATATATATATACAGGGTGAGAGGAAAGTTTTTGCACAATCAAAATATTTTATTACTTATAAAATATATATAAAGCAAATTAATAAATTATAAATTATAAAAGCTCTGTTGTCGAAAAAACATAAACAGACGAGTTACTTTTCAAAATGACCTCCGTTTGCCTTGATACATAAATTAATACGTTTGGGAAAATCATCAATGATGCTCGTTAGCATCTGAGGAGTAATTGCATTCCACGTTCTCTTCAAATTTCGTTTTAAGGGCTGAATTGAAGCATGCCTCTTCTTACAAGCTTTATCGTCAAGAATGGGCCAGATTGAGTAGTCTAAGGGGTTTAAATCAGGAGAATTACTGGACCAACTATATTTTCCCCAACTGTTAGGAAAATTCTTTTCAACAAACTCTAGGCTTGAATTTTGCTCCATGAGCTGGTACCCAGACATATTGAAAGGTCCAAGAATTCCCTTTAAAATGCCGATTAACTCATACTTTTACTGGCTCTAAGACATCCTTTTGGTAATCCTTTGCTTTCATTTTTACCTTTTTATCCAAGAAAATCAGAGGAGTTTTACCAGAAGAATGAATTCCTGCCAAAACCATTAATAAGACGGGATAGTGAGATCTGGGCACATTGAAATTATTTTTTGTACCTTTACGTAGTAGTACCCTATCATTTTGATGATTATGGGCACTTTCTATGGTGAATTTCTTTTCGTCACTGAAGAGAACTTGACGGTGTGTTCCGTTTGCGATCAAACGTTTTACCACCTTGCATTGTTTGAGCCGGGTTGCTTTCATTTTGTCATTAAGAAAATGAGCTTTGCGTAGTTTATAAGGGTGAAGATGTAGCTTGTTTTTAATAATGTTTCTAATAGATCAAGTGCTGATTTTAAGATCCTTAGCGAGATTTCTAAGATAACGTTGGGGATTTCTTCGAATTCTCTTTCTAATTTTATTTCTATTGGCTGGTGTGTCAGCTGACCTTGGTCTACCACAGGTCTGTCACAGAATGTACCTAAATGTTTATATCGGTTAATAGCATAATAAGCGCTTCTTCTTGGTACCGAAAGAAGTTTACTTACGCTTGCAATGCTTGATACATCTTTCCAAAGTCTAATTATTGCAGCTGTTTTATCTTTCGTAGACATATTTTTGTAAAAAAGAAATATTTTTGCAAATTTATAAAAATGTAAGGACATGTAATAAATATCAACAAAAAATTCCAAAAATACATTTTTATAATGGGCTAAAATAGCTCGACAAAGATTGTGCAAGAACTTTTCTCCCACCCTGTATATATATATATATATATATATATATATATATATATATATATATATATGTTTATGTATGACATTTTTGCTATATGTATGTTAAATATTTTCCTTGTCGAATTCTTGTGCCATTAATAAAGTTTAAAAAATAGCTTAGTTAACATTTCACGTGAGTAAGAAGCATCGTCAAACTAAAATCTTTTCTTAGGTCATTAAGATTTTTTTTTAAGCAGCCACCTTCTAAAAATCTCTCTGTTATAATTTCAAGTTCCCATAATGCAAGAAAGAAGCGACGAAGATATTTTTACATGTAATGTAATAGAGGTACCTCTTTAAAGTTAACGATCGAAAACCTTTCGAAACTCTTATCGATGTAACTATTATTTTTCTTCAACATGTTGGAACTGATGAAATATATAATCCATAATTCTACTCACAGTAAATTCTGAGAGGTGATATTAAGAATGGGCATAAAGGTAATATAAACAAAATGTTTTATTTTATAATGAAAAACTATTTTATATATTCGTTTTTATTTTATTAGTTTTGAATTTTTTTAAATGCTTTTTACCTTTACTGAAAACTATCTAATTATAGAACATAGTTAAAGGGTTAAATTTATACAATGTATAAATTATGACATTTATTCTAATATTATAAGAAATTTATTTATTAACTAATATATATATATATATATATATATATATATATATATATATATATCAAAACAAAATGAATGTTACTACATGTTACACATATTGTAATGGAGATTTTTTAAAATTTCAAAACTAAGATTCTCTTAGTTATTCTCTGATTATAAATAATTTTGTATCATTTCTATTTTTTCTGTAATTAGGAATCATGCTAAATTGTATCTAATATGGCAGGACTGATATTCTCTTTTGATTTTTTGTTTCTGTTTACGAAAGAAAATTAGATTAGGCTACGACCTGTAGCAGTGTTTTTAGTGGTGTGCCGCAGAGCACAAGTGGATAACGTAAGAAAATCAATTGTGCCCGAGTGTGCTTAATAAATAATTAAAATTGCAAATTTGTTATTACATCATCGGTTCTAAAAACACTTATTAAATTTAGCTTTCCTGCGTTTTTACGTGATTTTAATCTATTTAGCTATTCATGACACTTGTAAAACCTGACTATAGTTTACATAGTCATGGGGCCTACTGTTCACTAACCATACAAATGACCCTGAAATCCTGACCCTAGAAAAAAACCCGTTCTGTACACTTCCTTAAAAACCTTGTGCTTTAGTATATGATTTCGTAAAATACGAAATAACAAAAAAAATCGTCATGCCAAATCTTTGTAAAATATAGGTTGCATATTTTTCTTGGGCCAGATGCTCAGTCCAGTTGCCTCATTAGGTTCACTCTAAACTGTAGTACAAATAGTTCTCTTTATAATGCGCTGCGTCACAGCTAAGAAAAATAAAAGAGCTAATATTATTTTGTGTTTAGATTTTAGCGACAAACAATGAATGAGGTTTCAGATTTTTGATGCTTCGACTTCGTTCAAAGTAGAATTTATCGATCTCTCTCTATGAGAAAAAATGATTAGATTTGGAACTATGTCCTTTAAGATTTTTTCCTGTAAATATGTACGTACTGTATATAATATTGTAAGTTTAATATGGAAAGTAAGTATGAGGAAAATGATTGCATGATTCTACTTTTTTCATTTTCATGTTTCAGAGCAATCCGGTATTTTTTTTTCCTTTTTTCTTAAGTTTTGAAAACCACTGAACCCATGAATTCTTTATTATTTGGCGCGTCAGTGCTGGCAAGATAATGTATTTCAGAGTAACGATGCTTATTAATAGATTTATTTATTAATATTCATTTGTGTTTTCCATTAATGAATTGCCCTTAGGACGAAGACGGCTCAAGGTAAGAATCTTTCCAAAACTTGGTCTATTGATCTAGATTAAAAAAAAAAAAAAAATACGAACCAGTGTTACGAATCTAGTAAATACTAAAAAATTAAATTTAAAAGAAAAGCCTATAAACGACGAGAGTTTAGAAGAAATCTTAAGTCAATTGACAATCAGATATGTTCTTCTACAGGACGAACATGCTTCTACATGGAAATAGAAAAAATAATTTCTTTAACTGAATATGAAAATGAAAAAAACGTATGTTATAAATAGGAAGACAAACTCGCAATCGCTATCTTTAGAGCAAAAAGGAAATTAAAAGTAAATTCGGTCGAAAATTGTGGTGAAAATTCAAATATGTCAAGCACATTACAACATAACAATGCACCGTTAAGTGAGAACAACAAATTTGTGAAACTTCCTCAACTGACTACAAAAATTCAGCGATTAAATGTCCCAATTCATGAGTTTTTGGAATACTTTAAAGGTACTATTCCTAAATATGAAACTTTGTCAAAGGTAGAGAACCTTAATTATTTAAAAGGCTAAGTGCGGCAGTGCTTTATATAGGACTTTCTCTCAAACGCTGCTATGTACTTTTACAATTGGTTTTCTGCATTAAAAAAAAAATATATATATATATTACTTTAATGTTAGAGAGAATAAAACATTCTGAAAGTCTGGGCCTGTTTGGAAAGATGCCACCATTTAGCTTTAGCTTTGTAGAATTTTGTGAACTCAGGCATTTGTATGACATTTTGAGGGGAAATAAGTAACATATTTAATGCTAAACTTCCCTAACAGTACAAAAGGTTCCAGAAACGTAATAATCATATAATATTGAAACATTATAAACATTTCCGAAACGTTTAAAAACGTTCAGATTGCTTTCCGATTAGTTTCAAAAACGTAGAAATGTCCGCGATCGTAACAAAAAATCAGATACGTAACAGAAACGTTACAATCACTTAACAGATAGAGAATAAAAAAAAGGCGAATGTTTCAGAAAGGTATCAGAGAGCATACTAAAACGTGTTATGTTTTTGAAAGATTGTAAGCTTTTTGCAACATAACTGAAACATTCTGTTCTGTATGGGTTATGTACTTATGCATGAATGTTAATAAATTTAAATTCATATCTGCATACTTTTCGTAACCTATATATATGTAGTGAAGTTTATATGAGTTGCTCTCCTGAAGAAAAATATTAAAAATGTAAATAAAAGATTTTCATCATGATGTATTGATTTCTGTGATAAAATACACTGTAGGTTTTGCGAAGCAAATCACAGTTTTAGATAAAATCGGTGTTTTTAGTACAAATACAAAGTATATATCTAAAGCTTAATATATATTAGTCGATAAAATTGTATGTGTGAAGTTTACGTGTTGAGATTTAGAATTTTGTAAAATACATATCAAATATATCAAAAGCGCAGCCTATGTTATACCTATTAAAAACGATTACTTTCTAAAACAAACTATGAACATAAAAACCAGAAAAAAAATTGTGTTAAGTGCAGTTAAAAATATGAAAGAAAAAAAAATATATAACAAAAATGCAACTAAGCACATTTTTTTTTCTTAGTTACAAATTCGCTCTCTTAGCTACAAATTTCTTACTTTATTCATCTTATTATGTTTTAATTTAATTATATGAACTATTCTTATGATGCAATTTATACTGAAACTCCTATGTTGTTACATATTATTTTAAAGCTGCATTTTCCGGTGAAATTGGAGCTGGTACTTGGTCCATACACTCGCTGGAATATTCTGTAAATAAACTTTTTACCTTTAAACAGGGGCTTTGGCTGAAGATGTCCGGATTTACACTAGGATTTTAAAAGAGCCTCTTTGAAAAGTGATTCATTCACAGACATTCCACAAACGCCGAGTACTCAACAGCATATCGTATCGAAATATTTATTACTATTAAGGTTAAAGATAAAAACTGCATACAAAAAAATTAAGGCTATAAGCAAGCAAACTTAACTGCCAAATATAAAGGAATATGTAACACAAAATGAAATAATAAGTATATAACTTTGAATAATCACCATAAAGTGCAAGAACTCTGCTAAATTTTACATTTTATGATGCTTATTCAGAGTTTTATATTTATTACATTTAAACGCCACTTTTGTGTTACTTTTTTATAATCAAAATGAAATAAACTTTATGAAAACTAGGCAGGTGACTTTACTTGTGAATTGCCTGTGGATTTAAACTAGTTTTATGGTGGCAACAGTCCTCCATACCAGCCACAACCAGATAAAACAGCCGAAAAATAACAACATATTAAGAATATATTTTTTCCCTCACTACTCACTTATTTTTGAAATATAAACAACATTAACCTCTATGATAGACAAAATTTCACTTCAATGCATTTATATTTTATAAAACCACGGCGCAATCGGTGTATAAACTTTGTCGGATTAAAGCTTCTATGTGCACTCGTAAGATGTCATTTACTTTATCTTAAATTATTGAATGCAGTTTACGATGTCTGATTCCACTTAAAAAAGAATCTCTAAAGAATAAAGTGTGTAGATTGAAGAAAAGTGTAAATTTTTAAAATTATTATTTTTGAAATTGGAATTATCTCCCCTTTCGTAATTTTTGTAGATATTTTTATTGTTTTTAATTTCTAATTTAATATCTAAATATCCAACTCTAATAAGGCTATGAGATGAAAACTTTAATTCTAATATATAAGGATAAAATCTAAAATTTATTATATCTTTAGTTCAATAAAATCATCTGTATATCTAAAACATTTTATATTGTTATTATATGTATATATAAATAGAAAACTATTGAAATGAATTTATATATATATATATATATATATATATATATATATATATATATATATATATATATATATATATATATATATATATAAGTTTAAATATTAGGAAAACAAAAAGGAGAATTACAAACCAATGCGCAAAATTGTAAAGGAAGGAAATGCAAATCTTAAATGAAGGAATATATAAACAAATGAATGAATTTAAAACCCCAAAAACACTGAGATCTTCATCAGGGAGAGCGTCTGTGTAGAGGTGAAAGAGAAGTTTCTGAAAGGACAGTAGCAATTAGCTATAAACTATCCTTAACCCTTAACTTCTCAAAAACAGAAAAACACCAAAAACTGAAGAAAAATCAAACATATATATAATGTATAAAAATACTAAAAAAGTTATAAAATTACAAATTTTCAAAAGTTACAAAATTACATCAATTCATTTAAAAAATATACAACACAATAAAGAATTACTGAAGGTAAACAAGAAAGTATAAAATAAAATAAAATAAAACCCTTCATCTGATAAACAAACCCACTTCGGCCGATGGGGTATTCGTCGTTACTTAAATATCGCCCTTGAATGAGGAAGTAGAACAAACCGAAGTAGGAAAATTCTGGAAACACACAGTTAAAAATTGGGACGGGTAACAGTTTATTTGCAAGGTATATTTAGATCTTCAAGAGCATATTTCAAATCATTTTCATTATCGCAAATAGTACAAATTCTTTTAAGCTGTGCGAACATAATATTTTTAAAAAATTTCTACTGATATTAAAAAGAAAAAAAAAAAAAAAAAAACTCATTAAATATATATATGAATAGATTATCCTTTTTTTGTTTTTCTTATCTTTAAAACTCATAAATTTGTTACAATATTTATCTATATCTATATATATATATATATATATACATATATATTTACTTTTTTTTTTTTTTTAATATGTATATGGATATTGCTTTTTATATCTATATGTATACGTAGAGTGCTAAGCTAAAATATTGTACGATATAACTGTGTTTAATGTCCTGGTCTGTAGAAAGTATGACATACATTTGATAAAAGAATACCTGTTACTAAAAGTCTCACAAGAAAAACGCTGCGATTTCTTTATCAAGTAAGTATTTTCTTGATAAAAACATTTCTTTTTATTTCTTTTTATTTCATTTTATGAGGTAATTGCGCTGCGGGTGACTTTCTCAGCGGGCAGCCATTTCCATTTAAGTAAGATAAATGTTGTCACAAAGAAAATAATGAGGAATTAAAAAGGAATATTAAAACATTGTTTGACGAAAAAAAAGTATTTTCTCTAGAACTATACATAAAAATTGAACGTAATGGAAAACAAAAGTGACACTTGAAAATTGGTTCTTTCATGTTACTTTTATTTCTTCCATTTCTTTGTTAATATATATATATATATATACAGTCGGTAACAAAAGTCTCCGAACACTAGCAAAAATTCCTATATAAAAAAAGTACACTTAATGCAGTTTTGTTAAATAAATCCTTGTCGAATCCTGTTTTTAGACTGACTAAGAACAGGATTCGACAAGGATTTATTTAACAAAACTGCATTAAGTGCACTTTTTTTACATAGGAATTTTAGCTAGTGTTCGGACACTTTTGTTACCGACTGTATATATATATGCGTTACGCATGTGTACGTAGTAAAAATGTGTTCATCAAATATTCTATAAATTGCAAATTGTTTAAAATTTTTTCTTGTCAAAGTAAGAAAAATACTCATTCCAAAATAGTAAATAAAATAATGTTAAAAACAGTTTTTACTCACTCTTGAGTAAAAACAAGGAAATAATGATCTTCTATGAAATTAAATGTGGTACTTATGAAAATGTATGACTGTTCAGAAAAAATATAATGAGGGATTAAAAAGAAATATTAAAAGATTGTTTGATAAAAAAAGTATTTTCTCTAGAATTATACATAAAATGGGTACGTAATGAAAAACGAAAGTGAAACTTTAAAATTAGTTCTTTTATATTACTTTTATTTCTTCCATTTCTTTGCTTATATATATATATATATATGCGTTACGCATGTGTGCGTAGTAAAACATGTGTTTATAATTTATTCTACATATTGTAAATTGTATATATATTTTTTTTCAAAGTAATGAAATGCTCATTCCAAAATAGTACATTAAATAATGTTAAAAAAAGTTTTTACTCACTCTTGAGTAAAGACAAGGAAATAATAATGTTGTATGAAATTAAGTGTGATACTTATAACAAAACTGTGACTGTTCAGAAAAATTACAATTAAAAGTAAATATTGTTCAATAATATTAAATGAGCCTCATTATGTTAAATTGTTTCAGTAGTTCCGTTTAAATATGCATAAAAATTAAATATTAAACGATGTTGATGATTTTAAATATTTATCCTGCAACAAGAATCTCTTAAATGACATTTTCTTACATATATTATTTTTAAAGTCGGAGCTACGTGCAAATATGAGTGCTAATTTAATATACACAGCGCTCATCTGAGAGCCAAAATAAACTAGTACAGTAAACAATATGTTAGACATGCACGCGTTCATAAAAATATGTTTAGTATTTCACATGCTTGCAGTTAACACTTTCGATAATGTAAGGCTTGCATTAAATTAATCATTAAGAAAAAATGTCTAAAAGTTTCAATACTACAGTTTGATTGTGATATGCGTGTAATATATTCTCATTTTTAATTGCATGTATTTTCTCGTAGCCAACTGCTTGGTTTTGGATCCGACATTTTGCGATAGAAATTAATTGTTTTAATGAACTCTATCAGCCAGAAAAAAAAAAATATATATATTTCTTTATCTTATGTAGTACTTGTTTACATATAGGTTAAGTATGAAACAAAGTGGGGTGTTGAGAGATTTGTACTTCATAGAGTAATGGGCCAAATGTAATAGAATTTTAGGCATAAGCACAAAAAGTATAGCTATTTTTATTTCTAATAAAAAATGAATCTATCACTAAAGATTCGCCCTATTTGGCGCTATAAGTAAAAAAAAAAAAAAAAAAAAAAACAAGTAATTTGCATAGACGAGTTTCGTTTAGCGCAATAAACATAATAAACGTAAATATTAATGAATTCCTACCATTGATTGACTAAATGAATTTTGGCCGTTCATTCTACCTGACTGGGCTCTGATAGTAAAGCTGTTTAAATTTTAGGGATAATGCCATGCCAGTAATGCATTCCGTGAATTCTAGTGAGCGAAAAATTTATGAAGAGTACAAATAAGCATTACAAACTTAAGGATATTGATTTAAAATCCTGAAGGCCGTTATCCTAATCCTTTTCAATCAGGCCGTTAACCTAAAAAAAAAAAAAAAAAAAAAAAAAAAAAAAAAAAAAAACCTTTAAGTTCAAGCAAAGAGTTGCATAAGTTACAAATAGTGTTAGTTGATGAATAATATTTAGTCTAACATGAAAGCTTGATCCATACCATGTAATTAATATCTGATATTCGATGGTTTGGATAATACACCATAAGATTTTGAATTTTAATACAATAAAATCAATCAGCAATTGACTCCGGAAAATGAATGTACAGAATTATTATTATTATTATTATTATTTCAGCACGAGCAGAGATGAATGATGCATGAACCTTGGTAATTTTCATGGAGTGATGAATCATACTTTTATATGAATGTTGATATCAATACACGCAACTATGAGATTTAGTCTTAAACAAGTCCAAACTTGTTTCTGGAGATATTTTTGCATCCACACGAAGTTACAGTATGCTGCGGAATATTACGATTTGTGTACCCATGCCAAAGATGCTACAATGGCTGCAATCACCAGCAGTTATATCAATTTCAAGCGAAATTATATCCCTCAACATACAATACAGTGTACACTGCCCATTATGAGCCGTAACAGCCAGTGGCCAATTTCAGTTCTTGCGATGACAGAATGTCTTCATCAACCGCAATTGCAATAGGCGAAGAAGCACAGGCATTGGACCATGGAAGAATGGAAGGAAATCAACTGGTCCGATAAATTGAAGTTTTCGGTGTATCAGATCAATGGCCAAGATCGAATTCTCCGATATGAAACGGAAACACTGCCACCTGGATGCATAGGTATACAATGACCGGATACAAGTTTGTGATTGCGATATTGCGGTGTGAGCAAAGATTTCGAGGCACGTCAGAACCCGTTATTTCCGTAGAAAACATCCTCAATGCTTGTGTGCTGTTTGAACACTATTGTAGACCAGGTGCATCTCTCCATAGCAACAGTGCTCTTCACGGGTGATTAATTTATTATTGCTATTATCATCATCATCATCATCATCATCGACTCTATCATTTTAAAAGAAATTAATCCACGTGTATTATTGCCATGTTCCGTTGTTTCTTTCATATATCCCTATATGTTTGAAGTTTTATTTGATATCGCATATGCAGCAAGACTCTCTCTATTCCATGGTTTTTCATCGCTACCAAACCCAGCTATTAAACCATCAAAATCTAAACCAATTGAGCCATTTTTTAAAAAATGAAAAATTTTGGTTATTATTTTTAAATAAATTGATAATTTCTGCTTTAAATGATAATTACGTTTTTAGATATTAAACATATTACACTTGACACATAAGACACAAAGCTTTAACTAGCTTGTACTTTTTTTTTTTTTTTTTTTAGAAATCTCAAATTAATACCCTGTTTTGCAATTTCGTATTCTGATATTACATTTCGCTCATTACACTTAGAGCTATATTACTCTGAACATAAAAGGTTATTTCGTGCCCACCCAGTACATTTACCGTTATAATATGACCATCCTTCATTTAGAGGGTTCAGTTGACGCAAAAACAAAAGAAATTCTAAAGAATTTTATCTATTATATTTCTACAAAGTGTAATATAAACAACAGCAAACAGTTAATTAAATTTTTCATGCATTAAAGAAATAAAAATTACACATTATCCATCTCACAAGCGAAAACACTATTAAAATATGAGTCAATTTAAAATAATCTAACAAACTAATTTTTTGAACAAATTTCTACTTTTGTATTTAAAATATTTTTAAAATCGCATTTCTTTTTAAAATAACTAACAAATACCATTACGTATATTTTAATTATTATAATAATAATTATTATTACTATTATTATTATTATTATTTTTACAAATTTCAATTATTTTAAATATTTAATTATTTAAAAGAAGAAAAATATTAGTCATTTTTTCTCTGTTTCTGTTTATCAATTTTGTTATTTTAAACTTACATTTACCTTCGATTACAAATAGTATTTTGAAGCAAAAATTTTTGGAATACATTAAAAATGCTCAATTCTTTTCAAATTACGAAATTAAAACAAAAATAATATAGAAATAACACTAATAAAATAAAAAAAATGAATTAATTTGTACAATAAATCTGTGCTTTTGTGTTTAAAATATTTTTAAGTACCTCCAACTGTATTTACTATTAATAAAAATAATTAATGAACATCTTTATGCATTTATCAGTTTTATTTTGTGAAATTTATTATTTATTTTATATCATTAATTACTTTCAATAAGGAAATCTTTAAATCCGTTATTTTTCGCTTTATTTTAATTTATTTTTATGTTATTTGAAAGATACATTTACCTTCGATTTTAAATAAGCAGGATATTAAAAAATACATTAGAATTTCCCAATTTATTTCAAGCTACAAAAAATAAATAAATAAATAAATAAATAAATAAATAAAACAGTCAAATGTACAATTGAATAATATATACATTTATTTATACAATTTTAAAAATATGCAAACTGAGAAAAGAAAAATTTGTATTTCATTTCGAAAACAATATTTTACTTAAAAAAATATATATATTCGAAAGTCCTTTGATGCTGTAAAATAAAGATACAAACTATCGGAAGATCTCTTGTTTTAAGTTTTTCTGAATTGTTGTAAAATGCTTACTTATTTTCTTTACTGTTGTAAAAATCTTACTGATAGTAACGGAGTCTTGAATTTTAAAGTTTTTGAAATGTTGAGTCTCATTTTTTGGTCTTGCAAATAATTAAATTAACTATTTCCTTTTACAAAAAATATGCTTTGATTTATTTCTTGAATTTATAAAAGATTTTTTTTTTCCGATAGTGTTTATTTTCTTTCTGCAAAGACATTTTTTAATTAGTTAAAAATATATTTTTTGGAACACTATATAATATGTTTCAGAGAATAAATATTCAGTATATGTTCACCTTTTTAAAGTATGAATAAAATTGTAGAGAATTTAATTTTTAAGAGGTTACTCCATACCAAAGCATGGAAAAAAATTATTATAGCTAGATGAGGTCATATATCTTGTTAATTATATGTTCAGAATATTTGTTATAGTGCGTATAAAAATTTCGGTTTTTCTACCATATTCAGATTAATATGCAAAATACTGTACTAAATTGTCTAAGAGTGTAAGAGTGAGAAATAAAAGAAATATGTATATATATATATATATATATATAAATAATAGATAACGTAATAAAATTTAATCTTAAAATTTAGCAATTAATAGAACTAAAACAATAACAGCACACTAAAATATAGAACTGAATTTAACATAGAAAAAAGAATGACACAAAAAGTTGCGATATAGATAAGGAACCAATGAGTTACCATATTAACTTAAAATACTTACGCCGACCTGAAGGATAATAAAAAAGGACCATTAAACTTGTGAAAGAGAAAAAAGATAATAAACCACATAATCAATTGTATATAAATGCTTAAAATTAGGGGCGCATACTTCATAAAGCAGAGAAAGCTGCAATGATTTCGTAAAACGATATTGCTAATCATAGCAATTTATATCATCTCACGCCCCGATCAATGCAGCAAAAAAACCATAAAGAATGAGAAAAAAAAATATTAATTAAAATCTTAAAGGAAACCAAATTAATAACGTGAAATAAGCAGAGTAACCACATGGAAAACAGTTAACACAAACTGGAAAAATGGTTGATGCCAAAACCTAAATTGAAGTTAAAATAATAGCTCGACAGATATCGATTAATCGAAAATACTTCAGAACAATTACTTTAAAGATAAAATACACAGAGTAAATATTAAATGATAATGTTAAAATTAATACTAGTAGAGTTAAATTAAATCGTACCAAAAATATTAATAATTAAATCGTTTAAGATAAGGACTGAAGAATGAAGGTTAAAGACTACTGAGTACAAGCGCCATCTTTTGGTTAGCTATAATAACATTAAGTCAGTTATATAAGATGTATTGACTGAAATATTAAGATAATTTAGAAGTATTAACAGCAAGATTAAGATAATTTTTAAGATTTTTATTTTGAAGTCAAATTATTAAGTGTAAAGTTTAAGATAATTTAGAAGTATTAACAGCAAGATTAAGATAATTTTTAAGATGTTTATTTTGAAGTCAAATTATTAAGTGTTAAGTTTTAAGAAGACATAATTACAAGCAATAATGCCAAAGAGCACATCTATAAGGATAAGCATTATAATGCGGTCGTCAATAATAATTAAAATTAAAAATTAAAATTAAAATATTTTTATTTTGAAGTCAAAGTATTAAATGTTAAGTTTTAAGAAGAGTCAATTACAAGCAATAATGCCAAAGAGCACACATATAAGTATAAGCATTATAATGCAGTCATCATAAATTAAAATTAAAAATTAAAATTTAAAAGATTTTTTTTTTTTATTAATATTTATAAGATTTTATTTTTGTTATGCAAATAGATGGATTGTTCAAACTTAACAAGGGAAGCCTCAAGTAGCCAGAAGCACATAATAAAATTTAATGATAAAAGAGTTCAAAATACATAGTATCAACCAGAAAAAATAAAAGAGTTCAAAATACATAGAATCAACCAGAAAAAATAAGAATGTAACTTACAGCAATCCCCCCACTTTTTTTTTTTTTTTTATAAATTTTATTCAGCATCAAACCCTCCCAGCCAACCAGCCAAACAACAACACCCTTCCTCCTTAATCAAACTTCTGCCCACCCATCCAACTGATTTTTTTTTTTTTTTTTTAATTAAACCTTAGTTTTTTTTTTTTTTTTTTTTTTTTTTTTTTTGTGTGTGTGTGTGTGTTAGACAGAGACCCTTTTTGATAAACAAGTGAATAAATAAATTTTTTAGGATAACCCATTTTTGTAGCAACATTAATCATGTGAGAGATATTTTTGTTTTTAAACCTATCTGGACAAAGACTATGTATACGAAAGAGGTGATTGAGAATAATATTTCTGTAGACAGAGATATGAAGACAAGAGGTAAATTGTGTAAATAAATTTACTTTGAAACTAAAATCTTGTCTTTTGTCATACAAATCGGTATAAATTTTACTACCATCAAGTTTAAGTTTTAAATCTAAGAAACTAATACAGTTATTGTTGAGATGATTATAAGTTAAGGTAAGTTGAGAAGGATATTCAAATTTAAATAAATTAGGCGAAAAATTATTGACATAAAAATTATAATGTCATCAATGTATCGGTAAAAATAGACATTTTCAGTACATAATTCCTGTTCATAATGGTAAAGGTATAAGTCAGCTAACATACTCGAGCTACATCCTCCTTGTGGAATTTTCGACCTTTTGAATATAGATCTTATTACAGTGTAGAATGTAATTGTTATGAATAATAAAATTTAAAAGTGTCTTAAATGAAGTTGCCGAAAAGCATTTTGGTAAAGAGATTTGACTTTTAAATTTTTCAAAAAGGTTAAAGATGATACGATGAAGATCTGTTAAATTAAGATTATTAAATAGGTCAGCAAAATCATAAGTCATGATATCAGTCACATTATTCATAGATAAGACATTGGCTTTAAGTTGATAACTATTTTTAAGGCAAAAGGAATTTTTTGATTTTCTGATTAAGTCATAGATTTGTTTGAGAATATCAAGGAGAATTTTGTTAGCATTGTTGTTGTAAGTATTACACCCTACAGTGACAGTTCTGAATTTAATAGGATTTTTGTGAAATTTAGGGATAAGTACAATATAAGGATCTTTAAAATTATTAAATGGAAGCTTTAGCAATTTATAAAAGCAGTGAATTTTGCGGTTATTGATTTTAAGATCATTATTAGTAGTATGAAAGTTAGTACTATTAGATATAGATGAACTGAGTAAAGAAAGATAATAATGTTTACATATCATTGCATAATTATTAGGAGATTTATCGACATAAGTAATAACAAAGTTTTGTTGCAATTCTTTGATGGATTTAAAGAGATTTGATTTATTGTAATGTGTGAGATTTGATCTATGTTGAATTAATTCAGCTTTAAGTTTTGAAATTACTAAAAATTTCCATTGATTGAAATATTCAATAGGTTTATTATAAGAGATGGAGAGTTTACAAATAAACAATATATATATATATATATATATATATATATATATATATATATATATATATATATATATATATATATGTATGTGTGCGTGTGTTTGTGTGTGTGTGTGTGTTTGTGTTTTAACAGTAGAATGGAAAGTAGTTTAGAATGTTTTTTTAACAGTATATATATATATATATACTGTTAAAAAACATTCTTTATGAAATACACACATTAAAAATTGTGTATACAAAACCTCAAATTTTAAATAATTCCAGAACTGAAAATACTAATATGTTATTTTCCGACTATACTGTAAATTTTAAACCACTGCGACAGACATTATATTCAATAGCTACATTAATTTACTTTCAATAATCTATTTATGAAGCTCAATTCTATTTCTAAAGCTAAAAAAAAAAAAAAAAAAGAAACAAAGAAACAAAAAAGAAAAAATCTATGATTTTCAACACATTAACATTCAGATCAACTCATTAACATTAACTCAGAACAATATGCAATCATTCTTAAAAATGGAAAGGAAGTACATTAAAAGGACGACAGCAGAGCAAACTCTGACAAATATAGAAAGTTCATTAAGAACATATTTACAAGCAATATGAAACTCTGTATGGAACTAATATTAACAGATATTATTTTCTATTATTTATTCGCTTCGTAGTTTTATGGCTCAGGACATTAGAAGACAGTTATTAGATGTCGCAATTTCTTTTATTTTGGGAGATTGCGTTATAAATAGCTTTATATATATAGCAAGCTCAGATTATTTCTCTCGTATTTATTTATAAACTGTTTGTTTCTTCCAAAATAACATTAATAGTTCTTCATAGATTTCCTCATATCTTTCGAATTTGTTTTATTATTTAGTTATATCTATTAACTGTTATTCATTATATGTATGTGCATGACAGCGCAAGAGTAGGTTGAACTTAAAGTTAAAAAAAAAAAAAAAAATGTATATGCATTTTTATTTTTATGTTTCAAAAGGAATTAAAAGCCATTTTTAAAAATGCTTAGAAAATGTTGTAAAAAATAACTTTGTAAGAGGGATAATAAATTCAAAATCACGTGTAATGTAGATAAAAAGTGTAAAAACTATTTAATTGCGCATTTATGAATCCTAAGGGTAACCGAAACCGTACAAGAACATCATAAAACTTTCAGGCTTCAAATTCAATATGTATATATATATAGCGATATGGAACGTATATTATTATAACTTTTTAATGAAAGTAGATCTTGCCGTGGCTCAAATGTTCTGAATGCACTGACTTTTTAAAATTTGTTATTTATTTATTTGTAAAATTGCCCAAAACGGAGTATCCAAGTCGAAAATTTAGTTAGTTATCGTTTTAGTCACACAAAGGTGTGGTATGGTATTTCGATTCAGACCGATTAACTGTACTGGGGTGCTTAGACTCAGAGGAAAAACCCTCTTTGGTTGTCTTTCTAATTAGACCCTCATCCGTTGAGGCACAATGAAAAACAAGCCATTTTGGGGAAAAGTTGTGTAGATGATTTTGTTTATGTGTGAAATGTCGTGTATGAATGTTATTTTTTCCCCTCTTTCTTTACATTAACAACTATTTAAAATTTTTGTAATAAAACATTACTTTTGCTTTAGTTAACTTTGAATACACCAAAGTGATAAAAAACGCGTCTATTTGAATAAAAAAATCGATATTGTAAAAACTGTCTACGATGTGTTAAAAAAGTCAGTTCATAAGAATAAAATTTGTGTTCGTGAGGTAAATTTGAATAAGTTATTAAAATATCAACTGATTCACATTTTTTATGTTGGGTCTGTTTTCTTGTTTGGTTTAATTAATGGATTTTACGTCAGAATAGAGATATTCAATATATGATTTGAGTTGATCTGAGGCTCGCAACCGCAGGAGTTTCCAACGGTATGCCGTCACATTTTTTACTCCATCTTTTATAGCACAGTGGAATTAATTGAGAACAAGGAGTTCATTGCATCCTCGGCGGTTACACGACGGTTTTCGGTCGGCTTGAGTATCGAATCCCTAATCTTCCAATTAAAAGGTCGGTGTTCTATCAACTAGGGATCTTGAATAGAGAGAGACTGGACATTGAACAAATATAGCGGACGTTCGGTCAAATACCACACGGTAGTTGTAGAACGCAATTCATTTTTACCAGCGATTGATCCCTTTTTAACACGCTTATATTAGCTTCACGTGTATGTATGTATGTTTGTATGTATGTAACTGCTCTGGGGGTAAACAAAAAATTTATATTGTAAAAAAATACTTCCCCTACGTGAAAGATGTGGCGTTGAGGTATGGCGCCGCGCTACGAACCTAAAGGTCCAGCGTTCGATCCCTGTCAGGAGAGATTTTTAAAAAATGGGTTTTGTTAATTTTAAATTATTTTAATTAAAGATTTAAATGCATGTAAATATTATGGTGTGTCACTCACACGATTTTCTCTTACCCTACATTTTAATACAAAGATAGATATTTTGTGCTTTTTAGTTCACATTTCTATAAAAGCGCGTTCTTTAATTTTTTAAAACTATAATATTATTTTCAAATTAAAATCTCGGTAATATGTTTTTTATTTATTTTTCCAAAGCCTTGCGTGTGACATTTGAAATTTTGCAGAACATAATGATATCGTACAGAACAGATTGAACAAATATGACCGATCGGCTGTTGGAAAATATTAAGTCTCTTACCATGTAAAACCTCTACTAGCAACTAGGTACACTGAATAGAGAGACACTGGACATATAACAAATATGACAAACTCTCATTAAAAACACTCTATCGCCGTTGTACGTAATTTGATTTTACCAACATCTAACACATTTCGTTTAATTCAAATTTTAATAAAAATAAAAAAATAAAAAAATAAAAAAAAAAAACTGCACAGTGTTATTTAAAATTTTGCATTTTGTTACGATATCGCATATAACATCTTGAACAAACATGATGGATCAGCTGGCCGTTCAGTGTCAAACCAGCCTACTGTGACCCCCAGCGACGGCCTGGAGGCCCTAGGGAAGACCAGAGACATGCCGTGTAAATTCGGAGATTTCTTGATCGCAAGATTTAGAATTTCAGAATGTTATCAGAAATGTTCGGACGTAAACATGTCTAAATAAAACTTCTAATAATATTATAGTTTAAAAAAATTAAAGAACACGCTTTTATAGAAATGTGAACTAAAAAAGCACAAAATATCTATCTTAGTATTAAAATGCAGGGTAAGAGAAAATCGTGTGAGTGACACACCGTAATATTTACATACATTTAAATCTTTAATTAAAATAACTTAGTATTAAACAAAAACCATTTTTAAAAAATCTCCCCTGACTGGTATCGAATGCTGGACCTTTAGGTTCGTACGCGGAGCCTTACCTCAACGCCACATCGTTCACGTAGGGAACGTATTAATTTAATATAATTTTTTTTTGTTTCCTCCCAGAGCAGTTACAAACATACATACATACAGGTGAAGCGTGTTAAAAATACTAGATTGCGAAAATTAAAGTGAAAATCTGTAAGTTATCGAACGGAAATTAATATAAGATTCCTGAGAAATGGGTTTGAAAAATTATATTATTTACAGAGGAAAAATAACCATTTTTTTAATCATGCTTATGAATACATCATTTAGTATTATTATGATAATATATATTTTAGAATAAATTAATGTTTAAATTGTATGTTAGGGGTGGTGTAAGATTTGGGAATTTAAAGCTTTAAGTTTAATAAGAAAATAAATAACGTGAGAAAATTTGTAGAAATATGTTATATATATATATATACATAAAATATTTTGACAAGGTTATTTTTTATTTATATACACTATATTTTAAATTATCAGTGTAATTATTATTTTTTTCTCTAACTGTAAGAATTTTTTTTTTTCTGCACTTATTAATTAGTATATCTTTATTTAATTATTTGTATCTATTAAGTTGTTTGCGCGTTAACATGTTTGACAAAAAATGGTTTATTAGTTCCCCATCATACTATAGGTATGGGGAACTTAGGTAATCGTGAAAATTTTCGACCTCGGTTTTTTGACTTTTCTACACGTTTTCAGGTGTGAGGATCTGTTAGAAGGTCAGTCCGTTAGTTTGTTAGTCTGTGTACACGATATCTCAAGAACAAATTGTCGCAGAGAGGTCAGATCAGTTTTAAATTATTACTTTCAACACTGGCAAGAACCCTATTCATTTGCAACATTCGATTTTAAAAACTTCGTAAGTTATTAGAAATTTACGATTTTCTTAACATGGGAGAATAGGACAAAAATTCACTTAAACTACTATCAACTTAATTTACTTACTTACTTACCTGATTCTATCGCTACCATTCACCCTTTTCTAACGCCTATAATTACGTTGTTCAACAAATGTTGAAAATGTTTTCTTAAAATTATTGAACTGAGAATTTTCTACGATTCTGCGACTATAAACTAACACATTATTTGGACTTAAATATGTAACTAGGTTTAGTTCGTGAAATAAGTTTTGTTAGGGAATGCAGTTAAATAAATATACGATTGGTGGTTACAAAATGATAAAAAAAAATAAAAAAAAAAAATCCTTCAACGCTTTTTTTTTTTTTGTGAATATCAATGCCAAACTTACACTTCGTGGAACACAGTTAATAAGAAATAATTAAATAACTGCATTAAAAGATGTGTCCGAATGTGTTATATATATATACATATATATACAGTAGAACCTCGATTATCCGAAGTAATTGGGGCCGAACCTTCTTCGGATAATCGAAATTTTCGGATAATCGCGAATACATCAATAATCATCTAGTTTAATATGTAGTATCGTCATTAAACTGTTATTATGACTATTTTAACTGTTCAATAAATTAAAATTATAAATGAAAATAAATTTATTTCTGAAACAAAACTTACGATAGTTTAAATTGAAGCTTGATCTGGTGTAAATTGGCCATCCTTTGCCGTGCAGCTCTATCCCGTAGTTAAAGAGGTTAGGTTCTTTGTTCTTGCTTACAATCAGAGGGTACAATAACATTCGATTGTTCTGGGACTCGAAATGGGGTGTGTTTTTGTTTAGAACAGGGATGCTTGAAAGTGGAGAAGAGTACACTCATACCGAGAATTGAGCTTGCGAGAAGGAATTCTAAAAAAGGGAATTCCAAAATATTTATCTGCACTCGTAGTTTGGAAAGGACGGCTTGCATACAAAAGGAATGTGGAAAAAAAAAAAAAAAAAAAAAGAACTTTAAAAATGCATGTTTATTAAGAGAAAATTTTGGATGATAGTATACAGTGAAAAAAAAAAAAGTGAAGAAGAAACCGACTTCGGTTAACGGAGAGTTTCTTCTGTTAATCGAGGTTCGGATAATCGAGGTTCTACTGTAGATATATATATATATATATATATATGTTAGAACTATCACGGAACTCTTTATAAGATTCAGGTGTATAATTTCCACATTCATTTAAAAATATCGCAATTTAAATTCTTCGGGATCTTTACAACTGAAGAAAATTACTCATATTAATGTTAGAAATATTATAAAAAATATGATGTTTTGTTATTTATTTTGACTTCATATTTGACACCCAGATTAACGATTATAGGCCATTTCAAGAAATGTTGTTATACTTTGTTTCTCAGTAGAGAGGGTTTCTTCCCGATAAGCGAAGTAAAAGTTATCAGGAAAGCTTATACAAGCTCAACGAATTCTAAAATAAATAAATAAATAAAAAAAGTATCATCGAAATATAATTAAAATAAATTCAGAAATTAAATGGAAATTCCCATTTATGAAATGAAATAAACCATTACTTGTAACCTTCTCCATGTGTGCCGTTCGGCCAATAAGTCTATGTAGACATTTTAAAAATTCGTAAAAAATGAAGGAGTTGGTAAAATATAAATCAGTTTGCGAAAGAAATATTCTTATCAAGGGGAATTATTATTAATTTAATTATACTTATTATTACTATTATTATTATTTGTTAAAAGTATAAAAATTAAATTAAATATTAAATTTTTCGTCGATAGAGGGTTTTGTACGGACGAGAAACGAGAAATATGAAAATCACAGTCCTATAAATTGCTCAGTTACACGGTAAATACATCTTCATTCTCATTTTGTCCCTAGTTGCATTAAATTTTAATTCCGATGATGTCTTGTTTGATAAAGCGTTCTTGGGGAAGGAGGTTTTTCCTCGGTTAAGAACCTCTGATTGAAACTGTAGTTAGAGTATACTGTAGTGCGATATATATGTATATATATATCGCATTCATACAGAACGAATATATTGTCATTTTCAGAATCCCTAGACTATGAATATACATTTCCGAGCTATGCGTATAAGGTAAAAAAAAAAAAAAAAAAAAAACCTAAATAGCCAAAACGATCGAAAATTTCTTCTGTACATATTTTTAGATGGTGAAAAAATATTTTAAATATTTTGAATATTATAAAGCCTTTCGTTTACGAGAAATTCTGGCTTTTTTCCTAGAATTACGTCACAAAACCATACGTCAAAAAAGTTACGTTACAAATGTTACTACAATTGGCCTCTTGTGTTCGTATTTATTTTTAGAGATTTTTAAATAGGTTTGACAACAATGATACAGTAAAACGCTCTAAATTTCTAATAGGGGTTTAAGAACATTCTATCAAATGGAACTAGAATTTATAAGGATGGCATCGAACATTTTTTACTAGAACCACATTTCAGTTTGTAGAGGTCTGTCCTAGAATATTCTTTCAGTGTATGCCTGTAAACATTTGCATGCCAATAAATGTAGGTCTTCATGCAAATGTGCAATTTTTTCACGTACAGCTCTTTCTATCGACGAATTTTTTTTTTTTTTTTTTTTTTTTTTTTTTATCATTATTAAAACAAATTCCCTTTAAGAGAAAAACAGTTTCGCAAACCGATTTCAATTCTACACATTCCTTTTTTTTTTTTTTTTTTTAAATGTTTGCAGATTTATGGGGAACTTTGAATGCGTTTCTTCTAGCTTTTAGTAGTTTCAAGTGATGTTTCATTTCACACAATTTACTGCACTGCAATTTTTTATTTATTTTTTATTTTTTATTTATTTATTTATTTATTTATTTTTTTTTTTTTACCATTTACTGTTTTAGTCTATTCCATACAAATATATTTTGTGTTTATTTTATTTGTTATTATTTGTTTGTTTGTTTGTTGTTGTTTATTTATTTGTTTCATCCATACAAATATTTTATGTTTATTTAATTTGTTTAATATATATATATATATTTATTTATTTATTAACGTAAATTCGTTATATTAATGTACATCCTTTACATTAATGCGAATTAAATTGATAAATACAGCTCCTTCAGTTAGTACTTCCAGTTAGTCTTCCATATTTCATTTTAGATCATAATGCATAAAAAAAAATAAAAGAGAATAAATTATTAATCTTTCTTTTATAGATTTTTCTTTTTTTTTAGAAAGTAACATAAAGCCAATATATTTCAAATAGCAATTAAATAAATAAATAAATACATACATAAACAAATTCAAGAAATTTCTGATATAAATTTACAGAAAACAATCAAAGCAGTAATTAAACTTTTTTTTTTTTTTTTTTTTTTTTTTCGGAAAAAATTAATTCTTTAACAAACACTTGTAAAAGAAAATCCTTCCACAATTTAGTCTGTTACGTTGGATTAATTCGGTTTAATGTTCTTACCAAATGATCATACTAAACATTGATCGAAATCTTTTTTATGTTCTTTAACAAACGCAGAAGCAGAAAATTGCATCGATTAACTATTGCAAAAACTTTGCATTTAATCTGTTATTTTTTTCAGACATTTTTATACCCTTGATTAGTCAAGCTCTCTTAATTCAATTTTACATTTAAGCTCTTTTTCTTTCAGAAGCGTGTGCGTAACAGATTTTTCTAATCGACTTAGTATTTCTTTATCGATTGCGCACAAAAGTAAACATGCATTGTATTTTTCTTCTTTGTGTGTAATCTTTTAAAGAAAATATTTCCCTAAGTCAATTTCAAAACAATGTATATTCAGCATCCCCCAAGGATTAATTTTGCTTGATATATCTTAAGGAATCCATTTTGCATTTTAATAGAAATAACATAAATCTCTTAATGTTTTCTTGAGAATGCCTTCTAATGAACCGATGCACATGATTTTTATTACTGTTTCACATAAATCTTAATACAAAATGTTGACTTATAGAAACCAATATTTGTACTCTATTATGTCTTTAAAATATCTAGTTCTCCACGCAGCTCGAAATTCGATTTTGTTTATAAGTTATTTTGGGTTTTTCTAAAATTTATGGAATTTATTGTTGTAATTGTTTAGAGATAAAAACAGGATAATCAATTAAAAAGTGTATATATATATATATATATATATATATATATATATATTACATTACTCGTACTGTTAATGTAAGTTTACAAACTATTATCATCAGAACTTATTAAATATTAGCCGATTTCGGCGACCAGCTGGATCGCGATCCCTGAAAAATCCGACTTTACGAAACTCCCGCTCGGTGGTGGGTTCGCCTTTTTCCCGTTTCAGGTCTAATAACAGCTTATTGATATATTGTGAAAATAGCTTATTGAAATCGCATTAAATTACCGTGCGGTAGGGCCTTCGGCGCCCTCTTCCCTTTTCAATATCTGAACCAGCCTGTTCGCTCACCATTTTATGATCTTTCAAATTTCTGACTTTAGCTAAGTCCCGCAAGGTGGCGCCTGCAGCGCCTTATCCCCGTTTTGAACTTACAACACCTTCTTCGCTCATTAGTATTTGAAATATTAAAATTTTAAAATATTACAGCGCCATCTGGCGGTAGAAATTTCTGTAATATATTGTTCAATTCCAAATCAACAAAGCTTTCAAATGATGTATTACTTATGAAATTATTTTAATTAGTAGCTGAGATACAAAAGGAAACCTAATCAGGACACAATAAAACGTGTAAATCAGGTAAAATCTCGAATTCCTTTTTAAAATATGAAAGAATAAAAATTTTCTGGTTTTTTCGTAGTTTTCGCCGAAAGTTTCGTACAGAATTTGAACGGCTTGTATCATTTTAACTGCCTGCAATAAAAATACTTTAAAATATCTTTTGAATGATGTATTATGTATTACAATAATGAATATATTTGATATATTTTAGACTCAAAATGGCTAATCTATCAAGGGCGATTAACGATTTCTATTGAAATCCGTCTAAAATTTAAGAATTCCAAAACTGCATTTTTACAACCGAATTCATAAAAAAAAGGAAAAAAAAAATCAATATTATTCTCTTAAAAGTAACTTTTGGTGTCATTAACAGATGGAATAAAAATGAATTAAAATAAATATAATATGTCTATTTATTTTATTTTTAAAGCTATACTTTACATTTTTTTAACTGCATACAGGTGAGCCATAATGACGGGCAATTTCGAAGTTCTGCTTTTGATCGATTTTAAATTGAAAAAATTCAAAAACTGCTTTTTTTATTTCCAATACTTTGTCACATGGGCGAAAAACGAAAAGCAATTTTTCCCGACCGGAAGAATAGTCAGCAGGGCCTGATTAAGGGGGAAGCTCGCTCATACCGGAATATTTTTACAATTATTTTTTACTTCATGTTATAGAAATTCCACGCTTTGACGAGGAAATATTTTTTATAAAAAATGAACGGTGTAAAACAATCCAATTTACTCACCGTTATTAGACACCAGAATTCTTTTAAAATAATTTTTAATGAAAATTTTCTTTTTATTATAGCAGGAAAGTATTTGTTAAAAAATAACGGTGTCAGTATAAATAATGTGTCAAGAGCGAGCTTCCCCCTTAATCAGGCCCTGATAGTCAGCCAGCATGTCTAGCACCTGGCGCGGAAGAATCTTTGATAAATGAAATAATTAAGTGTTCTGCCTGTTTCCAACTAAATTTCATACTTTAGTTAATTTTTAAAAATCTAATTGCTGAGATAAGCCACTTGCACTCTTAGATTCGAAAAAAAATCCCCTTTCATTTGGTACCAAATTCGTAACGATCTAACTAATATTTCTAATTTATTTTCCACTTTTTCTGATTTTAACTCAGTTAAAATATCTATTTCTATGCATTTAATGCATTTTAATTAATATCTCCGGAACTAATTAAAATTTTGAAATTCTGTTTTCACTATCAACTCGGGAAGGCTTCTGAGCACCCGTATGTAAAATTTCATACTTCTGCGTTAAGTAGGGACTGAACGTATAGATGCACAGACAGACAGACAGACAAACATCTGCTTTTATTATTATAGATATACAAAGCAATGGATGTTTAGCACATGCGCGAGATTTTCGCATGCTTAGTCTTTGCCTTGGCAGAGGGTGGGAAATTGAAGACGATTAACGGTCGCTCTGGTTCTGCATTATCTGTCAAAAATTTTCTAAATCAAGTGTACCATTCCAATGTTAGCCCATTGTCTTATTCGTCTAACCTTGCATCTTTTTTTTTTTTTTTTTTTCCAATAGTTAAATTTGCATTAAAAAGAAAAATACTTATTTCATAAAAAAGGCAAATATCCATGTATTTATTTATTTATTTTGTATATTTCTCTGCTCTTATTTTGTTTTTGTTTTTACAACGCGGTGTTTGGAAATAACCGAAAATAGACTGTGAGATCGCCGAACTGATATTAATTTGAGATGAAGCCCGCAATGGGTGCCCATCACTGTACCTAACAGAGAAAATACATCTATGTCTTGTGCAGGGTAAGAACCCCCACCATGTGGGAGCCAGTGACGTTAACCCGGCAGGACGGACGCGGGGCGTATTAAAACACCATGCCCAGAAATATTTATCTGCTGTCTCTCCATATAAAAAGAAATGGTCAGGTCCTTCAGTACCTGCTTCCAAGGTCATCTTCCGTGCTGAGAGTATGAAAAAGGAATATTCAGACTCTTTTTCATTCTTATATAACACTCAGAAATTGAAGCTCTATGTAAAAACTGCAAAAATTCTGATGTTTCTGATACATGTAAACTCTAATTATTCGGAAAATTAATGTCTCAGTATACTCATCCACAGTAATGTATAATTTTTATTATAATAATTATTGTAAAGAAAATAATTAAGTGCGCCACATGAGACAAATTAAGCTTTTCGAACAAAGAGGAAAAAGTTGAGTGATTTTAATTTATTTTCTATTAATTTTTAGAGTTAACGATAATTGAACTTTTCAGTTATTTATTTTCACGAGAAAGAGTGTAATTATCATGAATTTCATTAACAGATTGAATTCTAAAGAATTTTTTCGTATTTATATTATTTATTATGTTTGGGGTGCGCTGACACCCCATGCCCGTCCTCGTGTTATGTTTCACGGCGCCCGTACTGCCGGGTTAATATTTACACAGTACTAGCGGGGTGCGCTGAAATTGTTTAATACGAATTTGTTTATTACTTATATAATATAGAAATATTTATGTGTACATGTGTGCATATATCTTAACACAGCAACATTATAAATATAAGTAAATAAATTATATTTCCTAAATATTTTCCATTAACTTAGCACGGTTAGGTAATTTGATTAATGTTACTTTATAATTAATTTAAATATATGCTATTATGAACTAAATTATGCATAATTTTATATAAAAAAAAATCTTAAGTACCAGTTTTTATTTCAGGAATTGTTTTGACTTGGATTGCTTAAAAATAATTGATAAATCGATAGTGAACTTTAAATTCACTTTAAAATCAGAAATGTCTCGAAAATTTAAAAATCTGATTTTTTTTTCTTCTTTTTACGTATATGCAATGATCAAATATGTATCTAAAAGCCATTTACTGAAATTACTTTAACAAATCTAAAAAAGAAAAAAAAAGAATCATGTAGGTTTAATTGCGCATTTACTATGAAAAATATATGAAAATACGACGCTCAATATTAGTAGAGATACGGTGAAACTTGCTGCACTCGATACATAATAAACAATCACTCGATACATAATAAACAATCACTCGATACATAATAAACAATCACTCGATACATAAATTGAATCATGGGAACTTATTCACATATCAGGAAGGTATTGAGGTTAAAGGAATATTGTTAACATATGTATCGAAGGAAGTTTTTTTTTGTTTGTTTGTTTAATGAAAATGTAATATATCAAGAGGTTTGTTAGATATTAAACAATACAAATTTACGTTAGGTAGGGCGAATCAGCATATTACTTTCTTATTCTTAGTCTGATAATCTATATAATTTATTTAAGGTAAAAAAAAGGCAAAATATAACACATTTCAAGATCAAACTCTTTTGATTTTGATTTTATTATTATTTCTTTTTTTTTAATCAACAGATTAAATAATAAAAAAAAAAAAAAAAAAAAAGAAAACATAACCAATTCGATTTCGTAAGACAGGGCCATTTCGTCTGTTTTTAGTAGAAAATTTTAAAATTAAAAACGATATTGGTGCTATAAAGAAAAAAAACTTATACTTCATTGCTGAAAAATACATACATATATATATATATATAAACCTTTGACGGAGGGAGGTTTTTAGTTTCTAGGGGTCATGATCGGTGAAGATATGAAGAAATTTTTCAGAAGTCTTGTCATGAGAACCATTGCAATAGGTAGAATCTACCTAAAAGTAATATTTATTAAACAAATTTATTTCCAAGGAACGTGTAAGAATTTCATATATTTTAATTTTATTAACGGAAATTAAAATGGAAATTAAAGCCAGGTATGTTTCTTTAAAAAATCTTGAAGAGACAAAGAATTTACATTATTCACTTCACAAACAGACAATAAAAATTAAGCATATATGAATCTTTTGGAGATACCTGTATCCGCACACACTCATATTTACATACATATATATCATTATAATCATTATCAATTCCAGCCTCCATCCATCCACTGCAGGATGAAGGGATCTGTTAGGTGATCCCAATCTTCCCTGCGATGTGCAATTCTTCACAATTCTGCTCTTCCAAACTTCTCAGTCTCATCTACCCAACTACACTATTGTCTCTTCCTTGGTCTGTTAATATCTCTCGGTATCTGGTGGTCCAATTGCCACCTTTTATTATTGCAAGTTGTCCAACCCAGCTCCATCTTAACTTCTTAAATTCTTAACTCAACAAATGACATCAGCAACTATGGATTGCTCTGTAATCCATGTGTTTCGCTTTCTATCATTTCGGATGAATCATATTATGCATCTCTCCCTACTTCTTCACTGTTTTTATACAGTTATACATATAAACACACACCCACACTCACACATAATTATACATATCATTCAAATTTTTAAAATAATTTAATACCTTCTTATTTTTATCAATCTAAAAATTTATTTTGAGTTTATTTTATTATCATATTTTTGGTTTATCTTTATGAGGTATGTTTTATTATTACATAAAAATTTAAAATGCTTAACATAAATTAGGTATCATTTGAATGTATGTAAGCTCGGCAAATGCATTCTTAGATAATTTAATTTTACATTCAACGTAAAGCTATTTCATTTATAAACAGTAATAATTCTAATAAAAAATTCGTAAAATTTAAATTTAAATTGTAATTTTAATTTGCAATTCAAAATGAAATTTGAAACTTTATCATTTTTGTTATATTTGGTATCTATCGAAACCGGAATCTATAAAACGTCAAAGTGAACATTAAAATAAATAAGAAACTGTTTTAAAATTTAGTCACAAAAAGAATTTACTATTTCATTATATATATATAATTTGTTTACATATTAATTACCTTGTAGAGCACGTTTTAGGTAAACAACGTTTCTGAAACTGAAATAATTTAAAAAAGTGATTACATTTTATTTTTATATATATATTTATTTATTTTATTTATTTATGCATTTATTTTCATGGAAAAGTTATACTTTCTAAATTTTACTTTATTTCTTGGAAAGGGCAATCGCTAAATTAGCTTTCTAATACATATAATAATCATATTTTATATTTATCGAACTCAGTCTTTGATTTCTTATCATGATTTTATTTACAGAATGTATAACTAACATGATATTTTATCTTTTATGCTTAATTGCTTTTAGAGTAGTTTTTTTTTTTTTTTTTTTTTTCTTATGTAAGCTGCATAACCACTTTAAAAGTAAAAGTACCATAAAATATTTATTAGAATTTCCAATAAAATATTCTATTAAAAAATTGTTATATTAATTTAAATTTTACATTTTTATGTTATTTTAAATATTTTAGTGATAGTGTAAATGAACAAGATAAAAACTTTTTTTTTTTTTTTTTTTTTTTTTTGTGAAATATCATATTTCTTTTCTTAATCAAACGACCCAAGTCTTTAAATCCGATTTTTAGATGCTCAAATGATTCCGATGTTTTCCAACAAATTGAATGACAAAAGGATTAGAATTATTAACACGTATTGCAGATTCAGTTACGTAGCTGATACTATCAACTTAATTTACTTACTTACTTACCTGATTCTATCTCTACCATTCACCCTTTTCTAACGCCTATAATTACGTTGTTCAACAAATGTTGAAAATGTTTTCTTAAAATTATTGAACTGAGTATTTTCTACGATTCTGCGACTATAAACTAACACATTATTGGGACTTCAATATGTAACTAGGTTTAGTTCGTGAAATAAGTTTTGTTAGGGAATGCAGTTAAATAAATATACGATTGGTGGTTACAAAATGATTAAAAAAAAAAAAAAAAAAATCCTTCAACGCTTTTTTTTTTGTGAATATCAATGCCAAACTTACACTTCGCGGAACACAGTTAATAAGAAATAATTAAATAAGTGCATTAAACGATGTGTCCGAATGTGTTATATATATATACATATATATACAGTAGAACCTCGATTATTCGAAGTAATTGGGGCCGAACCTACTTCGGATAATCGAAATTTTCGGATAATCGAGAATACATCAATAATCATCTACTTTAATATGTAGTATCGTCATTAAACTGTTATTATGACTTCTTTAACTGTTCAATAAATTAAAATTATAAATGAAAATAAATTTATTTCTGAAACAAAACTTACAATAGTTTAAATTGAAGCTTAATCTGGTGTAAATTGGCCATCCTTTGCCGTGCAGCTCTATCCCGTAGTTAAAGAGGTTAGGTTCTTTGCTCTTGCTTACAATCAGAGGGTACAATAACATTCGATTGTTCTGGGACTCGAAATGGGGTGTGTTTTTGTTTAGAACAGGGATTCTTGAAAGTGGAGAAGAGTACACTCATACCGAGAATTGAGCTTGCGAGAAGGAATTCTAAAAAAGGGAATTCCAAAATATTTATCTGCACTCGTACTTTGGAAAGGACGGCTTGCATACAAAAGGAATGTGGAAAAAAAAAAAAAAAAAAACTTTAAAAATGCATGTTTATTAAGAGAAAATTTTAGATGATAGTATACAGTGAAAAAAAAAAAAAAAGTGAAGAAGACACCGACTTCGGTTAACGGACAGTTTCTTCTATTAATCGAGGTTCGGATAACCGAGGTTCTACTGTATATATATATATATATATATATATATGTTAGAACTATCACGGAACTCTTTATAAGATTCAGGTGTATAATTTCCACATTCATTTAAAAATATCGCAATTTAAATTCTTCGGGATCTTTACTACTGAAGAAAATTACTCATATTAATGTTAGAAATATTATAAAAAATATGATGTTTTGTTATTTATTTTGACTTCATATTCGACAGCCAGATTAACGATTATAGGCCATTTCAAGAAATTTTGTTATACTTTGTTTCTCAGTAGAGAGGGTTTCTTCCCCATAAGCGAAGTAAAAGTTATTAGGAAAGCTTATACAAGCTCAACAAATTCTAAAATAAATAAATAAATAAAAAATGTATCATCGAACTATAATTAAAGTAAATTCAGAAATTAAATGGAAATTCCCATTTATGAAATGAAATAAAACATTACTTGTAACCTTCTCCATGTGTGCCGTGCGGCCCATAAGTCTATGAAGACATTTTAAAAATTCATAAAAAATGAAGGAGTTGGTAAAATATAAATCAGTTTGCGAAAGAAATATTCTTATCAGGGGGAATTATTATTAATTTAATTATACTTATTATTACTATTATTATTATTTGTTAAAAGTATAAAAATTAAATTAAATATTAAATTTTTCGTCGATAGAGGGTTTTGTACGGACGAGAAACGAGAAATATGAAAATCACAATCCTATAAATTGCTCAGCTACACGGTAAATACATCTTCATTCTCATTTTGCCCCTACTTGCATTAAATTTTAATTCCGATGATGTCTTGTTTCATAAAGCTTTCTTGGAGAAGGAGGTTTTTCCTCGGTTAAGAACCTCTGATTGAAACTGTAGTTAGAGTATATATATATCGCATTCATCTAGAACGAATATATTGTCATTTTCAGAATCCCTAAACTATGAATATACATTTCCGAGCTATGCGTATAAGGTAAAAAAAAAAAAAAAAACTAAATAGCCAAAACGATCGAAAATTTCGTCTGTACATATTTTTAGATGGTGAAAAAATATTTTAAATATTTTGAATATTATAGCCTTTCGTTTACGAGAAATTCTGGCTTTTTTCCTAGAATTACGTCACAAAACCATACGTCAAAACAGTTACGTTACAAAAGTTACTATAATTGGCCTCTTGTGTTCGTATTTCTTTTTAGAAATTTTTAAATAGGTTTGACAACAATGATACAGTAAAACGCTCTAAATTTCTAATAGGGGTTTAACAACATTCTATCAAATGGAACTATAATTTATAAGGATGGCATCGAACATTTTTTACTAGAACCACATTTCAGTTTGTAGATGTCTGTCCTAGAATATTCTTTCAGTGTATGCCTGTAAAAATTTGCATGCCAATAAATGTAGGTCTTCATGCAAATGTGCAATTTTTTCACGTACAGCCCTTTCTATCGACGAAATTTTTATTATTATTATTATTATTATTATTATTATTATTTTTTTTTTTAATCATTATTAAAACAAATTCCCTATTACGAGAAAAACAGTTTCGCAAACAGATTTCAATTCTACCCATTCCTTTTTTTTTTTTTTTTTTAATTTTTTAAAATGTTTGCAGATTTATGGGGAACTTTGAATGCGTTTCTTCTAGCTTTTAGTAGTTTCAAGTTATGTTTCATTTGACACTATTTACTGCACTGCAATTTTTTATTTATTTTATTTTTTATTTATTTATTTTTTTTCCATTTACTGTTTTAGTCTAGTCCATACAAATATATTTTGCGTTTATTTTATTTGTTATTATTTGTTTGTTTGTTTGTTGTTGTTTATTTATTTGTTTCATATATACAAATATTTTACGTTTATTTAATTTGTTTAATATATATATATATATATATATATATATATATATATTAATGTAAATATGTAAATTCGTTATATCAATGTACATCCTTTACATTAATGCGAATTAAATTGATAAATACAGCACCTTCAGTTAGTACTTCTAGTTAGTCTTCCATATTTCATTTTAGATTAAAATACATAAAAAAAATAAAAGAAAATAAATTATTAATCATTCTTTTATAGATTTTTCTTTTTTTTTTTAGAAAGTAACATAAAGCCAATATATTTAAAATAGCAATTACATAAATAAATAAATACGTATATAAACAAATTCATGCAATTTCTGATATAAATTTACAGAAAATAATCAAAGCAGTAATTAAACTTTTTTTTTTTTTTTCCGGAAAAAATTAATTCTTTAACAAACACTTGTAAAAGAAAATCCTTCCACAATTTAGTCTGTTATGTTGGATTAATTCGGTTTAATGTTCTTACCAAATGATCGTACTAAACATTGATCGAAATCTTTTTTATCTTCTTTAACAAACGCAGAAGCAGAAAATTGCATCGATTAACTATTTCAAAAACTTTGCATTTAATTTGTTATTTTTTCAGACATTTTTATACCCTTGATTAGTCAAGCTCTCTTAATTCAATTTTATATTAAAGCTCTTTTTCTTTCAGAAGCGTGTGCGTAAGAGATTTTTCTAATCGACTTAGTATTTGTTTATCGATTGCGCACAAAAGTAAACATGCATTGTATTTTTCTTCTTTGTGTGTAATCTTTTAAAGAAAATATTTCCTTAAGTCAATTTCAAAACAATGTATATTCAGCATCCCCCAAGGATTAATTTTGCTTGATATATCTTAAGGAAGTCATTTTGCATTTTAATAGAAATAAGATAAATCTCTTAATGTTTTCTTAAGAATGCTTTCTAATGAACCGATGCACATGATTTTTATTACTGTTTCACATAAATCTTAATACAAAACGTTGACTTATAGAAACCAAAATTTGTACTCTATTATGTCTTTAAAATCTCTAGTTCTCCACGCAGCTCGGAATTCGATTTTGTTTCTAAGTTATTTTGGGTTTTTCTAAAATTTATGGAATTTATTGTTGTAATTATTTAGAGATAATATCAGGATAATCAATTAAAAAGTGTATCGTTTTTTTTTTTTACATTACTCGTACTGTTAATGTAAGTTTACAAACTATTATCATGAGAACTTATTAAATACTAGCCGATTTCGGCGACCAGCTGGTTCGCGATCCCTGAAAAATCCGACTTTACGAAACTCCCGCTCGGTGGTGGGTTCGCCTTTTTCCCGTTTCAGGTCTAATAACAGCTTATTGATATATCGTGAAAATAGCTTATTGAAATCGCAGTAAATTCCCGTGCGGTAGCGCCTTCGGCGCCCTCTTCCCATTTCAATATCTGAAACAGCCTGTTCGCTCACCATGTTATGATCTTTGAAATTTCTGACTTTAGGTAAGTCCCGCTCGGTGGCGCCTGCAGCGCCTTATACCCGTTTTAGAACTTACAGCACCTTCCACGCTCATTAGTATTTGAAATATAGAAATTTTAAAATATTACAGCGCCATCTGGCTGTAGAAATTTCTGTAATAAATTGTTCAATTCCAAATCAACAAAGCTTTCAAATGATGTATTACTTATGAAATTATTTTAATTAGTAGCTGAGATACAAAAGGAAACCTAATCAGGACACAGTAAAACGTGTAAATCAGGTAAAATCTCGAATTCCTTTTTAAAATATGAAAGAATAAAAATTTTCTGGTTTTTTCGTAGTTTTCTCCTAAAGTTTCGTACAGAATTTGAACGGCTTGTATCATATTAACTGCCTGCAATAAAAATACTTTAAAATATCTTTTGAATGATGTATTATGTATTACAATAATGAATATCTTTGATATATTTTAGACTCAAAATGGCTAATCTATCAAGGGCGATTAACGATTTCTGTTGAAATCCGTCGAAAATTTAAGAATTCCAAAACGTCTTTTTTACAACGAATTCAAAAAAAAAGGAAAAAAAAGATAAATATTATTCTGTTAAAAGTAACTTTTGGTGTCATTAACAGATGAAATAAAAATTAATTAAAATAAATATAATAAGTCTATTTGTTTTGTTTTTAAAGCTATACTTTAGATTTTTTTAACTGCATACAGGTGAGCCATACTGACGGGCGATTTCAAAGTTCAGCTTTTGATCGATTTTAAATTGAAAAAATTCAAAAACTGCTTTTTTTATTTCCAATATTTTGTCACGTGGGCGAAGCAATTTTTCCCGACCGGAAGAATAGTCAGCCAGCATGTCTAGCACTTGACAGTGAAGAATCTTTGATAAATGAAATAATTAAGTGTTCTGCCTGTTGCCAACTAAATTTCATACTTTAGTTAATTTAAAAAAATCTAATTGCTGAGATAAGCCACTTGCACTCTTAGATTCGAAAAAAAAAATCCCCTTTCATTTGGTACCTAATTCGTAACGATCGAACTAATATTTCTAATTTATTTTCCACTTTTTCTGATTTTAACTCAGTTAAAATATCTATTTCTATGCAGTTAATGCATTTTAATTAATATCTCCGGAACTAATTAAAAATTTTAAATTCTGTTTTCACTATCAACTCGGGAAGGCTTCTGAGCACCCGTATGTAAAATTTTATACTTCAGAATTCAGTAGGGGCTGAACGTATAGAAGCACAGACAGACAGACAAACATCTTCTTTTATTATTATAGATATACAAAGCAATGGATGTTTAGCACATGCGCGAGATTTTCGCATGCTTAGTCTTTGCCTTGGCAGAGGGTCGGAAATTGAAGACGATTAACGGTCGTTCTGGTTCTGCATTATCTGTCAAAAATTTTCTAAATCAAGTGTACCATACAAGTGTTAGCCCATTGTCTTATTCGTCTAACCTTGCATCATTTTTTTTTTCAAAAGTTAAATTTGCATTAAAAAGAAAAATACTTATTTCATAAAAAAGGCAAATATCCACGTATTTATTTATTTATTTTGTATATTTCTCTGCTCTTATTTTGTTTTTGTTTTTACAACGCGGTGTTTGGAAATAACCGAAAATAGACTGTGAGATCGCCGAAATGATATTAATTTGAGATGAAGCCCGCAATGGGTGCCCATCACTGTACCTAACAGGGAAAATACATCTATGTCTTGTGCAGGGTAAGAACCCCCACCATGTGTGAGTCAGTGACGTTAACCCGGCAGGACGGACGCGGGGTGTTTTAACACCCCATGCCCAGAAATATTTATCTGCTGTCTTTTATATAAAAAGAAGTGGTCAGGTCCTTCAGTACCTGCTTCCAAGGTCATCTTCCGTGCTGAGAGTATGAAAAAGGAATATTCAGACTCTTTTTCATTCTTATATAACACTCAGAAATTGAAGCTCTATTTAAAAACTGCAAAAATTCTGATGTTTCTGATACATGTAAACTCTAATTATTCGGAAAATTAATGTCTCAGTATTCTCATCCACAGTAATGTATAATTTTTATTATAATAAATATTGTAAAGAAAATAATTAAGTGCGCCACATGAGAAAAATTAAGCTTTTCGAACAAAGAGGAAAAAGTTGAGTGCTTTTAATTTATTTTCTATTAATTTTTAGAGTTAACGATAATTGAACATTTCAGTTATTTATTTTCACGAGAAAGAGTGTAATTATCATGAATTTCATTAACAGATTGAATTCTAAAGAATTTTTTCGTATTTATGTTATTTATTAGGTTTGGGGTGCGCTGACACCCCATGCCCGTCCTCGTGTTATGTTTCACGGCGCCCGTTCTGCCGGGTTAATATTTACACAGTACTAGCGGCGTTTAATGAATTGCTTAATACGAAATTGTTTATTACTTATATAATATAGAAATATTTATGTGTACATGTGTGCATATATCTTAACACAGCAACATTATAAATATAAGTAAATAAATTGTATTTCCTAAATATTTTCCATTAACTTAGCAAGGGTAGATAACTTGATTAATGTTACTTTATAATTAATTTAAATATATGCTATTAGGCACTAAATTATGCTTAATTTTATATGAAAAAATATCTTAAGTACCAATTTTTTTTTCAGGAATTCTTTTGGATTGGATTGCTTAAAAATAATTGATAAATCGTTAGTGAACATTAAATTCACTTTAAAATGAGAAATGTCTCGAAAATTTAAAAATCTGATTTTTTTTTCTTCTTTTTACATATATGCAACTAGCAGGCTTTGCCCGCTTCGCTGGACATTAAACATAAGTGAGTTGTCAAAATGCCATATCTTTATTAATAACCTAAGTTCTCGCTGTGATTGGTAGAGGTTTTCTCGCTCCCAATGTGAGGAGTCTGGGTCCCTACTGTCTTCGGCACAACTTATCCACTTCTTACTTCCCCACCCTCAGCAGGTGAGTTCGAAGTGATAAATGATGTCTTTGATAAATGAAATAACTGCCTGTTTCCAACTAAATTTCATACTTTAGTTAATTTTAAAAAATCTAATTGCTGTAGAGATAAGCCACTTGCACTCTTAGATTCGGAAAAAAAAACCCTTTCATTTGGTACCAAATTCGTAACGATCGAACTAATATTTCTAATTTATTTTCCACTTTTTCTGATTTTAACTCAGTTAAAATATCTATTTCTATGCAATTAATGCATTTTAATTAATGTCTCCGGAACTAATTAAAATTTTTAAATTTTGTTTTCACTATCAACTCGGGAAGGCTTCTAAACACCCGTATGTAAAATTTTATACTTCTGCGTTCAGTAGGGGCTGAACGTATAGATGCACGGACAGACAGACAGACAAACATCTTCTTTTATTATAGATATACAAAGCAATGGACATTTAGCACATGCGCGAGATTTTCGCATGCTTAGTCTTTGCCTTGGCAGAGGGTGGGAAATTGAAGACGATTAACGGTCGCTCTGGTTCTGCATTATCTGTCAAAAATTTTCTAAATCAAGTGTACCATTCTAGTGATAGCCCATTGTCTTACTCATCTAACCTTGCATCATTTTTTTTTTTTTCAAAAGTTAAATTTGCATTAAAAAGAAAAATACTTATTTCATAAAAAAGGCAAATATCCATGTATTTATTTATTTATTTTGCATATTTCTTTGCTCTTATTTTGTTTTTGTTTTTACAACGCGGTGTTTGGAAATAACCGAAAATAGACTGTGAGATCGCCGAACTGATATTAATTTGAGATGAAGCCCGCAATGGGTGCCCATCACTGTACCTAACAGGGAAAATACATCTATGTCTTGTGCAGGGTAAGAACCCCCACCATGTGGGAGTCAGTGACGTTAACCCGGCAGGACGGACGCGGGGTGTTTTAACACCCCATGCCCAGAAATATTTATCTGCTGTCTCTCCATATAAAAAGAAGTGGTCAGGTCCTTCAGTACCTGCTTCCAAGGTCATCTTCCGTGCTGAGAGTATGAAAACGGAATATTCAGACTCTTTTTCATTCTTATATAACACTCAGAAATTGAAGCTCTATGTAAAAACTGCAAAAATTCTGATGTTTCTGATACATGTAAACTCTAATTATTCGGAAAATTAATGTCTCAGTATTCTCATCCACAGTAATGTATAATTTTTATTATACTAATATTTCTAATTTATTTTCCACTTTTTCTGATTTTAACTCAGTTAAAATATCTATTTCTATGCAATTAATGCATTTTAATTAATGTCTCCGGAACTAATTAAAATTTTTAAATTTTGTTTTCACTATCAACTCGGGAAGGCTTCTGAGCACACGTACGTAAATTTTATACTTCTGCGTTCAGTAGGGGCTGAACGTATAGATTCACGGACAGACAGACAGACAAACATCTTCTTTTATTATTATAGATATACAAAGCAATGGACATTTAGCACATGCGCGAGATTTTCGCATGCTTAGTCTTTGCCTTGGCAGAGGGTGGGAAATTGAAGACGATTAACGGTCGCTCTGGTTCTGCATTATCTGTCAAAAATTTTCTAAATCAAGTGTACCATTCTAGTGATAGCCCATTGTCCTATTCATCTAACCTTGCATCATTTTTTTTTTCAAAAGTTAAATTTGCATTAAAAAGAAAAATACTTATTTCATAAAAAAGGCAAATATCCGTATTTATTTATTTATTTTGCATATTTCTTTGCTCTTATTTTGTTTTTGTTTTTACAACGCGGTGTTTGGAAATAACCGAAAATAGACTGTGAGATCGCCGAACTGATATTAATTTGAGATGAAGCCCGCAATGGGTGCCCATCACTGTACCTAACAGGGAAAATACATCTATGTCTTGTGCAGGGTAAGAACCCACACCATGTGGGAGTCAGTGACGTTAATCCGGCAGGACGGACGCGGGGTGTTCTAACACCCCATGCCCAGAAATATTTATCTGCTGTCTCTCCATATAAAAAGAAGTGGTCAGGTCCTACAGTACCTGCTTCCAAGGTCATCTTCCGTGCTGAGAGTATGAAAATGAATATTCAGACTCTTTTTCATTCTTATATAACACTCAGAAATTGAAGCTCTATGTAAAAACTGCAAAAATTCTGATGTTTCTGATACATGTAAACTCTAATTATTCGGAAAATTAATGTCTCAGTATTCTCATCCACAGTAATGTATAATTTTTATTATAATAAATATTGTAAAGAAAATAATTAAGTGCGCCACATGAGAAAAATTAAGCTTTTCGAACAAAGAGGAAAAAATTGAGTGCTTTTAATTTATTTTCTATTAATTTTTAGAGTTAACGATAATTGAACATTTCAGTTATTTATTTTCACGAGAAAGAGTGTAATTATCATGAATTTCATTAACAGATTGAATTCTAAAGAATTTTTTCGTATTTATGTTATTTATTATGTTTGGGGTGAGCTGACACCCCATGCCCGTCCTCGTGTTATGTTTCACGGCGCCTGTTCTGCCGGGTTAATATTTACACAGTACTAGCGGCGTTTAATGAATTGTTTAATACGAATTTGTTTATTACTTATATAATATAGAAATATTTATGTGTACATGCGTGCATATATCTTAACACAGCAACATTATAACTATAAGTAAATAAATTATATTTCCTAAATATTTTCCATTAACTGAGCACGGTTAGATAATTTGATTAATGTTACTTTATAATTAATTTAAATATATGCTATTATGAACTAAATTATGCATAATTTTATATAAAAAAAATCTTAAGTACCAGTTTTTATTTCAGGAATTGTTTTGACTTGGATTGCTTAAAAATAATTGATAAATCGATAGTGAACTTTAAATTCACTTTAAAATCAGAAATGTCTCGAAAATTTAAAAATCTGATTTTTTTTTCTTCTTTTTACATATATGCAATGATCAAATATGTATCTAAAAGCCATTTAGTGAAATTAGTTTAACAAATCTAAAAAAAGAAAAAAAAGAATCATGTAGGTTTAATTGCGCATTTACTATGAAAAATATATGAAAATACGACGCTCAATATTAGTAGAGATACGGTGAAACTTGCTGCACTCGATACATAATAAACAATCACTCGATACATAATAAACAATCACTCGATACATAAATTGAATCATGGGAACTTATTCACATATCAGGAAGGTATTGAGGTTAAAGGAATATTGTTAACATATGTATCGAAGGAAGTTTTTTTTTTTTGTTTGTTTGTTTAATGAAAATGTAATATATCAAGAGGTTTGTTAGATATTAAACAATACAAATTTACGTTAGGTAGGGCGAATCAGCATATTACTTTCTTATTCTTAGTCTGATAATCTATATAATTTATTTAAGGTAAAAAAAAAAGGCAAAATATAACACATTTCAATATCAAACTCTTTTGATTTTGATTTTATTATTACTAGTTAATACCCGTCAAAATTTGACGAATGATGTGCAACTAAAATCTTTTCACGGCATAAAGTTGTTTGAATATTTTGCATTGCTCTTCTTAACCGATTTAAAACCCCTTGCTTTAACCAATTATCTTTTAGTTGGAGAGAGGAGGGATAAATTTCATGAAATTTCAATATACATATACAAAGTTTAAGTATACTTCATATATTAAAAATAAAATCCCAAGGTTTGCCATGACAATAAGTGCATTTTAAGTGTAAAATAATAGTTTTGATTCTGATTTTTCCTTCTCATATTTGTAAAACCACTTGGATATAATCCAAAATATTAATTCATTGTATTCTAAAAATAAACTGCAAATCGGAATACAGTTAAAATTTGATTTACTGGAATAGTATTATAATACTTTATTCTATCAAAATAGTATATTTCAACAAAAGTATACTGTTAAAAATAAATAGATAAATAAGAATGAATTTAATACTTTAGCAAATTAATTTGCTCATTAAATTTTTAATAATAAACGATACAGTATACATTTTTATTCGTATAATATATCAATATTTCAACGTTATTCTTTTAAAATTATTTTTACTGTAATATGGTATAAAAATGAAGAGATTATAATAATTAGAGTAGAAATAAATAAATAAAATAAAAAACCTGTTTGATTTTAAATATCTATCTCCATCTTTTCTAAACAAAGTTTTCAACTGATAAAATTTTACTTTTAAAGAACAATAAACTCTGTTAATTTTAAAAGATTTTTTTCTTTTTTTTCTTTTAACAAATGGAAAAAAAATACAGATGGCGCAACATCCTGCGTAAATGAATTTTCGTCGTAAAAACTATTTCTCACTCTGTGAAGCATACGATGATGACCGACCATAAATAAATGTAATCGATAACTATTCGCGAATTGCTTTGTTTTTAATATACTTCCTTGGGAAGTATGAATTAATGAATTAATCATGTGACTTATTTTTATGATTGAGTTTTAATTAGCGTCTGCCGCAGACAAATGAAATACGTATTAATGTTGTCTGCTCAGTCTTTATCATCGGTATTCGTAATGCACTGCGTAAAGAGAAAGGACTATTCCCTTCCGAATTGGTTCAAAATTTTCTCGCGCATGCTCATATCGTACGATTTTGGTCTTACAAAAATGGCTTTGTGTTTTAATATAATAGATTATTTTTTTTTAATCAACAGATTAAATAATAAAATAAACAAAAAAAAAAAAAAAAAAAAAACATAACCAATTCGATTTCGTAAGACAGGGCCATTTCGTCTGTTTTTAGTAGAAAATTTTAAAATTAAAAACGATATTGGTGCTATAAAGAAAAAAAATGCTTATACTTCATTGCTGAAAAATACATATATATATATACATATATATATATATATATATATATATATATATATATATATATATATAAGCCTTTGACGGAGGGAGGTTTTTAGGTTCTAGGGGTCATGATCGGTGAAGATATGAAGAAATTTTTCAGAAGTCTTGTCATGAGAACCATTGCAATAGGTAGAATCTACCTAAAAGTAATATTTATTAAACAAATTTATTTCCAAGGAACGTGTAAGAATTTCATATATTTTAATTTTATTAACGGAAATTAAAATGGAAATTAAAGCCAGGTATGTTTCTTTAAAAAATCTTGAAGAGACAAAGAATTTACATTATTCACTTCACAAACAGACAATAAAAATTAAGCATATATGAATCTTTTGGAGATACCTGTATCCGCACACATTCATATTTACATACATATATATCATTATAATCATTATCAATTCCAGCCTCCATCCATCCACTGCAGGATGAAGGGATCTGTTAGGTGATCCCAATCTTCCCTGCGATGTGCAATTCTTCACAATTCTGCTCTTCCAAACTTCTCAGTTTCATCTACCCAACGACACTATTGTCTCTTCCTCGGTCTGTTAATATCTCTCGGTATCTGGTGGTCCAATCGCCACCTTTTATTATTGCAAGTTGTCCAACCCAGCTCCATCTTAACTTCTTAAATTCTTAACTCAACAAATGACATCAGCAACTATGGATTGCTCTGTAATCCATGTGTTTCGCTTTCTATCATTTCGGATGAATCATATTATGCATCTCTCCCTACTTCTTGACTGTTTTTATACAGTTATACATATAAACACACACCCACACTCACACATAATTATACATATCATTCAAATTTTTAAAATAATTTAATACCTTCTTATTTTTATCAATCTAAAAATTTATTTTGAGTTTATTTTATTATCATATTTTTGTTTTATCTTTATGAGGTATGTTTTATTATTACATAAAAATTTTAAATGCTTAACATAAATTAGGTATCATTTGAATGTATGTAAGCTTGGCAAATGCATTCTTAGATAATTTAATTTTACATTCAACATAAAGCTATTTCATTTATAAACAGTAATAATTCTAATAAAAAATTCGCAAAATTTAAATTGTAATTGTAATTTTAATTTGTAATTCAAAATGAAATTTGAAACTTTATTATTTTTGTTATATTTGGTATCTATCGAAACCGGAATCTATAAAACGTCAAAGTGAACATTAAAATAAATAAGAAACTGTTTTAAAATTTAGTCACAAAAAGAATTTACTATTTCATTATATATATAATTTGTTTACATATTAATTACCTTGTAGAGCACGTTTTAGGTAAACAACGTTTCTGAAACTGAAATAATTTAAAAAAGTGATAACATTTTATTTTTATATATTTATTTATTTATTTTATTTATTTATGCATTTATTTTCATGTAAAAGTTATACTTTCTAAATTTTACTTTATCTCTTGGAAAGGGCAATCGCTAAATTAGCTTTCTAATACATATAATAATCATATTTTATATTTATCGAACTCAGTCTTTGATTTCTTATCATGATTTTATTTACAGAATGTATAACTAACATGATATTTTATCTTTTATGCTTAATTGCTTTTAGAGTAGTTTTTTTTTTCTTATGTAAGCTGCATAACCACTTTAAAAGTAAAAGTACCATAAAATATTTATTAGAATTTCCAATAAAAAATTCTATTAAAAAATTGTTATATTAATTTAAATTTTACATTTTTATGTTATTTTAAATATTTTAGTGATAGTGTAAATGAACAAGATAAAAACTTTTTTTTTTTTTTTTTTGTGAAATATCATATTTCTTTTCTTAATCAAACGACCCAAGTCTTCAAATCCGATTTTTAGATGCTCAAATGATTCCGATGTTTTCCAACAAACTGAATGACAAAAGGATTAGAATTATTAACACGTATTGCAGATTCAGTTACGTAGCTGATACTATCAACTTAATTTACTTACTTACTTACCTGATTCTATCTCTACCATTCACCCTTTTCTAACGCCTATAATTACGTTGTTCAACAAATGTTGAAAATGTTTTCTTAAAATTATTGAACTGAGTATTTTCTACGATTCTGCGACTATAAACTAACACATTATTGGGACTTCAATATGTAACTAGGTTTAGTTCGTGAAATAAGTTTTGTTAGGGAATGCAGTTAAATAAATATACGATTGGTGGTTACAAAATGATAAAAAAAAAAAAAAAAAAAAAAAAAATCCTTCAACGCTTTTTTTTTTTGTGAATATCAATGCCAAACTTACACTTCGTGGAACACAGTTAATAAGAAATAATTAAATAACTGCATTAAACGATGTGTCCGAATGTGTTATATATATATACATATATACACAGTAGAACCTCGATTATCCGAAGTAATTGGGGCCGAACTTACTTCGGATAATTGAAATTTTCGGATAATCGAGAATACATCAATAATCATCTAGTTTAATATGTAGTATCGTCATTAAACTGTTATTATGACTATTTTAACTGTTCAATAAATTAAAATTATAAATGAAAATAAATTTATTTCTGAAACAAAACTTACAATAGTTTAAATTGAAGCTTGATCTGGTGTAAATTGGCCATCCTTTGCCGTGCAGCTCTATCCCGTAGTTAAAGAGGTTAGGTTCTTTGCTCTTGCTTACAATCAGAGGGTACAATAACATTCGATTGTTCTGGGACTCGAAATGGGGTGTGTTTTTGTTTAGAACAGGGATGCTTGAAAGTGGAGAAGAGTACACTCATACCGAGAATTGAGCTTGCGAGAAGGAATTCTAAAAAAGGGAATTCCAAAATATTTATCTGCACTCGTAGTTTGGAAAGGACGGCTTGCATACAAAAGGAATGTGGAAAAAAAAAAAAAAAAAAAAAAAAAAAAAACTTTAAAAATGCATGTTTATTAAGAGAAAATTTTAGATGATAGTATACAGTGAAAAAAAAAAAAAAAAAAAAAAAAGTGAAGAAGACACCGACTTCGGTTAACGGACAGTTTCTTCTGTTAATCGAGGTTCGGATAATCGAGGTTCTACTGTATATATATATATATATATGTTAGAACTATCACGGAACTCTTTATAAGATTCAGGTGTATAATTTCCACATTCATTTAAAAATATCGCAATTTAAATTCTTCGGGATCTTTACTACTGAAGAAAATTACTCATATTAATGTTAGAAATATTATAAAAAATATGATGTTTTGTTATTTATTTTGACTTCATATTCGACAGCCAGATTAACGATTATAGGCCATTTCAAGAAATTTTGTTATACTTTGTTTCTCACTAGAGAGGGTTAATTCCCGATAAGCGAAGTAAAAGTTATTAGGAAAGCTTATACAAGCTCAACAAATTCTAAAATAAATAAATAAATAAAAAATGTATCATCGAACTATAATTAAAGTAAATTCAGAAATTAAATGGAAATTCCCATTTATGAAATGAAATAAAACATTACTTGTAACCTTCTCCATGTGTGCCGTGCGGCCCATAAGTCTATGTAGACATTTTAAAAATTCATAAAAAATGAAGGAGTTGGTAAAATATAAATCAGTTTGCGAAAGAAATATTCTTATCAAGGGGAATTATTATTAATTTAATTATACTTATTATTACTATTATTATTATTTGTTAAAAGTATAAAAATTAAATTAAATATTAAATTTTTCGAAGATAGAGGGTTTTGTACGGACGAGAAAAGAGAAATATGAAAATCACAGTCCTATAAATTGCTCAGCTACACGGTAAATACATCTTCATTCTCATTTTGCCCCTACTTGCATTAAATTTCAATTCCGATGATGTCTTGTTTGATAAAGCTTTCTTGGAGAAGGAGGTTTTTCCTCGGTTAAGAACCTCTGATTGAAACTGTAGTTAGAGTATATATATATATATATATATATATATATCGCATTCATCTAGAACGAATATATTGTCATTTTCAGAATCCCTAAACTATGAATCTACATTTCCGAGCTATGCGTATAAGGTAAAAGAAAAAAAAAAAAACTAAATAGCCAAAACGATCGAAAATTTCGTCTGTACATATTTTTAGATGGTGAAAAAATATTTTAAATATTTTGAATATTATAAAGCCTTTCGTTTACGAGAAATTCTGGCTTTTTTCCTAGAATTACGTCACAGAACCATACGTCAAAAAAGTTACGTTACAAAAGTTACTATAATTGGCCTTTTGTGTTCGTATTTCTTTTTAGAGATTTCTAAATAGGTTTGACAACAATGATACAGTAAAACGCTCTAAATTTCTAATAGGGGTTTAAGAACATTCTATCAAATGGACCTATAATTTATAAGGATGGCATCGAACATTTTTTACTAGAACCACATTTCAGATTGTAGATGTCTGTCCTAGAATATTCTTTCAGTGTATGCCTGTAAACATTTGCATGCCAATAAATGTAGGTCTTCATGCAAATGTGCAATTTTTTTCACGTACAGCTCTTTCTATCGACGAAATTTTTATTATTATTATTTTTATTATTATTATTATTATTATTTATCATTATTAAAACAAATTCCCTATTACGAGAAAAACAGTTTCGCAAACAGATTTCAATTCTACCCATTCCTTTTTTTTTTTTTTTTTTAATTTTTTTAAATGTTTGCAGATTTATGGGGAACTTTGAATGCGTTTTTTCTAGCTTTTAGTAGTTTCAAGTTATGTTTCATTTGACACTATTTACTGCACTGCAATTTTTTATTTATTTTATTTTTTATTTATTTATTTTTTTTACCATTTACTGTTTTAGTCTAGTCCATACAAATATATTTTGCGTTTATTTTATTTGTTATTATTTGTTTGTTGTTGTTTTTTTATTTGTTTCATATATACAAATATTTTACGTTTATTTCATTTGTTTAATATATATGTATATATATATATATATATATATATATATATATATATATTAATGTAAATATGTAAATTCGTTATATTAATGTACATCCTTTACATTAATGCGAATTAAATTGATAAATACAGCACCTTCAGTTAGTACTTCTAGTTAGTCTTCCATATTTCATTTTAGATCAAAATACATAAAAAAAATAAAAGAAAATAAATTATTAATCATTCTTTTATAGATTTTTCTTTTTTTTTAGAAAGTAACATAAAGCCAATATATTTAAAATAGCAATTACATAAATAAATAAATACATATATAAACAAATTCATGCAATTTCTGATATAAATTTACAGAAAATAATCAAAGCAGTAATTAAACTTTTTTTTTTTTCCGGAAAAAATTAATTCTTTAACAAACACTTGTAAAAGAAAATCCTTCCACAATTTAGTCTGTTATGTTGGATTAATTCGGTTTAATGTTCTTACCAAATGATCGTACTAAACATTGATCTAAATCTTTTTTATCTTCTTTAACAAACGCAGAAGCAGAAAATTGCATCGATTAACTATTGCAAAAACTTTGCATTTAATCTGTTATTTTTTCAGACATTTTTATATCCTTGATTAGTCAAGCTCTCTTAATTCAATTTTTCATTAAAGCTCTTTTTCTTTCAGAAGCGTGTGCGTAAACGATTTTTCTAATCGACTTAGTATTTATTTATCGATTGCGCACAAAAGTAAACATGCATTGTATTTTTCTTCTTTGTGTGTAATCTTTTAAAGAAAATATTTCCTTAAGTCAATTTCAAAACAATGTATATTCAGCATCCCCCAAGGATTAATTTTGCTTGATATATCTTAAGGAAGTCATTTTGCATTTTAATAGAAATAAGATAAATCTCTTAATGTTTTCTTAAGAATGCTTTCTAATGAACCGATGCACATGATTTTTATTACTGTTTCACATAAATCTTAATACAAAATGTTGACTTTTAGAAACCAAAATTTGTACTCTATTATGTCTTTAAAATCTCTAGTTCTCCACGCAGCTCGGAATTCGATTTTGTTTCTAAGTCATTTTGGGTTTTTCTAAAATTTATGGAATTTATTGTTGTAATTATTTAGAGATAATATCAGGATAATCAATTAAAAAGTGTATCATTTTTTTTTTTACATTACTCGTACTGTTAATGTAAGTTTACAAACTATTATCATGAGAACTTATTAAATACTAGCCGATTTCGGCGACCAGCTGGTTCGCGATCCCTGAAAAATCCGAATTTACGAAACTCCCGCTCGGTGGTGGGTTCGCCTTTTTCCCGTTTCAGGTCTAATAACAGCTTATTGATATATCGTGAAAATAGCTTATTGAAATCGCAGTAAATTCCCGTGCGGTAGCGCCTTCTGCGCCCTCTTCCCTTTTCAATATCTGAAACAGCCTGTTCGCTCACCATGTTATGATCTTTGAAATTTCTGACTTTAGGTAAGTCCCGCTCGGTGGCAACTGCGGCGCCTTATACCCGTTTTAGATCTTACAGCACCTTCCTCGCTCATTAGTATTTGAAATATAGAAATTTTAAAATATTACAGCGCCATCTGGCTGTAGAAATTTCTGTAATAAATTGTTCAATTCCAAATCAACAAAGCTTTCAAATGATGTATTACTTATGAAATTATTTTAATTAGTAGCTGAGATACAAAAGGAAACCTAATCAGGACACAATAAAACGTGTAAATCAGGTAAAATCTCGAATTCCTTTATAAAATATGAAAGAATAAAAATTTTCTGGTTTTTTCGTAGTTTTCTCCTAAAGTTTCGTACAGAATTTGAACGACTTGTATCATATTAACTGCCTGCAATAAAAATACTTTAAAATATCTTTTGAATGATGTATTATGTATTACAATAATGAATATCTTTGATATATTTTAGACTCAAAATGGCTAATCTATCAAGGGCGATTAACGATTTCTCTTGAAATCCGTCGAAAATTTAAGAATTCCAAAACGGCTTTTTTACAACGAATTCATAAAAAAAAGGAAAAAAAAAAATAAATATTATTCTGTTAAAAGTAACTTTTGGTGTCATTAACAGATGAAATAAAAATTAATTAAATAAATATAATATGTCTATTTGTTTTATTTTTAAAGATATACTTTAGATTTTTTTAACTGCATACACGTGAGCCATAATGACGGGCGATTTCGAAGTTCTGCTTTTGATCGATTTTAAATTGAAAAAATTCAAAAACTGCTCTTTTTATTTCCAATATTTGTCACGTGGGCGAAGCAATTTTTCCCGACCGGAAGAATAGTCAGCCAGCATGTCTAGCTCCTGACACTGAAGAATCTTTGATAAATGAAATAATTAAGTGTTCTGCCTGTTGCAACTAAATTTCATACTTTAGTTAATTTAAAAAAATCTAATTGCTGTAGAGATAAGCCACTTGCACTCTTAGATTCGAAAAAAAAATCCCCTTTCATTTGGTACCAAATTCGTAAAGATCGAACTAATATTTTTAATTTATTTTCCACTTTTTCTGATTTTAACTCAGTTAAAATATCTATTTCTATGCAATTAATGCATTTTAATTAATATCTCCGGAACTGATTAAAAATTTTAAATTCTGTTTTCACTATCAACTCGGGAAGGCTTCTGAGCACCCGTATGTAAAATTTTATACTTCAGCGTTCAGTAGGGGCTGAACGTATAGAAGCACAGACAGACAGACAAACATCTTCTTTTATTATTATAGATATACAAAGATCGCCGAACTGATATTAATTTGAGATGAAGCCCGCAATGGGTGCCCATCACTGTACCTAACAGGGAAAATACATCTATGTCTTGTGCAGGGTAAGAATCCCAACCATGTGGGAGTCAGTGACGTTAATCCGGCAGGACGGACGCGGGGTGTTTTAACACCCCATGCCCCGAAATATTTATCTGCTGTCTTTTATATAAAAAGAAGTGGTCAGGTCCTTCAGTACCTGCTTCCAAGGTCATCTTCCGTGCTGAGAGTACAGTCGCCAGAAGTATTCTTCGAGCAACTCCACCCCGTCAGAATTTTTCACGATTCAATTCAGTTGTCGGTTTGAATAATAAATATTTAGAATTTAAATATATTATTTAAATATTTTATTTTAATAATAAAATATTTATTATTTAAATATTTTATTTTAATAATAAAATATTTATTATTTGTTTATCGAATCGTTAAAAATATATTATTTGTTTATCGAATCGTTAAAAAAAATATATTCAATATTGGTACAGCATTCATTTAAAAAATGTCCTTATTCAATATTGTAAATTTCAGACAGAATGAGTACGACTATTTATAAAGAATGAATCCAAGTCAATCAACCAATCAACCAACCTTGAAAAAAAAAAAAAAAAAGAAAAAAAAAAAAAAATTTTTTTTTTTTTTTTTTTTTTTTTTTTTTTTCAAGGTTGGTTGATTGGTTGATTTAAAATCTTATTCGATATTTCTATCTCAAAGACATTAGCTATCTCAGATTCAAAGGCATCGTTTTAATATTAAAATATTACTATTATCCAATTCAAAGTCTCAATTTATAAACATCCAATATTGGCACTCTATCTATCGCAAAAAAATGGGCCGAACGAAGCGTCAAAGACAGAAATCTGCCATGAGACGCTTCGTTCGGCCCATTTTTTTGCCCCCTCCAGATTTAAGGCATCAGTTTGTACCATCTAGATCGATCCCCCACAAAGACTTTGATTTTGGACGGAGGGGTGTCTGTCCAAGAAATAGTCTCAAATCTATCTTCGTGGAGGCGAGGGTCGTCATCGTGGTCCCCATCGAAGAACAGCATGGTTCTGTCTATGAAATCTTTTAAGAATTCATTTATGAATGTGTCAGAGTCCCTCACGATCCGAATTCGGATGGCTTTATGGATGCATGAGGTGGGTACTATGGGGTCTAGAATCTGAATTTTAGAGGATGTCAGCATGGCCTCGAATCCCAACGACGACAGGGCATCTCCAAAATGTATCTCGTCGACTGGATACACCCAGGTATTGGCTAGAGAGATAGGTAACCTGACCCTCCTGTAAACGAGATCGCACACCTTCAGCCTGGTCGTTTTTTTCACGTAAGATCGACCCATCAGCTTGGCCACATCAGAGGCCCTGACGAACAAAAGTCCATCCGCAGAGACTACGAATAGGATTTTAGCGTCAAGCTGTGGATGTTCAATAGTGAATAGCATGACTTATGGCAATAAAAGTCAAAATGATGCAGGCTCTTAGAGGCAGCTCGTATATATACCCGATTCGTGACCTCGTTTTATCAGGCTTTACTAAGAAAACAGGATGTATCAGCTGTTTTTTGAGGATGCGATAAAATCTGTCCGCGTAACCTTCTAGAACAGGACGCGATAAAATTATTTATATAATTAATCCGATAGCATGAGGATGTGCGTCACAGGACGTGCGTCACAGGATGTAGATAAGATATTTACTTGGAATTTAGATAGAACTAAAGATTACTGCTAGTATATATACAGGCTGCTGGACGAGACATTTCATTCTGAGCTACTGCTTACCAAAATGATCTTCCAAATTCTATCTGATGAACTGAATGTTAAATTGACATGCTTTTTGTCATTTGACAACCAAATTTTTATCAAAGGCCGAGACGTGGCCTATTACATGGGGCATGAAAACTCCAGTAGAGTGGTGAACTTGTGCCATATAACGGTAACGGACATTGCTCCTGAGGGCTTGAAACTACCCCCGTCTCTAGCCAAGACATGCGTCTTTGGACTAGAGGATGCAAAAATATTGATGGATATGCATCCAGGAGAGTTTGATTCCCTATTTCAGGGGCCGATTGAAATTCTTACGCCCATCGAATGCAGCTTAAACCTGAGGCGGCCTGTCCAGGTTAAGCTCGCAGCCATAACCTCATCCAATGCCACAATGGAGAGTTTCTTGGCCGACTTAAAGAATGTCATGGAGGAGTACCTGGCAACGGTACCCATGGACACCTATGTATTCGGCGAACGATATGGGGACTTGGAGCTAGGCTATTTCCCCCGAAAAATAAAAGTTTTGGTGGGAAACAAGCCCTACTTCTATAAATCCTCGTCTTAAGATCAGGACGAGGTGCAAAAAAATGGGTCGAGCGAAGCCTCTCATGACATAAGTCATTGAGGCTTCGCTCGGCCCATTTTTTTGCGATAGATAGAGTGCCAACATTGGATGCGTACCGATTTGAACTTGTAATTTTCAAGGGATATGGCTTAGCTATAAGATAATTTTGATAAAATATCTATAGACAAATTTAAGGGATCTGAATTTAAAAATTTAATTTTTTCATTTAAAATTCACATTTTTTTCTTGTAAAATTTAAAATTTTTAAAGACTAAGTGTGGCGGTCATTATACTCTGATCTCTAAATTTTCAAGGGATATGGCTTAGCTATAAGATAAATATGAAACTTGGTAAAATATCGATAGCTAAATTTAAGGGATCTGAATTTAAAAATTTAATTTTTTCGTTTAAAATTTGCATGTAAAATTTAAAATTTTTAAAGACTAAGTGTAGCCAAGCCAACATTGAATGCGTACCGATTGTAATTTTCAAGGGATATGGCTTAGCTATAAGATAAATATTAATCTTGATAAAATATCGATAGCTAAATTTAAGAGATCTGAATTTAAAATTTTAATTTTTTCGTTTAAAATTTATATGTAAAATTTAAAAGTTTTAAAAACTAAGTGTAGCCAAGCCAGTCATTATAATCTATAAAAAGATTTTCGAGAGACAGGATATTATGCAAGCCTTTCCTCAGGATCCCGGTTAAAATTACAATCAGATCTCTATAAAAAGAGTTTTCGAGAAGTGTTGACAGGATATTATGTAAGCCTTTCCTCAGGAAGCCCGGTTATAATCAGATCTCTATAAAAAGATTTTTCCAGAAGTATTGACAGGATATTATGTAAGCCTTTCCTCCCGGTTATAATCAGATTGCTCAAGAGACAGGATATTATGCAAGCCTTTCCTCTTGATAAGCGGTTCTTAGAAAATTACTATCAGATCCTATTGATAAGACCGGGTATATATACGAGTGTCCAGCGAGAGCTCTTCAATTGCTAGTCGATCTCTCTACTAGCTGCTTAGATTCATTAGCTCAGTCATGTTTTTCCATGTAAAAAATTATGCCTATGGCGTTGCCTTTAAATGCTTAATGGCCTCTGATGGCACCCTGTTTGTCCGGGCTGAGGACCTGGCTATCTACTCGAGGCATCCTCTAGATCTCCATTTTGCCGAGAGATATGCAGGCCTCACCGTCCGAGATGTAATGGACCCTAAAATCGATTTACCCAAATGGCTCGCTAAAACGAGAATCTTCTCCATTAGCGAAGCCAAACATCATTTGGGAGGGTTCATGGGCAGACAGGAGTTTGATAAGATGTTCGATGGTTCGGCCATGGTGAAATACCAGGCTAACATGAAGCTCAGCTTCGAGAAAGCCATAGGTGTTAGATTTGTAGAAAGGTCCCATACCAAGTTCGAAGACTTCCTTGCCACATACCAACTACAGGTGAGGAAATTTTTTAAACTTGAATATGAGGATTATGAATTATACAAATCCCAAATGACCGGACCGTTGAAGATGACCATCAGGAGGTCATCTAATGAGCAACCCATAGAGAGCTTGTGTTAATCTTTAAAATGAGAGTAAAAAAATGGGTCGAACGAGGTGTCTCATGGCAGAATTTCTGTCTTTGACACCTCGTTCGACCCATTTTTTTGCGATAGATATAGTGCCAACATTGGACGGGTTTAATTTAAGACTTTGAGGGGCTTAATTTAAGTATTTATAAAAAAAAATCTATTAAGCTAGTATTGAAGAGGTTATCAGCATAAAAAAAATAATTAAGACGTTTAAGTTGAGACTTTACAATTTTTTTAAGGTTGGTTGGTTGATATATATTTATAATACTAATTGAATTAAGTATATTTTCAAATTTAAAAAAAATTGAAAATTTTGCAAATTTGACCAACTTTAAAAACGTGATCTTAAAATAAAAATATTTTTGAAAACTAATCGTGGAATCGTGATTCTTATTACATATACATAGTAAAATAAGCAATTTAATTCAGTCGTTTTTTTTTCAAATTTAAAAAAAATTGAAAATTTTGCAAATTCGACCAACTTTAGAAACTTAATCTTAAAATAAAAATATTTTTGAAAACTAATCGTGGAATCGTGATTCTTATTACATATACATAGTAAAATAAGCAATTTAATTACTTTTCAGTCGTTTTTTTTCAAATTTAAAAAAAATTGAAAATTTGACCAACTTTAGAAACGTGATCTTAAAATAAAAATATTTTTGAAAACTAATCGTGGAATCGTGATTCTTATTACATATACATAGTAAAATAAGCAATTTAATTACTTTTCAGTCGTTTTTTTTCAAATTTAAAAAAAATTGAAAATTTTGACAGAGGTGGTGGCACATCAGCAAATTTAGATAAACTGTTACTTTAGCATGATATATATAGGCTAGCTAGAGTCAATCAATCAATCAACCAACCTTGAAACAAAAAAAAAAAAAAAAAAAAAAAAAAAATATTTTTTTTTTTTTTTTTTTTTTTTTTCAAGGTTGGTTGGTTGATATATATTTATAATGCTAATTGAATTAAGTATATTTTCAAAAATGAAGATTTAGACTTTGAGTTGACTATTGCAAATTCAACCAACTTTAGAAACGTGATCTTAAAATAAAAATATTTTTGAAAACTAATCGTGGAATCGTGATTCTTATTACATATACATAGTAAAATAAGCAATTTAATTACTTTTCAGTCGTTTTTTTCAAATTTAAAAAAAATTGAATATTTTGCAAATTTGGCCAACTTTAGAAACGTGATCTTAAAATAAAAATATTTTTGAAAACTAATCGTGGAATCGTGATTCTTATTACATATACATAGTAAAATAAGTAATTTAATTACTTTTCAGTCGTTTTTTTTCAAATTTAAAAAAAAATTGAAAATTTGACCAACTTTAGAAACGTGATCTTAAAATAAAAATATTTTTGAAAACTAATCGTGGAATCGTGATTCTTATTACATATACATAGTAAAATAAGCAATTTAATTACTTTTCAGTCGTTTTTTTCAAATTTAAAAAAAATTGAAAATTTTGCAAATTTGGCCAACTTTAGAAACGTGATCTTAAAATAAAAATATTTTTGAAAACTAATCGTGGAATCGTGATTCTTATTACATATACATAGTAAAATAAGCAATTTAATTACTTTTCAGTCGTTTTTTTTCAAATTTAAAAAAAATTGAAAATTTTGACAGAGGTGGTGGCACATCAGCAAATTTAGATAAACTGTTACTTTAGCATGATATATATAGGCTAGCTAGAGTCAATCAATCAATCAACCAACCTTCAAAAAAAAAAAAAAAAAAAAAAAATTTTTTTTTTTTTTTTTTTTTTTTTTTTTTTTTTTTCAAAGGTTGGTTGATTGGTTGATTGACTCAAACATTTTTTTTCACAGTTGGTAGTTTAAAATAATTAAACTCTCTCTCTACGAGCCAGCTTGACGGTCAACTCATACGCTCTGTCTTTTTCATCAACTACGTAGTCTTTCTCTATTTCCTCAAACTTTCTCTTAACCGTAGCAGTCAATTCTTGAAGCATGTCGCCCGATTTGACAGACCATATACCTTCAGCTCGCACACGCATGGAAAAGTTGCTAGGTTTCTCTTCTTCAGTATCCCCATACCTGGATTCTACCGACGGGGGTGCGTAGATATTCGTATGTTGTTCGCAGACTGCGCTCGAGTATTCGTAATACCCTTTAAGCCAATCTTGTAAATTCATCTCGCCTTCGTTTCGAACTGTGATTTCAAAGGCCATCTTTCTGCTGAACGGTATAATGCTGGGATACGTAGAGGTTACCCGGCCATCGGTCCACAGTTTCTGGATACGGCAGATCTCCTCGATAGGCATTCGGTGCGTCTTCACAAGTACGTGCAGCATATCATTGAAATCAAACACGCGCCTGGAACTCATGTTCAAGCGTTGTGCATTGGGATATAGATTAGCCAGATCCTTGTTGGAATATCGATGTGCAAAGTTGTAAGGTGACGCGTAGCCTAGATATTTGCCAACATCGACGGCTATGAAATAAACATCTCTACCAACAGTAGCAGCGATGAGTGCAGGCTTGGTATCAAAACAAATTTTCAGATACATGATTGCGCTATGATCTTTCAATAAACAGAGACAATGGAAGAATGATGGTAGCTTGAGTACGGAACCACTATTTATATAAAATATCCATGAGTGGGCGTGGCATGTAAAAAAAAAAAAAAAAAAAAAAAAAAAAATATTTTTTTTTTTTTTTTTTTTTTTTTTTTTCAAGTTAGTTGTTTATTTAGTTATCATCTTTGATCTAGAAAACTTCTTTATAAGCTTATCCGCCTCGTTTTCAATCTCTGTACGAATCGAGTCCAAGTCATAGCTGCAGCCCTCGTCCTTTTCATAGACTGAAATTATATCTTTTAGCGAATCGCTCACCATTTCTTCTTTGATTTTTTCAAAGTCTTCGCCGATTTTGGAGTACGCAGATAGGTATCTATTATAATTTACATAATTTTTGATCTTGTACTTATTCAGAGCTTGTTCGTTAAACTGCTTACGCTTAACCTTAAAAATGTTCCTAGAGCGTGGAGATTCTTCGGCGTCGGCCTTCATGACGAATCCTTCAAGCGGACACTCTGCATAAGCGCTGGGATACGTTTCAACTTTTTCGTACAGATCCCCTATCGTTTGGTAATCTAAATCTAAGATGGGTACGTGGGGCAGCTTCACTCGCTGGAAAATGTTCACGGCGTCGCTATACTTCATAAACGTATCTGAATCCAGTTGGTAGATGTCGAAGGCCCGAAAAAAGACAGTATTGCTACCGAATACGGCTTCGGATTCAAAATCACGATAGGTTATTCTCTTCATGTGGCTTCCGAATACTTCTCCATAAATGATAAAATTGTCATGTAAAATGTCTTTGATAAGCCGTACCTTTTCCGACAGCGGTTCCAAGATTGCGTTCAAGTTAAAAAGGCGTGTCTTTTCATCTAGCACAACGTTTCTAGATTGTATCCTGAACGTATTCTTCACGTAGCCAATACCGATATTAGAGCCATCCAATTTTTCGGTAGCTATTAAAGGTATGCCCGAATAAATTTGGCTTGTGATCTCGTGGTACTTGATAAGAGCCATCGTAAATAGATTAGAAACAGAACGGTCAGACTAGAAAATATCTAATAAGCTATTTCAATGAGTATGAAGACAGAATGAATGTAGCTTGAATACGGAGCCGCTATTTATACTAAATATAAATCAACTAATCAACCAACCATCTGAAAAAAAAAAAAAAAAAAAAAAAAAAAAAAATTTTTTTTTTTTTTTTTTTTTTTTTTCAGATGGTTGGTTGATTAGTTGATTTATATTTAGTATAAATAGCGGCTCCGTACTCATTCATTCTGTTGGTTGGTTTCTAAAGTTATTTTTCTAAAGATATTTCTAAGTTGGCTGCTACAGTTCTAAGTTGGCCGTTAAAGCTATATTTCTAAGTTGGCTACTAAAGCTATATTTCTTTAGCCAATCATTGTAGATGGCGCTGCAGTCTATATATATAGTATATATATAGTATATCTATTAGGGTGGGTGGGAGTGGAATTTATTTCTTCTACTGTACGGTCATGCCGCTCCTGACCCACTTCCTTTAAAATAGGATGGAATAGCATAATTTATACAGTATTGGCTTTGAAAACAAGACTTTTGTCTGACAAATTACTGCAGGTTTTCATGAAATCAGGATAGATCATAGGCTTTTATAGAAAAATCTCCATCAATCTTGCTGAAAACCTATTACGAGTGACCCGTTGCTGGCGAGACACAATGAGCGTGTAGTCATGTTAGCCATAGTATATATAGACAAGCTTCAAGGGTGGGCGTGGCACCTGAAAAAAAAAATTTTTTTTTTTTTTTTCTAAGGTTGGTTGGTTGGTTGATTACATTCTCTATATATAGTATCGCTGACGTGCCACTTCATCAGTCTATCTCAATCTTTGCCAGCAACGGTTGTCCCTCGCCGATAGCAACCCTCTCTAAGCGATAATCTAAAAGGTCATCCGGTCGAGCCTTATCAGATATCATGCATCCGCTCGCCAGAGTATAAATACCGGCCTCTCGCCTCAGCTTATTCATTCTGACCCTCTGCTTTTTGAAATGGCCACTCTATCATTTGACTCTCTGACGGACGAACGAGTTGATTGCGACTGTGTCATAATACCGCAATGGAACGTATTGAACACCCCTCGCATATCTTGTGAATTGATATGTAATTACGACCGTTCTATGAAAATGCCAGCTCCAGCCATTATTCCCAAACCTAAGCCAGCTCCCACACCTAAACCGACTCCAGCTCCCACACCTAAACCGGCTCCAGTTCTCATTCAAAAACCGGCTCCAGTTCTCATTCAAAAACCGGCTCCAGCACTTAAACCAGATCCAGTTCCCACACCTAAGCCTGATCCAGTTCCCACACCTGATCCAGTTCAAATTTCAATACCCATGTCAGAGATGATGTATTTTAAAGTACCAACGCTATTAAGCCCGCTACCAAAATCTCCAATTTCAGAAGACCCGTCCAAAGTAACAGTTTATCGTCCTTGGAAGCCTCCACCGAAGATAGATTTCGTGGTACGGCCTAAGTTAAAAACTGCCGGCTTTGAAGATCCTAGAATTCGAAGACGGCAGGGCATAGTCGTTCTCAAGTCAATCGTCGATCTGAGAGATGGCAAATGTTACAGCCACATACAAACAGAGGTCAGGAAAAATTACTGTTGGGTTTAAGCCCAAACGATTTATAAAAAAATCGGGTCGAACGAAGTGTCTCATGGCAGATTACTGTCTTTGACACTTCGTTCGACCCGTTTTTTTTGTAACAATTATATTGCCAATATTGGATGCGTTTAAGATTTTGACTTAAGAATTTGAATGGATATTTTTATAACTGAAGTCTTGGAGATATATATTTTTATATAAACGCTAACTTAAAACAGTTTGGCAAAAAATATTATTTTCAAATCAAAAACTATAAAATTGAAATGATAAACTTTGAAAAATCCAAAAAAAAAATAGTATCTTGAAAAAATTATAGAAATCGGCCAAAGACACTTTAACATGATATATATAGGTTAGCTAGAGTCAATCAACCAATCAACCAACCTTGAAAAAAAAAAAAAAAAAAAAAAAAAAAATTTTTTTTTTTTTTTTTTTTTTTCAAGGTTGGTTGATTGGTTGATTGACTCTAGCTAACCTATATATATATATCATGTTAAAGTGTATACACTATCATTGTCCAGCAATGCTTATCTGCGTCTATAAAAATCTTTACTGCATCCTGTTTCGTAGCAAATGAGTTATACAATATCCTGTTTCCGCGTTTAGCGACATCTATAAATAGCCTTATCTCATCCTGTTTTCGTAGAAACTGACTTATGCAATATCCTGTCTTCAGATTGACAATATCCTGTTTCCGCGTCCAGCGACAATAATTTTATAATAAGCCTTATCTTATCCTGTTTTCGTAGAAACTGACTTATGCAATATCCTGCATCCTGTCTTCAGATTGACTATATAAGCTCTGGCATTTGATCGAATAGCCATTCTCTCTTCGGAGCTTTAAACTACCAATATGTATAAAGCTCAATGCTCTCTGAAGAAACTTAAAGCGGTAAACTCGCTACGAAACCGTTTTGGGGTTATCGAGCTGTTTCCCAAAAACCTTTCGCCTACCGTTAAGAAATTGGAAGAGTATCCACACTTCCAAACCATGATCGGTGAAGGCAAGATTTGTGTATTCTGTCTATACATGACGACCGATTTGAAGATTGAATTCAAAAAACGTACTCTGACGGACAAGATAACGAATACAATCCCAGCCATAGGCAGAGAGGCCAAGACAAACTATCCGCTGAGACCTCAGGAGATTAAATGGAGCACTCTGATGAACCGATATAAAAGACCCCCCAGCGAAGCCAACAGAACCAACGCCGACGTGAGAATTGGTTTCAAGTGCCCCAACAATCAGTTTCTTGTAAAGTCCTATTTTACGTTTGGTCAGCGAACCGTCGGACAAGGATGCGCCCATATCATACAGACTTTGAACGTGCCATTCCTGTTCTTTGTGAGGCGTCCTGGCGAGACACGAGTAAAACCGGACAACAGATACTTTGCTGGCGACAAGCTCCATTATTACGACCGTTTCATATTGATTGCCGACTCCAGTTACAAGGTGCCTGCTGGGACCACATACATTCTGTTTACAACTCAAAAAAACTTTTTCAGTTTGGACATTGTGCCAGAGAATTTAGAGTTGGGCTTCGAAACCAAAAATCCTTTGGTAGAACGCATAACAAAAATAGATGGTATGTACGACATATCCGTACCAACGCCCATGATACAGCATATAGATGATGAAGACGACTCTCCCGTGGAAATGAGTACTGAAGTCGCCAGAATAACATCTAAATATTTTGATAAGCCAACGTCTCCAATCTCAGAGCCATCCCAAGAGCCAGAAATCTATTTTCCGGAGTCATCTCAAGAGTCGTCCCAAGAACCAGAGCCAGAGATCTATTTTCCTGTGGACAGAAGAACAATAGTCATAACAACAAACTTTGCAGCCCAATACAAGTCTCTGACTTTTAAAGACTGGAAAAACTTGAAAGATCGCCCCGACAATAACTTTGTACGCCCCTACGGACCAGATCTACCTGGACTTGACCTGAGAATTAAATCGGTAAAACGGAAGGCTGAGACAATTCCCAAGAGTGCCAAGAAACATAAGCCATCTTTCAAGGAGGCGGCCACAAATACAGAGTCAGAACCAGAGCCAGTGTTTAAATGCCCACTACCCGTTGAAAGTCCTGAGATATGTCTCATTGAAGATCCTGAACCCATTGAAAGTCCAGAGCCCGTTGAAGATCCTGAACCCATTGAAAATCCTGATCCCGTTGAAGATCCTGAACCCATTGAAAGTCCTGAGATATGTCCAGAGCCCATTGAAAGTCCTGATCCCATAGAAAATCCAGCTCCCATTGAAAATCCAGAATATTTTTATGGATGGCCTACTATTGAAAGGTCAGAGGTACAAACTGAACTGGATGAGCTTGATAATATTTTATGTACGCCTTTATCCATGCCAGCGGATACGCTAGACTCGTTGATGGATGATCTTATGACGCCATCAACTATACAGTATACTATGGAACCGCTGGAGACTCAGTCAGGCTTTGAACTGCCAGATTTTATGTAACTATAAAAATATGTAAAATTTAAAAAATTTGGGTCAAACGAGGCTTCCTCATGTTTAGATTTGTCATTATGACTTATCTTTACGATGGAAGCCTCGTTTGACCCATTTTTTTTAAATCAAAATGCTACCAATATTGGTATTGAAAAAAAATAACTTGTAAATTTTATCAGAACAATAAAAAAATATTTAAAAAAAATGGGTCAAACGAGACTTCCTCATGTTTAGATTTGTCAGTATGACTTATCTTTACAATGGAAGCCTCGTTTGACCCATTTTTTTAAATCAAAATGCTACCAATATTGGATTTGTAAAAAAATAACTTGTAAATTTTATCAGATTAATTAGAAAGTGACACATGACAATACTTTATCCATCTAAGTCACATTAAAATCAACCAACCAACCAACCTTGAAAAAAAAAAAAAAAAATATATATATATTTTTTTTTTTTTTTTTTTTTTTTTTCAAGGTTGGTTGGTTGGTTGATATATATTTGTTTCCTCGTTCATCACTTTTCATTTATCAAGATTAACTTTTCAATTTAATCCTATCATGTTTTTATTCAAAGGCTAAGTTTCAAAGCCTCATTTTAAATGAAACCTGTTAATTTTGATCATGTCTATCTTAAACGTGAATCGCTTAGCCATCCAAGCCATTCGTAGCAATTAGATGTTTGAACTGAGTCCATAACCCTTTCCCTTTAAAATTTATCTAAGGTATAGTAGTCTTTCAATTTTGACCGTTCAAAGGCATCGTTTAAACGTGGATCAGCTATGCAAAAGGTCATGATAAAACTGAGTCCTGTATCTGAAACAGGCGCCATGTCAAACGAAGACCTGACAATTGAAAACGGGGCATCGCTTAGCAGGCAAAATTTAAACGAGCTGAGCCATAAACGTAACCATTGAACTCTGGGCCATGCTTAGCAGTAGCAGCCCATACTGTAAAAATAATATTTACGAGATCTAATGAAAAGTGTAGAAATACAAATGAAAAGCTTAAAAGTAGCGGCCCTGTCTATGGTATCATTTTAAAAGAAACCATTGAGCCATCCAAGAGGCCTTGATAGAATCGGCTTACTGAACAAATCTATAGGTGAAAGACGTAGAGAGCCTATATTGTAAAATTTTAAATTATAAAATTCAAAAGTGGATATGGGTTAAGTTTCAAAGTCCACACCCACTCTTAAAATAAAACCAACCAACCAACCAACCTTGAAAAAAAAAAAAAAAAAAAAATTTTTTTTTTTTTTTTTTTTTTTTTTCAAGGTTGGTTGGTTGGTTTTATTTTAAGAGTGGGTGTGGTCATGTGACTAGTAAATATCATCGGATCAAAAAGTGATATAACCGAGATTAATTTCGGTGCTAAAAAGAAGAACCCAAATTGTCTTCCCAACTGGCTGAACCCAGATTAGGTATTTTTTAGCTTAAAATCTTAGCTGATCTGAGTTTGGTCGTTGGTAAAAAATATCAGCGGATTTTTCTAAGGCCCAAATGAAATTTTTTCAAACTAAATCTGGCAGACTAGAATTTTATTAAGAATCTGAGTTACACAACGAGAAGGACTTTGTGGTAGTATTTGACTCTATGACGTCACGACAAGATTTTTACTGAGTCGATACACTGAGTCGATACACAAGTCACATGCGAGAGTGTATATACTTCAAATTGGGATGCAGCGTATATATATATATCTTCAAATTGCCAAAAAAAAAGACACAATAACTGTTTGGGCGTCATCATTTATATAGACACGAACCAACCTACTATGGCATTTCTGGATAGTGTAGATACTTTAGAAAAAAAAAAAAAAAAAAAAAAAAATTTTTTTTTTTTTTTTTTTTTTTTTTTTTCAAGGTTGGTTGATTGATTGACTCTAGCTAGCCTATATATATCATGCTAAAGTAACAGTTTATCTAAATTTGCTGATCACCTCTGTCAATCATATTTTGCCTATATATACTGTCCCAAATATTTAGTCTTACCATTCATCATGCCTGCCGGTCCCAATTTGAAGAGATATGCAAACGCTCTCCTACGCGACAGAACTCCGTTTTCATGTCCACGCTGCAACGTTCTCCCAAAGATTATGAAAGGCATTGTAAGAATGAAATCGGCTTGAACCCCCGAAGATGCTGCGTTTGGTGCGAGGGCCGATACACATTCGTAAGCGGGGGTAAGAACGGCGCCGCTGATCATTTGCTGGAATGCTTTAGAAATTTTAGATTTAGTATGCCTGAACCTGAGCCTGAGCCTATTGAAGTGGATCCTGCTGATGAGTACGAATTTTTCGATTTCAGCCCAATGTGCGCAAAAGAAGATTTTTTCGATCATACGCGCCTCTTCATGGACGACTGGGCCTACGAACCCGTCTGGACGATCGATTTAGACCCGTACCGTTTCAAGACGAAACGCTAAACTTAGCCGCCTCTTGCGTGCTGAAATATCTTGAAGGCAACCTGGCGTTCATCCACGTCATGGTGCGAGCCGTAGCCTATAGAGATTTTATAAGATCCATGGATAGAGACGACGGCTTGACCCAAACCTTGCCATTTTCATGTTGGTGCGACGGCGGGAAGGAACCCAATCCCAAATTCAGGCAGCATAGGCACATGGTCGTAGTAACTCATTCAGAAGATCATTTTCACAAGAACGTGTGGGGGGCCAGACGAACGACCGTATGTCGGTTACAGATGCCTGAAAAGTAAATCCATAGAGACCGCCTGGCATTTGGTTAATACGCTGGGATATCTCAGCCGCCGCCAATCCAGCTGTAATTTTTCGTTCGAAGACCGTAAAGGGGTAGGTAACATGAACCATTTTTACATTCAAGAGACGCTGCCCAAAGATTACAGGCTGGTCCTGGTTACGCTCTGGAACGGAGGCATCCTGAAACTCATAACTCAGAACTATGCCAACATACTTCCCGATAAATTGCTCAAAGTTCCAATGGTATTCATCAACGGAAAATATCAAATCAAAATCAAACATTTGCCAGACATAAAATTGAACCTGGTACTGCCCGTATCTAGAAATTTCAAGTCGGCTAGCAGGCGCACCCAATACTTCTTGCATCTGAACAACGGACAAAAGATGTTTTTTACGCCGGGCATGCAAACCGAACAAGATTACAAGATGTTTTACGAAGTCGTGAAAGAAGATTATTGGGAACCCAGCAGACTTCAACAGATGTGCATTCAATGCGTGATGCCCGTATTGGGACGATGCAAAGGGATAGAGGCCGAAATGAAAAAAATGAAAGAGAGTTACGAAAATAATATCAGGGAACTGAGAGAAATGCTGCAAATCCAAAAATTGGAATATTTGGAAATTATTTATAATTTACACGTGAACGAAATTGCTAGCCTGAAAGAGGCAATGGAAAGGCTGAAAGCAGAAATGACTATCTTGAAAACTGAAAATGATAGTTTGAAAGCTGAAAATGATAGTTTGAAACACAGATTGTCCAAGTACGAAGAAATTTAAACAGTGTATCGACTCAGTGTATCGACTCAGTTCATGGGGGTCATAACCTTTTCCTTGGGGTCAATAACCTCTTCGTTCGGGGTCAAGGTCAAAATCTCTAAGAAGTCTAACGAAAACCAGAGGATCTGAAGCTTGGACGAGCCCAAAACGTAGTACCGAGACAGATCTGACTTGAAGGAAACGCTCTATTTTTCTAAATCAAAGTGGCTCCCCCAAAGTGCTTCTCGTTGTGTAACTCAGATTCTTAATAAAATTCTAGTCTGCCAGATTTAGTTTGAAAAAATTTCATTTGGGCCTTAGAAAAATCCGCTGATATTTTTTACCAACGACCAAACTCAGATCAGCTAAGATTTTAAGCTAAAAAATACCTAATCTGGGTTCAGCCAGTTGGGAAGACAATTTGGGTTCTTCTTTTTAGCACCGAAATTAATCTCGGTTATATCACTTTTTGATCCGATGATATTTACTAGTCACATGACCACACCCACTCTTAAAATAAAACCAACCAACCAACCTTGAAAAAAAAAAAAAAAAAAAAAAAAAAATTTTTTTTTTTTTTTTTTTTTTTTTTTTTTTTTTCAAGGTTGGTTGGTTGGTTGGTTTTATTTTAAGAGTGGGTGTGGACTTTGAAACTTAACCCATATCCACTTTTGAATTTTATAATTTAAAATTTTACAATATAGGCTCTCTACGTCTTTCACCTATAGATTTGTTCAGTAAGCCGATTCTATCAAGGCCTCTTGGATGGCTCAATGGTTTCTTTTAAAATGATACCATAGACAGGGCCGCTACTTTTAAGCTTTTCATTTGTATTTCTACACTTTTCATTAGATCTCGTAAATATTATTTTTACAGTATGGGCTGCTACTGCTAAGCATGGCCCAGAGTTCAATGGTTACGTTTATGGCTCAGCTCGTTTAAATTTTGCCTGCTAAGCGATGCCCCGTTTTCAATTGTCAGGTCTTCGTTTGACATGGCGCCTGTTTCAGATACAGGACTCAGTTTTATCATGACCTTTTGCATAGCTGATCCACGTTTAAACGATGCCTTTGAACGGTCAAAATTGAAAGACTACTATACCTTAGATAAATTTTAAAGGGAAAGGGTTATGGACTCAGTTCAAACATCTAATTGCTACGAATGGCTTGGATGGCTAAGCGATTCACGTTTAAGATAGACATGATCAAAATTAACAGGTTTCATTTAAAATGAGGCTTTGAAACTTAGCCTTTGAATAAAAACATGATAGGATTAAATTGAAAAGTTAATCTTGATAAATGAAAAGTGATGAACGAGGAAACAAATATATATCAACCAACCAACCAACCTTGAAAAAAAAAAAAAAAAAAAAAAAAAAAAAATATTTTTTTTTTTTTTTTTTCAAGGTTGGTTGGTTGGTTGATTTTAATGTGACTTAGATGGATAAAGTATTGTCATGTGTCACTTTCTAATTAATCTGATAAAATTTACAAGTTATTTTTTTACAAATCCAATATTGGTAGCATTTTGATTTAAAAAAATGGGTCAAACGAGGCTTCCATTGTAAAGATAAGTCATACTGACAAATCTAAACATGAGGAAGTCTCGTTTGACCCATTTTTTTTAAATATTTTTTTATTGTTCTGATAAAATTTACAAGTTATTTTTTTTCAATACCAATATTGGTAGCATTTTGATTTAAAAAAAATGGGTCAAACGAGGCTTCCATCGTAAAGATAAGTCATAATGACAAATCTAAACATGAGGAAGCCTCGTTTGACCCAAATTTTTTAAATTTTACATATTTTTATAGTTACATAAAATCTGGCAGTTCAAAGCCTGACTGAGTCTCCAGCGGTTCCATAGTATACTGTATAGTTGATGGCGTCATAAGATCATCCATCAACGAGTCTAGCGTATCCGCTGGCATGGATAAAGGCGTACATAAAATATTATCAAGCTCATCCAGTTCAGTTTGTACCTCTGACCTTTCAATAGTAGGCCATCCATAAAAATATTCTGGATTTTCAATGGGAGCTGGATTTTCAATGGGATCAGGACTTTCAATGGGTTCAGGATCTTCAACGGGATCAGGATTTTCAATGGGTTCAGGATCTTCAACGGGCTCTGGACTTTCAATGGGTTCAGGATCTTCAATGAGACATATCTCAGGACTTTCAACGGGTAGTGGGCATTTAAACACTGGCTCTGGTTCTGACTCTGTATTTGTGGCCGCCTCCTTGAAAGATGGCTTATGTTTCTTGGCACTCTTGGGAATTGTCTCAGCCTTCCGTTTTACCGATTTAATTCTCAGGTCAAGTCCAGGTAGATCTGGTCCGTAGGGGCGTACAAAGTTATTGTCGGGGCGATCTTTCAAGTTTTTCCAGTCTTTAAAAGTCAGAGACTTGTATTGGGCTGCAAAGTTTGTTGTTATGACTATTGTTCTTCTGTCCACAGGAAAATAGATCTCTGGCTCTGGTTCTTGGGACGACTCTTGAGATGACTCCGGAAAATAGATTTCTGGCTCTTGGGATGGCTCTGAGATTGGAGACGTTGGCTTATCAAAATATTTAGATGTTATTCTGGCGACTTCAGTACTCATTTCCACGGGAGAGTCGTCTTCATCATCTATATGCTGTATCATGGGCGTTGGTACGGATATGTCGTACATACCATCTATTTTTGTTATGCGTTCTACCAAAGGATTTTTGGTTTCGAAGCCCAACTCTAAATTCTCTGGCACAATGTCCAAACTGAAAAAGTTTTTTTGAGTTGTAAACAGAATGTATGTGGTCCCAGCAGGCACCTTGTAACTGGAGTCGGCAATCGATATGAAACGGCCGTAATAATGGAGCTTGTCGCCCGCAAAGTATCTGTTGTCCGGTTTTACTCGTGTCTCGCCAGGACGCCTCACAAAGAACAGGAATGGCACGTTCAAAGTCTGTATGATATGGGCGCATCCTTGTCCGACGGTTCGCTGACCAAACGTAAAATAGGACTTTACAAGAAACTGATTGTTGGGGCACTTGAAACCAATTCTCACGTCGGCGTTGGTTCTGTTGGCTTCGCTGGGGGGTCTTTTATATCGGTTCATCAGAGTGCTCCATTTAATCTCCTGAGGTCTCAGCGGATAGTTTGTCTTGGCCTCTCTGCCTATGGCTGGGATTGTATTCGTTATCTTGTCCGTCAGAGTACGTTTTTTGAATTCAATCTTCAAATCGGTCGTCATGTATAGACAGAATACACAAATCTTGCCTTCACCGATCATGGTTTGGAAGTGTGGATACTCTTCCAATTTCTTAACGGTAGGCGAAAGGTTTTTGGGAAACAGCTCAATAACCCCAAAACGGTTTCGTAGCGAGTTTACCGCTTTAAGTTTCTTCAGAGAGCATTGAGCTTTATACATATTGGTAGTTTAAAGCTCCGAAGAGAGAATGGCTATTCGATCAAATGCCAGAGCTTATATAGTCAATCTGAAGACAGGATGCAGGATATTGCATAAGTCAGTTTCTACGAAAACAGGATAAGATAAGGCTTATTATAAAATTATTGTCGCTGGACGCGGAAACAGGATATTGTCAATCTGAAGACAGGATATTGCATAAGTCAGTTTCTACGAAAACAGGATGAGATAAGGCTATTTATAGATGTCGCTAAACGCGGAAACAGGATATTGCATAACTCATTTGCTACGAAACAGGATGCAGTAAAGATTTTTATAGACGCAGATAAGCATTGCTGGACAATGATAGTGTATACACTTTAACATGATATATATATATAGGTTAGCTAGAGTCAATCAACCAATCAACCAACCTTGAAAAAAAAAAAAAAAAAAAAAAAAAAAATTTTTTTTTTTTTTTTTTTTTTTTTTTCAAGGTTGGTTGATTGGTTGATTGACTCTAGCTAACCTATATATATCATGTTAAAGTGTCTTTGGCCGATTTCTATAATTTTTTCAAGATACTATTTTTTTTTTGGATTTTTCAAAGTTTATCATTTCAATTTTATAGTTTTTGATTTGAAAATAATATTTTTTGCCAAACTGTTTTAAGTTAGCGTTTATATAAAAATATATATCTCCAAGACTTCAGTTATAAAAATATCCATTCAAATTCTTAAGTCAAAATCTTAAACGCATCCAATATTGGCAATATAATTGTTACAAAAAAAACGGGTCGAACGAAGTGTCAAAGACAGTAATCTGCCATGAGACACTTCGTTCGACCCGATTTTTTTATAAATCGTTTGGGCTTAAACCCAACAGTAATTTTTCCTGACCTCTGTTTGTATGTGGCTGTAACATTTGCCATCTCTCAGATCGACGATTGACTTGAGAACGACTATGCCCTGCCGTCTTCGAATTCTAGGATCTTCAAAGCCGGCAGTTTTTAACTTAGGCCGTACCACGAAATCTATCTTCGGTGGAGGCTTCCAAGGACGATAAACTGTTACTTTGGACGGGTCTTCTGAAATTGGAGATTTTGGTAGCGGGCTTAATAGCGTTGGTACTTTAAAATACATCATCTCTGACATGGGTATTGAAATTTGAACTGGATCAGGTGTGGGAACTGGATCAGGCTTAGGTGTGGGAACTGGATCTGGTTTAAGTGCTGGAGCCGGTTTTTGAATGAGAACTGGAGCCGGTTTTTGAATGAGAACTGGAGCCGGTTTAGGTGTGGGAGCTGGAGTCGGTTTAGGTGTGGGAGCTGGCTTAGGTTTGGGAATAATGGCTGGAGCTGGCATTTTCATAGAACGGTCGTAATTACATATCAATTCACAAGATATGCGAGGGGTGTTCAATACGTTCCATTGCGGTATTATGACACAGTCGCAATCAACTCGTTCGTCCGTCAGAGAGTCAAATGATAGAGTGGCCATTTCAAAAAGCAGAGGGTCAGAATGAATAAGCTGAGGCGAGAGGCCGGTATTTATACTCTGGCGAGCGGATGCATGATATCTGATAAGGCTCGACCGGATGACCTTTTAGATTATCGCTTAGAGAGGGTTGCTATCGGCGAGGGACAACCGTTGCTGGCAAAGATTGAGATAGACTGATGAAGTGGCACGTCAGCGATACTATATATAGAGAATGTAATCAACCAACCAACCAACCTTAGAAAAAAAAAAAAAAAATTTTTTTTTTCAGGTGCCACGCCCACCCTTGAAGCTTGTCTATATATACTATGGCTAACATGACTACACGCTCATTGTGTCTCGCCAGCAACGGGTCACTCGTAATAGGTTTTCAGCAAGATTGATGGAGATTTTTCTATAAAAGCCTATGATCTATCCTGATTTCATGAAAACCTGCAGTAATTTGTCAGACAAAAGTCTTGTTTTCAAAGCCAATACTGTATAAATTATGCTATTCCATCCTATTTTAAAGGAAGTGGGTCAGGAGCGGCATGACCGTACAGTAGAAGAAATAAATTCCACTCCCACCCACCCTAATAGATATACTATATATATACTATATATATAGACTGCAGCGCCATCTACAATGATTGGCTAAAGAAATATAGCTTTAGTAGCCAACTTAGAAATATAGCTTTAACGGCCAACTTAGAACTGTAGCAGCCAACTTAGAAATATCTTTAGAAAAATAACTTTAGAAACCAACCAACAGAATGAATGAGTACGGAGCCGCTATTTATACTAAATATAAATCAACTAATCAACCAACCATCTGAAAAAAAAAAAAAAAAAAAAAAAAATTTTTTTTTTTTTTTTTTTTTTTTTTTTTTTCAGATGGTTGGTTGATTAGTTGATTTATATTTAGTATAAATAGCGGCTCCGTATTCAAGCTACATTCATTCTGTCTTCATACTCATTGAAATAGCTTATTAGATATTTTCTAGTCTGACCGTTCTGTTTCTAATCTATTTACGATGGCTCTTATCAAGTACCACGAGATCACAAGCCAAATTTATTCGGGCATACCTTTAATAGCTACCGAAAAATTGGATGGCTCTAATATCGGTATTGGCTACGTGAAGAATACGTTCAGGATACAATCTAGAAACGTTGTGCTAGATGAAAAGACACGCCTTTTTAACTTGAACGCAATCTTGGAACCGCTGTCGGAAAAGGTACGGCTTATCAAAGACATTTTACATGACAATTTTATCATTTATGGAGAAGTATTCGGAAGCCACATGAAGAGAATAACCTATCGTGATTTTGAATCCGAAGCCGTATTCGGTAGCAATACTGTCTTTTTTCGGGCCTTCGACATCTACCAACTGGATTCAGATACGTTTATGAAGTATAGCGACGCCGTGAACATTTTCCAGCGAGTGAAGCTGCCCCACGTACCCATCTTAGATTTAGATTACCAAACGATAGGGGATCTGTACGAAAAAGTTGAAACGTATCCCAGCGCTTATGCAGAGTGTCCGCTTGAAGGATTCGTCATGAAGGCCGACGCCGAAGAATCTCCACGCTCTAGGAACATTTTTAAGGTTAAGCGTAAGCAGTTTAACGAACAAGCTCTGAATAAGTACAAGATCAAAAATTATGTAAATTATAATAGATACCTATCTGCGTACTCCAAAATCGGCGAAGACTTTGAAAAAATCAAAGAAGAAATGGTGAGCGATTCGCTAAAAGATATAATTTCAGTCTATGAAAAGGACGAGGGCTGCAGCTATGACTTGGACTCGATTCGTACAGAGATTGAAAACGAGGCGGATAAGCTTATAAAGAAGTTTTCTAGATCAAAGATGATAACTAAATAAACAACTAACTTGAAAAAAAAAAAAAAAAAAAAAAAAAAAAAATATTTTTTTTTTTTTTTTTTTTTTTTTTTTACATGCCACGCCCACTCATGGATATTTTATATAAATAGTGGTTCCGTACTCAAGCTACCATCATTCTTCCATTGTCTCTGTTTATTGAAAGATCATAGCGCAATCATGTATCTGAAAATTTGTTTTGATACCAAGCCTGCACTCATCGCTGCTACTGTTGGTAGAGATGTTTATTTCATAGCCGTCGATGTTGGCAAATATCTAGGCTACGCGTCACCTTACAACTTTGCACATCGATATTCCAACAAGGATCTGGCTAATCTATATCCCAATGCACAACGCTTGAACATGAGTTCCAGGCGCGTGTTTGATTTCAATGATATGCTGCACGTACTTGTGAAGACGCACCGAATGCCTATCGAGGAGATCTGCCGTATCCAGAAACTGTGGACCGATGGCCGGGTAACCTCTACGTATCCCAGCATTATACCGTTCAGCAGAAAGATGGCCTTTGAAATCACAGTTCGAAACGAAGGCGAGATGAATTTACAAGATTGGCCTAAAGGGTATTACGAATACTCGAGCGCAGTCTGCGAACAACATACGAATATCTACGCACCCCCGTCGGTAGAATCCAGGTATGGGGATACTGAAGAAGAGAAACCTAGCAACTTTTCCATGCGTGTGCGAGCTGAAGGTATATGGTCTGTCAAATCGGGCGACATGCTTCAAGAATTGACTGCTACGGTTAAGAGAAAGTTTGAGGAAATAGAGAAAGACTACGTAGTTGATGAAAAAGACAGAGCGTATGAGTTGACCGTCAAGCTGGCTCGTAGAGAGAGAGTTTAATTATTTTAAACTACCAACTGTGAAAAAAAATGTTTGAGTCAATCAACCAATCAACCAACCTTTGAAAAAAAAAAAAAAAAAATTTTTTTTTTTTTTTTTTTTTTTTGAAGGTTGGTTGATTGATTGATTGACTCTAGCTAGCCTATATATATCATGCTAAAGTAACAGTTTATCTAAATTTGCTGATGTGCCACCACCTCTGTCAAAATTTTCAATTTTTTTTAAATTTGAAAAAAAACGACTGAAAAGTAATTAAATTGCTTATTTTACTATGTATATGTAATAAGAATCACGATTCCACGATTAGTTTTCAAAAATATTTTTATTTTAAGATCACGTTTCTAAAGTTGGCCAAATTTGCAAAATTTTCAATTTTTTTTAAATTTGAAAAAAACGACTGAAAAGTAATTAAATTGCTTATTTTACTATGTATATGTAATAAGAATCACGATTCCACGATTAGTTTTCAAAAATATTTTTATTTTAAGATCACGTTTCTAAAGTTGGTCAAATTTTCAATTTTTTTTTAAATTTGAAAAAAAACGACTGAAAAGTAATTAAATTGCTTATTTTACTATGTATATGTAATAAGAATCACGATTCCACGATTAGTTTTCAAAAATATTTTTATTTTAAGATCACGTTTCTAAAGTTGGCCAAATTTGCAAAATATTCAATTTTTTTTAAATTTGAAAAAAACGACTGAAAAGTAATTAAATTGCTTATTTTACTATGTATATGTAATAAGAATCACGATTCCACGATTAGTTTTCAAAAATATTTTTATTTTAAGATCACGTTTCTAAAGTTGGTTGAATTTGCAATAGTCAACTCAAAGTCTAAATCTTCATTTTTGAAAATATACTTAATTCAATTAGCATTATAAATATATATCAACCAACCAACCTTGAAAAAAAAAAAAAAAAAAAAAAAAAAAATATTTTTTTTTTTTTTTTTTTTTTTTTTTGTTTCAAGGTTGGTTGATTGATTGATTGACTCTAGCTAGCCTATATATATCATGCTAAAGTAACAGTTTATCTAAATTTGCTGATGTGCCACCACCTCTGTCAAAATTTTCAATTTTTTTTAAATTTGAAAAAAAACGACTGAAAAGTAATTAAATTGCTTATTTTACTATGTATATGTAATAAGAATCACGATTCCACGATTAGTTTTCAAAAATATTTTTATTTTAAGATCACGTTTCTAAAGTTGGTCAAATTTTCAATTTTTTTTAAATTTGAAAAAAAACGACTGAAAAGTAATTAAATTGCTTATTTTACTATGTATATGTAATAAGAATCACGATTCCACGATTAGTTTTCAAAAATATTTTTATTTTAAGATTAAGTTTCTAAAGTTGGTCGAATTTGCAAAATTTTCAATTTTTTTTAAATTTGAAAAAAAAACGACTGAATTAAATTGCTTATTTTACTATGTATATGTAATAAGAATCACGATTCCACGATTAGTTTTCAAAAATATTTTTATTTTAAGATCACGTTTTTAAAGTTGGTCAAATTTGCAAAATTTTCAATTTTTTTTAAATTTGAAAATATACTTAATTCAATTAGTATTATAAATATATATCAACCAACCAACCTTAAAAAAATTGTAAAGTCTCAACTTAAACGTCTTAATTATTTTTTTTATGCTGATAACCTCTTCAATACTAGCTTAATAGATTTTTTTTTATAAATACTTAAATTAAGCCCCTCAAAGTCTTAAATTAAACCCGTCCAATGTTGGCACTATATCTATCGCAAAAAAATGGGTCAAACGAGGTGTCAAAGACAGAAATTCTGCCATGAGACACCTCGTTCGACCCATTTTTTTACTCTCATTTTAAAGATTAACACAAGCTCTCTATGGGTTGCTCATTAGATGACCTCCTGATGGTCATCTTCAACGGTCCGGTCATTTGGGATTTGTATAATTCATAATCCTCATATTCAAGTTTAAAAAATTTCCTCACCTGTAGTTGGTATGTGGCAAGGAAGTCTTCGAACTTGGTATGGGACCTTTCTACAAATCTAACACCTATGGCTTTCTCGAAGCTGAGCTTCATGTTAGCCTGGTATTTCACCATGGCCGAACCATCGAACATCTTATCAAACTCCTGTCTGCCCATGAACCCTCCCAAATGATGTTTGGCTTCGCTAATGGAGAAGATTCTCGTTTTAGCGAGCCATTTGGGTAAATCGATTTTAGGGTCCATTACATCTCGGACGGTGAGGCCTGCATATCTCTCGGCAAAATGGAGATCTAGAGGATGCCTCGAGTAGATAGCCAGGTCCTCAGCCCGGACAAACAGGGTGCCATCAGAGGCCATTAAGCATTTAAAGGCAACGCCATAGGCATAATTTTTTACATGGAAAAACATGACTGAGCTAATGAATCTAAGCAGCTAGTAGAGAGATCGACTAGCAATTGAAGAGCTCTCGCTGGACACTCGTATATATACCCGGTCTTATCAATAGGATCTGATAGTAATTTTCTAAGAACCGCTTATCAAGAGGAAAGGCTTGCATAATATCCTGTCTCTTGAGCAATCTGATTATAACCGGGAGGAAAGGCTTACATAATATCCTGTCAATACTTCTGGAAAAATCTTTTTATAGAGATCTGATTATAACCGGGCTTCCTGAGGAAAGGCTTACATAATATCCTGTCAACACTTCTCGAAAACTCTTTTTATAGAGATCTGATTGTAATTTTAACCGGGATCCTGAGGAAAGGCTTGCATAATATCCTGTCTCTCGAAAATCTTTTTATAGATTATAATGACTGGCTTGGCTACACTTAGTTTTTAAAACTTTTAAATTTTACATATAAATTTTAAACGAAAAAATTAAAATTTTAAATTCAGATCTCTTAAATTTAGCTATCGATATTTTATCAAGATTAATATTTATCTTATAGCTAAGCCATATCCCTTGAAAATTACAATCGGTACGCATTCAATGTTGGCTTGGCTACACTTAGTCTTTAAAAATTTTAAATTTTACATGCAAATTTTAAACGAAAAAATTAAATTTTTAAATTCAGATCCCTTAAATTTAGCTATCGATATTTTACCAAGTTTCATATTTATCTTATAGCTAAGCCATATCCCTTGAAAATTTAGAGATCAGAGTATAATGACCGCCACACTTAGTCTTTAAAAATTTTAAATTTTACAAGAAAAAAATGTGAATTTTAAATGAAAAAATTAAATTTTTAAATTCAGATCCCTTAAATTTGTCTATAGATATTTTATCAAAATTATCTTATAGCTAAGCCATATCCCTTGAAAATTACAAGTTCAAATCGGTACGCATCCAATGTTGGCACTCTATCTATCGCAAAAAAATGGGCCGAGCGAAGCCTCAATGACTTATGTCATGAGAGGCTTCGCTCGACCCATTTTTTTGCACCTCGTCCTGATCTTAAGACGAGGATTTATAGAAGTAGGGCTTGTTTCCCACCAAAACTTTTATTTTTCGGGGGAAATAGCCTAGCTCCAAGTCCCCATATCGTTCGCCGAATACATAGGTGTCCATGGGTACCGTTGCCAGGTACTCCTCCATGACATTCTTTAAGTCGGCCAAGAAACTCTCCATTGTGGCATTGGATGAGGTTATGGCTGCGAGCTTAACCTGGACAGGCCGCCTCAGGTTTAAGCTGCATTCGATGGGCGTAAGAATTTCAATCGGCCCCTGAAATAGGGAATCAAACTCTCCTGGATGCATATCCATCAATATTTTTGCATCCTCTAGTCCAAAGACGCATGTCTTGGCTAGAGACGGGGGTAGTTTCAAGCCCTCAGGAGCAATGTCCGTTACCGTTATATGGCACAAGTTCACCACTCTACTGGAGTTTTCATGCCCCATGTAATAGGCCACGTCTCGGCCTTTGATAAAAATTTGGTTGTCAAATGACAAAAAGCATGTCAATTTAACATTCAGTTCATCAGATAGAATTTGGAAGATCATTTTGGTAAGCAGTAGCTCAGAATGAAATGTCTCGTCCAGCAGCCTGTATATATACTAGCAGTAATCTTTAGTTCTATCTAAATTCCAAGTAAATATCTTATCTACATCCTGTGACGCACGTCCTGTGACGCACATCCTCATGCTATCGGATTAATTATATAAATAATTTTATCGCGTCCTGTTCTAGAAGGTTACGCGGACAGATTTTATCGCATCCTCAAAAAACAGCTGATACATCCTGTTTTCTTAGTAAAGCCTGATAAAACGAGGTCACGAATCGGGTATATATACGAGCTGCCTCTAAGAGCCTGCATCATTTTGACTTTTATTGCCATAAGTCATGCTATTCACTATTGAACATCCACAGCTTGACGCTAAAATCCTATTCGTAGTCTCTGCGGATGGACTTTTGTTCGTCAGGGCCTCTGATGTGGCCAAGCTGATGGGTCGATCTTACGTGAAAAAAACGACCAGGCTGAAGGTGTGCGATCTCGTTTACAGGAGGGTCAGGTTACCTATCTCTCTAGCCAATACCTGGGTGTATCCAGTCGACGAGATACATTTTGGAGATGCCCTGTCGTCGTTGGGATTCGAGGCCATGCTGACATCCTCTAAAATTCAGATTCTAGACCCCATAGTACCCACCTCATGCATCCATAAAGCCATCCGAATTCGGATCGTGAGGGACTCTGACACATTCATAAATGAATTCTTAAAAGATTTCATAGACAGAACCATGCTGTTCTTCGATGGGGACCACGATGACGACCCTCGCCTCCACGAAGATAGATTTGAGACTATTTCTTGGACAGACACCCCTCCGTCCAAAATCAAAGTCTTTGTGGGGGATCGATCTAGATGGTACAAACTGATGCCTTAAATCTGGAGGGGGCAAAAAAATGGGCCGAACGAAGCGTCTCATGGCAGATTTCTGTCTTTGACGCTTCGTTCGGCCCATTTTTTTGCGATAGATAGAGTGCCAATATTGGATGTTTATAAATTGAGACTTTGAATTGGATAATAGTAATATTTTAATATTAAAACGATGCCTTTGAATCTGAGATAGCTAATGTCTTTGAGATAGAAATATCGAATAAGATTTTAAATCAACCAATCAACCAACCTTGAAAAAAAAAAAAAAAAAAAAAAAAAAAAATTTTTTTTTTTTTTTTTTTTTTTTTTTTTTTCAAGGTTGGTTGATTGGTTGATTGACTTGGATTCATTCTTTATAAATAGTCGTACTCATTCTGTCTGAAATTTACAATATTGAATAAGGACATTTTTTAAATGAATGCTGTACCAATATTGAATATATTTTTTTTAACGATTCGATAAACAAATAATATATTTTTAACGATTCGATAAACAAATAATAAATATTTTATTATTAAAATAAAATATTTAAATAATAAATATTTTATTATTAAAATAAAATATTTAAATAATATATTTAAATTCTAAATATTTATTATTCAAACCGACAACTGAATTGAATCGTGAAAAATTCTGACGGGGTGGAGTTGCTCGAAGAATACTTCTGGCGACTGTCTGATAGACCTTTATATGCCGTAAAGAAGTAGGTTCACCCAGCTTTGCGGTACTTGGCATAGGAGCTGTAGTTTGAATAGACTACCCTCGTAACTGTAATCTTTAAATCTTAATTTTAAAAATTTACATGCTTACATTTCTAATGTCTCGTGAGCGAGATTGGCGGGGTAATCTTTAACTCTTAATTGTAAAAATTTACATGACTGCATGCTTAAATTTCTAATGTCTCGTTTCTAATGTCTCGTCAGCGACTTTGGCATAGGAGCTGTAGTTTGAATAGACTGTAATCTTTAAATCTTAATTGTAAAAATTTACATGACTGCATGCTTAAATTTCTAATGTCTCGTGAGCGTTGCTGAGATTGGCGGGCATAGGAGCTGTAGTTTGAATAGACTGTAATCTTTAAATCTTAATTGTAAAAATTTACATGACTACATGCTTAAATTTCTAATGTCTCGTTTCTAATGTCTCGTCAGCGACTTTGGTATAAGAGCTGTAGTCTGAATAGATTGTAATCTTTAAATCTTAATTGTAAAAATTTACATGACTGCATGCTTAAATTTCTAATGTCTCGTTTCTAACGTCTCGTCAGCGAGATTGGCGGTACTTGGCATAGGAGCTGTAGTTTGAATAGATCTTTAAATCTTAATTGTAAAAATTTACATGCTTACATTTTTAATGTCTCGTTTCTAATGTCTTGTCTGGCAGTACTTGGCATAGGTTTGAATAGACTGTAATCTTTAAATCTTAATTGTAAAAATGTACATGACTGCATGCTTAAATTTTTAATGTCTCGTTTCTAATGTCTGACACAATATCTCGGATCAGGGGCATGCGATTCGGTCTTAGCTGAGAAAAGAATCGGGCTGGATTTAAAATAACGTGTAACTTGAAGATTATTTGAAAAAAAAACTAATTAGTACCAACTGAGAAATATAACATTAGAAACCAACCATCATATCAACCAACCAACTGAAAAAAAAAAAAAAAAAAAAAAAAAAAAAAAAAAAATTTTTTTTTTTTTTTTTTTTTTTTTTTTTTTTTTTGAGTGGGCGTGGCTTGGATTCATTCTTTATAAATAGCCGTATTCAAACCTTCATTCCTTCATTCTGTCTGCCAGCCTCATCTAGCTAACATTGTATCAGGATCCACGCTTGTCATTGAATTGATCCTGTTTCTGTGACTCTCACATTGGTAGCTTCTAATATTTATCTCTTTCATTGAAGCTCAACATGTACAAAATGTGGGAACCGTTGGACAACGACGCAAAGACCGAAATGCAAAATTTAAAGCAGCAAATGTTTGACTTGCAATCTAAATTGGATGCAGAAATCTCACTCTTGAAAACCAAGATTGAAAAATTTGACGTACTGTACTCCAAAATAGATAACTTGTATCAGGAAGAAATTTACAGGCTTAAATTAGAGTTGGGCGTGCAGCAGAACAAATCTCTAGTGCAGATTCAGAAGCAGCAGATCCAGATCCAGAACCTGCAGAACCTGTTGCTCTCCAATCAGATAGCGACTCAACAGAATTCGTTGCGACAGGACATTAAATATGATAATGCGTAGATTATCCTTGTCAGCAACCAACCAACCGTATTTAAAAAAAAAAAAAAAAAAAAAATTTTTTTTTTTTTTTTTTCAGTTGGTTCTTTGCATATTATATATGATCGCTAACAACCGTCATTGTATTTGACCAGCAGCAGTCGTCTAGTCATGTCTTCTAGTCAACAGTCTTCTAGTCATGACAGAGGTATGTCGTTTAATGATTGTTTAAATTGATTCAATATTATCATGTCTTTTAGAGTCTCAAGTTAAATATCATAGGTTTTATAGAATATAATAAAATAAATTAAATAAAATATTGGAAATAAAATATTTTTTTTATCTGAATTTAAACATACAGACATTTCCGCTTCGCGGAAATGTCTGTATGTTTAAATACAGATAAAAAAAATATTTTATTTCAAACTCAATTATAGGTAAAATATAAATAATAATAATAATAATAATAATAATAATAATAATAATATAATAATAATAATAATAATAATAATAATAATAATAATAATAATAATAATATAATAATAATATAATAATATAATAATAATAATAATAATAATAATAATAACAATAATAATAATATTATAATAATAATATTATAATAATATTATAATAATAATAATAATAATAATTATATATATATATATATATATATATATATATACTTGTATACTCAGAAAATACTGTAAAACATCTTTTAATTTAAGTGATTATATTTTTGTAGTCTGAATTCGTATGTCAATTATAGTGTCGCTGTCTCAGCGAGTTTCACTATATCGACACGAGACTACGCTCTTGACAAGTTTGTAGTCTGAATTCGTATGTCAGTTATAGTGTCGCTGTCTTAGCGAGTTTCACTATATCGGCACGAGACTACGCTCTTGACAAGTTTGTAGTCTGAATTCGTATGTCAGTTATAGTGTCGCTGTCTCAGCGAGTTTCACTATATCAGCATAAGACTACACTCTTTATTGTCTTGCCAAGTTTGTAGTCTGAATTCGTATGTCAATTATAGTGTCGCTGTCTCAGCGAGTTTCACTATATCAGCATAAGACTACACTCTTTATTGTCTTGCCAAGTTTGTAGTCTGGACTTTGAATGTCAGTTATAGTGTCGCTGTCTCAGCCAATTTCACTATATCAGCATAAGACTACACTCTTTATTGTATTGCTAAGTTTGTAGTTTGAATGTCAGTTATAGTGTCTCAGCCAGTTTCACTATATAGGCATAAGACTACGTTATTTATTGTATTACCAAGTTTGTAGTTCGTATGTCAGTTATAGGGTTGCTGTCTCAGCCAGTTTCACTATATAGGCATAAGACTACGTTATTTATTGTATTACCAAGTTTGTATGTCAGTTATAGTGTCTCAGCCAGAATGAGGTTATATTCTTTTATTGTCTTGCCACGTAAGTTGTAATCTATATTATGTATATCGGCTACAGCGTCTCGCCAGTTTTGCGGTACTTGGTATAGTGGCTGTCGTTTGAAATTCTAAAAGGGTTAAATGTACTCGAAAAGTATTGTGGCTAGATGGTCTGAAAATATTGACTGATTTTTTTAATTTTGACGGCTAAATTTACAATATTAGCATGAAATCTTGTAAATTTATAGGAGACTCATGGGGTAATTTTAGTTTTTTCCACAACAAGTTTTGATAAAGGCCTCACCCTTGGAAAATATTAGCGAGACTCTCTACAAGCAACTATTTTTTTTCTTAAATGTGGCTTATAATACTGATCAGGAAAATTTTTATAAGATTAGTTTATCGCTTGGGCTAGCTGACCTTCTAGAATAATTGCGTTTGCAGGATATTATGTAACTCGTTTCCTCAAAGATAAGATCTAATCTATAAACAGTTATCCTGTCGAGCCCTATTATTTTTATCGTTTCTCAGAACCGCTTATCAGATCTCATGCATCCGCTCGCCAGAGTATAAATACCGGCCTCTCGCCTCAGCTTATTCATTCTGACCTTTTGTTTTGCAAAATGCTTTCCGCAGACTCTGACAGGCAATATGATTACGGCTATGCCTTACAACCCAAAAGGAAAATATTAAAGACCTCTCGTCTCTATTGCGAGCTAATACTTCAATACGATAAATCAATGTCTTTGCCAACTCCCAAGCCAAAGCCAGTTACCAAACCAGTTTCAAAGCCAGATCCCGTTACAATAGCCACATCACAGAAGATGTACTTAAAAGTTCCAAATCCCATAAGCCGACTGCCAAAATCTCCTGAAGTCTCTACCAGGTACAAAATATACCGTGCCTGGAATCCTCGACCAAGGGTTAATTTTATGATACGGCCGAAACAGTTGGAGAATAAAAAGGCATAGTCGTTATCAACTGCCTAATAGAAACAAAGGTCACCCAAACGATTTATAAAAAATCGGGTCGAACGAAGTGTCTCATGGCAGATTTCTGTCTTTGACACTTCGTTCGACCCGTTTTTTTGTAACAGTTATATTGCCAATGTTGGATGCATTTAAGATTTTGACTTAAGATTTTGAACGATAAGGCTTGTAAAAATTTATATACAAAAAAATATTAGAATTCCATCAAAGTCACATTAAAATCAACCAACCAACCTTGAAAAAAAAAAAAAAAAAAAAAAAATTTTTTTTTTTTTTTTTTTTTTTTTAAGGGTGCCACGCCCACCCTTGAAGCTTGTCTATATTTACTGTGGCTAACATAACTACACTCTCATTGTGTCTTGACATTTGCCTGCAACGGTCGTCTAGTCACTATGTCTCGTAATGTGTTTTCAGCAAGACTAGAGAGTTAGATTTTTCTATAAGAGCCCATGATTTATTCTGATTTCATGAAAACCTGCAATATCTTGTCATTTGTCAGACAAAAGTCTTGTTTTCAAAGCCGATATTGTATAAATAACGCTATTTCATCCTATTTTAAAGGAAATGGGTCAGGAGCGAGTTTATGCATGACCGTACAGTAGAAGAAATAAATTCCACTCCCACCCACCCTAATAGATATACTATATATATACTATATATATAGACTGCAGCGCCATCTATAATGATTGGCTAAAGAAATATAGCCTTAGCAGCCAACTGAGAAATATAGCTTTAGCGGCCAACTTAGAACTGTAGCGGTTAACTTAGAAATATAACTTTAGAAATATAACTTTAGAAACCAACCTTGAAAAAAAAAAAAAAAAAAAAAAAAATATTTTTTTTTTTTTTTTTTTTTTTTAAGGTTGTTTGCATACTATATATAGAACTGTTGACATGCCATCTCATCATTCTATCTCAACAGCAACGGTCATGTCTTTGATACATTTAAATTCATGTCTTCTAAAATCTCAAATTAAATTTCTACACATTGATACATTTTTTGCTACGCTAAATAAATGCTGTGCCAATATCGAATACATTTTATAAATAATTAAACTATTTAAATTTTATTATTTAAACCGTCTGAAAAGGTGCAGTTGCTCGAAACTTATTGCTGGTGACTGTCTGATAAGCCTTTAGATGCGTAAACTCGTAGGATTACCCAGCTTTGCGGTACTTGGCATAGGAACTGTCGTTTTGAAATTCTGAAAGGTTAAATATGCTCGAAAATTATTGCTGGTGACTGTCTGATAAACCTTTAGATGCGTAAACTCGTAGGATTACCCAGCTTTGCGGTACTTGGCATAGCAGCTGTAGTTTGAATAGAATCCCTTGACATGACTTTATAAAATCATTGGCCTCTAATTTTATCGTGGATGAAAGCCGTATGCACCATTCTAAATTTATCGTTTGACCCTTGAAATATTAATTGTAAAATATTAATTGTAAAAATTTACATGACCTGTCTTCTTTTCGTGGATGAAAGACTTGACATTCTAATTTTATCGTGGATCTGCTTACATCCTGTCTGTTTTTCGTAGAACTAATCCGCTCTGAAATAGTATATATATTAGCCTCTCGCCTCAGCTGAATCGAGTGGTCAACATCATTAGGCTGCGAGCCAAGATTAGAGATACTATCAGATTTTAGAGTATCTGGACCAGTTATAAATGTGCCAGAAGAGCTTGACATTCTGAAACTGTATAGCGGATAATGTCTTGGGGGGCGCGTAAAAAAATGGGTCGAGCGAGGTTTCCTCATGTAGAGATTACGTTGGATTCAACCCATTTTTTTGCGACAGGCCAATGTTGTAAATAATAAAAATCGAAAAAATATCCATTCCTATAGACGCTTGAAGATTTTGCATGCGACATTGCGTTTGGCCTTAGTTATTGCATAGACGATACTCGTGCTGTATTTGCGGTACTTGAGGCATATATATATGTATATATACATATATATATATATATATATATATATATATATATATATATATATATATATATATATATATAGCTATTGAATCGAGTTTGAAATAAATATTTTTTATCAGTAATAAAACATACAGACATTTCAGCGGCCTTATGAAAGCTTAACCTTTGAAAATATTGATTGGATGGCTATGTTGTGATAAGCATTAGCAAAATATTTTAAATCTACAATATTAGCATATTTTTTTTTAATTTATAAGATACTCACAGGGTTGATTTTAGTTTTTTCGACAAAGGGTTTGAAAATATTAGCTCTGCAAGATCCATGCGACAATCTTATTTTCTTAAATAAGGTTTGATTTTTTTAGTTTTTACAGATTACCTTATGAAGGCTTTGTCTTTGGAAATATTGGCTGAATGGATTGACCTGCTAACATTTTTTTAATTTTGATGGACAATATTAGCATGAAATCTTGTAAATTTATAGGATACTCACGGGCTAATTTAGGACAACGATGAAGGCTTGGAAAATATTAGCTCTACAAATTCGAAGCAAAGATTTTTTTTTAATGTGGCTTAAACTACTGGTCAGGAGTTGATAATATTGTCAATATTAGATTTTTAATCGTTTAGTCTAATATTGAACAATTGTCTTTGAAAATATTGGCTGTAGGGTTTAGTCTCTGAAAATATTGACTGACTAACATTTTTTTCTAATTTTGATGGCTAAATTTACAATATTAACATGAAATCTTGTAAATTTATACGATTTTCATGGGCTAATTTTAGTTTTTTCGACAAAGAGTTTTGATGAAGGCTTGGGAAATATTAGCGGATCTGAAGAGTCTCTGCAAGCAAAGATTGTTTTTCTTAAATGTGGTTTAAACTACTGATCAGGAGTCGATAATAATGCCAATATTAGATTTTTAATAGTCTAGTCTAAGATTGGATAAAAGGGTGGTAATGCTCGAATAATATTGCCAGTGACTGTGTCTTGTACCGGGATTTATCGCAAAACGGAGAGTTTAGCTAGATTTGTGGTACTTGAGGGTGGGGTGTAAATAGAGATTGGGTCGTAAGAAATACACAGATATTTTATTGAGATCTAGGATAGCTATTATTTAAAATGTTTTATCGTACAGCTTGAGGAAGCCGTCTTAAAAGTTGGCATTGGTATATGAAGACTTCCATATGTCCGCTCTATTTTGAAAATGCTTAAAGTATATTTTTTAGAATCCTTCTACCAAGACGGTGAAAAGTATTATGGAGCCAAACATATATGCATAATCGTGTAATTGAGTATGAAATAAAATATTTTTTTTTATCTGTATTTAAACATACAGACATTTCCGCGAAGCGGAAATGTCTGTATGTTTAAATACAGATAAAAAAAATATTTTATTTCTAATATTTTTAATTCTAAAGTTACAATATTAGCATACCATTTTTAAATTTATAGGATACTCACGAGTTAAATTTTATTTTTTTCGATAATGAGTTTTGATAGAAGGGCTTAGGCTTGAAGGCTAATGATTGTAAAGCTCTATATATTACTCAGTCGTCATTTGTCAGACAATAAAAGTCTTGTTTTCAAAGTCAATATTGTATAAATAACCCTATTTTAAAGGAAGTGGGATCAGGGAGCTGGTTTATGCATGACCTTACAGTAGAAGAAATAAATTCCACTCCCACCCACCCTAATAGATATACTATATATATACTATATATATAGACAACAGCGCCATCTACAATGATTGGCTAAAGAAATATAATTTTAGCAACCAACTGAGAAATATAACATTAAAATCCAACTGAGAAATATAACTTTAGAAACCAACCATCATATCAACCAACCAACCAACTGGGAAAAAAAAAAATTTTTTTTTTTTTTTTTTTTTTTTTTTTTTTTTTTTTTTTTTTGAGTGGGCGTGGCTTGGATTCATTCTTTATAAATAGCCGTATTCAAACCTTCAAACCTTCATTCTGTCTGCATCTAGCTAACATTGAATTGTATCAGGCCAACGATCATGGAGAATTTCATACGATATGAGTTTATGGACCTGCCTGAAGATCCTAAATCTGAGTTCTGGATTCGAGTAAAATCTAATAAACCTGGCATTGAAAGACTCAGAAAAATATCTCTCGAAGGCATTTTTAGAAATAAAAATATTCCGATAGTGGATCGTATTGACGGGACCCTTTTAATGCAGGCAGACGGAGCCTTAGCCGCGAATTCAGCAACCATCGACCGTTTCAACGAATTTTATCTGAAACATAAAATGGATGGGTCCGAAATCCGTTTGGATGAAAATCTGGTTCTCAAGCCAAACTGCATTGTAGTTGTGAATGAATACATTCGTGGGGGACCTTTTGGCGGCACTAGATTAATTTTTCTTTACCACGACGTTGAAAAAAATGAAGCTGTGTGTAAAAGTCCTAAAACGGGTACCGAAGTCAGAATATCTCAGTCCGTACGCACTGGACGGTTTCCTATCGAACTGGGATTTGCCAGATCCATTCATATCTATCGAGATGCGATCGACGATTTGAAAATGGTTGTCAGTTTGATCGGATATAAAGATCCTGTTTCCTGGCTCTTGTATCGTGTGAATCAATTGAAACAGGTATTGGCCGTAGAGTTTTAATTTAAAAATACAACCTTGAAAAAAAAAAAAAAAAAAAAAAAAAAAATATATTTTTTTTTTTTTTTTTTTTTTTGAGTGGGCGTGGCTTGGATTCATTCTTTATAAATAGCCGTCTGTCTGTCACTCTCATCTAGCTAACATTGAATTGTATCAGGATCATGGAGAATTTCATACGATATGAGTTTATGGACCTGCTCCGACCTGACCGCTCTATGTTGAAAATGCTCACAGTCAAAATAACGCTGTCCCACAAACTCGATACACCCGATGTTGAAAAGCCAATTGAAACGACTACGATAGCATGTCTCCTGTCCTGGCGAATGGTGTTATCAAGTTTGGATTCTACAATGCTTAGTTGTTACGGTGTTGCAGAGACAAAATGTATATGTTTCTTTTAAAACAATGATAGACACCTATGGTTATATTGGCTGACGCGACCATCCGTTTGGTGTTGGCTGGTCTAAAAATAAACAATTAGATAAAAAATATCACGTGGATCCTGTCAGTATTTTTAGCCGCTTCCATCCTGTTTTCAAGGACTTATGCTACAAATAACTTTATCTCATCCGGATCGCATCCTGTTTTAAAGGATATGGGTTTACTATAAAAGCCGCTGCTCAGAGCTTACAGTTTCATTCGCTCACTAGCTCTCAAGTCATGTGGATGCGATTATTTTTCCCAGGCCAGATCGGCTTGAGGTCCGCCCTAGCCTCTGACGGAAAGACTTACGTTTCGGCTGTAGATGTGGGCGTGATGCTGAAATTCAATGATATTCATGAATTTGCCAACTATCGGGCCACCAAGCATCTAGATATGTTTCCAGTCTTTGAAATATCCGAAATGTTCGACTACGTGAGCCTGTTCTCAGATGTTGAAGATATGCAGAGACTCTGGAGACACGGAAGGGTCGCCGCCGATTTTCCCATGTCTTCTGAGTATGTATTTGATGTTCATATCGAATCTGAGGGGAATGCCAGGTTGCAGGACTGGCTGCAAATCTATACTGACCTCTTCAGAAATGACCTGTTCGACGGCCCTCGTGTCAAGTCCAAGAGATTGGCTACCACCAACGAATGTAAAGTCTGCCTGACGGAAGAGAGCCAGGTGGCGTTCTTCGACTGCGGGCACGTGGTGTGCTGCATGGCCTGTTCGGACAAACTCGAATATTGTCCTGTTTGCCGAACGATCATTGCGGAAAAGAGACGGGTCTATGTACAATAGATGTGAAAAATATTTAAAAAACTTGTGTCAAACGAGGCTTCCTCATGTCTTGACGACGATGGAAGCCTCGTTTGACACATTTTTTTTAAAGCGATAGGCTACCAATCTTGGATTTGTGAAAAAAAATAACTTGTAAATATTTATCGGTTTAGACGGTACTTTATGACAGTCCATTGAATATAAGTAACTTAAAAAATTTCAAGATTTGTGAAAAAATAAACTTAGAAATAAAAAATATAAAATCGAAATGAAAAGAATAAAAAAATTTCGAGATTGGTTAAAAATGACAAAGTCCAAAAAAATATAGATGTATAAAATCAGCCATGGTTTATATAGCCATGCCACACCCACCTTGAAAAAAAAAATTTTTTTTTTTTTTTTTTTTTTTTTTTTTTTTTTTTCAAGGTTGATTGATTGGTTGATTGACTCTAGCTAACCTATATATATGCCGGTTTGTCTTCTAACAGAATCATTTGCATCGTGGAAATGAATTTCATACGATATGAGTTTATGGACCTGCTCCGAAATTGCGTTCGACTTGCCTTACGTCTAGAGACCTGCGAAATGATGTTGGAATCTGAGTTTGCCCGGTCTATTTTGAAAATGCTCACAGTGTATTTTCAGAATCACACTAATCGCGAGATGGCCAGAATAGATACAGCCGAAAAGGCATTTAGAATGTTGATAGGCCAATTGAAATGCATAGCGTATTGTGACTATGATAGCATGTCTCCTGAGGTTAAGAGTCTGTTGGCTGAAGATATTGTGCAGCCTTATCAAGTTTGGGTTTTACAATGCCTAATTGTTACAGCATGTACTGTTGCAGATTGCTGGACAAACTGTAAAGTGTGTATGTTTGATGTGGCTTTTGAAACGCTGATAGACATGTTGGACACTTATGGCTATATTGCCTGTATCGAACGCGACCTAGATCGTAACTATAATCCGTTTGGTAATCCGAGCGAAATTGTCTTGTTCGCCGGTCTAAAAATAACCAATTAGAACGCGGTCATCCTAGTTTCAAGGACTTATGTAACGATTCGTATAAATAGCTATCGCATCCTGTTTTCATAGATAAGCTCGCTACTATAAAGGCCAGTGCTCAGCGCTTGCAGTTTCATTAATTCACTACCTCTCGAGTCATGTGGATGAAAATATTTTTCCCCGGCAAGATCGGTTTGAGAGCAACCCTAGCTTCTGATGGAATGGTTTACGTTTCGGCCGTAGACGTGGGTGAGATGCTGCAATTTAATGACAATTACGAGTTTGCTAAGAATCGTGTCATCAAATACATAGCCAATGCATTTCCAGTTTTTGAGATTGAAGAAATGTTCACCTACGTAGGCCTGTTTTCAGCGTTTTTAGACGTAGTTGAAATGCAGATGCTCTGGAGACATGGACGGGTCGCCACTAATTTTCCAGTGTCTACGGAAGATATATTCGACGTTCATGTTGAAACGCAGGGAGAGGTAAAATTGCAGGACTGGCTTCAAACATATGCGGACCTCTTTAAAAATCAACTGTTGGACAGACCGGTTGAAGAGATCGAGTGCCCAGGCCTTACTTGTGACAAGACACAACTCGAAAACAGATTGACTACCTTTCGCATCTCTCCGTTTGGAGATGATACTAAATCGATAGCCGAATGCGGCATGTTTTACTTAAAGTATGGAGATTTCGTACAATGTGCTTACTGCAAAGTGATCTTGCATGATTGGAAACCTTACGATAATCCGCTAAAAGAACATATTCGCAAGAGTCCAAGATGCCCATATTTAATTGGTTTAACCGATTGGAAAAGGCCTATGAATAAAACGAAGAACGAATGCAAGGTCTGTTTGACAGAAGAGAGCGAAGTCGCATTCTTTAACTGTGGGCATGTAGTATGCTGTCTGGCTTGTTCCAAAAAGATGGTAAATTGTCCCATATGTAGAAAAGCTATTGTAGAAAAGAGAAGAGTATATATTCAGTAATTAAAAAAAGCCACACCCACTCTCAAAAAAAAAAAAAAAAAAAAAAAAAAAAAAATTTTTTTTTTTTTTTTTTTTTTTTTTTTTGAGAGTGGGTGTGGCAACCAACTATGCTATATAAGCACAAACTTTACCTATCGTTGCCATATTATGTACAATTATGGATACAATAATGGATCCTAAATCTGAACTCTGGGTTCGAATGAGGCCAAACGAAGCCGGCATTCAAGAAATCGTGTCACTATCTTTCGAAGACTTTTTTCGAGGCAAAGATATGCCGATAGTGGATAATATTGACGAGATATTTTTAATAGAAGCGGACGGAGACTTAATCGTGGATCCAGAAACTATTGGTCGTTTCAATGAATATTATCTAAAACATAAAATGGAGGGATCCGAAATTCGGTTGGATGAAAATCTGGTTGTGAAGCCGAATTGTATTGTAGTTGTGACTGAAAACTTATCTGAGGCGGTTATTAGAGGCACTAGTTTAATTTTTCTTTACCACGACGTCGAAAAAAATGAAGCTGTGTGTAAAAATCCTAGAAACGGTATTGAAGTCAGAATATCTCCGTCCGTACACACTGGACGTTATCCTCTCGAATTGCAATTTGTCAGACTCCTTCATAAGTATGGTTATCGGTTTAGGTGAACATAAGTTTATGCTATATAAGTAAGAATATACTGTACAATTATGTTGAAAGTGGATCCTAAATCTGAGGTCTGGATTCGAGTAAAATCTAATAAAGTCGGCATTCAAAGACTCATGAAAACATCTCTCGAAGACTTTTTTCGAGATAAAAAAATTCCGATAGTGGATCGTATTGACGAGACCCTTTTAATGCAGGCAGACGGAGCCTTAGTCGTGTACCCAAAAACCAGGATACGTTTCAACGAATTTTATCTAAAACATAAAATGGATGGACCCGAAATCCGGTTGGATGACTATCTGGTTCTGAAGCCAAATTGTATTGTAGTTGCGCATTATTACTATTGTGAGGGGGTTTTAAACGGCACTAGTTTAATTTTTCTTTACCATGATGTCGAAAAAAATGAAGTTGTGTGTAAAAATCCTAAAACGGGTACCGAAATCAGATTTTCTAAAGAAGTAGACACTGGAAGATTTCCCATCGAATTGGGATTTGCCAGACCTCTTCATGACTATCCAGAGAAAATCGAACCTTCGAAAATGAAAATGGTCGTCAGTTTGGGTGGATATGAAAATAGTTTGTATGAGATTACCAGAGTCATGAATTGCGTGAATAAAATGGAACAGGTATTGGCTGTAGAGTTGTAATTAAAAAGCTACAAATATATATAGCTAAGCCTCGCAAAAAAAAAAAAAAAAAAAAAAAAAAAAAAAAAAAATTTTTTTTTTTTTTTTTTTTTTTTTTTGAGTGGGCGTGGCTTAGCTATATCTATTTGTATTAATGTGATCGTGCCTATAAAAATGCAGGTTTGTGTTCTAAAGGAATCATTTACATCATGTTCTTCCAATTTCGTGTGCTCGAAAATGAGTTTCGTATCGTACTCAGGGATTGTGTTCGTCTTGCCTCTCGTCAAGAGACCTGCGAAGTGTTAGAATCTCCATTTACCCGCTCTATTTTGAAATTGCTGAAAGTATATTTTCAGAATTCATCTAGTGACTCGGAGGACATACCTGATACTGTCGAAAGGGTTATTAAGAGGTTGGATGTCAGATTGAGGAATATCATACATTCTAACTACAGTATAATCTCTCCTGATATTAAAAGTCTGTTCGGCAAGGAAATGTTGCCACATAACCATTGGAGTTATCAAGTTTGGGTTTTAAACTGTTTGATTGTTACAGCATCTACCGTTGCAGACTATGCAGAACAATTCAAAGTGGATATTTTCGATAGGGTTTTTGAAGTATTGTTTCAAAAGTTGAAATATTACGGTTATATTAAACGTATTGATGATGACCTGTCTCGCAACCACGATCCGTTTGGTAATCTAAGTAAAAGAGTACTGTTGGCAAGTGTATAAAAACTTACCAAATATAACCTTGAAAAAAAAAAAAAAAAAAAAATTTTTTTTTTTTTTTTTTTTTTTTTTTTTTTTTTTTTTTTTGTGGGCGTGGCTTAACTTATTTAAGACTTGAAAAAAAAACCTGGCTATATAAATGCGAGTTTACGTTCAAAATAAATCATTGGTATCATGTCTATCCGAGGTGATTTTCGTAGCCTACTCCAAGATTGCGTTCGTCTCACCTATCATGAAAAGGCCTACGGAATGTTCAAATTTAAATTTGCCTACTGCATTTTGAGAAAGCTTGAACTATATTTTCAGACCCCCGCTAGCCGTTTGCAAATTAGACTGGATACAGTTGAAAAGATGATTTCCAGGTGGACATGAAATTGAGGCTTGCTTTACATTATGAAGATGTTCGGTCCGATCCTGATGTTAGATGTCTGTTGGGCGAGAAAAAGTTGCCACGTGTCCATTGGCGTTATCAAGCTTGGGTCTTGAAATATTTGATTCTTACAACAAATACTATTGTAGATTGTACAGAACAATTGAAAGTAGATATTTTTGATAAGGCTTTTGAATTATTGATGAAAAAGATTGACTGTTATGTTTATATTAGATTTATGAAAGGCGAGTTAGCTGACAAAGAAGATCCGAGTGAAATAGCCCAGAAGCGAGAGTTATCAATGACGAATATTACCAATACAGATTTAGAAAATTCTCAATTACTGTGTAATATTTGTTTTAGCAGAGAGAGACAAATTGTTTTTGAAGATTGTAAGCATTTCGTTTGTTGTAAAAGTTGTTCAAGCCATTTCACAACTTGTCCAATTTGTCGATCACCTATTACAAATTGTATCACAGTATACCTATCTTGAAAAAAAAAAAAAAAAAAAAAAAAAAAAAAAATATTTTTTTTTTTTTTTTTTTCAAGTGTGGGCGTGGCCTAGCTCTATATAAGTATGGGTTTCCACGCTCATTTCTGCCTAACATTTCGTATTGAACAGATTAAATATATACTTAAACATAAAGGAGATATAGAGTATTTATTTAACGTTGTTTATATTTTAGTTTTGCTAGAATAAATATAGTATGGATAATATAGAAGTCATATTTAGCTACATGCGAGATGACTACCATAGAACAATAGCACGTTTAGAGTCTTCGAAAGGGGTCGTTGATAAAGAATCTCTCAATAAAATAGTCAACGATTTGGTTGCCAAAGACAAAGAAATTTTTCGCATCATCGATTTCTTGACAATTGTGGAAACCACGTTCAGCAAATGGTATTTCGAATCCAGGCAAGTTCATCAGATTGTTCGAGATAGCGTAGCACAGACAGACGGCCCTTCGAAAGATGATGCGATAGCGGACGCCGTAGAAAAGTTGAAAACGTCTTTGGACTTGATAAAGAGTTATTGCGATGACGCAATGCTGACAAAGTTGAAATTTTCGTGTAAAAGGGATTGTTCTACTAGACAATCGTACCTGGATAGGTTAGATGTCGCGTTTAATTTAATGTGGGACCAGTGGGAAGACGCTATTTGTGAAGTCTGACAAAAATATTTCATGACTCATAGCATTTCAGAAGCTGATTAAACGACTGTAGTAAACTATTGTAATTCTGTCAAGGTCACATGACGGATTTATAATTGTAAAGTCTCAACTTAAATTTCTACCAACCAACCAACTGAAAAAAAAAAAAAAAAAAAAAAAAAAAAAAAAAAATTTTTTTTTTTTTTTTTTTTTTTTTTTTTTATGTGACCTTGTAATGACCTTCATGTGTGGCTTGGGTATATATACAAGCCGTATCCTTGCTAGACCAGTTCAGATCCTTCTCTATAGCAGCATTGTTTTAAATTGTCATTGTTAAATTACGCGTCATGGCAACTTTGGACAACGATATTAAGCATCTGCTGAGACGAAAGTTAGTGCGTGGGGTCCTGAAAGGAGAACCTTTTCGTACCTTAGAGTCTCATCGGCGAGAACTTATTGGTGAGGTAGCCCAATGGATGGGAGTTGACGTTTCGACCGAAGACGGGTTCAAGAATAGGCTCGTAACTCTGCTGGGATCTAGAGAGGTGCCCACTACTACGGCTGAGTGGACAAAGCTTCTCAACAAATGGATCAGAAATCATTGTTCTGGGGCCGTGCTCTCTTCGAGAGAGATCTACGAGATCTTGGCCGTAGACGGATTCAGAGGGTTCAAACCCAAACATCTCAAGCTCTATTTGCCTACGGTTCCACTTAGAAAAGAATACGAGGATCATGCTCGAGGCGTCAGGGCCATCTACCATTGTATCGACGAGACAGATAGCATTTCAGGCTTGACGGGTACCGATTCAGCTTGTGTTGTGTTCCTGGCTCTCTTGAGACTGTACGGATCGGCTTCTGACGATAGGGTCGCTGTCAGGATCGAGAGAGCCGTAGTTGCAGCAGAGGGACACTTGCAGCAGCTCGGAGAGTATTATCCAGACGTTAAAAATGTAAACGAGGCGCTGCTGAAGAGATTTGGTAAGATCTACGTAGAGGTGGTTGGAGATTCTTGGAAGGATGTGTCAGGAGAATTGTTGGAGAGTTTGGACGACGAGATAGGTTGAGGTTCAATGAAGACTATATTATATTATGTTTCAAGGTCACATAAAAAAAAAAAAAAAAAAAAAAAAAAAAATTTTTTTTTTTTTTTTTTTTTTTTCAAGTGGGTGTGTCAACTCTATATAAACATGAGCTGTGCCTATCGTTGGCATATTGTGCAATTTTGTTTGATAGAATGGATCCTAAATCTATGGTCTGGGTTCAAGTAAGGGATTCGAGTCTAATCCATAAAATATCTGTCAAAGACTTCTTTCGAGAAAAGAATATTCCGATAGTGGATCGTATTGATGATACCCTTTTAATGCTAGCGGACGGAGCCGTAGTCTTGAAACCAGCGACCAGGATACGTTTCAACGAGTTTTATCTAAAACATAAAATGGATGGACCCGAAATCCAATTGGGTAAAAATCTGGTTCTGAAGCCGAATTGTATTGTAGTTGCGACTGAAAGCTTTCCTTGGGCGCCTATTCGAGGTACTAGTTTAATTTTTCTTTACCACGACGTCGAAAAAAATCAAGTTGTGTGTAAAGATTCTGAAAAGGGTACCGAAGTCAGAATATCTCCGTACTACAATGAATGTTTTCCTATTGAGTTGGGATTTGCCAAACCCCTTCATATGTATCCAAATAGAATCGAGCATTCGAAAATGGTCATCAGTTTGGATGGATATAAAAATTTGAATCTGGTTTCCAGGGTCTTGAATCGCATTAATAAAATGGAACAGGTATTAGCCGTAGAACTTTAATTAAATACTATGACATTGAAAAAAAGAATATATTATTTTTTATAAAACTAAAAAAAAAAAAAAAAAAAAAAAATTTTTTTTTTTTTTTTTTTTTTTTTTTTTTTAAGGGGGGGAGGGGGGGTGTTGGTTTATTTGTGGCTGTGGCCTGGCTATATAAGATGGCTAACGTACCCCCATTGACGTCTACCAGCAACAGTTTTCTAGTTGATTGTAATTAAGTATTTTTTCTTTGTCTATATATATCGAGTCAAGATGAATAATTTAGCCGCATCAGAAATGCCTTTAGCCCCTTATTACAATTTTGATGCTACCAGAAACGATGTTGAGCAATGCATGCAGTCGTTGCTAAATGGCGTTGAGTCTGCTACGTTACCTAAATTTCTTTCAACGAGAGTTCATGAAATCATGCATCAGTCTGGGCCGGGCGTAAATTGTGTAATGGAAACTGGTAACATGATTATGGATGGTAGTCGCCGAGAAATGGTCGTTGGCCGATTCATAAACGACAAAGGCTACCTGATGAAAAAGAGCGAAAACCTCAATACGGGAGAAAAAGATGAAATCCAAGAGTATGTGAATTTGGATGCTGAAAATGATGTAGAAATGTTTGACTTGTCGTGGAAAAATCTGACTGGATCGTAAAAAAATTATATATTTTGGCTATAATAAAGGTATAATGGATCCTGTTAAACATATTATCGACGAGTATAGAAAATATTATAGCGATACGGCTGCAGATTTGAAATCTTTAAAGTTGGGTGAAATAATAGATAAAGATGGGTTTGAAAAAGAAATGGCGTCCTTAAAATCGAATATGGATAAATTAATAGGCGTAGATAAAGAGATATTCAGCATTATCGATATTTTTACCGTTTTGGCTATAATAATAAAAGAATGGAAATTTGATTTTACCAATCTTATATGTGCAGTTGATAAAGATGCTAAAGATTTGAAAAAACTAATAACGACTGGCAATCGAATTATAGATGATAAGTGCATCCATAGCTTGGAATCGTCGTTCAAATCGATAAAGGATTATCCTGACCACGTTAGATCGCTAGAACTCGATAGAGCGTTCATACCGGTTTGGCGAGATAAATATATTACAAAATTAAAAACCGCTCATGATTTGATAGAGAATCATCACAAGCAAGCATTAGAGGATAATTAAAATTTTTCTTAAATAAAGTATAATGGAATACGTGGGAAAAATTATTTCTAGATATGAAGATTATTACTGTGAAGTCGTTGAGAATTTGAAAGATTTAAAGATTGGGACGGATGAGTTTGAGGAAAAAACGAAATCCTTAAAAACAAATATTGATAAGCTACTCTCCAAAAATGAGAAAATTTTCAGTATTATCGATGCTTTAGCCGTTGTAACTAGAATACTGGATAACTGGGATGATGATACCATTGAACATTTACAGGAAATTCATGAAAATGTCAAGCGACTGAGAGAATTGATAACAGACCCAACTGACAATCGAATGATAGATGACGAGTGCATTAAAAATTTGCAAAATTCATTCGAATCGATACAGAGATATTATTACGTTGGTAAACTGACGGCAAGCTATTCTATGAAGGCTTGTTCCTCGGATGTACGCGACGAATATATGGAGAAATTAAAATCATCATTAAATTTAATAAAGGATGTTTATAAGACAGCGTTAAAAATGACCCTTAGATATATGTAAGACATATAGAATGAAAAATCTGATCTGGCTATAATAAAGGCATAATGGACCGTGTTAAAGAAATTATGAACGAACATAAAAAATATTACCGCGATACGGCTGTAGATTTGAAATCTTTAAATTTGGGTGAAATAATAGATAAAGATGAGTTTGCGAAAGAAATGGCGTCCTTAAAATCGAATATGGATAAATTAATAGACATAAAAGAAGGCGTTTTCAGCATTATCGATGCTTTTACAATTTGGGCTACAATAATGAATGACTGGAAATTTGATTTTATCAATCTTATACGCAAAATTCATAACGATACTAAACGGTTGAAAAAACTAGTAACTAACCCAACTGGCAATCAAATTATAGATCATGAGTGCATAGATAAATTGGAATCGTCTCTCTTATCGATGTGTTCATATCCTGACGAGGCTGAGGGAAGCTATAACCCAAGAATACATCCACCTGATAGGCGCGATAAATATATTGCAACTTTAAAATCAACCCTAAATTTGATAGAAAATTATTATAAGAAAGCGTTAGAGGATAATTAAATAAAGTATAATGGAGTACGTGGAAAATATTATTTTTAAATATGAAGATTATTACGGTGAAATGCTTGTGGATTTGGAATTTTTAGAGACTGGGACAGTTAATAATAAAAGGTTTCAGAAAAAAGTGGAAATTTTAAAAGCAAATATTGATAAATTAATGGACAAAAATGAAAAATTTTTCAGTATTGTCGACGCTTTAGCCATTTTAATTGGAATAATGAGTGACTGGGAATCTAAGTCCACTGATCGGCTACACGCAATTTATAAAAATGTCAAGCGGCTGACAGAATTAATATCAAACCCAACTGCCAATCGAATTATAGATGACGAGCACATCCAAAGATTGCAATCGTCGTTCGAATTAGTAGAGAAATATTTTCAGCATGCTAAACGGACGGCAAGCTATTCTCCAAAGGCTTGTTCATCTGATGTACGTGATGAATATATCGCTAAATTAAAATCAACATTAAATTTAATAGAGGATTATCATAAGAATATATTAGCAATTACCCCATAAATTATATATTTGTAAGACATGGCTACATAAATAAAAAAAATACTCTTAAATGTACTCTTAGAATGTAATCAACCAATCAACCAACCTTTAAAAAAAAAAAAAAAAAAAAAAAAAAAAAAAATTTTTTTTTTTTTTTTTTTTTTAAATGCCACGTCCACCCTTGAAGCTTGTCTATATTAACTATGGGTAACGTGACTACACCCTCATTGTGTCTCGCCAGCAACGGTCGTTTAGTCACTATGTCTCATAATGTGTTTTCAGTAAGATGTACATTGACCGACTCTAGATAGTTAGATTTTTCTATAAAAGCCTATGATTTATTCTGATTTCATGAAAACCTGCAATATCTTATCATTTGTCAGACAAAAGTCTATAAATATCTTGTTTTCAAAGCCAATATTGTATAAATAACGCTATTTCATCCTATTTTAAAGAAAATTGGTTTAGACATCAGGAGCGAGTTTATGCATGACCGTACAGTAGAAGAAATAAATTCCACTCCCACCCACCCTAATAGATATACTATATATATATACTATATATAGTATATATATATAGACTGCAGCGCCATCTACAATGATTGGCTAAAGAAATATAGCGTTAGCAGCCAAATGAGAAATATAGCTTTAGCGGCCAACTTAGAAATATAACTGTAGCAGCCAACTCAGAAATATAACTTTAGAAACCAACCAACCAACTGTAAAAAAAAAAAAAAAAAAAAAAAAAAAAAATTTTTTTTTTTTTTTTTTTTTTTTTTTTTTTTTTTTTTTTTTTTTTTTTTTTTAAATTGGGTGTGGCATCGCACCGCTTTCGAGTATATATATAAGGTAGTCTCTTGCTACCCACAATCAAATAACATGGCTTTTTATAGTAATGAGCCCATATACTATGGCTATTCTCCTCGACCCAACTTCGATGCTATGAACGATGACGAACTTCAGGCGTGGTTGGAATATTCTCGTAGAGAATTGGATGCAATGAATTCTTGGGAACGCTACAATCGGCCGAGAAAAAATTACCGTAAGCGTGCTTGGAAATCCCCTGAAGTCCCAAAGATTTCTTCGCCTGTATGCCGGATCGTGAACGGTACTTGTGCGGCTTGCGAACAAAGAAGAAAACTGTTTAAACCTGGCCAAGTCATGGGTGGTCCAGATCGTTTCTCTAGAATCAGAGAATGTGAGCGATAATAGTGATTCATTTAAAAAAAATCAGAGGGTCATGAATAAAGATATGGATTGGATGCTTATGTTATTATTTATGGTGATTGGCATGGCTATTAGTTACGTTGATTCTTACTTCAAGCAAAGTAGATTAATGATTATGTCGTCACTAATGAAATTGCTAGACAACGCCCAAAAGACTAACGATGGCCAGTCGACATGAAAAAAAGATGGATCCTGAATGCGTTATCTGCGGAGGCGGAGTGCCTACCGAAGAATTATTCTATACAGAGTGCGGACATCCTTATCATTTAGAATGCGTGCGAGGATTACGTAGGCAGCGTATACGTCGTGTGGCACGCGGAAAAATAACCAAAGATCGAATAAAGCGACTAGCTCTTAAGAAAAAGATAAAAGCTAGCGGTAAAATTCCAAAAAATTTATCTTTACCTCAATGTCCAGCCTGCAATAGATATTTTACCAGAAATGATGTCCGAAGAATAAGTCGCATGATGGGAGACACGTTGAGAAGATGGGAACGAGAACTTAACTTGCCAGGTTCTGATAGCGATAGGTCCAGATCCAGGTCCAGATCCAGATCCAGATCAAGATCCAGGTCCAGATCAAGATCCAGATCACCTCCCAATCTTGGTGTCGTAGCTTAAAAAAATTAGAGGATCGTTATGTTCGAATTTATGTTTATTGGCATGGCTACGTTAATTCTTACTTCAAACAAAATAAATTAATGGTTATTTCGTCGCTAATGAAATTATTGGACCAAAGATTGACGACATGAAAAAAAAAGATGGATCCTGAATGCGTTGTTTGCCAAGGCGATGTGCTTACCGAAGAATTATTTTCTCCTGAGTGTGGGCATCCTTATCATTTACAATGCGCGCGAGGATTACGTAGGCAGCGTATACGTTCCGTGGCACGTGGAGACATAACCAAAGATCGAATAAAACGACTAGCTCTTAGAAAAAAGATAGGAGCTAGTGGTAAAATTCCAAAAAATTTATCTTTGCCTCAATGTCCAGCCTGCAATAGATATTTTACCAGAAAGGATATCCGAAGAATAGGTGGCAGGATGAAAGACAGGTGGCGCCTGATGGAAGCCGCGGTGAGAAGATGGCAACAAGATCGTAACTTGTCGGGCTCTGATAGCGATACGTCCAGATCAAGATCAAGATCCAGATCAAGATCAAGATCACCTCCCAATCTTGGTGTCGTAGTTTAAAAAAGTATGAAATATAAATGTGCAATTTGCCGAGAAAGGAAAGGAAATCTATTTATTGCTGAATGCAGACATCGTTTCCATGCGCAATGCGCCAATCGATTATATAATAAACGAAAACGGAACGCTTCGAATAAAAAAGCCTCCAATAAATATTCTAAGGGATCAAATGTATCCAAATTGCCACCTTGCCCGTCTTGTAAAAAACGCCTTACTAGAAAAGATATCAGAAAGATGCTCAACTTGAAACAGTCAGAAAAATTTGAGCAATTACATGGCCTGGATTATTCAGACTCTGAACTCTATTATTCTGATTTGGATTACACAGGCCTCAACGATTCAGATTTTTACAGCGATCGGTCCAGTTCCAGATCAAGATCTAGATCTCCACCCAGATCACCACCACCTAGCATACAACCATTAGTATATTTGTAGTAAAACAAGCAACGATGAACCTGAAAACAATATTATGCGGAACACTTCTATTTATAATAGCAATGAATGTTATCATGTACTCTTATCTAATTTATACTATAAATACTACCACGACGAGTCAGTCAGGGGGAGATATTGTAAAAGCTCATACAGTAGCAGTTTATGCCCAATTCATAATGCAATAAAAAAAAAAAAAAAAAAAAAAAAAAAAATTTTTTTTTTTTTTTTTTTTTTTTTTTTTATGTGACCTTGGATATTCTTTCAAGGTCATAATAAATAAAATTTAGTATAAATAGAAGAACTTGACTCAGTAATATTATTATTAACATGTCTGATTTAAATGTAACGTTCGATCCCAGCTTCATTTCAAAACCTGGTAAATATTTAAATTTGTTGGAGAAGGAAATAGTTTATATAAAAAATTATAAAATTTATCACACGCATTCTGTTCCGCGTCTCGTGGCTGGCTATGGCGACAACAGTTTCATAACCTATTCGTATTCTGGCACAAATGTTCCAGCCAAAGTATGGACGCCAACGCTATTTCGCATTAAACAGATGGTGGAATTGGCTACTAATTATAAATATAATTTCTGTTTGGTTAATAAATATCGTAACGGATACGATAGTATTGGAAAACATAAAGACGATGAAACAGACATTGCTGCTGATTCACCCATAGCATGCGTTAGTTTTGGCCAAGAGAGAAAATTTAAATTTTCAAAGTTGGGTGCTAAGCCAGTCTATTATAACATGACGAGTGGTAGCTTAATGGTAATGCGCCCACCAACCAACAAATATTGGTTTCATGAAATATCAAAAGAACCAGAAAAATTAGGTGTCCGCATAAGCTTAACATTCAGAAAATTAGACAAAGGCATCAATTATAGGTAATGCAAGCTTACGTTAGGTTGGGATAAAACCATAATCTCATGCCGATATCGTGAAATTAGCTTAGACAACAACACTATAGCTGACATACATAATCCGGACTACAAACTTGCGTTGGGAGACAATAAAGAGTGTAGTCTTATGCTGATATAGTGAAACTGGCTTAGACAACAACGCTATAGCTGACATACACAATCTGTCCTGACTTACGTTGAGTTTGGCAAGATAATAAAGAGTGTAGTCTTACGCTGATATCTTGAAACTGGCTGAGACAACGACACTATAATTGACTTACCAATTCCAGACTTGCGTTGGGAGACAATAAAGAGTGTAGTCTCATGCTGATATAGTGAAACTGACTTAGACAGAGACACTATAATTGACATACAAATCCAGACTACAAAATTATAATCACTTAAATTAAAAGATGTTTTACAGTAATTTCTGAGTATACAAGTATATATATATATATATATATATATATATATATATATATATATATATATATATATATATATTATAAATATATTATAAATATATTATAAATATAAATATTATTATAAATATTAATATAAATATTATTATAATATAAATATAAATATAAATATAAATATAATATAAATATAAATATAATATAATATAAATATAATATAAATATATTATAATATAAATATAATATAAATATAATATAAATATAATATAATATAAATATAATATAAATATAATATAATATAAATATATTATAAATATATTATAAATATATTATAATATAAATATAATATAATATAATATAAATATAAGTACTAAAAAAAAAAAAAAAAAAAAAAAAAAAAAAATCTATCCATTTCTATAGGGTAGCTACGATTCATGCTCCTATCTTCTCCTATTTTGCTCCGACTTGCTTTTTGTGGCAACGAGCGTCAAGGGCATTCAAAGTCACACAAAAAAAAAAAAAAAAAAAAAAAAAAAAAAAAAAAAATTTTTTTTTTTTTTTTTTGTAAGATTTTTTTTTAACTATGTTTATGATACCACACAAGCGGTATCGTCTTGCGCTTCCATTTTCCTGATTCTGGCTTCATTTATAAAATCTACAATTTTTTCGCTCGTATAAAATTTGACCTGGTTATCAGTCAAGTCCACGCGTTCCGTAGGTTCGTTCGTGGCTATTAAATTGTAACATATGTTGTGTTTGGATAACATGAGGGCCAATCGGACGAGGCTGATATCTATTTCAAACGTGTTCGGTTTAGCTTCCGTGAAAAATTGTAACCATTCTTTTACGAGGTATGGTAATTTAAAACTTCTGAGCTTGGGATGCTTATTTTCGGCTACGGTCAGGCACCAAGTTTCTAACGAGATGTTTTTCAGTGCCACGCGTCTCAGCGAATATTTATCATCGTATTTTAAACTCTCTAGAATGCGTATATTGGGATCCGATTCGAGGTCTTCGATAGTGGCTACGGACAGTATGTGTTCGGTATTCAATATAGCCTTTCTCGCTGGCCTACCTTCCAATAATGGATAACTGAGACAGAAAAACACTTGTCTGTAAACGAGGCCTATAACGACTGTGTCCACGATAACTTTCTGAATGGTTATGTCTGTCAGCAACGTGGTATATACAAAAGATATTGGTGTCCAGACGGTCGATGCTGGCACTTCGCTATATTCTATGTATCGATCGTACGGATGCAAGACTTGTACAACGCGTTTCGGGCTGGTGCCGTTGATGCTGAGAGTTATAAATTTTCTGTCTTCGTACGTTCTCTCGATCGGTTTTGAGTTTTCGAATATGATTTCCAGGGGCCATTCTATAATCAGACCCAGAGGCACCAATTTAGAAAAATTTTGTTCGTCCATATACCTAGACATATTTCTGTAATAGGATGTTAAAATATCTTGGATCACGAGCTCAGGCTTCTCTGGACTCAGCCTACGTTGTATCATACCACTGGAAGTGACGCTCGATTCCGAAAACCCAAAGCCGCTTACGGGTTTGACGTCCATGAATTTAGGTTCAACTACCTTACTCATGGTCATGAAAGGTATGTTTAAGACGTCGTGTCGGTTTTGCCATACTGCAGCCAGATTGAGTACGTATTCTATAGGTTCGTCGGACAAAAAACAGAGTCTATAGAAATCGGTCGGACCGTGTTCGCTAAAGTAACAGCCTCCTGGAAAGGGTGCATCATAATTATCCAAATACATGATTGTGCTTTTGTAGAAATATATGTTTTCGTAAGCCGGTTTGATCATACTTTGCACATATCGACTGACTACTTGTGGATTTGTCACGAAATAAGGGGTCGCGTAAAAACGTAAAGTGTTATTTGCATTCGTGTCTCGACTGATGGGATAAATCATGCGCTCGTTGCCTAAAAGAACAGTCCATAGATAATTGGGATTGGAAACAACAGACGCGGTCACATCCGATTTAAAAAATGATTTGAGGGCCAGCAGAAATGGTCTGTTGGAATCGATGGCGATGGACTCGTAAGGATACATGCGAGACACGGTCCAAGTTTCGTATGGCGAATTCCCCAAATCAAATATGATAACGTCGTTTCGGATCATAGACAAAGAACATTGCTTAAAATTGGAATATATGGATCCGTACGTATTAAAATTCATGATCCTCTTGTTTTAAAACAAAGATTTAAATTAAAGAGACTGGCTTGGGACTAGATTAGACCATAGTTTATGGATGCCGACAATAAAAATGTATGGAACTTGGAAAACATGTTTCTTCTTCGAGATTGTATCTATTGGGATGTATGTCAAAATTTAACGAGCCAGATTCAATATTGTTTTTGACAGACTAAAAGAAATTTATGACTACTGTCATGGCTGAAGATATTTATGTATCAGAATTAAATCTATTTGGTAAATTTTACATGATAAATAAGTATATATGTATTGAAAATAATTTATACTGAAACTAGAAGATGGAGGGATTTTTAGAAATGACTCAGATAGCCAAACCTGGCTGGTATTTTAGTTATTTTAATTTACCATGTTACGTGTTTAGTGATGAAATAAACATGACTCTTTCCATACGCTATTTTCAACATATTATAGATCAAAATCCCTCTAATTTAGAAACGGATGATAAGTTAGAATATTCTTCAGCATTAGATGATAAATATTTACCTTTGTCGAATTTAAATCCTACGAAAGATATAGAAAAGGATATATCCGAAAAATGGGAGGCCAAACGGACGTGGAAATTCGTAATAGCTCATGTAAAATGGATGTTTTCAGAATCTTATTTTCCCATTGAAAATTTGGACGACTTTTATTTTTATTCTGTAATAGGAATGGTTATTGCCGTTAATCGATCTTCTAAAACACTTTATTGGAAGGGTAGTAAATATAATTTCGATAAACCGTGTATTTTAATTGACCCAGATCATGAACCTCATTTTAAAGTCAGGCCATCAAGGAGAAATTCTATTTCTATAGAATGTATTTATAATCATGAATGCGGATGTGAAAAAGGGGAACAAATAATGATGCCCAATAAATTACTTTGGACAGAGACGCAACAAACCGATTACCGTGTAAAAGAGAACGATATTATGGAAAATACAACCATATCATATTATAATTATCCATATAATGGCCATATTTTACAATTTAAAGACTTTTGTTTTTGCGATAAGAATATTGCTAAAGACTATATGTATAAATAAGTACATGATGGAAGTCATTGAAACTCTAATCAAAATTTCGCCTCATGATAATGATGAGAATTTTTATAAAAAGCTATTGATATTGCCAGAGGGCATGCTGCAGAAATATAAGCAGGATTTCAACAAATATGAAAAATATGCAACATTGTTAAAATTTCATTTAGCTTCGCTTAAAAGGCCAGAATTAAACATTCGATTGATATATAGTGACGAAAATGGTTGGCATATATCATCCTGCCTAAAAAGCGTGTCTGGAGTAACCCATAGCGAAACATGCACGTGTGAAGAAGATTTTAAGGTACCAGATAATTTTTTTAACATAGTAAGACAGGAGGCAGCATTATCACTTAGATGTAGAGTGTGTAAACATTACGCACCTGACTGGGTAGATACAAATAAACCTGACATGGAGAGAGAAAGAGAGAAATAAAATGATCATGTAATAATCTATATATATCCAAACTTTAAATTAAAAAAAAAAAAAAAAAAAAAAAAAAAAAAAAAAAAAATTTTTTTTTTTTTTTTTGAGAGAGTGGGTGTGGCCTACACTATAACACTATGGCCTACTTTTTTAAACCAGTCGTTTCTGTATCCAAAAAATTTGTCGTTGGCTCATAGTACTTTTTTGCCAGATCAATTCTACTGCAGTCTTTTTCGTTTTTTTCCTTTTGGATTCTTAAATTTCTCCAAATAATTATATCCAACAAGCTTTCTCATTAAAGCGGTTTCTTCCAAGTCGTCGTTTTCTACTCGAGGTATAGGTTTACCATACGTGTGTGGCGTTATCGGAAAAATTTGAATTTTATGGGGCCAATGATTGGAAGTCCGTCTCTGTTCAAAACGTAGTATTCGCGTCTTTAATACCGATTCGGATACTAAAGACGCAGGTGTCATACAGACATACAATACGCAGCGAATATTTGGTATTTCTCTGAAATGCTGAGGTTGTATACCCTGATGAATCGTTCTGCTGTCCCATAGAAGAAGCGAACCCGCTTTAGCTTTTACGCAAATATCGGAATCGTGTCCTAATTTGTCCATGTAAAATTGTTTCTGTTCGTCTGTTATTACGTACCAGTCTTTTGTATTATTAATATGATATTGTTCTCGAAACGCTTTGTGTAATTTATGACTACCTCTCAGCACTCGAAGGGTAGCGTCTCCCTCATTGACGTCGAATAAATTGACCAACCCTTGTACGCATTCAAATCCATTTCTCATAAACGACTGATCTGTATGAAGTTTATCTGTTCCTCGATACCAACCTCGATTAGTTATTTCGCATGGCAAAGATATGCTGAGACCGTCGTAGCTAGTTAATAATTCGTCGGTTTTCCAAATTTTACTAAATGTATCGATAACTTTTTGATTTTGACGAATAGCCCAAGACATGGGATTGTGTCCGAAATCCCAATTCTGTAATAGCATTCCAGACTTTGGAAAAAATTCAAATATTGATTCATACGTCAACGGTTTGTTTTTTACGATTGGAGTTGATAAATATTTAGTTTTGTCGCTAAGCCATTGCCACATTTTATCTTGTAGCGCTGAAAGCTCTTCTGGAGTCAATATGTCATCGATGACTTTGACTCCATCCTCTGCTAGAGTAAAACCCTCGCAAGTGTTGTAAATCATGTTTGAAGAAAGAAATAATAACTGTAGGTTGTTGGCAGGGTCTTTTATAGTGTAGGCCACACCCACTCTCAAAAAAAAAAAAAAAAAAAAAAAAAAAAAAAAAAAATTTTTTTTTTTTTTTTTTTTTTTTCAAGTCACGTGGGCGGAGCATTTTGTAAGCACTGGCAGTGAAAATATTTATTTACTTATATAATATAATAATTTTATTTTTTACAGATCTCATATCTGTTAATGTTTTAACTTTAAATTTACTCGACTTGCATAAAGAACATAGCAACTCAAAATGCATGGCTGGATAAATATGTTGCCTTAGCATATCTTCTTTAGCAGTATAATATTTTTTATGTATTCTTTCGTACAAATCACAATTTGCTCTATAATAGCCTTTGCTCAATGTACAACAAGGTACTAAATATAATTCTGAAGAGTTTGAAGCGTATTTTTCAAACATTTCTATTATTCGTATGGGTAATCCTCTACAAGCGTGAATGGCCACCCATACATTATAGGATGGTATTATTTTTTCAAATTTATCGTCATTGATGTTGCATTGTATAAAATTACATACATTCATATTATGTAATAATTTCATGCCTTTGTACTGTTTCAAATCAACGCATGTCATTTTGGTGTCTACAAGATGAATTCCACAAGCATTTCCAGCACATATATTAATTATATTTTTATTTTTTAAGTCTATGAGATTAAATACAGACAGGGTCTCTGAATATTCTTTCAACAAAAATCTTTTACCAAAGCTATGCTGATAATAATAATCTACAAAATATTTTCGTTTTAAATTTGTAGACTTGTTTAAATTAAGCAATTGGTTAAAAATAAAAGTATTAAGGCATTCTATTGGATTTATGCCATCTTGCTCTAGATAAAATCCCATATAGTGTCTCAAACTGGAATTGTAAAATATATTCATATTTAGTCTATGGTTCATGTAATAGCAAATCATTAAAATTTTCACAATAGGATGTATGTTATATAGATAGGCTATAATAGAAATAAAATAATGCGTAGATCCATTCCATTGAAGATACTTATCTACGACTTTAGAATCCTCATATATTACTAAAGCGCTGTAAATTCTTTTACATTTCGGATCAGAAAACGATTCACGAAAAGTATATTTCAACGAGTCTATATTTTTCAAAATAGCTATGATTTCATCAGTCTTATAATAGAACAATTTTTGGACATCTGAATAAATTAAACGTAAACTATAACAATACCTATAGATTATCCATAAAATAACGCAAATATATAATATTGACGAATCCATCTTTCAAAATTATGAAAAAGTGTTATGGCAAGTTATACGCAAGTTATACTCTAAAGACTTTTCCATCCGATATATATACATACTGTAATAGTAAAGCCACGCCCACTCAAAAAAAAAAAAAAAAAAAAATTTTTTTTTTTTTTTTTTTTTTTTTTTTTTTTTTTTCCAAGTTGGTTGGTTGGTTGATTCATTTTCTAAGCAGTGAAAATATTATTTCTTACTTTAAAAATTTTTGTAAAACAACATTGTAAAAAATAAGCAACATGACCAAACATGTATCCAATTTAAAAATACCAATGTCAGAAAAATCATTACAAATAGGATACATTTAAATAGAGTACTGTCCCAATCATTTTTTTCTAACCAAACAAACTCTGTTAATGAATTATTTTTTGTTTTTTCTATGTTTTTATGATATTCGTTGGCTGGTATTGCGTGCAATGCCGTCAGATATTCTTCTACTTTAGAAGTCATAAAGTTTAAGCGTTCGTTTTCGTCAATTTCTAAAATTTCATGTTCCCAAATATAATCTGGAGTTAGTTCGGGGCGAATGGGACCGTCTTGATAATATGTGTAATCCAATTCTCGGTCAATTTTTTCTAGTGTTTGTTTGTCTATAACTTTTGAGTAATCGTATGGATCCATACTATCTAATATCCCATTTACCAATTCGTATATGGCATAAGTTGTAGTAATGACACCAATACTCGTTCCCAAAGCTCTCAGAGACATTGTTCCAATTTGTTTCATAGACAAGACGATCGAATTTTTCAAGACAATTTTTGCCGCAATGCTATTGGCCGCTTTGGATAATAGTTTTGGGGCTTTGCGTTTCAAAAAATTTTCAACGGCGTATTCCGAGATCTCTCTGCCCAAGTCTTTAGACAGCTCGAACGCTATGTCGTGAAAGACACTTACATTTTCGATAGGCTCTTCAATGGCTTCGCGTCTGATACGGCTGCTTCTACCAGCTCGAATTGTATATATCATGTAATTTGGAATTTTAGGCGGTTTATCTTTCAACGGCTTCAAGTTACCCACCTTGGCGGCTCGGATGGCAGTCGTACCCAGTAACCATTCGCCGAATTTCTGACCACCAGACCTGGTGCATTCGTCGTTCTGAAAATCTAAACCGTACGCGTCGCAGTATGTCTTGTTAATTTTCAAATGACCCTCGACTATATCAAATCCGCCATGAAAAATATGTCTCGAGGCCCTTTCGAAAATTTTTTCAGGCATCGATGCAAAAGATTTTTTTAAAGGATTCGAGAGAACGCATTTTCCATCTGGAGTCCACTCCGTATCGATAGAATGGTCTTTGCAAGACAGTTGACATGCCATCGCATATCTGCTGCCTATTCTGACCCACTGATCAAAATCGATGTCACTACAGACTTCCCAATTTTTCTTGAACGGATAGCAACCGAATCTCTTGCATCCAATCTCGTTGAAACGAATCGAGGTGACAACAATGCATCGATCTGCGATAGAAGGCGGTATGAAATAATCTTGGTCTGTAGCGGGCCTCGTTTCCAAAAACGCATAATCGAAATAATGGGGATATTGTTTTTTGTAATATTCCAACATATAAACTTGTGTGGCTTCGGTAGCATATCGCAACGCGTGTGTGTATTCTGGCTTATTCATGAGCTTGGTTTTGGATAAATGACGCTTTGTAGCGCGGGACCTTTTCCGAAAGGCGATACGACCATTCCACGTAACATGAATACGGGGTCGTCTTTTAATACGAAAAAGTCGCAGCAAATGGTAGACTGGACTTGGAACCATTTATTTTTGTGAAGCGATCTGTGCATGGCCGAAGCATGGGCTGCTGTGTGATAACAATTCATGGCGTTTCTCATTAACCAGGCCACGATCGTGAAAGACTCTTCGAACGTACAGTCCTCCGGTAAAGCGTAACACGGATAACATAGAGATTGATGCTTGTCCTTTTTAGCGGCGATAGTTCTTCCTTTTATGGCCAAGTCGTCTCGCGTACCGCAGGCGCATTTTCGAGATCGGTCGAACAGCGCGTAGGGTGAGGCCTGATTCACTATTGTGATGAGCCTTTCTTCGGCAGCCAAGTTTAGAAAGTCTCTTGGTACGTTGTCTGGCACAATCAATGAGGCGCATACCATGATCGAAATTGTAAATTTTAAAGCGTATTAGGACAAACGAACCTTGAAAATACCAAGTGTTGGGAAAGACTTTGATGGTAATGCGACCTAGATGAAAGAGACGAAAATAGGTAACGAGATAGTAACCCAATAACTTTTTGTGGAAAGCTAAGCAGGGGTTCCTCACTCGAACACGGAATGAGAAGAATGACATGACTGATTCAAACAGAGATGCCATTTATATATAAATGGGTTATGGTAAAAAATACGACCTTGAAAAAAAAAAAAAAAAAAAAAAAAAAAAAAAAAAAAATTTTTTTTTTTTTTTTTAAGATTGGTAGATTGGTTGACTGGTAGATTTTTTTAATGGTAAAATGATAGTTTATTAATATTATCTTTATCAAGTATACAATAATTATATTTAAAATCTTCTGTAAAAAGTGGATCATTTGGAAATACATATTGTTCTCCCCAATCACATTCGTCACAATTTATATCTATGCATTCTACAATTATACCGTAGCCGTAATATGGTTTTACTACCATATGTGCTTTGTCTTCAGTATCGTAATTCAAGATAAAGGGTTTATCAAATACATATTTTTTACAATTGTGATAAAGTAATTTCAATTTATGATTTATAACAATGTTATCGTATACCAATTCGTAATATTTCATATCTTCATCGATGGGTATAATTTGTTCTGGAAGCAAAATTTCACGATGGTAATCTGCCATTAACAAATTTTCCGAAAATTTAAATTTTACACTTTTTCTCATTTCTCCAATATTTAGACATTCTATAGGTAAATAAATATCACCTGGATCACGTCCCAGTTTTAAACATTCGAAATGGCGATAGCATATACTCATATTTTTTGCGTCTATAAATACGTAATACGGTTCATTGTTAAGTCCAAGGAACCAGCCATATTTTATCAGAGAGGTTAAATGTAGAAATATTTTTTCTTTGAGAGTCCATGCATGTTCATAGGCCAACACTTCCTTATATTCAGATATGGCATCCAGACCGTTAACTTTATCGTACAGAGAAAAATATTTTCTACAGAGCAACATTTTAATGTCAAAGGGTAAGCTGAGAAATGAAATTGGTTCAGCCATTTCTATCGTCTGAACAAACCCTTCACTAAATCACGAATGATTCGATAGCGCTGGGCTTTATATACTGATCGGCCAGGCCGTTGCATAAGCTTTTTTCATGAAAACAGGATATGATAAAGTTATTTATAGACTGTGATATTTTCACCGTCAGTAATTAGAAAATGCTCCGCCCACGTGACCACATTTAAAAAAAAAAAAAAAAAAAAAAAAAAAATATTTTTTTTTTTTTTTTTTTTTTTTTTTTTTTTTTTTTTGAGGGGGGGGGGAGGGTGTATATTGTTTAATGATACAATGTTTGTTTTTCAATATTATCCTTATCGATTATACGATAATTGCATTGAAATTTTTCTGTCCAAAGTGAATCAACTGGAAATATATATTGTTCTCCCTTATCACACACATCACAATACATATTGATACATTCTACAATAATACAGTGGTCGTCATATGGCTTTATTTCAATATGTATTTCGTTACAATCCTCGTAGCACATGATATAGGGTTTATTAAATGCATATTGTCTGCAATGTTGATAAATTAAATTCAGTCTATGATTTACAACGATAGTACCATAATATCGCAAGTTATAATATTTCAAATCCTCCAAGTTTTCAACAGACATAACTATTTTTGAAGGCAAAATTTCACGAAAGCAATCTACCATTGAATAATATCTCGTACATCTAATTTTTATATTTTTTCTCATTTCTCCAATATTTACGTATAGCATAGGTAAATAAATATCACTTGAGTCCTGTTCCGGATCTAAGTAGTTGAAATAGCGATAGCATATACTCATATTTTTTGCATCCATAAACACGTAACATGGCTTATTGTTAAATCCAAGGTACCAGCCAAATTTTATCATGGAGGTTATACGTAAAAATAGTTTTTCTTTGGGAGTCCATGCATATGGATTGACCAACACTTTCTTATATTCAGATATAGTATTCAAACTGTGAACTTTATCGTACAGAGAAATATATTTTCTACAGAGCAGTATTTTAATGTCAAAGGGTAAGTTGAGAAATGAAATTCGTTCAGCCATTTCTATCGTCTGAACAAACTCTTCACTAAGGCACGAATGATTTGATAGCGCTGGGCTCTGGGCCTTATATACTGGTTTGCCACACCCACTGAAACTGTTGCATAAGCCTTTTTCATGAAACCGGATATGATAAAGTTATTTATAGACTGTGACATTTTCACCGTCATTACTTAGAAAATGCACCGCCCACATGACTTGAAAAAAAAAAAAAAAAAAAATTTTTTTTTTTTTTTTTTTTTTTTTCAAGTCACGTGGGCGGTGCATTTTCTAAGTAATGACGGTGAAAATATCTTTTTTTTTTAATTTTACCAATGTTATTTTTTTCAAGCCTTGTACAAATAAAGATGAAACATTCTACGTATAAAAAATTATACCAAGCCCATCTAGGAGTCGTTAATGAAACGGATTTGTTACTATCTCGAAACGAAGAGTCTGACCCCTTTTACCAAAATCTAATTGATATCATAGTTTCAAAGAACGCGCCTACGATTGCATGGGATACTAAACCCTTCACAACCGAATTCATTTCAGGACCTGTACGTCAAAGATTAGATGAAACATTTTTCGCTTTCGTATTGAGAACGGCTGCTATCATCAAAGAAGAGAGCTACATACGCACGTATCGAAAACCTGAATCACATCAAGCCGTTTTAGCATGGATTTCTATTTTACGTAACGTTATGATGACTGGTTTGGCTTTACTCTATAATGTAAAATGGACTCCCGAAATCATCCTCAATCATTTGGAGCCTACCATCGTGAAAATGTTTAGCCAAGGTGACGCGTCGGCATTACGCAAGCTCATGTTGGATTTGGGCATAAAGCTGGCCCAAGAAGAACTTTATCCGGCAGAACTTTCATTTGAAAAAATGAGTTTTTTACAAATTACACAATTCGGTTCATTTTACTGGAGATATTTACACTGGATGGCTGAAGCGATTGCCATAAGAGATGAAGGCATGAATTTGTATAAAGACGTATGGTTAGATTTGTTGAAAGGCCCAATTTATCGGACCCTTCGATGTGGAATATGTATGGTGCATTTCCAAAACATGATAAAAGAAAACCATGAGAGGTTAACGTACGAGAATTTACCTAAACTGTTTTTCGAAATGCATAATAAAACTCATGAGATCCGGCGAGAACATTACAAATTTTTACAAGAACCCAACTATTCAGAATCGCAATACGAGGCAGATTCGGCATTCATGCGCCAAGCTCTATTGCCATAATAGGATGATTTACCAGACGCTGGTTTTCTGATCTCGTTGATTTGCATGCGCTTGAAAATGGACGGTGTCACAGCCACTCGATCTTTGAAAGAGAGTGCAGCTTGGTCGCCGATCGCTTCAGGATAAGACTCCCACCAGACCAAAGACTGATCGTTTCCTATATCTTCTGAAATATATCTACCATCTATTTCTTGAAGAACGCTGTTATGTAATATGCCACCATACGTTCCGTGATACAAACGAGGATTCACTAAGACAAAATTCGGTGCTGACTTTTCTTGCTGGGGTGTAACAGCATATCTAAACACGCTTGTCTGTTGAAATATTTTTATCAACTGCTCTACTGATGTGTGAGGGATGTAAAGAAAAGACATCTTGAATGAAATGGTAGCACAAAGCTGATGCTTATATATAGTGAAGCCACACCCACATTAAAAAAAAAAAAAAAAAAAAAAAAATTTTTTTTTTTTTTTTTTTTTTTTTTTTTAACGGTTGGTTGGTTGATGAAGTTGGTTTCTAAAGTTATATTTCACAGTTGGCTTCTAAATTATATTTTAGCTGGTTTCTAAAATTATATTTTCTTTAGCTAATCATTGTAGATGGCGCTGCAGTCTATATATATATAGTATATATATAGTATATCTATTTGGGTGGGTGGGAGTGGAATTTATTTCTTCTACTGTACGGTCATGCATAAACTCGCTCCTGACCCATTTCCTTCAAAATAGGATGAAATAGCTTTGAAAACAAGATATTTATAGACTTTTCTCTGACAAATGACAAGATATTGCAGGTTTTCATGAAATCAGAATAGAACATGGGTTTTTATAGAATTTTTTTTTCAGTTTATGAGACACTAGCAAAAATGTTTTCTGTTGGACAGTATTCTATTTCTTCAGGTATACAATCTGAAAAGAAAATACGTCCAGCAACTATGTTTTTTTCATCTTCTTCAGATAATTTGTAAGGTATAAAATCTGAGACAAATCTATAGGCAGCTGATAAAGTCTTATCTCTTCCATTATAGTCATAATCTAACAATATAATAGAATCGTAAAATTTTTTCAAATAGGTATACGTTGGTCTGTCGATAGCCACTATCTCAATCTCTTGATCGCTTTCCAAACATTTTTGTACATATGTAAGCATGGCTTTGAAATTAAGCAAACTAATTTCATGATTTAGTTTCATAAATGACTGATAATTGTCAGATTGTACAAAATCATACTTTTGATCTTCATTATTCCATTTAAAATATTTCGTAAATAATCCAAGTTTAATGGTTTTGAATGGCGGTTTGGTTGAAGTCAGAGTCATTTCCCACGGAATTGGTTTATTTTCGAAAAGGATAAACGAAATATGAACAGTGCATAATTCTGGCATCGTCAGATCTCAGAGAGCTCAGAAGCTTAAATAACATTTTACCAGAAAAGCAAATGCTTATATATGCACGGGCCATTACAAAAAAAAAAAAAAAAAAATTTTTTTTTTTTTTTTTTTTTTTTTTTTTGTGGTGGGCGTGGCTTAACTTAAATTAACCTTTTAGTTATAAGCGTGTCAATAAAATCGGCTACGTCTGACGAATTCGTTTTTATCCAGTCTTTAAAAATTAATCCTGTATTTGTCGTTGGGCAAAAAAGCGTTTGTTTTAGAAACGTATGTTCTGTCATGCAATCCACTCGTCCTATAAGGGTTTCATTTTGCACTCTTGACAGTTCATGTCTGCACGGAGAAGTTTTGTCGTCCGGATTTAGATGGAAATATGTGCCACAGTCACAGGTTTTACCATTCCAACCCATAAATGGAAGAGGGTTTGATATATCTCTTAAGCAATAATCTACTGAGCATACAAATTGAAATGCAGAAATCATAGGCGTTCCGTCTATTGATTTGGATCCGCATTTGCATCGATATCTGAGTTGGTCTCTTAGCGGTTCGTAATAATCTTCGATGTTGTCGCCAGCCTCTTCCTGTTTTAAATAGTCCCACAATACATTCGAGTTGTTATCTTGAGCTTCTTCGTTCTTACAAGCGCGTTTCTTATCGCCTTTAAACACGATTTCATTTAATGGTAAACAGGACCAGCCTGCCAACGAAAATACATGATAATTGGTTTTTAAATTGCATTTGTCCACGCCTTTTGGTAAACAATACGTTCCAGGGGTTAATTTTTTATTCATAACGTATATTCGTTCGTTCGCGTCTACGATATGAAATGGTACAAAATCCGTTTCATTGTTGCAAAATTTTTTACAGTCGCATGGTTCGCTAGACGGGCATTTGAATCCGTGCAGAGGGCAAACCGATTGAGATATTTGATGAATCATGCGTTCGAGCCAATGCATCGGTTCGCTTTTCAAGTGGATGCTAGGCTTGTAGTACAGATTAATCATCGTGACTAAGATGAGTGTAAATAATATCAAAGAAATGTATGTACTCTTTGGCATTCTTTGTCTAATGTTCTTGGCTTTCAATTTGGAATTTATACCGGGCCGGCCATGGCATGGACATTACGTCCTGATATGGAAATGGAACGAGTTTACGCTCATTCGAATTTTACCCAAAGACATTTTCGTTTTAGTTGATAAAGATATCATTTATAGATATGCATCGACTTCATCAAAAGATACTTACATACCAGCGATTCGCTTAGACACCCAAATTCAAAAAGAAATTCTACATTATCGCTATTTATTAAATTGGATAAAAGAACCGCCCGTTGCTAAAGCTTACCCCACAAATTTATCAAACGAAGTTGAAATTTTAAATCACGTATCTAAAGCATTGCAATAAATCTACGAAAACTATGAAACGAGCCAGCCGTATACACTTTCACGTTTTTATGCTGAGTTTGCACCTCTTTAAGAATTTCATCTTCTTGAAACCATAACTGAAAAAAGCATACGTATTCGACGCCGGTAATGTCTAAATACAAATGAAATAATTCCAGGCCAACTTTAACATTTTCGTCTTTATGTATTTGTTTGACTCGAAACGGGTAATATGGAAACACAGACACGTAACGAGGCAATTTCTTACCTAAATTTGTATTGTAAAATGGGATTAGAACTACACCCTTGCATGGACGTCTTAAGCGAGTTAGAAGTGGGATACTAGGCTCAAAGGCTATGAAGCCATCTATTTTCGAATGGGAATAGATGATATCTAACATACGACGGATAAATTGACGAGTTAATTCCATCTTTTGATAAGGTTTAAAGAGTCTGAAATAATGCTGGGCAACTTCGTGCTGTAGGGCATTGTAATCGAACATGATGATAGAATGAGTAGAATCTGACCGATCGCGTAGCTTATATATAGCTAGGCCACACCCACTATTAAAAAAAAAAAAAAAAAAAAAAATTTTTTTTTTTTTTTTTTTTTTTTTTTTTTTCAAGGTTATGTTAAATTATTTCGTTCATTATATTTTGACATAATTGATATTTTTGTACTTTTATGGGGTTGATAAACGTCTTATAATATTCTGTAAAATTTTCCCCAGTTAGTATTTGAAATAAAGGCGTTTGTTTGCATAAGCGACACCAATATTTTATATCTTGTGTATAATATCCAGTGCCACGCACCCTAAAGAAATATCGGTCTATTAAACACTCTTCTCCATAAAAAGATAATTTCATACATTTTAAACACATATGGATTTGTTTTTTATCCTTTACAAAGTAGCATCGAACATAAATTAATTTTAACATTTTATTGTGATTTAAATATATTCGATTTTGATTAAAATAGTAAGCGCTATATTTGTCAAATGTGGTATCTATTTCAGAAAATAATATTTCTATAGGTTTATATTTCAAAGAATCCTTAAGACGTTGTTCTAAACTCTCATATTTTTCTTTAAACTGAGTAGTATGTGTATTGTATTTATCATATTCTTGAACAGCTTTTTGAAAAATCCTAGTAGGTAAATACAAATTCTCGATATCATGAAAATATATAATATTATCCCATATCGTTTGAAGGGACCAATCTTCTAACGTAAAAAAGTGACAGTCGCAAATCTCAACAATCTCAAATCCCTTAGGATAAATATTACATATCCTGGCATATCTTTGTCGATCGATTAAATTTATTTTAAATCCAAATAAGAAATCTTTCCAAACGTCTTGTTCAATTTCATTCTCTGAAGTTATAAATATATGTATATGTGGCTCCAGTACTTTGTTATAATGATATATAGTATTAATGACTTCTATCGAATGGATTTTGACAATTTTATCAAATAAACTATACGTATTTTGTAGTCGTTTTATTATGGCGTGATATATAAATTTTAAATTTCTATGTTCGTGGCGCCGATATCTACTATATACATAATCATCGTCATAAGGATGTGCACATCGCAACTCCATACATGAAAATAATTCTAAAAATAATGTACAACAGCCAGTAAAGCTACTGCTTATATATAGCCAAGTCACGCCCACGCTTCGTTAAGGTTACGCCAAAGTTAAAAAAAAAAAAAAAAAAAAAAAATTTTTTTTTTTTTTTTTTTTTTTTAAGATGTTTCATTCATGGTATATTTACACAACTGATATTTTTGAACTTTTATGGGATTGTTAAAAGTTTTATAATATCTTTCAACATTTCCCTCAGTTAGTACTTGAAATAAAGGCGTTTGTTTGCATAAGCGACACCAATGTTTCATATTCAATATAAACTTTTTAGTGCTAAGAATATATACTATATTGAAATGTCGTTCAATTAAACACTCTTCTCCATAAAAAAATAATTTCGTGCATTTCAAACACATATGAATTCTTTTATTATCCTTTACAAAGAAGGATTGAATTTTATACAAATGATCTGTCAATTTTCTTCTTTCAGGCATGCGATACATTCGACTTTGATTAATATAGTATGCGCTATATTTGTCAAATGTTGTATCTATTTTAGAAAATAATTTTTCTATAAGTTTACCTTTCAAAGAATCCTTAAGACGTGGTTCTAAGCTCTCATATTTTTCTTTAAACTGAGTAGTATATATATTATAGTTATCATATTTTTGAATAGCTTTTTGTAAGAGCCTAGTAGGCAAATTTAAATTCTCGATATCATGAAAATTTGTAATATTATCCCATATCGTTTTAAGGGACCAATCTTCTAACGTAAAAAAATGATAATTGCAATTCTCAAGTGTTTGAGGATAGTCCTTATATAGTTTATCATATATTTCATAATCGATTAAATTTATTTTAAATCCAAATAAGAAATCTTTCCAAACGTCTTGATCAATTTCACTCTCTGAACCTATAAACGCATGTATATGTGGCTCCAGTTGTTCATAATGGCGTATATAGTTAATGACTTCTATCGAATGGGTTTTGATAATTTTATCAAATAAATGATACGCATTTTTTTGTTGTTTTATTATGGCTTGATATATAAATTTAAAATTTTTATGTTTGTGGGCATGATATATACGATAATAATAACTACTTGAGATACCTTCACATTGACACTTAATCATGCTTACAAGTGATTTGAATTACAATGAACTGACTAGGCAAGAGATGAAGACAGAATGAATGTAGCTTGAGTACGGAGCCGCTATTTATACTAAATATAAATCAACCAATCAACCAATCAACCAATTAAAAAAAAAAAAAAAAAAAAAAATTTTTTTTTTTTTTTTTTTTTTTTTTTTTTTTTAACGGTTGGTTGGTTGGTTTCTAAAGTTATATTTCTAAAGTTATATTTTTCTCAGTTGGGTTCTAAAGATATTTCTCAGTTGGCTGCTAAAGCTATGTTTCTCAGTTGGCTGCTAAAGCTATATTTCTCAGTTGGCTGCTAAAGCTATATTTCTTTAGCCAATCATTGTAGATGGCGCTGCAGTCTATATATATATAGTATATATATAGTATATCTATTAGGGTGGGTGGGTGTGGAATTTATTTCTTCTACTGTACGGTCATGCATAAATTAGCTCCTGACCCATTTCCTTTAAAATATGATGGAATAGCGTTGTTTATAGAATATTGGCTTTGAAAACAAAACTTTTGTCTGACAAATTACAAAATACTGCAGGTTTTCATGAAATCAGAATAGATTATAAGCTTTTATAGAAAAATCTAACTCTCCATCAATCTTGCTGAAAACACATTACGAGGCATAGTGACTAGACGACCGTTGCTGGCGAGACACAATGAGAGTGTAGTCATGTTAGCCATAGTATATATAGACAAGCTTCAAGGGTGGGCGTGGCACCTAAAAAAAAAAAAAAAAAAAAAAAAAAAATTTTTTTTTTTTTTTTTTTTTTTTTTTTAATCAGATTCTTCTTCTGATGGATATTCGTCGTCTGATAATTCTCTGGGACTGTCATATAATAATTCGTTGTAGCTCGCGTCAGAATCTGGCGAATTACGCTCATTATAGGATGTGTCTAACCATTCGTCAATTGAATCTTCGTCGGTCGTTTGATCCATATTACTTAACTCGTCGTCGGATGTTTGGTCCATATTGGTTGAATCGTCCAACGTAATTTCTGAATAACTAGTAGCATTACTAACTTCTTCGCAGTCCATTCTATTATTCGACGATTCAATAACCGCCTTTTTCGCGCGGCCCCTCTTGCGTTCCTTAAACAAATGATCGTTCTTTGTAAATGTATATTTAACGCCTGGTTCTGTCAATAAAATCAATCGTCTACCCGTCCGGCTCCAGTGTAAGAGTTCAGCGTTATTGAATCGTTTCCAATGCAGCGAGTTTAATACCATATATCCAGGGTAGAGGGGTTCAGGCAAATGCCAAAATGCTATGTTTAACAATATACAAAAGGCTTTTCTTTGACCGATGAATAATTTTTCATAATCTACCCACTGACAGTCTGCCGCACTCATAATCCAATTGGAGATCTCCTTTTTCGCTACGTCCGCTTGGCTGTAAGTGAATTCGACAAATTCTTCGGTTATGCCTGGATATTTATTGAGAAATTTTACAGCGGCACAAGATTTGGATTTATATTCTTCCAATCTTCTAACTTTACGATAAATTGAATATTTTCTTGGATTGCGGCACTTATAAACAACTTCCTGTAAAATTCTAGCCCATAACTGCCATCCTACTGACGGCGTCATTTTTTCAGGATGTATGAACAGCGCATCCCAAACGGCCGTTATGACTTCATCTTTCAAGTATTGGCCGATTTCATTAATGTGTTTTTCAAAACCTTTCGTGACTGGCTGGGGGTTGTCCATAGATTCATAAATATAACGTTTTTTAGATATGACGAGTAAGCGTCTCAAGCGCTGTTCGTATTTCAATTCGACGTTTGGTATATCTAGGAACGCGTTTATGCTATCGCAATTGTCTTTTTCCCATTTATGAACCATCAGACTGTCGGTATCTGCATAACAAACGTGGAAGCCTAAATTTTTCGCGTAATGGTAGGATCCGAGTAGCTGATATCGAGAAAGGGTCACGATCGACATGGCTATGGGAAGATAGGCTAGGGTCGAGTCTTTACCGGCCATGACTCCGTAAAGCGAGTTAATTAAAATTTTATAGCCCAGCTGGCTATTGTAATGATAAATGTCTTTCGTTCGTTTGTATTCAATTTGATGATTTTTACGCAGCGATATAAAATGGCTAACAAAATTAGGTAGAAAGGCTTCCGTCTTCGTATTAATAACTATGGCGTACTCGTCGATTTCTGGATTGAATGTTGGATAGGTAAATTTGTCTGTCATAGGCCGATCTTCCAAAAAATCATCGTTGCTATGGATGCGGTACGGGATGCAAGTCATTTTCTGAGCGGTCTCGTTTGCCAGCCATTCGTCGCGGTTCATAATAGTACAAGTGCCATAACATAAATTACTACTCAGCAGAGTGCTAGGATACATGCTGGCAAAATCCATAATCACTACATCTTCATAATATCGTTCGGGAAAGCAAACATTTAACGCACCCTGGTAAGTTTTTCCACGGAAAGCTGCTTGGTATTTTAAATCGTTTGCTAAACTAATATATTTAGTATTAATCAGAAAACCTCTACATATCGCATGAGTTTTAAAAACCTCTTCTATAAATCGAGAATTGCCCAAATGTAAACTTTCTACGGTATTCAGTGCCACGATATTGGCCCGTGATAACAAAAACGTAAAAACTGTTTCGAGTTGAAACAATCGATAAACCAATTCCGAGTCTTTTAAGCAATAATCTAAATATGTGCGAAATGTACCAAATTCAGACGCATCTGAGACTTTGTAGGGTTTCAGCATTTCATAGCATATTTCAGTCTGCGTTTCTTCCAACAGCTGAGCTGCCAATTCATTGCGATACCAAGCCCATATCCCAACGGTGGCTACTTTAATTTTGGATTCACCACCCAATTTCATTTTAGCTATGGCATCTAATCTATAACTTGGCAAATCGGCTTTGGAAAATACTCTTGTAAAAGTATAAAGATCTATTACAAATTTACCGTCGAACGAAGCCACATTATCTTTACCTATTTTAGCAGATTTGTAACGTCGAATGGTACTGTACTGTTTTAGCCATATCAGTTTTGCAATAATACATGGGAAATCGTATGCGTTAATATTATAGCCAGTTATGATTTGAACGTCGGCTAGCAAAGAATGAAAATGGGCTAGCATCTCGGCCTCAGATGTAAAAGCTGTTGCGCATTCATAATTTGTTAAGGGCTGAGCTCCGTTGGGAAGTAAATAGAGTATTTGTTTTTGGACCCCATTCCGCTTATTCCATTTAAAAAGGCTTATCATAACGATTTTATCTGTGCTGAAATGGCAAATTGGAATATGGTTACCGATTAATGGAACAGTTTCTATATCAAATGCTGCCATCGTCCAATCGGGCTCTTCGAAACAATTGGGGGTCATACTCAACGAGGACATGAGATCTAAAGAATTGTTTAGAATTTCGTACCATTTGTAGTAGAAAGAATATGTATTAAATTTTAGACACAGATCAATATAAATTCGCGTCAGCCAATCCTCGGGGTTATAATAAACCATTTTATAGCAGTTAAATAAGCGTCCAACACTCTTATGAGGGGCTGTCGTATATATTTTATAAAAAGGTTTCGATCTATATTCTAATTTGTTTCTAGCTAGCCTATCTTCGAACGAGGGTAAAACTTTTTTGAGTTGAGTGATTTCAATATAGGTGACATCATTACCCGGAAAATATTTTTTAATTTTACGAACGACAGTATCAATATTATTTGTACATACCCCTATCCATTCTGTGTAATGTTTAAGTTGTTTTTCGTAATGACCATCCTTATTCAAAAATGATATCTCTACACCAATGACATTTTTTCGACGCCAGGCACAGGACCACTTCGTTGAGAAATTCATCACTAAGGAGATTTGAGGAAATACTTACGTTATATATATATAATATATATACATATGACCTTGAAAAAAAAAAAAAAAAAAAATTTTTTTTTTTTTTTTTTTTTTTTTTTTTTAACTTATAATATTTTATATATTTGTTTTATAAAGTAATATAGGCGGAGCACTGACATTATTTTTTTTTCTAAATTATACATGTGGGCAGTATAAATATCTATGGTAGGTTTGCCGTCATACAAAGACACTGTATCGTTATATATTTTGAAAGATTTGTAACGTGGAAGGATACCGTACAGTTTTAACCATATCAGTCTTGCAATAATAGGAGTTAAATCGTACGTGTTAATACCATAGCCGATTATAATTTGAACACCGTCTAGCAAAGCATGAAACTGGGTCAGCATCTCAGCTTCGGATGCAAAAGCTGTCGCGTATTCATAATTTTTTAAGGGTTGCACTCCATTGGGAAGTATATAGAGTATTTGTTTTTCAACAACTCCCTTATTCCATTTAAGAAGACTGATCATGACGATTATGTCTCCGCAGATACTGTCTCTGACTAATGGAAAATTTTCTATTTTAAAGGTTGCTATGTTCCAATCGGACTTTTCGATAAAATTGGGAATCAACGAGGTTATGAGACCTGTTACTGGAGGACGTCGAGACATAATGAATATGTGGGTACATTAGTTAGCTTATATATATAGTCAAGCCAAACTAACATTTAAAAAAAAAAAAAAAAATTTTTTTTTTTTTTTTTTTTTTTTTTTTTTTTTCGGTTGGTTAGTTGGTTGCTAAAGTTCATTAACACATATCTCGGACTTTACTAAACTTATAAAAATATTATCATGAAGTCAGACTGTTGCTGACTGACAGAGTGAATCCCATTATTTTATTTTAACAATTTTTCCACAGCGAATACATTTCTTATACAAATTGGGCATTTCATCTATTGCTCTATCTTGTTTTAAAAAAGTTTCATAAGTCGGTTCGTTGCAGCATTTCATAATATTTGTTTTCTGAATCCATAGTTTGCATTCTTCTTCATTAAATAGAAAATCCATTCTTAATAAAGCCTCGATACAGAAATGATACGAGTGTTCTTCTTGTCTTTGCTGTTAATTTATTACTGGTATTTTTACGCGCCTGGGTCTGAAAGCGTTACGAAACCTTCTGCTGGTTCACCCTCAAAAGCCCCGTCGTTCGATTACGTATTCGATTCGAAGAAGCCAAAACATTTTCAGTTTACAGTGAACGGAAAATTAGCTTGGGAGCATACCTTATCCAGTGACGCTTACATGTTTCATCAAGGCCAAATTTTGGCAGTCGATCCATGCTATGGAAAATCGAACGGCTCGTTGGTTCCGGCTGTAGGACAAAATCTCTACGATCATTTGAAATCGGATCCTCAATTGAAAAACCTTCCAAATTTTAAAGAAAATAGTCAGTTTACCGTTCATAAAGGAACCGTTTTCAATTTCGAGTGTCAAAACGGTCGTGTCTCGAGTCTCCAAATCTGTCCCTCAGGAACTACTCTCATAGCAAACGCTTGCCAGCCCGTCAATGCGTGTACTGGCAGATCGAACGGAGTAATGCTACCAAATCCTAAAAACATATCCCAGTATATCATGTGTCAGAATGGCAAAGAGGTCTTTATAAAATGTCGTAACGGAACCCTGTTTTATCACGATCGATGCGAGCCCGTCAAAGATTTAAATCATTATTGTAAAATTTTTCCAAATACACCTTTTATTCATAACGACGAAACGCGAGTCGAATGTCATAACGGTAAGCCCGTATTCATTACTTGTAAGCCTGGAACTAAATTTTTGGGTAAAGATTATTGCGAACCTATCAATTGTAATGGTTTACCGGACGGTAGTAACATATCTTTGCCTGCAACAGAAATGCCTCCGTTCAATTTCACGCCTGGATACATGACTTGTAAGAATGGTAAAATTGATGAAACTGTAGAATGTCCTCAGAACTGGGATAAATCGAAAGGCGATAACTTGCCATTTTTACCTATGGTTTACAACGGCCAGAAATGTACGGAACCCATATTTTGTGACAATGTCTTTTCCAATGACCCAAATATTATCGTCCCCGTTTACGAATTTACCAAACACGTTAAAAATTGGAGGAATTCTGAAGATTTAGATCGCACTGCAGGCTTTATCTGTGAAAATGGATTTCGTAAAAGAAAACTGGTCGACGAAGGCAAACGAATTTCTAAACGTTATAAAATCGAAGATGTATGTGTTTCGGATGAAAAAATATTCATACGCGACGCCCCAGAATGTTATTACGATTGCGCTGAAAAGAAACATCTGAGATGTCCTAATGGCACAGTTTTTACTGGATCGAAATGCATTCAGAAGCCTAAGAATGCTTTCAAATATAATAAGTTTTATCTGTTTGAATTTCCCCAAGTAAATTTAGAATCTTGGATCGAGCCGTTCAATTACCATAAGGATACCATACCAACTTGTCAAAAATCCGAAATCTATATCCAGATGTATAATATTTGTTCTCATCCCGATTGTGTCAACTACGCCTTCGTGTCTCAGATTCCACAAATGGCCGTCCTGTTACCTCGCGAACATGCAGCCAAATGTAAATTTTACGAAAATGAAAGATTATTGAAAAAAGAACCTGTCCATTTTACATATAATTTTTGGACGCAGAAAATATCAGACTGGCCAGAAGAGCCTTGTCAACCTGGTCAGAAAATACAAACTGGAAATATTATTTGGGATAGTACTGTCTATGCTACGTGCAATATCCAACGACCGTTCATATTTTGTCCCTCTATGCATACGAAACGTATCATTTCAGTCTCTGATCAAGAATATGCCTGCGAGCCTCCTCCGACTACGGAATATGTAGTCAATTGGTTGAACGATTGGTTAGATTTTGCGACTGGAGAATTCAGACAAATAAAACCTGCGATTTGGAACGAAAATAATCCACCGTCCGTCAAATTTAATAAAACTATGGATTCAATACATTTAACCGAAAAAGGTTTACAACTGAATACGGGCATGAGGCTTAAATTATTCACTGACCAACCCGTTCAGCTCCAAGTGCGATATAGAGTGACCTATCCACCCAACGTGGCGTTTGAATATAGCGATGCGGGGCGAAAAGCACTCGTTTCCGATTCTTTGTCTGGATTTATAGTCAGGCGTGGACAATTTACGAATAAAACGATAACACTTCCTACATATAAACCCGTTCAAATCGTCGAATTTTTGAAAGAAGATCTGTACGTATAAACCAAGAAGTATGGACGAACGTTCTTTGGCCCACGGTGTGCTATTTTATTCTTCGTTATATATAAATTGCGTACTGCTGAGTATTGGGGTGACCACGGGTCGTTGGATTTTCGTATTACTGATACTGTTGACTATAGGACTGACTGCATACGTAATGTATTTGACGACTCAAAATCCAGAACATTTAAAGAATGTTGGCAGCTGGGCAGAGAAAACACTCTCTATTCATTTGGAAAAACTGAAGTTGTTATTTTAGATAAAATTTCTCGAACCTGTTGTTCGACAGGGTCATTGATTACGTAAACGTTCGAACGAGCCTTCAAGAGATTTTCTTTGTAAGAATCATGCAAGCGTTCTAAATAATCTAAGCTTATCAAACGGTCGATCGGAGAGCGGTCCCGGATTCGATTAAACGCTTCGAGAGGCTCTACGTCTAAATAAATGAAACAATCTACGTTAAAATTTAAAACTTGATAAATTTTGTCGTACGTATGTAGATCTTGTTCGTTTAATATCAGCGGGGCAAATATATACCTGGAAGTCCAAGGACACCGTTCGACTAGAATTAAATCGTCACCTTTCGGAAAAGACATTTTTTGATTGTATTGAGAAATTAAGACTTGGAATTGGAAAGCCGGTCCGTAAAGCGTTTGATTTTCGTACAGATGGGGTAGTAATGTCCATTCGTGTATGGGTTCAGGAAAACATTTAAAATCTGTAGCCAGTTGTCGCATCAAAGTAGATTTGCCAGCCCCAATCAATCCGTCGATACAGACAATGTAAGGAGCCATGATGAAAGTAAATTAAATGTTCAGAGTCAAGCGTATTTATATATAAAATATAACCTTAAAAAAAAAAAAAAAAAAAAAAAAAAAAAAAAAAAAAAAATTTTTTTTTTTTTTTTTTTTTTTTTTTTTCAAGGTTGGTTGGTTGGTTGATATATATTTATAATGTTAATTGAATTAAGTATATTTTCAAAAATGAAGATTTAGACTTTGAGTTGACTATTGCAAATTCGACCAACTTTAGAAACGTAATCTTAAAATAAAAATATTTTTGAAAACTAATCGTGGAATCGTGATTCTTATTACATATACATAGTAAAATAAGCAATTTAATTCAGTCGTTTTTTTTTTCAAATTTAAAAAAAATTGAAAATTTTGTAAATTCGACCAACTTTAGAAACGTAATCTTAAAATAAACATATTTTTGAAAACTAATCGTGGAATCGTGATTCTTATTACATATACATAGTAAAATAAGCAATTTAATTCAGTCGTTTTTTTTTCAAATTAAAAAAAATTGAAAATTTTGACAGAGGTGGTGGCACATCAGCAAATTTAGATAAACTGTTACTTTAGCATGATATATATAGGCTAGCTAGAGTCAATCAATCAATCAACCAACCTAAAAAAAAAAAAAAAAAAAAAAAAAATTTTTTTTTTTTTTTTTTTTTTTTTTTAAATGTTATAATATCTAAATAATGTTATTATAACTAAAATGAAGGATACTATTAAACCAATTGCTGATATGATCCATTCATAGGATCGTCGTCGTAGTGTGGACAAACTTGACGAGACTGGATTGGGTATTTGAGAATTAGGTTGTAGTATGGGTAAACCTGGCGAGACTGGATTAGGTTGTAGTATGGGTAAACTTGGCGAGACTGGGTTGGCAATGGGCAGTTGAGAATTATTTTCTGGGCAATTTGGATTTGTCCAAGTTCCGTCCGCCTTACATCTTACAAGCACCTCTTTACCGTCGCACTTTACTGCTGCAAATCCTGGTGAAATTATTCGGGCATTTGGTATTATCGGACATGGATCGCATATTATTTCTGGACCGCTCCACTGTCCGTTCGTCTGGCATATTCTTTTGTTGCTACCGACAGCATAAAATCCTGGGTTGCAAACCACAGTCGCTACTGAATCAACGTTCCTATTCGGATAAGACACGGAACCGTTTTCGGGGTTGTCTAACTCTTCACATTGTATGGGCTCGCATTCAATTTTTTTTACTGATGGAATCCATTCGCCAGTAGCAGAACAAAATAGAGATTTGTAAAGGGTTTTGAGTTTAAAACCTTCAAAGCACTTATAAGTTACCATACTAAGAAATGAATATACTGAGCCTGTATGGTAGCCGTTTTCAATAACAGGAGGTGCACCACAAGACCTTGGAAAGCATTCGACCGACGAAGGATTCCATACTAATTCGTCATCTTTTTTTGTTAAAATAGAAAATATAGTGTTAGATCGATATCCATCATCGCATTGCAGAGTAGCTTTATCACCTTCTAAATAGGGTGGGTCATGGCTACCCAAGAATTTACCTTTAATAGCGGATGGCAAAGTATATATCATTTATAAAACTTGATTATATAGTTTGAAAATAATATTTTAAGGTTTCTCATATCTATATATACGCCCCATAGTTCGCATAAAAAACCAGAAGAAGATTGATGCTAGAAGACAAAATGAAGGTTTGAGTACGACTATTTATACAGAATGAATTCAAGCCACACCCACTCAAAAAAAAAAAAAAAAAAAAAAAAAAAAATTTTTTTTTTTTTTTTTTTAACGGTTGGTTGGTTGATAGTTTTTAAATTTATATTTTTCAGTTAGTTTCTAAAATTATATTTTCTTTATCCAATCAAATTTATTGTAGATGGCGCTGCAGTCTATATATATAGTATATATATATAGTATATCTATTAGGGTGGGTGGGAGTGGAATTTATTTCTTCTACTGTAAGGTCATGCATAAACCAGCTCCGCGATGTCCAAACCTATTTCCTTTAAAATAGGATGGGGTAACGTTATTTATACAATATTGGCTTTGAAAAACAAGATGAAATATTCAGTTATTTATGTTCGTAGTTATTTCCCATCCTGGACTCTTTTGAATTTGTTTATGTATAAGATATTTTCGCCATTCCATTGGGTTCATATTATAATATAAAGTATTCAATGTAATTTTTATATATGCTCGATATAACCTATGATTCCAACAGACAAATAACATGCAAATACACAATAATATAATTAGCATGCTCTTGCTATTAAATGTACAAATAAAGTATGTCTAATCGTAAACCAGTTTCAACTTCTTTAAAGCCAAATAGTCGCAAGAGAAGAGATATCTCTTCTTCTAATACTGTGAACAAAGCTTTTAAAATGGAGAAAATCGTAGACGAGCAACCCGCTGATATCGATCTTGAACATCAACCTGAGGATGAGCAGCCTGGTCTCGGCAACGGAGATGAGCAGCCTGGTCTCGGCAACGGAGATGAGCAGCCTGGTCCCGGCAACGGAGATGAGCAGCCTGGTCCCGGCAACGGAGATGAGCAGCCTGGTCCCGGCAACGGAGATGAGCAGCCTGGTCCCGGCAACGGAGATGAGCAGCCTGGTCCCGGCAACGGAGATGAGCAGCCTGGTCCCGGCAATGTAAATTTACCTGTCAACAACGCAATTGATCCCGTTCTGCCTGGTCCCGGCAATCTAAATGGTTTGGGGGGTGAAGTCGCTAAGGATAATGAGCCTCAAGATGACGACAACGTGTTAGAACAAAAATATAACGAAATTTATTTAAGAGGTTATTGTTTGCAAAATAATAATATGGACCAGTATTACGCAAAGGATGTTGAAGGTCATGATAAATATTGGCAAAATGAAACTGGAAAATTAGTTTATGCTTGCAAAAAAGTAATAGACGGGGATAAAGAATATTTGATTGAATATCCATGCGCTAAGAAAGATGGTACAAATGTTTATATTTATGAAAATGGATGTCCAAAATACCCCCTAAATTTAACTACGCTTAAGGTAACGTATCCTTTAACAAGAGAGGAAATGTATCTTAAAGATGAAAATGGAAATTATGTTTATCCCATAGATGAGGATGGTCAAGAAAGTTATCGTCAGGACGAGAATGGTAATGACTTACCTCTGAACGAGTATAAATATGCCAAAAACCCAGATGGGTCTGAATTTTATCCAAAACGGAATAATGGGGACGAATTTTATCTGAAAGCTGAAGACGGTAGCTCTGAAAAAGGTGCCATATTGTATCAAAATGGCGAACTAGTACCATACTACGCTCGTAAAGCAAATGGTGATGAATTTTATCCTCGTGAATTTATCGAATTATAAAAAGTCATATAAAGTGCGATCGTGTCGCCAAAGCCATGTAAGAAAATATTATGTTTAGTCCTTTTACGCGTTTCATAAGACAATCTATAAATAATATCAATGTTTAATTTAACAAATTTTTCAAAGTCTAAACTAGAAGGTTGTTGCCAGCATACCTTGAGACATAATAATGTGTGGGTACACTAGCCAGCATATATATATATTATATAAACCACGCCCACTCAAAAAAAAAAAAAAAAAAAAAAAAAAAAAAAAAAAAATTTTTTTTTGAGTGGGCGTAGTTGAAATATATAGATAAACTACACCCAACCAACCCTCCTAAAAAAAAAAAAAAAAAAAAAAATTTTTTTTTTTTTTTTTTTTTTTTTTTTTTTTTTTTTTAGGAGGGTTGGTTGGGTGTAGTTTATCTATATATTTCAACTAGCCGTATTCATCCTTTTTGCGTGTAAATTTTCTTCTTCCTCATTTTTTGCTTCCATATTTTCTTCTTCCTCAATCTGTTCCGAATCCATACCAATAGCACTTGAAATATTTAATGCAGGTTCTGATAACGGTATAGCATTTTCATTAGACAATAATGTGTGTAAATAATTTTCAGTTGCATTACAAGTAGTAATAAATAATTGATCTTTATCCACAGTATCCAAAAATATTTTGTCTAAGTCTATTCTAAGTATGGTTTTTAAATCGTAATACAAGTAATCCTGATAAATTACCATAAGTGTATTTCCCCGATTGTCTCTTCTAAGGGTCCTTAATAACCGCAATTTAACTTCAATTTGATCTTTATATTCTTCAACATCGGGCAAAAGTTGTTTCGAAATATTAAATCGTAGTTTGAAATATCCCTTATATAAATTATAAAACAAATTTTGTAGTTCAATTACAGTCCAATTTTGATCTAATAGGATTTTTTTATCACTTGTTTCTCCCAAACCATCTACCGTTTGAATTGATCTTCTTTTCCTATTGGCGAACGCTTTTACACGTTCAGTTAATAAATCTGTGAACTGTTCTGGACTTGTATTAGGCTCAAAATTTAATATGCGTAACCATGTTTTATACAACAAACCAATATTTTCGGCTTCTGTTGAATTAATCTCTTTATCAGGCAAAGGAGATAACATATCGCTTACCCATTCACTAAAATTTTTTTCCGAAGGGTATTTATCTCGTAATTTTTCAACAAATGATGTAATATTAATTATAAATATTTTCATCCATTGCTGCTCGTTTAAACTTTCTGGATTTATTTTTTTAGCGATATTACTTAAATTAAGGGAGAACTGTTCTACAGAATTTCCTGAAAATATAAAATTTTGAGTAAATTTTTGAAATTCATAAAATCGCTTAATAAATGAATCTTTCCATTGTAATTTATCATTATTAGGAATGTCTGGAGTCAGTGCTTGAAATTCATTGATGATTGTATGATTTATTTCAAATTCTTGTTGCATCGCCGTCAAAAAATTTATACACCAAACTTCATTATCAATTGATACGAAACGTTGTGCAGCTTCTTTAATATGATTCCATATTTCAATTATTTTAGTAGGAAAATTATCTGCATTGATACCGCAACCTAGCTGATTAATTGCATCGATACACCTCGCATACTTATCTATTAAAATCTTGATATTCGCGACGACATTATCATCGTTCGGTATCCGAAACATTGTTGCAATTTCAGTTATTTTCGTAGTATCAGTAGGAGATCTGGAAGTTAAGGATAATATTATATTGCCAAAATTATACGCCGATATATTATCATAATTAGATTCGTCTCTAACCTTGTCACATTGTTTACTCACCGCAAGAATGAGTTTTGTATCTTCTGGCCATTGTTCTAAGAAAAAGTTCTGCCAATTTTCCATATTATAGGTATCTTTTAAAAAATCTATGACTTGTTGATCTGCAGTATTTAATACCTGTCCATTCGATATTTGTATTTTTAAATTAGTTAGGCTAATGTTGCATGCTGCCAGCTTTTCGTTTACATCTAATAATTGTTCTTGTAAAGCTCCTTTGTCACCTTGCAATTGTTCTATTGTTCTTTTTAAAATGTCCGTGGAATGTACCGTTTTATTTTCTAAATTTCCTTTTTCAAGTTCCAATCGTTCTATTTGTCGTTGAAAAGACTTCGTGGTTTCTGCTAGTTTTCGTTCTAAATCTCTTTTTTCATCTTGCAATTGTTCTATTCTTTTATTTAAAGGGTCGTTTTGAGTTTGTAATGTTTGATCTGAAGTTTGTAATGCCTGTGCATTCGCTAGTTGCGTTTTTAAATTATCTACGTTAGCATTATTTTCTACCAGCTTTCGCTTTTCATTTGTTAGTTTTGCTTTTAAAGTTCTTTTATCATTTTGCAATTGGTTTATTGTTTGATTTAAAGTGTCGATTTGAGTTTGTAATTTTTTAATTGTAGTATTTAATATCGGTACATTAGTTATTTGTGTTTGTAAAGTTTCTACGTTAGTATTGCATTCGGCCAGCTTTTGGCTTTCGCGTGCTAGTTGATCTTCTAAAGCTCTTTTTTCAGCTTGCAATTGTTCTATTGTTTGATTTAAAGAGTTGTTTTGAGTTTGTAATGTTTGATTTGCAGTATTTGATACCTGTGCATTCGTTATTTGTGTTTGTAAAGCTGCTACGTTAGTATTACATTCTGCCAGATTTTGGGTTTCGCGTGTTAGTTGGTCTTCTAAAGCTCTTTTTTCAGCTCGCAATTGGTCTATTGTTTGATTTGCAGTATTTGATACCTGTACATTTGTTATTTGTGTTTGTAAATTTTCTATTTTAGCATTGCATTCTGCCAGATTTTGGGTTTCGCGTGTTAGTTGTTCTTCTAAAGCACTTTTTTCAGCTTGCAATTGTTCTATTGTTTGTTTTAAAGAGCTGTTTTGAGTTTGTAATGTATGATCTGCAGTATTAAATATCGTCCGTGTATTTGCTAGTTGTGTTTCTAAATCTTCTATTTTAGCATTGCATTCTGCCAGGTTTTGGCTTTCGTGTGCTAGTTGTAATTCTAAAACTCTTTTTTCATCTCGCAATTGTTCCATTGTTTGGTTTTCGCCTGTTAGCTGTTCTGATTCTACAACTTGTTCCATTGTTTGATTTAAAGATAGTTGTACTTCTGCTAAAGTACGTTTTTCATTTTGCAATTGGTCTATTGTTTGTTTTAATGAGTCGTTTTGAGTTAATAATGACTCATTTGTTTCTGTCAATAGCCCGTGTCTTATTCTTGCCGATCCGTGCTGAGATTTTGATTTTTCACGCGTCTTTAATAAGGCATTATATTTAGTTTCTAACTCTTTATAATCGTTGGACAATGTTTCGTATTTAGCATCTAAATTTTGTTTTCGCTCAGCCAATTCACTATATTGATTATCTGAGTTACTATTTACTTGGGTCAATGTTTGATTCGTATTTTGTGTTTGAGTATATAATTCTTGTAAAGTTACATGTTCTTTCTTCAAATTCTCATGTTCATCACCTAATTTATTATGCAAGTACTGGACCTCTTCAAATGCTTTAGTTAACGGTTCATACTCATTAGCTAAGGTTCGGTGTTCCGCATCTAGCTTATTAAGCTTCGCTAATAATTCATCGTATTCCTTTCTTGGAACCGTTTTACCTTCTGCAAGGTCCTGTATTATTTTGTCCTTCTCTTTGATTTCTTCGTCTTTAATTTGAATTTCTGACTTTAAATAATTTATGTTGTCTGACGAATTGGTTAATGGTAAAACTGGATACTGCATATTTTGATTACTATGCAATTGATCAGTCAAATTTTTCTCGCGTTCTTGAGCTTGAAACAATAATGCTGAACCCTCTTGATGCAATTTATTAAGTTCGTTTACACCCGAGTTACACATGTTTTGACATTGTTCTTTTAAATAGAGTATCTCTGCCTGATTAGCATTCTTACCCTCTAGCAAATTTTGTTTTTCCTTTTCTAATATACCAATTTTTTCATTTAAAATATTTATCTTGTTATTTAATTGTGTAACTACCCCATTTACGGTTTGGTTATAGGATGTTGTCGCAAGTTGTTGCGATGTGACTGAAGATTCGGCCCCAGATTGTAACTGCAATGGAAATCCTTCTACTCCTGGCATCGCAATGGGTGATGCATTTAGCATCGGGTTTTGTGAGTCTAATCCAGATTGTATTGCATACTGGACAGGATATGTCAATGCCGTTTGAGATTGTTCGACGGAATTATCAACATACTCAATTGGGAAATTACGTTGATTTAAAACAGTTTCATTCATTGAAGGAGACATTGTATTCACATTGGATCTTTCCATTAAAGCTTTGAAAATTTTGTATTGATCATCGTAGCGCGATTTCAATAGCCTAAATTCTGCTATTTGACGGTCCGATTTTATAGTAACGTCAGATATAGATGTTTCCAACTCTAGTATCTGCTTCTTATAAGTATTGTTAGTTCGTGTGAGAACGGTAATATTATGCTCTGCATCTGATAATTTGCTATCTAAAGTACGTTTTTCTTCTTTGCATGCATCTAGTTGTTGTTTTAAACTATTGTTTTCAGTTTCGAACCTATCCATTTTTTTCTTTAGAGATTCATGGTCTTTTGTTAAATCGGTCAGGTTTTTTGTGAGATTTGCCTGATCGCTCGACGAGTCATTTTTATGACTGTAATCCGCATCAAAAAATTGTTTAGGCTTAGTTTTGTTTGATTCCAATGCTTTAAACAGCCTATCCTTTTCGTTTTTATAGTATTCCAATTCTTTAGACAACCTATCCTTTTCGTTTTTACATTCATCCAATAACTTCGATAAACCTTTATCTTCAGATGAAGAATCGATAGCTGTTGGTAGTTTGTATAGCTTGAATAAAAAATCTAAAAAACTACTGCTAGTCCAATATAAGTTTGCATTTCGTTCGATGAGCGGTCTGCTCAAATCGTACGCTTGAGTCAAATCGTTCTGCAATTCTCTTTTTAAAGTGTTTATAGTACTGAGAGCCAGCACGTCGTCTGGATCTCGCTGCCATTTTATGATGGCCTCTATCAAGGTTCTGAAAATCATCTTGTTTTTCTATTCGTCGAAAAGAATTTTTCCGATTTGTTCTAAGTCTTTGTAGAGTAGCTGATATTTTTCTACCGTTGAATTTTGTAGCCACAAAAGTACTTGTTTGAGTTGAATTTTTTTCTTGCTCAAATCATGTACGTAAAACGGTAAACAGTAGTCGTTCCAAGTTTGTTTATCCTTGTAAAGGGGCAACCACGTATTACATTCGATATAATTAGTATCTCGAAATTTTTCAGACGTTTCTTTGACTACCATAGGCGACACGTATTTCAATTTATCGGCTTCGAAGAGGCACATTACGCCGACGGGTTCGATATCTGTAAAAAATACCTCGCATCTGTAAAAATCAGAATCGATAATGTATTCGGGAGCTTTTTTCGATCGCTTTAAAAGTCTAAACAATTGTTTGCCTATATGACTTGTTGGTAAAGCATGGGTTAGCGAATAAAATTTTTTATAAACGATATTTAATGCGAACGGACTCCATCGGTTAAAATTATTCAATTTTTGGCAGTGTCTTTTAAAGAAACGGATACTAGCAGCCTCTTCTAACGTCAAAATTCTATTTTTTTTCGTCGCTTCCACAAAAGTCACTAAAGCTCGAAAAGCCTTATTTTTCTTACACGTTTTCGTAATTTTTGGAAATGGGTTTTCGGAAGCTATCACGTAAAGCGTTGAGTGGTAAAATTCGCATACCTTAGTTTGGTCTTCTGGTATTAAGGCTCGCAGTAAAGTATTGGGTGCTTGATCTGGTACGCGTATGCCACCCTTGATAACGTTCTTTCCAATCGTGTAAAGTAAAATACATTTGTTATCGAGCTGAATGTCTGGGCAATAGCTACCCCGTAGCACGACGATACTATCGTTGGGAGGATCGATAGGAGTCGTATCAAACTCGGTACAATGGTAGGTTATGATGGCTCGTTTGAAACGTATGGCTATAAAATGCTGTCGATTATATTTATTTCCATACACGTCAATAAATTTATGGTAATCCTGTTCAGACAGCGCACAACTCATTATTAGCTTGATTGTGTAGATCAGAGCTTAGTATGACCGGACGCATTTTCGCAGCACGAGACAGAATGAGGATGTGGGTATGTTAGCTACCCTTTATATAGTCGAGTAAAGATATATCAACCGACAAAAAAAAAAAAAAAAAAAAAAAAAAAAAAAAAAAAATTTTTTTTTTTTTTTTTTAATGACTTTGAAGCTCGTTGCCACAAAAAGCAAGTCGGAGCAAAATAGGAGAAGGTAGGAGCATGAATCGTAGCTACCCTATAGAAATGGATAGATTTTTTTTTTTTTTTCTTTTAATGCTTATATTTATATTATATTATATTTATATTATAATATATTTATAATATATATTTATATTATATTAATATTATATTTATATTAATATTATATTTATATTATAATATATTTATAATATATTTATATTATATTATATTTATATTATAATATATTTATAATAATATTTATATTATAATATATTTATAATATATATATATATATATATTTTTTTTTTTTTTTTTAATTAAGCTGTAAGATAATTATATGGTATTATTTCCTTTGTCTGTTCTATTAAATTATATCGCTCTCGAAGATATTTTGCAGGATCCATTAAGGCTTTTTGGCAAGAACATGTATCTGGAGATCCTTCAGCTAAAACGCATCTCATGCAATCTGTCAAGTGCCATTCTCTACTTTCAGAATTAAGAATTACATTGATTTCTCGATTTTTTCCCATTTCTCTCACTTTTATTTCAAACTGTATAGCATTCTTTGTAGTTTTATATTCTTCATACCATTTGAAGACATTTTGTCTGTCTGATACACAACGCTTGTAAAAATCTCGTACATTTTCAATTTGATGAGAATCGGGATAAGTAAACGCTGCTGAAGATCCGCTTAAACGTTCTTCCTTATCCTTATGTAATTTTTGAAAATTTCCTGAAAGCATTTCGTCAGCTAAATATTTTTCTGGAGATCTCTTAGCGTAGATGCAAAGACAAGTATCAGGTCCCTCTATTACATCGTCCTGACACCATACACAATTATTTAAGTGTAATTCATCTCTCTTGTTCAAAAGAAATTTCAAACGACTATTATTACAACGAGATAATACTTCGAAATGTAAAATATTAACTCGATTATTATAAATCTTGTACTTCTTTTGCAGAGCATCTAAATAAGTTGTAGTCATCTTGAAACACGTCACAAGAGCACGAAAACAGGATTCGATAAAGTTTTCAAGAGCTGTTTATGTGGTCGGACTGATGCTGGAAGAGGTTCAAACAGAATGATGGTGTTGGTACACTAGCCACCCTATATATAGCCGAGCCACACCCACCTTTAAAAAAAAAAAAAAAAAAAAAAAAAAAAAAAAAAAAAATTTTTTTTTTTTTTTTTTTTTTTTTTTTTAAGTGTGGGTGTGGTTAGTCTTTGATAATTTCAACCGGACTTGGTTTTTACACGTTTCAGACTACAAGATATCAGAGTTTTATCCAAATATGTTATAATTTACTCGCAACTGTAATCTCTCATCAAATTCCCAGTGCAGCGCATTTAATACTGTGTCATCAGAATAATGTATAATAGGCCAAAAAAATGGAAACGTTGAAACCTTTTCTGCAGATTCTATTAAATAAAATATTTGACCGTCGATATATGCCCAACAATTAGTTTTTTTGTTGTTCTCAGATTTGAATAAGGATATAGTTCCAATACCTTGATCATTTGACGAAATACACGTGTTAGCGAAATGATCATCAAAAATATCTTTAGTAGTCCCAGGTGAAAATATTTTGCGACAATAACTACATATTGACGAATATAAGTGATTGCCCTCATTAATGTGTGCCGTCAAATATGTTTCTTCGTAAAATAACATTGGACAATAGTCACATTTAAAGTATGCTTCGGAATCTAATACGTCTTCCATTTGACTGATACGAGTAAAATGTTGCAAATTGTAAATGCATACACTTATATACTTTAAATAAAAGCCACGCCCAATTCTTAAAAAAAAAAAAAAAAAAAAAAAAAAAAAAAAAAAAAATTTTTTTTTTTTTTTTTTTTTTTTCGACGTTGTTTTTTAGACAATCTTTAACTCTTCATCTTTTAAAAGCATATCATTTAACTGTATCAAATTTTCCTTAGAATTGCTCAGCATTTTATAATACGCTAAATCCAATTTCTTTCTAGCATTCCACGAAACAGTAGATTGTTTTGCAATCATAAATGCCCACCATACATTTATATATTTATTTCTGACAATTATCATTCGAACTCTATATAGCATCGTCAAAAAATTTAATAGTATTAGTATGAGTACAATCCCATAAAGTAGCATAAATATTTTACGATATACACTGCTTAATGGTAAGAGACAATTGAATTTTCCAGCTGTAGATCCACTACTGTGATAATAGGTAACGAAACACGACCCGTTGTCTGGAAAAATTGTATAAATTGATTTTATCGACCAGCCGAAATGACCCCAAATGTTGTTAAAAAAAATATTGGTTATGTATAATATTAACATTACATAAAATATATAAAATATTTCCAATGCCAGCGTTTTAAAGAATATTAAATTTCCTTTCGAATCCTTAATGACTCGAATTACGTCTTCAGGTTTATCAGCCAAGCTTTCTAGGTATCGTAGATAATTTCCAAATAATTTTGTCCAAACGGAATATGGAAAATAAAATACAAATGCCAATAATAGTAAATAAACAGACACCCATTGATAATAATCGTGATAAATTACTGGTTCATCTCTAGTCATGGTTCCATTTATGAAACATTTTGTATCGACAAAAGATTGCGACACGCTTTTTTCTGTTACTTGGCAAATTATATTTTGTCCAAATAAAATGCGAGCCATGCCAAGGCCCGTACAAAATAGAAGAATATTACGAACATAGATTTGTTGAAAGTCAATTAACACACTATGACTTTCACTATGCTTGGAACTAAATTTGATGAGTTGCAACAAGGATATCATGCTGACGAATTAAATTTTGTCGCTGCTACTTAATTTATATAGCCTGCGGTCTATGTTGGACAAAACCAGTCACATATATAAGCATTTCACGAAGACTGTTGCTAGAAGGTATCGAGAAATAATGATTGTATAAATACGCTCGCAGTCATATATATAGCTGAGCCACGCCCACTCAAAAAAAAAAAAAAAAAAAAAAAAAAAAAAAAAAATTTTTTTTTTTTTTTTTTTTCAAATGTGGGTGGGGCATTTTCTAAGCACTCAAATGTTTGTCCCTGTTTTATTACGACATAGATGCCAACTGAAAATTTTTTTCGACCAGTACCTGATTCAATATATAGTTAAAAGTTTCTTCTGACATGGCGTCTGTATAATGAATCGCATCCGCCACGTCCTGTTCTACGACTCGATTATTTCCGTCAATGACGCGACCCAAATAATCTATAACTAAACCTTGCAGGTTAAATATAATTTTATTGTGACCGTATCCCGGTTGCCAAATTTTTGAAGTCTGCCAAAGAGCTACATGAGAGGTTTTTGCATGAGCGATTGCCTCTATGGGTGTCAACCCTGACCAAAATGAATTTTTTATTTTTACATCCCCTTGCATACCTATTTCTCCAAACATTTGTTTTAAAATCTCAAAATTTCCTTTAGCGTTTGCTAATATTTGGGTCACTAAGCAACCTTTACCTTGTTGGACGTCACCTCGTTTTTTATAAGTATCGATCAACCATTCCATTTCTTCTAAAGTCAGCGAAAATATTTTTTCGTTTTCGAATTTATAGAGATAAAATTTTCTCATATCGTCAAATGCCTGAAAAGTTCTTTTCGATCCATAAATTTCATATATTACTTTAAATGTTTTTTTCAAATCGTTTTCTTTATAGGGTAAAAAATTAATTTCGTCTTTAAATAAATAGTAAGCGACTAGCATATCTTGACACGGACTCAACTTCATATCCATGACCGAACTACCCATTTCCCATTCTGGATTTAATAAAATCATACATTCCGCTTGAGACAGGGCGCTATAAAACAAATAAATGTTGACTTCATCGCCATCAAAATCTCCATTGATAGACGACAAAATTTCTAACGGTATGCCAAAGCAATCGTAGGTCCATGCGGGACCTTCTACAGGTACTTGTAAAGCCACAAAATTTTCAGGTTGTAGAGACGGCATTCTATTCAATAGCACCCATTTACCCTTCAAACCAAATTTTTTTACGATGAACTCTGGCATATGTATTTCGTTAGGTCTCAGGGTTGCGTCTGGAACAATCATACCTCTCATGGAATAAGAACATCTTTTACCGAACGCTACTTGACGAATAAATGTAGCTTTGCCGCAAGACCGCGAATCCAAACTGCCGTAATTTAAAGGCGCTTCCTGTATCTGTTTATAAAAAGTGACAGATTTGGAAGAAGGCTGTATGGTTTTCGTACGACTCGTTATAGGCTCTCCCAACACGAAACGCATGACTTTATCGTAAACGAGAGTGGTTGTCAACTGCCAATAAATTGGATCTGGTAAAACTAAAAATTCCTGTTTGCATTGAATGCCTGCATTATTCATCATGCGTTTATGTTGGGGTAATACGAAAATATATCCTGGAGTAGGTATCGCTATAGACTGAAGAGGATAACAGGTAAGCTCGTCGTTGAAATAAAACTGACTGCAACACATATTGAAATTTCTAGATCCGAATTCGATTTTTTTCTTACATTTTAGACATTCAGAGGCGAACGCGTTTTTCTTGCGCCAAGCTCGTAATATTATAAGTAACTCTTGCGGCTCGATTCGTAGAGTACATTTATTCAATTTCAACATCGAAATACGGTATCGGCTTACAGACATGTTATAACAAAGTTGAATGAACGATGTATCCGAGAAAACTAAACGGTGACGAGTACTATCCCAATGACAAATTCCTTACCGATAAATATGGTAAGGAAATTTACGCACGCGATCGAAAAGGTAACGAAATCTATCCAAAGTCAAAGCAAATTCTTTTTGCAAGAGACGCGTCTGGTATATATTATTATGCTAAAGACAAAAACGGAGACGAATATTATCCTTTAAAACGAAATAAATCAGTCTTAATAGAAGATCACTATAATCAAAATGTACAATTCGCTCTTTATTCAGATGGTACTCAAAGATATCCAGTCGATTCTACTGGAAACGAGTATTATTTGTTAGATGACCAAAATCCTTACTTAATGCGAAAAAGGGACGGAGATGTGTACTATGCCAAAAGTCATAAAGGTCATCCTATGATTCCTTGGAATCATATGGACAAATTCGTACAAAACGAACCTTTCGTTTATTTGAAAGATTCGGGTGGTAATTTAGTTTATTTAAAAGAATCAACGCTGCCTCCAACCTTACATGCTATAATTCGATGCATATGCAAAGTAAGTGTTATTTGTCCAAAGTACGAAGGGTGTATTACAAAATGTTACTGACCCAATGATGCTGGAAGAGGTTCAAACAGAATGATGGCGTTGGTACACTAACCACCCTATATATATAGCCGAGCCACACCCACCTTAAAAAAAAAAAAAAAAAAAAAAAAAAAATTTTTTTTTTTTTTTTTTCAAGGTCGTTTACAATTAGTTAATATTTTTGATTGATAAATTCTGATGAGTCGTTGAAGCGTCTCAAAAATTATTGTAGAGTTGCAGTATTACATCAAATTTTAACTACTATTATTTATTGGCATAAACGGATTTAGTTTACGTATATAAATGTCATCAACTATATCCTCACATGCGCCTTCTAAAAATTTAATCATTATTTGAGATGTAATTTCAAAAATTTTATCAGGACTATGTAATACAGTCATGCATTTGGCCGCATACATCCCAGTATAGATAAGGCATTCTAATACCCATGGTTGATAACTTTCTGAACAATTCGGATTCCGATTGAAAATTTTATCCTTTAAAACATGAGAGACTCTTGGAAAATGTTTTTGCTTGATCTTATGCATTAATTTCGTCTTTAAAATAGGGCCGACGTCAGACATATTTTTAGGATTTGTAACTTTACCAATGCCAGGATACGTAGTAAAGTATTCATATAATATATTCTGAATAGACTGGGACATGGCACATATTTTTCCATCAAAATTTGGCTCATCATCTATAAATGTGTAATTTTGTAATTTCCAGTTAGCCATATAAATAGAGTCTTGAAGAAGGTATAGTAAGGCTTTTTCCGCGTCTTCGGCAGCGTAGTATTCAATCATGTCTGGATTGTAGTAAGTTGTTTAAAAAATGTTTGATGATGAGGATTGTAGCTGGTATTTATAAGCCTAATATAACCCTTAAAAAAAAAAAAAAAAAAAAAAAATTTTTTTTTTTTTTTTTTTTTTTTTTTTTTTTTTTTTTAACATCTATTTTATTTTCCATAGTGGTGGATTACTCTCCTTAGTTTTTATAACTAAGTAACATCTTTGCATATTATATAAACATATGTTTGCCGTTCTTTTATCACATCCAATAGATTCACAAATTTCTTTAATAGAACGGGCACTATGAGGTTGTAAAGCTAAATACTTGAGAATTTTATGTTGAATTACTTCATCAGCCATCTCAAATAATACAGTATGGCGATCAATGTTAAATTTCTCAAACAAGCTTTAGTATATATAGGTTTAAATTAAAGATATGACCGTTGCTGGCAAAGATTAAGATAGAATGATGAGATGGCATTTCAACAATCCTATATATAGATGAGCCACGCCCACTCTTAAAAAAAAAAAAAAAAAAAAAAAAAAATTTTTTTTTTTTAAGACTGATACGTTAGTTTTTTGCCATAGAAATATTTTTTATAAATTTCTGAATCCAACATGTGTTTTAAAATTGGGTTGTAAAAATAATATTTTTAGGATAAGTAAGGGTTATTCGAGATTGTAAAAATTTATCGTTGTAAAATATCCAAGGCGACTTAAACAAGACTTTCGAGCTTATTTTAAACAAAGGATATGGATGATACGGCGATACAAGAAACCATATCTAAGATGGCTGCAGAGGCTGCCGAAATGACAAAACAATTAAAACGATATACAGGTGAGAAGTATGTTGATGTTGTACTAGATACTGTAGTTTTCATTCCTGATGAACATATAAAAAATTTAGAGCACTATTATACAGCTATAATTTATAATTTATATAAACTAAGAAATTCCATACCAGAAAAACTACCAGACTTTGAGCAGAAAAAAAATAATATTAAACATAAAATATATAATCACATTATGGCAAATGTGGATTTTATAAATAATAGGTATATGAATCCGTTTAAAGACAATGAATTTCGTAGTTTTAAAAAGGGGGTTAAGAATATATCAGCAGTTTTGAAAGGATATGTAGAGGATTTATTTAAAGATGACCATGAGAGAGATACGCCAACCAATTTAGCCTCGAAAGAAAAATCAGAAATCGAGCCAGACTCAACTACTGAAAACGTCTTAAATAACGTACCATCTCAAGTAATAGATCCGGTATCCAACCAAGAAGTATCAGATTCGACAATCACTGGACCCTTAGTAACCTCTAAACCTTTGGATCCTTCTACACCCGTAGAACCCTTGAATCCTCCTACACCCGTAGAACCCTTGAATCCTCCTGCAGCTCCACAACACTCTAAAACCTTGGTCCCCCCTGCAGCCCCACAAGAAACATTTATTGATAATACGAAGAATAAATATTATAGTTTACTTAGAAAGGGCGATGCAACAAATCCAAATACAAGATTAGCCTATCATTATTTAAATAATCGAGATCATCTTCAAGCAATGCAAAGAATTTCAAATCTCATCGAATTGTATATGGGCAAAGAAAAGGAATTTGCAACAGTCACCATTAATGACGACGAAACATATACTGTAAATCATCATTATTTGCAGAAACATAAAAGAAATACTGCCAAAGAACATGCGCTTGTAGGAAAACATTTAAATGTTTATGAAATGAAAGCTTATAAATCAATAAAAAAGAGGAAATTAGAAGCAGCTGAAATGGATGTGTAAAAAAAAAAAAAAAAAAAAAAAAAAAAAATTTTTTTTTTTTTTTTTTTTTTTTTTTTTTACGGCTGGTTAGTTTTTTACACATCCATTTCAGCTGCTTCTTCTAATTTCCTCTTTTTTATTGATTTATAAGCTTTCATTTCATAAACATTTAAATGTTTTCCTACAAGCGCATGTTCTTTGGCAGTATTTCTTTTATGTTTCTGCAAATAATGATGATTTACAGTATATGTTTCGTCGTCATTAATGGTGACTGTTGCAAATTCCTTTTCTTTGCCCATATACAATTCGATAAGGTTTGAAATTCTTTGCATAGTTTGAAGATGATCTCGATTACTTAAATAATGATAGGCCAATCTCGTATTTGGATTTGTTGCATCACCCTTTCTAAGTAAACCATAATATTTATCCTTCATAGTATCAATATATATTTCTTGTGGGGCTGTAACTTGTGAGGGTGTGAATTTTATTACTGGTGTTGTTGGGCTTCGTTTATTCAATGGGGCTTTACTTTCTGACGCTGGGGTGTTTAATGTATCTTGGGAATCGTCTGGTTGTCCAGAAGAGCTTACTATATTACTTTGATAAGCATTTTCTGATGCGGAAAAATTGAATGGATACTCATATTGCTCAGTATCGCCGAATAGTTCATTTACAAATTTCCTCACATCCGGTGTGATATCCGTTTTATTTTTATCAGTATAAATCCAGTTTGTGCCAAACGGATTTTCAAACGCTCCATGTGCTGAAGCGTAATTTTTTAAAATGTATTCAGTTATTTTAGATTTAACTAATTTTTTTGTATTCTCAAAGTTTGGGATTTTTTTTATTAACCGTCCCGTCTCAGTATAAAAGTTCTCAAGTATAGCTTTATAATAATCCTCTAAACGATCTGGTGCGTATGCATCAGGAATTAATAACACATTGTATGACAAAATATCAATATACTTGTTACCTGAATATTGTTTGAATGTTTCTGTCATTTTGACTGCCTCTGCAGCCACCGTAGCTATACGTAGGGTTTTTTCTATTTCCGCCATATCCTTTGTTTAAAATAAGTTCGAATGTCTCTAGAACAAGTCTTGTTTAAGTCACCTTGGATACCTTACAACGATAAATTTTTACAATCTCGAATAACTATTACCTATCCTGAAAATATTATTTTTACAACCCAATTTTTAAAACACATGCTGGATTCAGAAATTTATAAAAAATATTCTTATGCCGAAAAACCTAACGTATCAGCCTTTCAAAGTGTAGATTGGAATAATGCCATTATAGTTTTCAACGACGAATTACATTTGGTTTTGGCACCGGATCCCGTTCATCAACTCGTCCGCTTAGAACGTCGATTACAATACGAAGAAGCCGCAAACAATATTTTTGGACCTTTTAGATTTTTTCCATTTTTCGAATCGTTTAACAAGAACGGAATTAAAATATTTACACTTGTATTTTTCTTCGTTTTGTACTGGTCATTTTCATTAAAGAACAAGTTTCGTTTTTTGTCTCTATCCAATAAGCCTTCAAACGCCTGACGAGATCTTCCGAATCCACAAAGACGTGACGCTCAGCATCAGGTACGGGTTGAGTAACCGTATTCTCGTAACCTTCTTTCGCTTTACGATACATTTCTTTAGAAAAGCGTATGTTAGACAGCCCTGTCAGTAACTGATTCCGATCAAAAGTGTCAAATAAATGATTTTGCAAAAATTGTTGTTTGAATGAACGTGAAGTGTAATAATCTAATACCCAAAAATAGATCGTCCAAAACCAAACTACCAACTTATCGTCTAGAAACTCAACTTCTGTAAAATGAAGATGTTTTCGCATTTCCTTAATAAAAGACGCTATTATTGTGGGGGTATCGTAGTCTTCGTCTATAGCCATTAAGCAGTTGTGGATGGCTGGCGGATTTGTAGAAGAAATTGCCGTTAAAGGAGGTATGGAATCATTTCCAAATAAGAAAGAGGCATCTGTTAAACGTTTAATTGGATAGCTTTTTTCAATATTTTTTACTAAGCTATTAATATTATAAAATTGATTATATCGAAAAATTTGAATCGATTCGTATCTATTTAAACGTAATAGAGACAAAATGAAGACATCTTGATCAATGCTGACCACAATTGGATTTTTACATTTTCCCAGAGATTCGGCTACATGAAATATTTTATGTTCGCCCTCGCCAGGAACGTTACAACCACACAATAGGACTTGCATGTCGCGATTGAATGTTTTCAAATTTTCCAGGATGTATATTTGTACACGTGTCGTCAGTTTATTGTTTCCGAATAAAATATATCTATAGAAGCTTTTTTTCGTCTCTTTGGATCGAGAACGGCGTTTTCGTTGCGTGGCCCATTTCATTGGTAAACCTTCGCCGTCAAATGATAAAACAAACGTGACATAATCCAAGGTAAGGGATAAAAAAGTTTTAAAACACGTTTTTATTTGATCCCAAACGGATTCGCAAATTTCTTGAAAAATTTTTTCTTCCTCAATTTCAAGACATTGCTCGATAGCCACATACAAATAACTTTGGCAGTCTATGAGTACGGAATCGAAATTAGCTGGTAATTTAGAGGGTGACGATATTAACTGGATAAGTTTACAAAAATTAGTAATACCCATTCCGTTATAAATATCGAACTTTATATAACCTTCTTGAAAAAATCTAAGTCTGTTGCTAGAAGGTGTCGAGACAAACTGACTGTATGGGTACGCTCGCAGTCATATATATATATAGCTAAGCCACACCCACTCAAAAAAAAAAAAAAAAAAAAAAAAAAAAATAATTTTTTTTTTTTTTTTTTTTTTTTAACAGTAGGTTGGTTGGTTGATGAAGTTAAGTTGGTTTCTAAAGTTATATTTCTCAGTTGGCCGCTAAAATTATATTTCTCAGTTGGCTGTTAAAGTTATATTTCTTTATCCATTCATTGTAGATGGCGCTGCAATCTATATATATAGTATATATATAGTATATCTATTAGGGTGGGTGGGAGTGGAATTTATTTCTTCTACTGTAAGGTCATGCATAAAATCGCTCCTGACCCATTTCCTTAAAAATAGGATTAAATGGCGTAATTTATACAATATTGGCTTTCAAAACATAATTTTATAGACTTTTGTCTGACTAATGACAAGATATTGCAGGTTTTCATGAAATCATGAGCTTTTATAGAAAAATCTAACTATCTAGAGTCAGTCAATGTACATCTTACTGAAAACACATTACGAGACAGAATGGCTAGACGACCGTTGCTGGCAAATGTCGGGACACAATGAGGGTGTAGTCATGTTAGCCATAGTATATATAGACAAATTTCAAAAGTGGGCGTGGCACTTAAAAAAAAAAAAAAAAAAAAAAAATTTTTTTTTTTTTTTTTTTTTTTTTTTTTTTTTTTACAGCTGGTTGGTTGGTTGGTTGATATATTTTTTTTTCTCGTTCATCAAGATTCGCTTTTCAATTGTCATGACCAAGCGATTGGTTACCAAATTCAATTAAACCAAGTCAAGAAATGTCTAGAATAATTTGTCCAGAAAAAGTTCTAGGTGATCGTTATGCCTTTAGAAATAATGGAACATGTTATTATCCTAAAGACGGATATGGAAATGAGTATAAAGATGACCGTTTAGGTTTTATCGCAATCAATAGTCTATACATTTATCCGTTAACGAGTTCGGGTAAGCCAAAATATCCTATTATAAATGGTAAAGAAATTTATGAAATTTATGCAGGTAGAGCTATAATTGGCAAAGGCGTAGATGGAAATGAATATTATGCCAAGGATAGATATGGAAATGAATATTATCCAGAAGGAAATATTTGTGCCAAGTTGAAAGATGGAACGCCTTATTATGCATCTACTGTCAACAATAGTAACATATTTCCATTCGACTCGTATGGAAACGAGTATTATTTTACGTTTGTTGATTTGACGAAACCCAGCACGATACCCAATAGATATGCTGTATCTTTTGCAGAAGGTGACATTTACCCTCTGAGACTAACTAGTGAGGGTAACGAATCACAATATATAATAAATAACACGTATGCCATTGATAAAGACAGAAATCAATTTTATCCAAAAGATGGATACAAAAATGAATATTATTTAGATATTAGTCAGTTGGACATTCAAGAATTTAATCGTAAAGGGACATTGAGTAAAATTTTATTAGAAAGATATGCTTTGACAAATGATAGAAAAATCATATTACCTGAATTACAAAATGCGTTTTATATAAATACTGCTATGAAACCCGTCGTAAAAACTGAAACTGTAATTGGGAGACTAATTCGAGATGATGGCCAAATAAAGGATTTTTTAACAAATATATCTGAATCTGAATCTACTGTACTCGAAAAACCTTACAAATATAAAACCTTGGTAACGAATGAGACAAAATTCATTGCTCCAAAGCCACCAGTTACCAATTTTACATTTTTTGGGATTTTAAATGCAGCAATACCATTTTATCAAAGATGGTGTTTTTGGGTATTAGTAATAATCGTTGTAATTATAAAAACAATTTTTCTCGTATGGTGGTTCTTTTTAAGGACACGTCTGCCATCAAGTATATTCGATAACATAAAACTTTAAAAAAAATAATATATCCTGCCTTCAGATATATATATATATATGTGTTAGCTAGAGTCAATCAACAAAAAAAAAAAAAAAAAAAAATTTTTTTTTTTTTTTTTTTTTTTTTTTTTTTTTTTTTTAACTTAAGCCAAGTTCAAGTATTTTACTAGACTCTCAACATTTTCCTTTCCCATAGTTAAATTATATAATGAAACACATTTCTGCAATATTTTTGCATCTATATCGCTGTCTACAACATCTGGTTCGCTTGGCAATAAGACTCGTGTCATTTCTTCAATGCATCTGTAGACTATATGATAAACCCACTTTGCGGGAACTGGTGTGGCGTTACCAATCAATTTGTACATTTTTCTAATAGCTTGTACATGTAATTTCATGTATTCGGGTTCATCATCAAAAATTGTCTCGCCCTCTCCGTATCGAAGGTTATGCATATAATTTTCACGTTTATAATTGGGTTTGATATCGCCATTTAATCCATCTACGGCTAAAATAAAATCTAAATCGGGTACTTCTTTCAATATGCCCTCCAATTTTTCATTTTCAACGACTCTGCGATCGGTCTTTAGAATCGCAGCAATTTCTGGATGGATGGGTGTGTAATTTTTAAGAAGATTTTCAACCGTTGTCCAAGTTAAGCCGAGTTCTTCAAAGACATGTTCCAATAGATTTAATTTAAGCGTTTTCAGACTGACATTCTTCTTAATGTCTTGTGGTGAAATGCTGACGCGAAATAGCTGATTGATATTTTCCTGGAGTGTGTTCATCTTTATTAAACCCCTTTCGATTGAAGCCTGTCTTTTTTTTAATTAAATTAAGATGTTTACGGTGTATATATTAACGTTTTTCGTCATGTATATTTGTCATTGTACTATGGCTCGTAATTTATTATCCTATTACTTAGTCATGCCCTATCCGTTCCATCTTAACCTTTTTCGCTGGAATAAAGATGTCCAACTCACATTTGATTAAGTGGTTCGAAGAGATATTATTTGGTAGTCAAAGGCCTCCTATTCGAGAGCCAACAGAAGTACACAATATAATTTTACGCATGGAATCGGAAAATATTCCTTGGTTTCATATGATTTCTCAAGGTGGCCTGACACTGTTTCCATATCAGGTACACGGAGACATTAATTCCTTACTCGATTACTTAGAAAAACAATGGATCGATAAAGAACCTTATTACGACCCGCCGATATTTAAAACGCGAGCCGTTTCCAAATTTTGGGATCAGTTACAACTCTTGTTGGCAAGACGACTGGAACCGCCTCCACCTTTACCGAACCCATCTAAAACAGACGCCGAAACTTTAAAAGAAATTTTAGAACCCACTCGTCCAAATCAAAAATTTTCTTACGAATCGGCCGAATTTTGGGGTGAAGTGGCTCGTAGATTTATCAATTTGAATAGACCTGAAGACGCATCGACGCTACCCAACATATCTTCAGATCTCACAAAAAGAGCCATACAGCTCTACGACATAACTTCTAGAGCTCAAGGCATGTATTACGATCTTTATACCTATTATTTGGTACATGATTCGGAATACGTAGACTCGGTTCATTGGCGAAGCGGTCAAAATCTCGAAGCCTTCATGCATCATCGACGCAGACATCCCTTAACGCTATCTATACAGGCCATTCTAAAGAAAAGTTTAAACGATTTGTTAAACGGTAAGAAACCCTCAGTTTTTAAGGATTCGTGTCCTCAGCTCGATTCTCTATTGCATAACATTAAGGTCATTCATGAAGAAATTGAGCAAGTTCCGCACGAAAATCAACCGCCTAAGCTCATAGACGTTTTCCAACGACTCTTGGCTCTTTGTAAGCGAGACGGATTATGGGAAAATCAAATTTCTGAAATTGAATTGGAACCCATTTCGACGAGTCTTTTACATTTGACGGAACGAGTTCAGATTCTAGAACGCGAGAAAAGAATTTTATGGAAACATGTTATCGAAGATGATGAGTAATCTGATTCAAAGCCACCAAAGCGCATTTCTTCAAATTGCCTTTATGCAAAGGACAATTCGCCGAATTTATAATATTACGGTTTACGGTCGGCACGCCTAATTGTTCCACGTTCATAATGTTACGTATGCCGGCATCTTTTAAAATGTTAGGTTGGAAACTACCGCCTTTATAACCGAAAACAATCTCTGTGTTGGGAAATAGGTTCTGTAAAAACTCATAGCGATCCTTCAAATATTTTAATACGTCTGAATAAATTATTCCGCCGCTGGTAGTCACTTCTACGTCTGGACGAGCTAGAGGATAGCATTTTCGCATCTTTGAATAATTCATGGGACTCGTAATATGGAAACATGAAAGTAAGCCTGTCACGTCGCAATAAGCCAGTTCTAGAGGCACATACTTATCTCCCAAGACCACACCTTTTGTATGTACGATTGCTTGCATTCTAAATAAAGATGAAAGGCATCGGGTTCAATACAATCCTTCTTGGTTTCGTTCTGGTCAATTTGATTATAAGCTTGGGTGTGACAGCCTTCACGATGTACAAGATGTCCAATGCTACTGAGTACGAATTCGGTACGGGTGCTACCCTTATGACGGCATCAGTCAAAGGCGTCTCAGCTCCAAAATTCTTCGCTGACAACAAACTGTTGTTGTTGTTGCCGACCGTTTCAAATACCCTGAGTATGATTCTTATAGGCGCGCTAATTATAATTAACAAATAAAGTAGCAACTATGAATCTCAGAATGATGTTGGCAATCACGTTGGTCGTGTTTCTAGTAGTGGGTCTAATGACATATGGTTATCTAGTGTATTCTATTAAGGGCGTTACAGATAAGAAAGATGGAACTGAAATGGTAACACTTCAGAAAACAAAATTGTATGGCCAACTATTTATACAATTGGTACAACTGTTGGTTGCCGGCTTTATTGTCTATAAGAATTAATCTCGACGGATAACTAGACAGAGACTGTTTCTGGTCGAGACACAATGAGGCGTGGACGCGTTAGCAGTTATATATATGTAGTTAAACCTTTTTAAAAAAAAAAAAAAAAAAAAAAAAAAATTTTTTTTTTTTTTTTTTTTTTTTTTTAGTTGGTTGGTTGGTTGGTTTCAATAGACTTTATCAACCTACAAACCAACTATATTAAATAAGTTAACTTTGCTCGAAACTTATTGCAGTCATCTCTCAAGATACCATGCATATACTGTAAAATGAAATAGTATCGTCAGTTTATGGTACTTGGATTTCAGTCGATTATATATTAGCTATAATTTTTTTGGTGCTGTAGACGAAACTATCCATCATTTTTTGAAATTTTCTCTCTGATTTAGGATCGAATGTTTCCCAGCCTCCATTTTTCTCAATCCAAGGCGTTAAATACTTTTCAAAATTTTCATTTAAAATTTCTAACGCAATCTTAAAAATGCTGAGAGACATTTTATTCATCAGGCATTTTGCAGTCACATCACCAACAACTGCCAAATATTTTAAGATTTTACCCCAATCTTTTTCTGAGTCTTGAAACAAAATATGTTGAAACAAATCACGTAGCTTATCTTCAGTAATATCGTTACGAATTTGTATGGGATCGAAAAAGTTTAATTTAGAACAAATGTCTTTAACGATTCGTTTATCCTGAGGATGGTCTAATAGATGAACTTCGATATAAAATCCATGACGATAAACTAAATATTGCAAGACTCTAGCTAAAATATGTTTTGTCTGTGACGAAGACATGTTTGCATTTGGATGTTTGGATAAAGCTATGACTTATATATATAGTCAAGCCACACCCACGCATTAAAAAAAAAAAAAAAAAAAAAAAAAAAAAATTTTTTTTTTTTTTTTTTTTTTTTTTTTTTTTTGTGTGTGTGTGTGTGGGCGGAGCATTTTCTAAAAGCAGGCAAATATAATTTCTTTTGAATTCTACCACTTTTTGTTAAACATAATAAAGGGAAAAATGAATCCTGAAAAAATTGTGCAAATTACATACAACAGCGTTATACAGTTCTTACAAAGAATACTTGGAGTGGATAAAATGACCTATATCTTAAATCATTTAAACAAATCTTTTCCATCTTGGGATCATAAGTGGTCTACAATACAAAAATGGCTAGTGGAAGAGCATCCCATGACAAACATGCAGCATACCATTCATAGTTTTGCTCAATTATTTCCAGATTACGAATCTTTTGCCAATGATTTAAATCAGTCGCTAGCTCTTCATGACGAATTTTGGAATCAAGTATATATACAGCTTTGTATTGCAAAAGAAGGTTTAAAATGTTAAATGTTGCAAAATTGGAACCCTTTGCATTATTAACGCTAGCCGGCGGATTATTATATTCTATTGGTGTATTAACTGTCGAATCCAAAGCCAATTCTTGTTATCGGATTCATTTTATTATTCTAACCCTCGTTATTTTCATTGCTCTCGTAGCCATTAGCGTGTTTAAATATCTCAAATGTCGTTTCGCTTGCCGCCAAATGGAAGACCTCATAAGGGCTATGAAAATAAAATAGGAAGCCTCTCTCCTTTATCGTTTTGAAAAAGTATTGCATCTCCGCTACGAACTCCAATCAGCGCCCATTTGTCGATTTCGGAAACGGTACAATGTTCAGTGCTGCCCAAAATAGGTGTGATTTCCAAATGCTGAGCGATACATAAAAATTGCCGAAGACCTTCGTTGTTATCTTTTACGCAAACTTTGACACCGTCTTCAAATTCAATGGAAAATTTTAAAGGGTTTGAAGACATGTAAGCATGTTTAATGGGTCGGATAGCTTTTTTCTTTATAATAGTCAAGTATTCCATTATCACAAAAGTGTATATTAAGTAATGGCGACTTTGGATGCTACGTTAGCTGAGTTAATGATAACGAATCTTCAAAAGAAGCGTCCAGACGTATTTTGTGTGATATTTCCAGAAGAAGCGCGCGCGACTAATATAGATCCAAACGTATTATCTGAGGCTGAAAGAATTTTTAAAGAGGAGTGTCCCGACGACGATTACACATTAGACCAGTTAAAAACTTATTGGCAAGAGAGATCCAAAGACACAATTAATGGATACGCTGAGGGAGTATTGCCAAATAGTGAAATATGTAACCAATTCGCTTATGATTCATCAAAAGGTAAAAATGTTTATATTTATCCTCCTATAACAAAGAAAAAGTTGTCAAAAGAATTTGATATTTTCGAATTTCTAAAGGCTAGACAGGATAACGGATATCCAATCAGGTTTCAGTCGGATGCAGATCTGGAAGCCGATTTAGAAGTTTTATTGGAACCACAGAAAAATTTAGTTATCGATGCCGGACTTAGAAAAATTGCACGAGCCTTGACTGTGTTAAATTCTGCCTGTAGTTATCGAATACTAGATGTGCAAAGTGAAAGAGTCGTACGTTAGTCATTATATATAGGCATGACCACACCCACACTTAAAAAAAAAAAAAAAAAAAAAAAAAAAAAAAAAAAAAATTTTTTTTTTTTTTTTTTTTTTCAAGTTGGTTGGTTGGTTAATTTAAGACCTTAACTCTTCCTTTTAAATTTATCATTTAATTCTGCAAATCGAGTTCGTGTCTGAGGACTATTCAACGTATAGCCATCTCTATTATACATAGATTGCATATAATTTTCTTTTTCTTCACAATCTCTTTGAGCAGGTTTTTTATTTCGGATATGATCACTTAAGTGTGGATTGTATCGTTCAGTATTCATCTTTATTTAAATATGAAACCCAACTTTAAAGTCTTATAACCTGGCTGCTAATGTTAAATGAATAATAGATAATATATTGTGTTAGCGAAAATCAGCTATATATATAGTCAAGCCACGACAAAAAAAAAAAAAAAAAAAAAAAATTTTTTTTTTTTTTTTTTTTTTTTTTTTTTTTTTTTTTTTTAAGGTCATGTGGGCGGAGCATTTTGTAAGCACTGTCAGTGAAGATGTTTTTTAAAGGATGTCAGATTAGACCATAAGAAATAAGTACGATGCTATCTGCTGAAGAACTATTGAATTTTATATTACAACAAGATCGTTGTATTGTATTTGGCGACTTGGGTCGTTACCCGTACAAACTCTTTGAAATTTTAAAATCAATTCCTTCGCTAAAAGTAATGGTCATTTCTTCAAATAATAACTTATATTCGTCTGATAATCAGATACGAGTCCAGCGTTCCGACCAACTCGTTGAAAGTTGCGACTTGTTAATCTATCTAGAACCCGAATCTATGCAAACGATAGCCAAACATCGATTGGCTTCTCGCGTGGTCGTATTCGCGTCTCATTTAAATTTTATTCATTCTTGCGATGCCCGATGGGCACGTGTTTGTTTCTTTTTGAAAATCGATCCCACTGGCACGCGTAGCTTATTAGACAGGCAAGATTTTTCAATTCAGACTCAAAACGTGGGTTCGGTTCGGGTCGATTATACAAACGTTGTAAGAATTTCTGGAAAAGATAATCCTCCTCTCGAAACCAACGACACGTATGTCATAGTAGACCTCACTCACTACACAAAAGACATATTGAGTATGTTTCTCGCGTTTTGGGATGCGTTTGATTTCATGCTAGAAAACAAAGATTCTATTTCGCGATGGGTTCTATGCTTTGCCGAAAAAGGATATAGCGGTTTTTGTAGATTTAGACAAAAAACGCTCGATGCCTTATCCTGCAAAGATTTCGAATACGGAAATGTGACCGATATTCAAACGATTCTGTCTATGCTTCCATTTTATAAATTTGGAAATATTGACAAAAAATTTAACGTGAAATTATCTTCCTTTGGCGGTGTGAAATACATAATACCTAAATCTGAACAAGAAGCCTGCAAAGCGGCCTATATGTATAACGTTTATCCTATGGTGAACAATGTACTTCGAGTTCGGTAGAATGAATGAAAAAAAAAGGGAATGGCAAATCAAGGCTCACCTACATTGAATTCGTATACTGCATCCATAAGTCCTACATCGCCTACTCGTGTCATCTTTAGAAGAGTTCCAGGACCTTCTAACGTTGTAGCTATTCGAAATAATGATCAAAGACTTGTTCCATCTCCAGCTCAGTTCCCATCTCCAACAAGACGACCTCAAAGCCCAGCTAATAACAGAGGTCGAGGCAGAGGCAGAGGTAGAGGTAGAGGTAGAGGTAGAGGTAGAGGCAGACCTCGCCTCCCAAGCACAGGCAGTAATTCAAGCGGTAGCTCCTCAGGTAGAAGCAGAAGTAGTAGCGTTAGCAGCAATAGTAGCACTGGCTCTCGCAGGGGTATTAGAAATCCATATTTGAGAAGAGTATCGCAAAACGAATTGGTTTACAACTACCATCCACACAGTTTAAGATTTAAAAAGGTACAAGGAAGATTTCCAACGAATCGATTGCCAAACAAAACGTGTAGAATATTGACAAGCCATTGTTCAAAACGATATCCACTACGACGAGATCAAACACCCCGTCATACAACAATTAATATAGATCAGCTTTAAGTAACAATCTTGAAGAGAGATGTAATGGTTAAGGTTTATATATAGTCCGGACACATACAAAAAAAAAAAAAAAAAAAAAAAAAATTTTTTTTTTTTTTTTTTTTTTTTTTTTTTTTAAGGGTTGGTATTTAATCTATTAAATAATTTACTTAAAACTTTATAGCTAATATCTGTTCCAAATCTCTTACACGACTCAAGGCTGTATAAACCAAACTCATACTTCGATTGTCATCTAAGCTGACTACAATTTTCGAATTATCTATCGTATCACCTTGATATTTATGAATTGTACCGGCAAATGCTAACACTAGAGGAAAACGTCCAGTATACCCTGACGTGAACACTCTAACTTCGGCATTCGTTTTAGGATTTCTACACACTGCAGCATTTTTTTCAATATCATAGCAAAGAAAGATTAACCTAGTACCATTATTACAACCCTTCGCACAATAGTTTGCAGTTACAAACACCTCACAATTTGACTTCAAGACCAGATCTTCATGTAACTCTATTTCCGGGCCTTCGATTTTATGTTTCAAATAAAACTTATTAAAACTGTTGACAGTTGTATTTTGATGAGCCATGGCTTTATCCGCTTTCATTAAAAGAGTCCTATCGATATCCTGTACTACTGGAAATTTTTCGCATATGTAAGCAAACATGCCTGTCGTGTCTTTTTTATCAATAAATTGACGTAATTCCTTCACAATTTTTCCATATTCGGGTGTGAATCTATGATTTTCCTTCAAACGAATCTTGCAAACGTCGTATCGTTTTTCGTTTAAATTAATGCTAAACAAATTATGCTCAGAACTGATGGGTTCGAGTTGATGAGGATCTCCCATGCAAACAAATAGCAATGGGCCGTGGGACCTATCCATAAAATATCTAATGAGCCAATATATCAGCCATCCATTAATCATAGACACTTCGTCCACGAGTACCAAATGAGGAAAAATGTCGCATTTGAATTGAGACAAAATCTCTCGACTTTTACCTATAGATTTCAACAAATCTTTTTCGTTTTCTAACTTATCTTCTATTTTTTTAACGTGTTTAGAATTCAGCTTAAGTGTGGAATGAATTGTACAACCCTCTATCGCTTCAGCACTATGAGCCGTGAAACTCATCCTAATCTGCGGAGCCTTAATCAGATCGAAAGTATTTTTAACCAAATGCGATTTGCCAGTACCCGGACCCCCAGAAACAATCACTAATAATTTGCGAGGTTTCCTGATCCAGTCGACGACATAATTGAAAAATTTTTTCTGAGATTTGCTTAAAGTAAGAAAATGTTCACGGAGCCCTTGCTTATCAACTACGATATCGGAGGTTACAGCATACGTGGATGCCATCTTTGTCAGAAAAAGACCGTTTCCTTGATTCTTGTAAATTCTGAAGGTCAGACTGCCGAATATATTCTATTTATTTGTAATAGAGTACCTAAAGCCTATTTGACGGATTTATACACCTTGTATATGGGACGCGAATTACAAGATTCATCCACGGAATACGTGGAATCAATTATTTCGTTGAAGGTCGACGAAATTATAAAGCCAGACGAATGGCTAAATTGCGTAATATGGACACGATACCGAGAACAAAAAGATAAGTCAAGCCTGGAATTGTTTGTAAAAAGACCTAAAAAGTCTGAATTATACTATGCAGTAGGTAACAACGGCACACTCTTGATTTGTAGAAGAAATTCAACTGAGAGTATAAAACTTCACGAAAGCACGATTGAAATGTTTTGTGGAAAATCTAGACTGTACTGTAACAATCCGACAATAGAATGGGTCAATAAAGATTTATAAATACTATAGCCTTAAACCAATGTAGACTATACTGTAACAATCCAACAGGAGAATGAGTTAATAAATATTTATGGCGGCTTATTTATAGGAAGGTGCCACACCCACCCTTGAAAAAAAAAAAAAAAAAAAAAAAAAAAAAAAAATATTTTTTTTTTTTTTTTTTTAATGACCTTGAATGACCTTGAAGCTCGTTGCCACAAAAAGCAAGTCGGATCAAAAATAGGAGAAGGTAGGAGCATGAATCGTAGCTACCCTATAGAAATGGATTTTTTTTTTTTTTTTTTTTTTTTTTTTTTTTTTTTAACATTTATATTATAATACATTTATAATAATATTTATATTATATTTATATTATATTTATAATAATATTTATAATGATAATAATAATAATAATAATAATAATAATAATAATTATATATATATATATATATATATATATATATATATATATATATATATATATATACTTGTATACTCAGAAATTACTGTAAAACATCTTTTAATTTAAGTGATTATAAGTTTGTAGTCTGAACATTACATGTCAATTATAGTGTCTCTGTCAGTTTCTCTATATCAGCATGAGACTACTCTCTTTATTGTCTTGGCAAACCCAACGTAAGTTTGTAGTCCGGATTTTGTATGTCAGCTATAGTGTCTCTGTCAGTATCACTATATTAGCATGAGACTACTCTCTTTATTGTCTACCAAATCCAACATAAGTTGGTAGATCAGTTTTCATGAGATTACGTTCTTTATTGTCCCAACATAAGTTGGTAGTCTAGATTGTGTATGTCAGCTCTGAACCAGTTTCATGAGATTACGGTCTTGCCAGACTCAATATAGTACGGACTTTGAATGTCAGCTAAAGTGTCGTTGTCTAAACCAGTTTCATGATATCAGCCTGAGATTACGTTCTTTATTGTCTTGCCGAACCCAACGTAAGTTTTTAGTCCGAACTTTGAATGTCAGCTGAAGTGTTGTTGCCTATGCCAATTTCATGATTGTAGAATGAGATTACGTGCTTAAAATATGGTTTCTTCTATTTCAACATTATCTTTATCTATCATAGAACAATTGACTTGTTTATTAGGTGCCCAAATTAAGTCAGAAAGAGATTTAATAATTTGTTTTTCTTCGCACTCGTAACAGCCTCCCTTATAAATACATTTCACAATTAATTCTTTATCGTTTATGTATGTTGGTTTAACTTTATAATGGGGTCGTTTGGGGAACATTGCATCATGTAAAATACATGGTTTAAATATATCCAATTTGTATGCTTTACCAAACCAATAAAGGGTATCAGATGACCAATTCACCGAAATATTCGCAAATTCTAATTTATAGAATTTAAATCTATGTAAATATCTTATCGGTAAATATTGTTTCGAAAAAACATTTTTCAGCAAGCTATTCATTTTTTCCCATTTTATTTTTTTCCAGTTTCTTTTAGATATACATTTTTCGTCTTTAGGATTTTGTACTCCCAATCGTGTACATTCAGTGCCTTTGTAGTCATAATCAAAATAGCGTATGGAGAGAGTCTTGAGATGCCCATTCACCCACGCGTAACAAGGAAAACCATAAGGGTCTAGATACCAGCCTTCTTTCAGAGTACGAATCATCGTTAGAAAATTTTTATCGCAAGCTCGCCACGTATATGGATCCCACAGCAAGTTATCCAATTCGGGTATTTTAGACAACTTGTCAACTTTATCAATACAAGAAATATTTTTAAAGATTGTTATTAAAATTTCATACGGTAAATCTAAGAGTGGAAAAGAGTCAGTCATCTCTACCAAAATTGCAAGCTATTGTGAACAACTAACCAATTTTTGTTTTATATATATGTATATAAGCCACGCCCACACACCCACAAAAAAAAAAAAAAAAAAAAAAAAAAAAAAAAAAAAATTTTTTTTTTTTTTTTTTTTTTTTGTGACTTTGAAATATAATTTCATACAACCTTCATTCAACCTCAACTTATTTTTAACTTTTATCAGACGACATTAAACTGAAGCCATAACCAGTTCCTTCCTTAAACTGTTCTCCAAAAAATATACTATCAGCCGAAGATTGTACATTATACCATTCCTTCGTACCAGTGCTTAATCGCGCTAAATTTTTCTTAATTGCTTCAAAGCTCAACACTTCTATAGGCGTCTTGTCAGGATTTTTTGCTAACCCATCTCTAGTTAATGGTAAAGGTTTACCGCTACGACATTGACATTTAATCAGAAACAATACATCTTTTTCGTAAGCCGACCCATCATTTGTAAACAATTGCCTTTCTATTAAATTCACCATGTTAAAAAAATAGCAAACGATTCCACATTTTTGAAAAACGCTACGCACATCGGAAAAAGCCACAACCATTTGAGGAGGAATCTTACATAACATCTCATGTAAATCTTTTAGCGATTGGTAAAGAATTTTGATAGAACCCCTGTCTTCAACCAAAATATATTTACACGTGCTCAAATATTTAAAATCTCCGTTTGAATTTCTGCCTTTGTTTCGAGGACCGCCTCGTTCTAAGTGACAGGCATCTGGTAGCAATTTCATCAATTCTGGAATTGAAAGTATCGTATAAACTGTAGAATGTCGCCGTCTGTTGGACAATTCGAAAACTTGTTTTTGAGTAGAAAACAATGTGAGTTCATATAAAATGTTTTTTTCGACATTAAATTGTTTGACGGATTCCGAAGACGAAGACAAGTGTTTGCTGTCTAGAGCACCCTGTGTATCGGATTTAGTAACGCGACACGCTCGATAGATTCCAAATGCGTCTCCAGGCGTAGGAAATTTCAAGTGTTTTACTACGGCCCACATGAATTCAGGAACCGCCGTGATATTTTTGTTAAATATATTTAAATCTTGAATTTTCCTCAAATGACATTCGATCAACCTCAAAACCGAATCCATATTATGGGGTTGGATTCTATTCAAAATGGCCTCGTAAAGATCGGGTCTGTTTAATAGAGTATATTCCATCAAACGTTTGGCCACAAACATGATATCTGTTAAAGAGTTACAGCGAGTATATAACGGACTCAAATTTCGAAAAACAACAGACGAAACCAGTATGCTAGCTTACGTGATGATGTTTACTGACCTCAAGATGAAAGATTTGTTGGGATGGTTTAATGACAACCCAGGCCGACGACAAACGTATTTAAAAGACTTGAATATTTTGGAAGATTACGCGTTAGCTAAAAAACTATTTACGAAAAAACATTAAACGTACTTAATTCGCTGGAAAAATATGGTTTTTGCTTGGATCGGTAGAAAGGTTACGTTTGAAGCCTTGAGAAAATCGTGTAGACGGGCCAAGGCAAAAGGTCTAATGAAAATAGACTCGGATAAGCTTATATTTGTACACCATACTTTAGCAAGCAATGCAGAATGAATGTAGCTTGAGTACGGAGCCGCTATTTATAGAGAATGAATATCAACCAACCAACCAACTGAAAAAAAAAAAAAAAAAAAAAAAAATTTTTTTTTTTTTTTTTTTTTTTTTTTTTTCGTGTGACCTTGAAGCTTGTTGCCACAAAAAGCAAGTCGGAGCAAAATAGGAGAAGGTAGGAGCATGAATCGTAGCTACCCTATAGAAATGGATAGATTTTTTTTTTTTTTTTTTTTTTTTTTTTTTTAATATTTATATTATAATATATTTATAATATATTTATATTATATTATATTTATATTTATATTATATTATATTATATTATATTATATTATATTTATATTATATTTATATTATATTTATAATATATTTATATTATATTATATTATATTATATTTATATTATAATATATCTTTAATAATATTTATAATAATAATAATAATAATAATAATAATAATAATAATAATAATAATATATATATATATATATATATACTTGTATACTCAGAAATTACTGTAAAACATCTTTTAATTTAAGTGATTATAAGTTTGTAGTCTGGACATTACATGCCAATTATAGTGTCTCTATCTAATTCAGTTTAACTATATTAGCATGAGACTACTCTCTTTATTGTCTTGGCAAACCCAACGTAAGTTTGTAGTCCGGATTTTGTATGTCAGCTATAGTGTCTCTGTTAGTATCACTATATCAGCATGAGACTACTCTCTTTATTGTCTACCAAACCCAACATATGTTGGTAAAGTGAGTCCTTATATCTATCAAAAATTTTAATCAGTCCGTATCGAGTTTGGATATGCTGTTAGTTTAGGAAATAATACTTTAAGGGCTACGAAAATTATAGGTCCAATGATTTCTTTAGAACACAAACCTGATCCAGCAAGGAGTCAAGCTTACACGATTAAAAATTTAATATCGACGTCTGATCAGTAGGTTAAGCCACATTTAAGAAAAAACTCTTTGCGTCGACTTTGCAGAGAATCCGTTCATATTTTCCAAGGGTAAGCCCTTTGTCCAAACTTGTTGTCGAAAAAACCAAAATATACCCGTGACCATCTTATAAATTTACAAGATTTCATGCTAATGTTGTAAATTTAGGCCTTAGAATTTAAAATATTTTGTTAATGATTATATAGATTCAGAGACAAAGCCATCCAGACAATATTTTCAAAGATAAGGCCTTCATAAAGTAATCTGCGAAAACGGAAAATATTAAACTACATTTAAAAAAAATAACATAGTTACCTGGACTTTGCAGAGAGTCTTCAGACCAGTTAATATTTTCAAAGCCCGTTCATCGCCACATATGTAGGAGTAATGTTAGAAAATGAGATTTGTCAGCTGCTTATATAGGCGCTATCAAGGTCACAAGGTCACAAGGTCACAAAAAAAAAAAAAAAAAAAAAAAAAAATTTTTTTTTTTTTTTTTTTTTTTTTTTTTTAAGTTCGTTGGTTGGTTGATGAAGTTGGTTTCTAAAGTTATATTTCTAAAGCTATATTTCTCAGTTGGCTGCTAAAGCTATATTTCTCAGTTGGCTGCTAAAGTTATATTTCTTTAACCAATCATTGTAGATGGCGCTGCAGTCTATATATATATATAGTATATATATAGTATATCTATTAGGGTGGGTGGGAGTGGAATTTATTTCTTCTACTGTAAGGTCATGCATAAACTAGCTCCCGATGTCTAAATCCATTTCCTTTAAAATAGGATGGAATAGCGGAATTTATGCAATATTGGCTTAGAAAACAAGATTTTATAGACTTTTGTCTGACAAAATGACAAGATATTACAGGTTTTCATGAAATTAGAATACATCATGGACTTTTATAGAAAAATCTAACTCTCTAGTGTTCATCAATGTACATCTTGCTCAAAACACATTACGAGGTATGGTAACTAGACAACCATTGCTGGCAAATGTCGAGACACAATGAGGGCGTAGTCATGTTTAGCCATAGTATATATAGACAAGCTTCAAGAGGGTGGGCGTGGCACCTTAAAAAAAAAAAAAAAAAAAAAAAAAAAAAAAAAAAAAAAAAAATTTTTTTTTTTTTTTTTTTTTTTTTTAAGAGTATTTTTTTATTTATGTAGCCATGTCATCGAAATTCATATCATCCCAATCAATATCGTACAAGCTCATATCTCTCATGTCGTGTAAATTGCTAGGAGTTATGTCATTAACAAAGTCGCTGCAATCTTCATTTTGTGGATATTCCGACATAGAATTATCCATTTGAGAGTCAATACTCAGATCGATTCCTAAATTCATATCGATGGAAATATTCGAGTCAGTATTTGAAATCAAGTCTGAATCAATATTTGAATCGGCCTCTAAATCAGTAGCACTGTCCATATCTAAGACGGCTCCAGGATTACCGTCCAAATTTAGATGTGATCTATACAGCTGATCAATAGATCTAAAAAATGTGAGATAATCCAAGTCAATGTAATCATCATTTGAATCTTCTGAAGAATTACTGGACAACTCTTCATACGGTATTTTTCTGCAAACTGGGCAAGTACTTTGTAATTTAAACCAGTCCTTTACACATGCTTCATGATATGTATGCTTGCAAGGTAAAATTAACACTTCTTCATTTAGAGAAAAGGCTTCTGTACAAATAACGCAATTCTTATTAAATTCAATTGAATTTTCATCCAATTTTACAACAGTCAATTTCTCCACAACATTATTCGAAAGGGGATTTGTTATCGGAGGGTCGTCAGAGTCATCAGGTGCATTTTCAAAAACAGAAAGGTATATTCCATACAAAACTGGAGTTCTCGCGATAAATTGCATAAGGCGTTCAGTGATTTCATAAATCTCAACTTGACTTTCAAAATTTGTATTTCTACGATCTAAAAATGCATATGCTCTTGAAACCTCCTGGTCATGATCTGAATACGATGAAGCAGTTGCGCTTAAATATTCCATATCTCTAGTGCATGAGATTTTGACTCTTACTATAGAAGAAAACAGTTGATAATGGTAAATCGTTTATGAACGCGCTTATTTATATAGGCTCGAAGTCATGTCAAAAAAATGACCTTGAAAAAAAAAAAAAAAAAAAAAAAAAAAAATTTTTTTTTTTTTTTTTTTTTTTTTTTTTTTTTTCACAGTTGGTTGGTTGGTTGGTTTAACTATTCTTCAACTACAGACTTTTCTTCCACTGCCAAATGATTTTCAGTTAGCTGAAAACACATTACGAGGCATAGTGACTAGACGACCGTTGCTGGCGAGACACAATGAGAGTGTAGTCATGTTAGCCATAGTATATATAGACAAGCTTCAAGGGTGGGCGTGGCACCTAAAAAAAAAAAAAAAAAAAAAAAAAAAAAAAAAAAAAATTTTTTTTTTTTTTTTTTTTTTTTTTCACAGTTGGTTGGTTGGGTTTAACTAGATTTCTTCAACTACCGGCTCATTTTTAGACTTTTCTTCCACTGCCAAATGATTTTCAGTTAAGTAATCAACAGCTAGTGGAAATGAAATAAAATTTCTAGTAAATAATGATTTTCTTTGAAAAATAACCATTTCATTTATCATGCCACATATTTTGTATGAACTATCACCAAATGTAGTTCGACTATGTATTTCCATGCTAAAAATTCCCATAAAACTTGGCATTTCTGTCATTATGGATAGTAGTTTTGACGTACAAGTATTTTCAAGCTTAGCACCATCATATTTTTTAATATCTAATACGCACCAATTTTTTGGTTCAATGTTGATATTAAAATGTTGATGGTATTTCCTACAGCAATAACATAGATCTGGATTGCACGTTCTATTAAAAAATCGTCCGCCAGTGTGTAATTTTTTATCTTCGTCTTCGCGCATAGATAGGCCAATAACGTCTAAAGGCTCACAGCTTTTTGCAACGATTGAATAGTCATCCGTTCTATCCGATTTTTGAAGAATCCATTCACCTACAACTAATATACGGTAAATATTTTGACGATCGAGAATCCTTCTCACAAAAGCAACATTCTCAGCTCCGCATGCATGCCCTTTACTGTATCTAACCTTTTTATTAATGTGGTTTTGATACACCATAGAATTTTCTAAAGTTGACTGCCAGTCGTAAGTAATTAAATTCAACGCTTTAGTTTCGCCAACTAAGCATTCCACTTCATTTTTAAGAATATCGTTATTTAATATGCCATTCAACAAAATATCATATTCTGAGGCCTCCATTATCTTGATTTAATGATAAATATTTAATTTGAAAATTGTAAATATTACTCTTGTCTTACGATTTTTTAGCTGGTACAAAATAACAATTTATCTTTGTTTATTTTTGCATCCAACTCTTTATCTTCAGCCCACGTAAATTTTCTTTCTGAAGACATTAATAGATGAGCGTGCAACTTTACGCTATTTATCATATATTCGACAGCCAACCAAGACAATTTTGGATTGACAAGTCTTATGAAAAAGTAATAAATTTCTACCATAGTAATTTCGTATATAATACTACTCCTGCATGCAAACTCGCTGGCCAGTGCCTCTATAGCTTTCGTGATACGATCTCTTTCTTCGGTTTCAGTAAACAATTCGATTCCTCGAAACTGAATCGCTAACGGCATTAGTAAACTCTGGCCACTCAAATAATAAATGTATCCATATTTTTCTTTCTCTTCTAATATTTTTGAGATATATTTTCGTGCCGCGTCGCGGAGTTTAGGATGCATGACCATTTCCAAAGAAACATAAAATTCTATCGGCCATTTACCAAGTCTCGGATTTAAAATTCTAATGGCTTGATCTAAGGATTCCTTTTGAACGAGTTCAGATAACAATTCGTCGACGGGTAAACGACAGCTCGCCAATCTTTCATACATGCTACTTTCTTCTCCATAAAAGAGATCGGGCTAAATTAGCAATCCAAAATATAAACAAAGCCGCCATAAAATAAATAATGTACCATAGCCATGGAAAAATAGTTTCGATACCGGACCAGAGATTCGAGCCGAATTGAGATGCGTAATGGGATAAGGCGTCTGCCACCGTCGGTCTCTGGCACTGCATGGTCTCGCTAGGCAAACAATTTACGTACTGACAATCGCAGAGACGACAACAAGATTGTTCTTGGTCCGCGTCAAAATTTTCGCAAACATTAACCATTTTATCGGCTCCATCACAGAATGGAACATTGTCCAATTTATCTTTTTGACAACAACTCAATTGTTCGTATTTGCATGTGGAACCGTCCGCATGTCTCTTAAAGCAACCCGAATTGGATTCTATATAATTCCAAATGCTAGCTACGCCTACGCCGACAGCCGTCCCGGTAGCTGCAACCGCTAAACCTTTTTTACTGAAAATTACTTTAATAGCCTTTTCCAATTTTTTACTTTTCGTGACGAGCGCTTTCAAGCCTTGTTTGGTTCTGGCCACGACTTTAAACGGTTTGAAACGAGTCGGAACACGTTTGGGATGAAAATTGAACTTGCGCATGAGGAAGGACTTGATTCGATAAAATAAGGTGTATTATGTCAAAGCTAGAATCGACCGTATGTCTCTTTAACGCTTCAAAAAACGAATGCAAAGGTCGCAAGAGAGCTAATGTGCAGATGCTCATATGCTCAAATCATTTAAAAGAGTATTTTGGCTTGGAAATGGCAATGCACTTGCAAGATCATCCAACTAACGTAGCGTACGCAGGAGGATTTTTACGACCAGTCCAAAACAGGGGCTACTTTCCAGAAAATACGGTCATCGTACCCACCAAAGATTTTTTCGATAGATATTTTCGTCCTGAAGAATTCGATGATCACAGACAAGTAGATTCGGTGCGAAATTATCAAATGAATCCTGTCATTGTCGAAAACGTACGGAAATACAGTTTGATTGCTGGCAAAAGTAATGATGACAGATACATATACGAACTGTATAGAAATTTCATAGACGTTAAGATTGACTCGGCACCGCATCACGAAACGTATACTAAACACTTAAACTCGCTTATTCGCAGTAAAAGATCAATTTCTGAATCCTATATCCAAGATCAAACTATACATAATATTATGAAGGATTTTTACATTTACGATGAAAATGCTGAGGCGTCATGTTTAACTGATTTAGAAATCTCTTTATCTATGAAATATTTCTTATATAATTTACATTTTGCTGAAGCTCAAATTGCGTATACAGAAGAGAAATTTCCAAATTTTCTATTTCCGAATTGTGAATTTTTAAAAGGTATCGGTTTAGTAGCAACCAAAAATGTTAGTTTCCCCCTGTGGTTCGTAATGAAAGGTTATTTTGTCACAAGTCAAATTTATTTAAATTCTATTATATCTTTGATTAAGAAAGATATTTCACCAAAAAATTATGGACAAAACGACGTGCCGTCACAATTTGCTTTATCGGATGCTATGAAAAGTGGAACTCTTTGTTAGAAGAAACACTAACGGATAGTGTGGGCACGTTAGCCATTCTATATATATATAGCTAAACAAGCTTTAAAAAAAAAAAAAAAAAAAAAAAAAAAAAAAAAAAATTTTTTTTTTTTTTTTTTTTTTTTTCAAGGCCTGTTGGTTGATATATATTTATAATGCTAATTGAATTAAGTATATTTTCAAAAATGAAGATTTAGACTTTGAGTTGACTATTGCAAATTCGACCAACTTTAGAAACATAATCTTAAAATAAAAATATTTTTGAAAACTAATCGTGGAATCGTGATTCTTATTACATATACATAGTAAAATAAGCAATTTAATTCAGTCGTTTTTTTTCAAATTTAAAAAAAATTGAAAATTTTGACAGAGGTGATGGCACATCAGCAAATTTAGATAAACTGTTACTTTAGCATAATATATAAAGGCTAACTAGAATCAATCAATCAAGCAACCAGCATAAAAAAAAAAAAAAAAAAAAAAAAAAAAAATTTTTTTTTTTTTTTTTTTTTTTTTTTTTTTTTTTAGTATATATGGTTTACGTAATTTATTAAACGTCTTCATAAAGCCACTGGGATATATAACTTTCACCCTCATCTACTTTTCTTTTCTTAGAATCCGAGTCTAAATCATTAGAATTTCTCTTGTTGCCTACATCCACATCATTCAAATCAATGGTATCGTGACTAATTTCAGTATTTTCCAACTCAATAGTATTTTCTAAATCAAAAGGTTCATAAGATATCCCTTGTTCATTTAGTTTCGAATCATTTGTTAGCTTTTCCAAATCAAAAGGTTCATTTAGTTTTGAATCGTTTAAAACCCCTTCCAAATAATCGCCAAACTCATCATCCGTTTTTGTTGACGATTCTACCTCCTTAGTCTTCGTTGAAGGTTCAGCCTCCTTAGCCTTCATTGGAGGTTGATTATTGATTTCTGTTATGAATCCTATATTAGCTGTTTTAGAAGCCATTAATTTTCTTTCCTGAAATCCGATGAAATCTAAAATAGTTCCACTAATACGTAAAAATTTTTGATTATTTTGAGTATTATAGCGGTATCTCGTATTAATTTTTATTTTTAAGATGGCTACAAACGTGTCAGTAAACGTAGATTCGATCATACTATGAAAGCGATTCACGACTTCATTTCCAGTAAATACACTGGTGTCCAGTATGCATGGTTGAGATCTTAGATCTATGTTATGACCTTTTGCTTTGAATTCACTTGCACGTTTACCGCATTCATGGCAATTCAACACACCACTACATTCTTGAAAAGAAAATTTAAAATCGTTAGAAATTTGAAGTGAAGGATCGAGATCAGATGTCATCGCACGCGCAATTAAACGTAATGGTTATGAAGCCATAATACTTAAATGCAATTTGGGATTCAGACCGCCATAAGGTTTCATAAATTTACAGTATGCAACGACAGCAACTTTAAAATTTGGGCGCTTGGATTCTTCATATTCATAATTCAGCGTCACATAAGGTGGATTCCATAACCGTTTGCCGTCGGTGGCATAATCTTGAAAGGTCACGTTATTTTTCAAACGAGCTACCCAATCTTTAGATATAAGATTTAAACAGTCTTTATCCAAAATAGAGTCGATACCCGCAGACAATTGCGGTTTTTCCAAAACCTTTGACACGAGATCTAAATAGCTATCCATGTCCTTGTATTATAGTTAAATGAGTAATGTTAGAAAATGAAATTTGTCAGCTGCTTATATAGGCGCTATAAAGCTATCAAGGTCACAAGGTTACATTAAAAAAAAAAAAAAAAAAAAAAAAAAAAAAATATATATATTTTTTTTTTTTTTTTTTTTTTTTTTTTTTTTTTAAATGTGTGTGTGTGTGTGTGTGTGTGTGTGTGTTAAACTTATTTGGATTTTTTATTTGTCTTCTTTTCGTCTTCATATTCAATAGGTGACCCATTCCATCCAAACTTAAAAATATCTTCTATTTGTTTTGCCGAATTGCCTTTAAATCTATCCGATCGCTTTCGAACGACTCGCCCATCGGTTATAGCAATTTCATACACGCATCAGTCTTCTAAATTTTTCTCGTAAGATTTAATTCGACCTTTTGGTAAAAGAAAATAGCCTGTATAATATACCAAATCCACAGAATGCTTAGTTTTGTATTTATAAACTATATCCTTTCGCACGTCGTGTATAATTATCCCATCGACTTTAAAAGAGGGTTTACCTAACGCATTCTTATCGGAAAGATATTTTTGGACAAAATAGCCTTCGACCAATTTCATACGTGGTAAATATTCTGTCAAAATTTCTCGTCGGCACCAGCTAGTAGTATCATGTCCCATATATCTATAGACATCCAACAAACATATGGCTCCATTTTCTAATTTTTCTGCAGCAAATACCAATCCGTCACCTAGACTGATATCGCTACGTACCACGCATTCGTGCCCTTCCCATTTTTCTTTGATTCTGTCTCGATAGCTGAAAACGAGCCCGAAAATTCCATCCAGTTTATGAGCATATAAATAGGAATTACCTTCCAAAATTGTTGAAACGCAAGTGACTGGTTTTCGAAAAATATTTTCGTTGGATTCGTACGGCGGAATTGAATAACGATTCATGGTATGGTAAATGTTTTTATATTTGTCGAGAGAAGGAGTTAAATTATTAAAATACAATAAAGGTTTTTCAAACGTACCATATTCCCATTCGAACACCAAACAATGTTCCAGTCCGTTTTGAAACGAATAGAGTTGGGCTCCAGAATCGATTTTGACAAAATCTCGAGTTTGGACTGTAATAGGGTCTTGAAAATTTCCAAGTTGATGCAAGAAATTTTTACACGTTGACGTATTCCAGAGTCTGTAAGGCGTTTCGATAGAACAAACCCATCTAAACCAGACACCGTCATGATAAACTGTTTGAGTAGATTCTACGCGTTTCGTATCCCAATTATCGTCTTTGAAACGAAAATGAGGCTTTATATAATAAACTATTTTCTTTTCGGTCGAAATGCCCAATTCTTGAAAAAATTCTTTGAATGAAGACAAACTATGAACTACGAGTCTGAATTCGTATTCATACATTATAGTATCGGTTATAAAGTTGCTGTAGCTGAACGCTGGCTCGAACTATCCAAGAAAATCTAAAATGTACCACTAACAGTAAGACGCCTAGACAAGCTAATAACATCAGCGGCAGTTTTCTAACGTTACCTCGTATAACTATATATAGGATTGGTATTAAGATTACGGGGCCAACCATAGACAAAATGACTGTATAGGCAATTCCCTTTTCGAGAGATCCAAATGAACCTAGACTCTGGTCGTCCACTTGTAGAATGCTTTCAATTTGATCCATGTCATAAGCTTTATTTATACAGAATCAACCAATCAACCAACCTTGAAAAAAAAAAAAAAAAAAAAAAAAAAAATTTTTTTTTTTTTTTTTTTTTTTTCAAAGTTGGCATTTTTTTTTTTTTTTTTTTTTTTTTAACTTGGTTTGGATGATGTAATATTTAAGCAGTTTTTATTCCTTCCCAACCATCGTGATCTTCTATCCATGATTTCAATGTCTCTTTTACTATTCGTACAAAAGCTTCATATGTTGCATTCACCCATGCTTTCGGTTTATTTTGACGAATACACATGATAGCAAATTCTCCAATAAAACAGAAAAATGCTATAATTCGACTCCAAGTTATGCCTTCACCAAAAAGCTCGTTTGCTACGGTTACCAAAGCAGAATCTACAGCATTTCCGTCATATATATCCATTTCTGCACAAAGCCTTTCCATTTCTGTCTTATAAACCAACATAAATTCATCTAAGCTATTTGTTATAGAGTTCAGCACTTCTTTTTCTTTTTCATTTACAGACTCAATAGCGTTAAATGTATGGTATTTTTTCAATAGATGTGAAAACGTATTATCGAGAATAAAATCCATGCGGATGACATCTTTTGCCGAGGGGAAATATGTATCTAATACATATTTAATAAAGTCTGGTTTCGATAATAAAACTGGAGCCATTTTATACTTGCTGTTGTCAAAGTTTAGACGAAGGCAGAAGAGAGAATGGCTATTCGATCAAATGCCAGAGCTTATATAGTCAATCTGGAGGCAGGATATTGCATAACTCAGTTTCTACGAAAACAGGATGAGATAAGGCTTTTTATAGAATTATTGTCGCTGGATATTGCATAACTCAGTTTCTACGAAAACAGGATGAGATAAGGCTTATTGTAGATGTCGCTGAACACGGAAACAGGATGCGGTAAAGATTTTTATAGACGCTGAAACAAATAAGCATGGCTGGACAATGATAGTGTAGATACTATAACATGATATATATAGGTTAGCTAGAGTCAATCAACCAAACAACCAACCTAAAAAAAAAAAAAAAAAAAAAAAAAAAAAAAAAAATTTTTTTTTTTTTTTTTTTTTTTTTTTTTTTTAAAGGGTAGGTTGGTTGAGATTTTTTTTGAAATATTTTTAATCAAACTAGTTACAAGCAATCATGTCTGGTTATAAATGGATTAAGCTCACATTTACGCCAGACGTTTTATGGGATGACCGTCTATTCGAACTCGTAATATACTTTGACGGCACATACTATTTTTTTGCCAATGCCATATTATGGATTTTGGGATATGATGAACCCCACATTTCTCTATCTCAACTAATACCTTTAAACGAACAACATAAGATACCATTAGGAAGTGGGATATTTTTAAACGAAACAACGACTCGCAAGCTTATAAAAGATCGATTGAAAACCAAAATGCCATTCAAAAAATTTAGAAGATGTCGTAAATTTAGTGCTTGGTTTGACTATTATATTAAGTCCTGCAAAGACTCTAATAATCTTGCGAAAACATGCCCGTTTTAAATATCAAAATAAAATGTGTCATTCCATTTTTTAAATTGTAATGTTGCCAACATTTGTTTAGTTTGCGAAAAATACATTTTTAAAGTATCACGATCGCGTTCCGTCATCATAATTTTAAAGGGTCTATGTCTAATTAATTCTTTTCCAGTCAGCAGCTTGAGATAAGCCTCGTTCGCAGAATCAGATTCACTAACATTCAGAACCACAGGTCCATCTGGCACAACTATTTGTTCATGAAAAATGGGAGGTTTGAACTCAGTATCAGATATGAGATCGGGCGTCGCAGCAATTTGTTTTTTATAAGAAGACAGGTGATAGCAATAATATGTTTTATAGGTGGCGACAACGTCTAAATTTAAATGGCTAGTCAATACAACCAAATGCTTGGTCAACGATGGCTTCTTGATAGTAGATCCAAAAAGGGGTTCCACAATAAATAGAAAATCAGATGGTTGATTTGTAGTTTCGACACGATAAGGTGTATCTATAGGCCAGTTGCAATAGACTTGCAAGTCTTCCTGATGACCGAAACACAGGTCCAAATAATAATTTAAGAGGTATGGCTGGCGTCCCAAATTACCAAAAACGATACACGTATCGTGTTTTCGCCAAGACGTAATCATACGTTTAACACGTTCGAGTTCAGTTTTTGGTGTGGTAAATACGGATTTTTCTAAGACACTGCGTTTTGTAGAAACACGTATCCTATGGGCATTTTCTCTTTTCGCATTCTCTATCGAATCTTCCTTTTCATAATAACGTACCGTGACATTGCCGCTTAAACATACAGTCTTTTTTTCATGGACCGACTTGCTTGAAAGGAATATCTAATAACACTTTTCTCTAACAGCCAAAGGCTTTTATATAACTAAATTATAGCCTAAAAAAAAAAAAAAAAAAAAAAAATTTTTTTTTTTTTTTTTTTTTTTTTTTTTTTTTTTTAATATATATATATTATTAATTTATTTAGTTTAAGGAGCTTCTTCGTCAGCAGTAGCAACATCCATTCTAGGTTCTTCCGGTTCTGACTTACGTTTTTCTACAGATTCTTCAACCGCCTCCATTTCCGATGCGGGTCGCTTCTCACCTCTGAATCTCAAACTTTTTACGAAGCTCATGATATTATCTCTACCCATACTAGTCATGTACATTTCTGAGAGACTCTCTTCCAATTCCTCGTCCAGACTCTCTTCGAATTCGATCTCTGGTAGATTCACGTCGGCTGTATCGCTATAACATTTTCTTAAAATTTCATAGACGTGCTTAGGCTTATATTTAGCATCTCCCAACATTTTATACATTTCCCTCACGGCCTGGACATGCAGACGCTTAAATTCAGTCTCTTCGTCGAACACGAATTTTCTCTCGCCCTTATCGGCAAATCGAAGATTGCCCATGTAATGTTTCATTTCGAAATTGGGTTTGTTAGTAATATTTCCAGCAAGACCGTCGATAGCCAACAATCGATCGGTATCGTATCCTTTAGCGGCGAGGGCCTTGGTCAAGCTTTTGAGCTTTTCGTTCTTGACAAAGATCTGAGACAATGCACCCCCCATATCATCGTCGCTGTGTTCTAACATCTCTTGGACAATTTTAGGATGAACGGGTGTATGTGTTTTGAAGAGTCTGAAGATGAAATCCCAATCGAGGCCAAACGTCCTGAATACCTCTCCCACAATATAAAGCTTCATGGTCTTAATGGTGACTGAATCTTGAGACCCATAGTAATCGACAGCCGTTTTTAAGAGCTTAGCGATCTGACTTTGAAGTGTTTCCCAGCAGCTAGTTTCCATCTTGATTAATATCTAAGACTATGCCAAACAGATCTTGAATTTCCTGTTCGTAACTGGAATCGCTCATCAAGAACAACTGAAACGTATCCAAGGTCCAAAATAAGAACGGTCCCGAATCAAAGTTTTGTATTTTACCGACAAATTTTTGTATTTTTGCATGAAGCTGTTTGGCTTTCTTACAAGACCCTTTCGGCGGGTTTCCGTTGCTACGTTTCATGATTTGCATGAGATAGCTGCTACCTACCATAAATCCTAAGCAATCTCCGTGATCTTGAAAACAAACGGCAGGAAATATTTGGTTGAAGGCCATTTCGGCCACGCTGTCATTTTTACTACAGAATTGACTCTTTAAATACATTTGAACTTGATGGAAAGGCCTTAAGTATTCCGAATAATATTCTATCGCATCCCCTAATCTTATGGCTTTCAGAGTCTGAGCGTACGCGGCATGTTTTCTATGATCGATATTCTGTTGGATAACTCTATTCATTTTAGCGACGAACGGACAATCGGGATAGGCTTTCCAAAAGAACTGACCTCGGCAGACTCTAGCCATGAAATCCAACACCCAGTTACCCACCACGCTCATATCGGCCGAACAGATATAGCTACTGACCATAACATGTATGATATCAAACGGAATCGAATATTTGCCGAACGATTGGCGGATCGCGGAAGACAGTTGTAAATGAACCAGCAGTTCGTGGGCCAGATTGGGATACTCCTCGCTCAAATGCACGGGTTCCCATTGACTCAGGCATTTTTTCACGTACGGCACCAAGTCGTTGAAATACGTCTCGAAGGGATTGATTATTTCTTTGCAAGAGAGAAGATCGTGCATGCCTTTTATCAATACGTCCAATATCGCACGCGCCTGGCTAGATTCTTCGTTCGAGTGCTCGTTGACTATATTTAAGAAATCGATCAGAAACGTGTCCATATCTGGGAAATGATTTATTTCCGAACGAGTCATAAAAGGTCCATTTAAAGCTTTTAGAAGACGCAAGCCTTTTTTGACGCGATTCAGAGATTGTCCTACCACGCATACTGGAAACAGGCCTTCCAAATCTACCAGCGTAAAATTCATGGGTACATTTTCGTCGCCCGTCCATTCGAAAAAGGCTTCGGCCAGCTGACTCGATCGAAAATGGTCTGTGGAAGGCTTGGTAATCAATTCGTATACGTTAAAACTATTTTGGCACTGATTACAAAATAACGTGGGTCCGGGTTGCAAATGTACGTTTTCAGGATGGCATATATCATTACTAATAAGATTCAAAAAGGTCATCTTTGCATTCTTGATTATGACCATTCATTTTTACAAAAGTATTTTTTCTGGAACCGCATATTCTACAGACGCCTTTCAAAATAGGCCTGCCAGTTTTCGTCATACTCATCTCTATATCAGACGTTTCAGTCTTTTCTTTGCATTTGCCGCAATGTACAAATACCGTAGTGTCCATGCTACTTGTTTTTATCTGAAACGCAAAGCCAAGACATGGAATTTAGACAAGAAATTGTCAGATTACGTCATGAAGAACATTTGTCTGAGCGCGAGATCGCCAAAAGATTGAATCTTGTACCTTCAACGGTCCATTACTGGCTCGCTAAAGAATACGCTCCACCTTCCAGGTTCAAGAGAGGGAGGCCTCGCGCAACAGACAAATTGACCGATCTGTATATCGAAAACGCTGTCACTACGAATCCTTTCGTGTCTGCGGTTGATATAAGAGACGAAATAGCACCCCATGTCAGCGTGGACACGATTCGGAAACGCTTGAAAGAAAAAGGTATGCGATGTCGCATTCCAGCACGAAAACCTTTTCTGAAGCCCGTACACATACAAAAAAGATTTCAATTTTCCATAGCCCATGTAGGATGGGGTGTCAGCGAATGGAATAGGGTCATATTCTCGGATGAAAAAATATTTCGAGCTTCCAGCAGAGGAGCTTTGAAAGTCTATAGGCCCGCGTTGAGCGATCGGTTTGACGAGAGATATATTGTAAACGATACCAATGCCAACGGCCGATTCACCATATGCGTATGGATGGCATTCGGAAAAAATTTTAAAATTATACATAGGATAGATCAAAAAACCTTAAACGCCGAATATTATACCAACACCATCCTACCGTTGGTCGAGGACACGCTCGCAGAAAACAATTTGATTTTCATGCAAGATCTGTCTCCCATTCACACGAGCAGGTTGGCCAAACACTGGTTTGAAGCTCATAATATCGAAGTCATGGAAGATTGGCCTCCGAAAGGCCCAGACATGAATCCGGTTGAAAACGTATGGGCACAGCTAGAAAAACTAACGAGTCGAGACATGACGAACAAGTATCAGTTATGGGAGAACGTATATGCTGCCTTCAACCAGTTGACCGACTCCTATTTCGACGAGCTGCTAGAATCTATGCCGCGAAGAATGGCTGCGGTTTTACAAAAACGTGGAAAATGGACAAAGTATTAAATCATTCGCACAATTTAATAGTATGCGTATCCATATAATATTCGAATATGGGTTCTCCGTCGTCCTGTCTTACATATTTCCAATAACATGGTTTAATTCTGGCATTATGCAAACACATTTCTTTGATATGGGGCCATTTTTCAACTTGGATGTGATGCAAGTCGTTCTCTGAATCGTAGTTTATTGATACGATGTCTGGAATAACTGTACGAAGAATTTCAACGGCTTCCTCACCCTTCAGAACAAATGTATCGGACGCGTAAAAATTTTCAATTTGAGCCCTTTCTTCGGGCGTGATAATTTCGTTGGATACGGCTACGTCTAAGGAGCGTTGAGTAAACCTTCCGTAATGCATGCTTGATTAGACCGATTACATTTTTATAGTCGCAGCACCCTATATATATATATGATAAAATAATATGACCTTGAAAAAAAAAAAAAAAAAAAAAAAATTTTTTTTTTTTTTTTTTTTTTTTTTTTTTTTTTTTCAAGGGTTGGTTGATTGACTAAGATAGGTATACTGTAATTCTCTTTGTAATAGGTGATCGACAAATGGGACAAATTGTAATATGGTTTGAACAACTTTCGCAACAAACGAAATGACTACAAGCTTCAAAGATAATTTTTCTCTCTTTGCTAAAACATATACTGCAAAACAGGCGATAATTTTCTAAATTCTCAAGGTTATCCTCATTGGTAATGCTAGTCTTCGTTTTGATAGAATCTACATTAGTAGGTTTTTCGAATTCGATAGGAGCCGCATTAGTAGATCTTTCGGATTCGATAGGAACTGCATTGGTAGACACTACATTAGTAGATCTTTCGGATTCGATAGGAACTGCATTGGTAGACACTACATTAGTAGATCTTTCGGATTCGATAGGAACTGCATTGGTAGACACTACATTAGTAGATCTTTCGGATTCGATAGGAACTGCATTGGTAGACACTGCATTGGTAGGTCTTCTGAATGTAGGTCTTTCGAAACCACATTTAAATAGCCGATGCCTTTCAAGTGGATTATTATTGGGATGTAGTCGAACAGTGCACCAAAAACATCTAAGTGTATCATCTGTACGGTTAAAAAATAAACCGCTATCAACAAATTCTTCGATTTGAGTTTTATCATAAGGCCAGCCTTTAAACGAACGAAATCGAGAATATCGGTCTGAGAATAATGGAATACGAGGTTTAGTCCACATTGCTAGCTCAGAGCACAAGTGACTGCAAGCCAAGATAATTTACAACTCTTATATAGAATCAGTCAAGTCACGTGAACAAAGACCACACCCACTTAAAAAAAAAAAAAAAAAAAAAAAAAAAAAAAAAAAAAATTTTTTTTTTTTTTTTTTTTTTTTTTTTTTTTTTTAACAGTTGGTTGGTTGGTTTCTAAAATTATATTTCACAGTTATATTTCTCAGTTGGTTGCTAAAATTATATTTCTTTATCCATTCATTGTAGATGGCGCTGTAGTCTATACATATATAGTATATATATATAGTATATCTATTTGGGTGGGTGGGAGTGGACTTTATTTCTTCTACTGTACGGTCATGCCGCTCCTGACCCTTTAAAACAGGATGGGTTATTTATACAATATTAGCTTTGAAAACAGGATGAGAGGCAAGAACCTTAGTACATTTTACTATTTTTTCATATAACTTTAAATCTTTTACCTTAGTTATAAATAAGATGTATCTCAGTACATACAATTTTCTTTTACGTATCAAAAATCCTCAGACAAAATTTAAAATGTTAAAATATTTAACGAATATGGATGCCATCGACCCCTCTATAGGATTAGCTTATGTACGAGGCTCATTTAAAATTGTTCGCATTTACTAAAGCATGTTAATAGCATTTTGGATACTTTTGGTTTTGTACGTTGGACTCACGCTCGTCTACGCGGCCACAAACACGAAAACCTCTGAAATTTCTCCATGGCCACTACTGACTCTAGATCTTAAAGAAAAACTGATAGATACTGCATGCCAATCGAATTCGGATTGCCCGTCAACTCATATTTGTATGCTGAATCAGTGCATCCCAAAACTTTTACGGGTTTCCCATTGCGACCCGAAAACTGGCGAATGGATATCATACACTTATCAAGGTGCTACGTTTGCCGTCTGCGTTTGTAAAAAACCACATCTTATAAATCAAAAATATTTTGGTGGAAACTGTGATGTAAACGTAGGATGTGGCATCCATGGCAAATATCTTCCTGATACAAATACCTGCGCTTGCGATCCGGGATACAAGGTCGTCAACTTAACTTGCCAAAAGCTACCCGCGATCGATTACATTAATCTGAATCCTTGTCAACCGGGCGAAATCAAAGTCAGTTCTATCAAACCCAGCGATGGATTTCATCCCGATTACGTGAAACGCCTGTCCTCTTTAAAATGTGTCAAGAGACCGTGCACATTCGACGCCTTGAGTGAAAGACCTCTCAAACAAGCTAAATATGTAGACGGATGGGGTTGCGTTTGCGATCCGCGTTACGGTCTATTTGGGGTCGTGCTACAAGACGGTCATTTAAACAATACAGATACAAAATATTTGAAAACTCCTGGATTCGATGCTTGCGCGAGTATTTTTCCAGAGGATCCTCAAGATCCTATAGATGTCAAGCTCATCACGTATTTTTATCTTGGAACGCGCGAACCCGTTTCGTTTATTCTTTATGAAGGTTTAAAAGATCATGAGCTCGCAAATCCTTTCAAAGAATCGGAAAGCATCCTTCTCGGTCAAAAGCTATGGCGATATGACTACGCCCAGCATTTTTTCGATACCCAGCCCCAATTTCGAGCGAGAACGCGTAAGATTTCTTCCTTTTATTTGTTTGATATCGAAACGGTTTACGAATGGTTATACGTGAATGACTTTTCGCCAGCTCCATGCGAAGAAGTTCCCAATTTTTGGCATAATAGGTTAAATCGTCGCGTAGACATATACAGTCTGCTGTACACGAGTCCCGTCTGCCGAATCGCCCAGAACGACCCGAAAGCAGATCCTATGTTTTGGGGCAAGGTCGTGGTCAATCCTCAGCATCTAACGTTCAAAGAACATGATCATCTGCACCGTTTTAATGCCTTCGTTTTAAAATATGATTCGAACGTGGGTGTCAATCGCTGGACTATAGATCTAGATTACGAATACAAGCCAAATACTTACATGGCTATCGAAACCAACGTTCCAAATTACGAGGTGGACATGCAGAAAAAACCTTCCTTTCCAGAATTGATGTATGAGGGCCAGAACTAATCAAGGATGAAACGTTCAATCGAAGAAGAAGATGAAAAATCTAGCGATGAACAGAATCCAGCTAAGCATAAAATGGAAGACGAAGAATCTAAGGAGACGTCTATTTTGCAAGATTTACAGACAAATTTGCAGAAGACTAATAATTTAAACGATCATATGGAAAAGCGTTTGTTTGAAACTCAAAAACAATATTTTACAGTTTATATGGAAAAATTAATGAACGAGATACCAATGGGTAAAGACTTGGTCAGCATCATAACGGAGAGGAGTGGATCGAACGAATTTGAATATATGTTTACGGCCGCTAAAAGCGTTATACAATCTCAAATGCGCCTCAAACAGATTAAAGCTTTTCATGCCGTATACGATATGGTTTCTGGATTAGTTTGTCGCTACGTCCACGAAAAAATGGTCACTCCTACACTATCAAAAGTATTGGCACCTAACCAGTTACTAATTGCTTACGAAAAATATCAAAATTGCTCGAAAATGGAAGAAGATAAATCGGTCGTAGAATTACAGTGTCTGTTATACTGTATTCAAGAAATGCTGGAAAATGAAGAGACTGTCAAGATACCGAACCCACTGTATGGTCGATTCACGCAGCAAATGAAGGCTGTGAGCGAATATGTGATTACTCTGTTAGTATCCATGGCTAAGCCAAATAATATGGCTATAGAATTGAGCAGCGGTTTAAATAGTCCTGAAGTAGCCAAGTAAAAAAAAAAAAAAAAAAAAAAAAAAAAAAAAAATTTTTTTTTTTTTTTTTTTTTTTTCAAGATGTAATTTTCAACTATGGACATTTCTCGTACAATTTTCGTTCCTCTTCTTCATTTAACTGAAATGTAAACCAATCATATTTGTCCAAGACAGATTTTACTTTAATGTCAGGTTTACAAAACGGATCCCCTTCCTGAGACAGATCTATTGCGATATAATTTAGCAAATTTCTATATTTCAAAATTTTTATGAACACTTCATATGCCGAATTGAAATACTTTTCGCATTCGTATGGAAATTTATTAAAACATTCTCCAAGAAATTGTCCGGTAAAAATCAAACACTCCATTACACAAGGCTGATAATAATACTGACGTCGATAGTTATTATTTGTTAAAAATTTAAGGTGAAAAAGGTTATTGACTCTAGGAGATATCGAATTTGACTGGTTAATATAATATAATTTGGTCTTCAGCACGAAGAAAATGTCTTCGACCTTATCAACAGTAATACCAGTATGCTCGGGTGGAATCTGAAAATATTCTTCAAGCATTCTCAAAATTGAAAGAGCGAATTTATGTACTCTCGGACTAAATTTTAAATGGTCCATGTAATTCGCGTCGTCAACCAACATCTTACCTGCAGTATCCAAATCGTTTGCCAAATGAACACAATCTCGAAGTAGATAACGAAAAACGATTTCAAGTGGATATTTTCGTAGCTCTTCTTCATTTAACTCAAATGAAAACCAATCATATAGGTAATTATATTTGTCTAAGACAGATTTTACTTTAATGCCAGGTTTGCCAAACGAATCCGCCTCATAATACACATCTAGTTCGATACAATTTAGCAAATTACTATATTGTAAAATTTTAATCAACTCGTTGCATGCCAAATTGAAATACTTTTCACACTTGTATGGTATTTCTTTAAAAAATTCTCCAAGAAATTGTCCGGTAAAAATCAAACATTCCATTACCCAAAGCTGATAATAATCGCGACCTCGCCAGCCATGATTTGTTAAAATTTTACCGCGAAACAGATTACTGACTCTAGGAGATATCGAATTTGACTCGATAATATCATTTAATTTTTTCTTCAGCTCGACAATAATGTCTTCGACCCTTTCAATTGTAATACCAGTATGCTGGGGCTGAAACTGAAAATATTCTTTAAGCATTCTCAAAATTGAAAGAGCGAATTTATGTACTCTCCGACTAAATATTATATCGTCTTTACATTTCAAGCTGTTAATGAACACCATATCTGCAGTATCCGAATCGTTTGCCAAATGAACGCAATCTCGAAGTAGATAATAGAAAGCGACTCTAATGTCAGATCTCATTGCCCAAGTGGCATAGGTATACATTTGAATAGTAGATAGGAGGAGAATGATTATCTGAGTACGGTAGCAGCTATATATAATAGAGTCAAGCCACGCCACACCCACCCTTAAAAAAAAAAAAAAAAAAAAAAAAAAAAAATTTTTTTTTTTTTTTTTTTTTTTTTTTTTAGAGGGGGGGGGTTATTTATTTTTTTTAACTCACTTCATTCTATTGATCTCACTCTTAATCCAATCTGCAAATGCTATACATTCTTGCATACTGCAATGAGGTTTTCTAGACCCGTCTTTAAATTTACTATGATATCCGCAATCTTTTACTTTGGGTGGGGGTAGGTTGTCAAATTTTGGACATTTAAAGTCTTCGAGGTCAATTGACGATATTCCCAAGTTATCTAATAGATATTTCTCATACTCGCCCCCTTTATAAGCTACTAGGTATTTATCTTCAGTCTTGTACGTCTTATATAAATTTGTCATGAGTTTACCAAGCGTGTGTAGATTCTTGACGTGTTCTCGAGGTTGCCTTCTGAAGGATAGGCCATGTACATGTCTGGAGCAGTATCTGATACCATCCCAATCTTCTTCTGAAAGGACGCCCTCGAGATGATTGAGACTATATCTCACGCAGTCACAATGGTTTGTTTCTAGAATGGCGTAACCAAACTCTCTTGGATAAAAAACTTTATTTACATGAAACCCGTCTAAGTCTATTACCAAACAGATGTTTGAAAGAGACATTTTCGTAACGGTTAGGTTTAGGTATTATAACCAAGACCAGTCAAAAGTCAGAGTATATAATAAACTGAGGCGAGAGGAGTATTTATACTTTGGCAGGCGGATGTAAAAGAAGCTATATAAATAAAAAATATTAACCCCCCCCCCTTAAGGAAAAAAAAAAAAAAAAAAAAAAAATTTTTTTTTTTTTTTTTTTTTTTTTTTTTTTTTACGGTTGGTTGGTTGGTTGGTAAAAATTTAAGTTGAGACTTTACAATTATGCAGTCCATACTTTTTTCACACAAGTTTTCATGTTACCCGTTAATCGAGTTCCAAATTGATGATAACGATTACCATTAGCTATATAATCTACAATTATCCAATTGATGTGTGGATTGACCAACAAAGCGTAGAAATACAGTAAATATAAACACGTGGCGTGAAAATTCATAGTGCCATTCTTAAAAAATTTCTCAGCCATCTTTCGAATTTTATTCATAACGCAGTCTCTCTTAGACATTAACGGAAATTGTTCGTAATCAAAAAGCGGCGCGTTATACCAATGGTTTTTATTGTCTGCAACGAAATACAAATATCCGTAAAGACTGACATCTTTCAATATAGTATTAATATGTTCCATGGCTTCTCTTTCAAAGACCTGAACGATTCTCGGCGTCACGTCGTAAAACAAACTCCACAATCCGCTCTGTTCACGCGTCTTACCAATCTCGCTTAAATTTTTAGATGTAACCTGATCGATCAAACAATCTATCGGCAAATTGGCTACCCTCAAAAGGTTCAAGTCGTAATAGTCACTAAATTTTTTCTTTTGAAGTTTACAAGACATTGATCTTAGTTCTCAGTTATCCAAATTCACTCGTCTCAAATTCTTAATGACTACCCCTTCGTAATAAACTACCATCGAATCGTCTTCTTTTAATTTTTTATTGGGCAGCTCTTCATCTTCATCTTGAGCGGTAGCGTAACTAAAGGCCCCGGGTTTCAAATTAATATCTTCGCAACGTAAATGACCAAATTCTTTTTGGAAATAGAACAGCAGATCGCACTCGTGAAAAGATGTATTTTTGGTAATTTTCAGATATTGTCTTATCGCAGATTTGACCTCGTTCGTAGTGGTCATGGTACCGGGCATCAATTGAACGTCCATATACATCTTGAACTGAACGTAAATGTCTGCATGAATTAAATAATCTCGCGTAAATTCTTGTATGTATTCGGGTTCTTTTCGGTAGTGTAACAGGCCATCTTTAGCCATACATTTTTGCAAATGGTAATACAGCATGAAAAAACAGCCTTTGAAAGACTGCTCCACGACATAGACATCTTTCTTGTACGTATCGCCGGCTACCTGTTTCGATGTCGAATCGGGCGCGTCGCTGGTAAATTCAGCATCGAATGGTATAGCTACCACTCGATCTTTGAAAGCCTCCGTGGCCTTGCATTCAGGATAGTTATTCGTAGAGGCGAACAGTTTGGCCATCGGTATCCCACCCGAATTCGGCTCGTACATATTTCTGAAAGCCACGAACGAATTGCCAGTAATTTGTTTAATACGATTTTCGTCAATTTTTCTACCCAATTCTTCAGTAGCGACCATCCTACAAGAAAAAAGCGTAGACGCCAATTCTGGAGTAGCATTATTAACAGAATGGCTTGGAGATAGGTTTTCAGACTGTATAGAATGATAATATGCAGTCAAAACGCGTCCCATCAATTCGAAAAGCTTACTTTTTCCGTTACGCGTCAAGCCTTTCCACACAAAAAATTTTCTTTCGTAATTTGTCGCAATATAGACGCTAGCCAAAATATCCAACATATACATCATAATGTCGTATTCGAAACAAACGCATTTACAGAGATTTATATAGAAATGCAGCATGGATTTGGACAGATCGTCTTCGCATTCTGGTACCAACTGACAGAGCGTATCATACAGGTTATCGGTCACGTCCTGAAATAAATTTGTTAAATAGACCATGAAAAATTTCTTATCTGTCAGTTTTTCATACAAGGCTACGTGTTTCGAAGAATTGTTACACAAAATCATCATTTCGTTACGCGGAATCCCTAAATTTATCTTTTTTTCCGAAAGAAAAAACTCTGGCACGACCCCGCCAATATGACCCGTCAATAAATCTAAAACGCCGTCCTGCAGCCTCAGAAACCACTTGTGAGAATCCATCAGGATGTATTTGCGTTCCATGCTGGTATCGCTCAAAATGGCTGAATTGACACCGCTAACGGTAAATTTATTTATGTATTCGTCGTCGGGACCACCACGACCACCAGAACTACGGTATTCTTTGATAAATGATTTGATTTTGGTAAACAAATTGGTAACGTGATGATTAACATCTGATTGTTCAATCTCTTGCCAAGTATCTTCGAGCGCGTTCCATATGTAACGTCCAGCTTTCTTTATGGCATTTTTCAGCCTGAGAACGTGAATGGGTAAATGCCTATCTTGTATGCTTCTAATCATTTGTATCATCTGATCGTCATTCGTAACGGATAAGACGGCCCGCCTATTGTTTCGCACGATCAATGTAAGCTTATCCCGATACATGTCGGGTCGATCCCCATACAAATTGTTGGCGCAAAAATGTAAGGTGTTGATAGTAATGTCCGTTATTTCATACTGTATATTTTCGGGATCGATCGTTTGAATTTTATCTAGCAATTTATGAAAGTCTTGATCCAGCACCGGGTACAATTGTCGAGACATCGATCTAGAATCCGTCCTGTAATGTTTACATAAAGAATAAAATACGGGTAAGAAATAATATCCGTTATTGAATTGCATGATAGTTTTTAAGGGGTTGACCTCTTCCGAAAGCGAGGCGTTTTCGAATCGCAGCATATCGTTTAATTCTTGGAACGCTTCAGGTACATTGCAAATCGCGATGGGTTTGTCGCGACTCAGCCGTTCGAACCACATTTTTAAAGCATGATTGTTAGTCTCGAATTCCTTAATGGATTTCGAAATAATTTCCAAATAATAGTAGGCTCTTAGTACATTACTGTCACTAAACAAAAGTTTTTTAGATTTGCTGATAAAACCTTTCTCGTTTGATTTTTTAGTGACAAAAGAGGCCACGTCTCTGCACTCTGGCGAGCTATTGGGTAATTTTCCAATATGGGTAGCATATTGTAAGGTGTGTCTCTGCAATTGAAAATCGTTTACGATAGGCATCATGTAATTTAAAATTTTATTACGAATTTTGTCCGCAGGCATATTTAAAATTTCTCTGAAAACAGATTTTTCATTATGTTTTCGTACGGTAAAACTGGATCTCAGTGTTATTATATCGTTTTCGATCGGCTGCCAAACGTTTAAGTGTAACGTGTTGCGTTCATCTACGTATACCAGCCTGGCAGGCATATAGGGACAATGGCTTGGTTTAGAAGATCCGACTAACATAATATTTTGTGGAATGTCCAATATATAAGTTTCATCGTTCAGCGTTATCTGTTTGAATTTATACTGAAGATGTTCGCAAAATAGTATGTAATCGTCGTGTCCTATCTGAAATTCTGGCAAATGTATATGAATACCCAAGCTGGCTTTTCTCATAGCAATAATGTAAGTAAAATTTTTCACGTTAGATAAAAAAACGCTTTTCAGAACGCATTCTATCGTACTGAAAAATCTTTTCGGCGCAGTCTTGATAGAACCCTTGTAATCGAAATCTAAAGTTATAGAATGCATTAGAGTAGAGGGCAAATCCATAGTGTAAGAAGGTGGATTGGATAAACCAATCCACTGTAGACAAAAATTGGAATAATCATCAGGTAATAAATAATAAATACCTCCTTTAAGATTATAAATTAAATAGGCCTTCAGCGGTGCTTCAGTCTTTCTGTTGACGCAATGTAAATAGGACGATTGAAAAGACATGACTTTATTTCTAAAGGAGAATCAGCAAAATGGTAGTTTGGGTCCGTTATTTATATAGAATAAATTGAAGCCACGCCCACTTAAAAAAAAAAAAAAAAAAAAAAAAAAAAATTTTTTTTTTTTTTTTTTTTTTTTTTTGATGGGTGTAGTCATGTGGTCGGAGCATTGTCTAAACACTGACAGTGAAAATATTAAATAAGTACACGAGGTAAATTTGCTCGAAACATATTGCAGTAATCCTTCAAGATACCATACATATACTGTAATACGAACTAGCATCGGCATTTTATGGTACTTGACTTTGTGGGCGTGGCATATTATATATATATATAAAAAAAAAAAAAATTTTTTTTTTTTTTTTTTTTTTTTTTTTTTTTTTTTTAAATAAATTTTATATAATGTTTTTTAATGTCGCTTTGATATTTTATAAGTTTGTCGCTTCCACTGCATTTCGAACCTCTTCTGCCTTTCGAGCCTCTTCCTGTAACTTTCGAGCCTCTTCTGCCTGTCGGGCCTCATCCGCTGCCTTTTCCTTTGCCTTTCGATCATCTTCCTTCTTTTTAAGATACTTTTTTACAATATCACTACCCAACGTTAATATGCGAACGTTCATCCATCTACGTAACAATTCGTGTGTCTTAAAATTAAGTTTGGTCTTCTGATAATATGGATGTAAAATTTTATCCTGTTCTAAATCATATAAGGGATATTTATCGTCTTGTCCTTCTTTAAAATAAACAAAACCATCACATCTCTGTTGAGTATGTATGTATTCTCTCATTAGAACAAAAGTCAACGCTTTTATATCTGATTCTGAAGCCAAGTCTTCTATTCCGCGCAATTTATACTCGGCAATCTTCATATTTTGTCTAGTTCCCTCCAACATAGGATCGAATATATTTAATGGTAAATTTCCCTGAGCGTTTGCATTTGCTGTAACATTTGAATAAAACGATTCAGTAGTAGTAGTAGTAGTATTAGTAGTAGTAGTAGTAGCCACTGTCTGGCTAGTGTTTGGTTTATTAGACTTTAGAAATGCATACATCGGTTGTGACCTGTATATTTTCTGTTGGAGTTTTATTTTACTCCCCACTTTAGACATCGCCTTTATTTCACATATAGTCTACCGACATAAACTGAATAGGGGTCAAATCTTTCACTGAACTGATGGCGTCAACAATTTCTTCAGAAACTCTCAACAACTGGCGATCCTTGCCGTCGGGTTTACGATACGGAGGCACATGTATCCTGACATCGTACGACGAATCCATGTTTTCGGTAACCTTGTCGTCGACCCCTATTAAAAATACAGGATCTTTGTACATTTGTCTGATATGCTGAGATGCCTTATAATAGCCATACAGTTCTTTTGATAGCTTACACTCGCTTCGTGCAAAAATTATCTGTGTGTATTTTTTAACCGAAGGCAGAAATCCTTCCACGACGCGCCGTACATAATCATCTTCGCCCAGACTCCATAAAATGATATCTATGTCCATAGCTCGTAACATCTTCAAAAAGAAATCGAGTTTGGGACGCGGTTGAAAAACATTTTCTTGATACACGCCTAGTGTTTCATCCATATCTAAAACGACTACAATCATTGCTTGGCTTGAAAAAAAGACATGCCTCGTAAATCGAAACGGTCTATTACTAGCACATCTGACGAATCCAAAAGTATCATTCGCCACATTCAGAAGAAGAACCCGTTATATTCACCTACGACCTGCGTTTTTCATTTCAACAAGCCTTGTCTTACTTTACTCAACAATTTCAATTCTGAAAAATATCACTGCCTATTTACCAACCATTCTAAATTATGGCGATCCTATACCTGTACAAAATCGTGCGACATACCAGAACATTTTTTTGACATAATGGAATTGAACAAGATATTGGGTGACGAATACGTATTGCCATTCGCTGGCCATTTCAGAGAGTATTCGGGCTACACTATTGGTATGTTTCGTCAACCGGACGAAATGTATCCGCCAGCTATAATCGAACGCCCTCAATTCATAGAAACGGTTTTTACCATGATAGTATTTTTCATAGCGACGTGCCATCGTTTAGGAGGCCACATGCCCGATGCCAATCATTTCTCGGTCTTGTATACGCGAAATCATCCCGTATTATGCGACATCGGAAAATATAACGTAGAAAATAGAGAACGGCTCCTGGACCGCGAAGACCATTTCAACAAGAAAAAATTTAAGAAATTCTTACAACGTAAAACGAATAGGCAAGTCATACGATATTTGAAGATTTACTTTCCGCATTTTTTTCAGAAAAAGAAAAAGGGTAAGAATTGCATTCTGAACGAAGAAGAATTTACATTTTCAGATCAGACACATGAATTGGTCTGCAAAAGCGAAAAGACTAGTTTATTGGACGTCGTAAAAAATTTCAGACATCTAATTCCGAATTTAAGAATTCGGGCTGGCTTGCTAGGAGACTGGATCATGCTGGTAGAAAGTGAAGATTGTTATATCGAAGACGATTACATAAACGTGTTTTAAATATATTACTCAAATTTGCAAATGCCCTTATTAAGATTTGCCCATGGACTGTTCAGCATTTCTGTACTCTTACTATCATCTGGATTCAGAGAACGGCCATCCAAAAATTGAGGTTGATCATCATTCGTTCGAAGATATTTCACCATGTCTGAATTGGGTGGACCTAGCCATCGATAGTTAAAAGTTGGACGTCTGAGCATACCATAAGGGCCTGGATATGGTAAAGACAAACTCTTGTAAGAATTGAGCGGTTTAAGTACAACGTTATCAATATGGACATTGTCAAAAGATAGTAACATCGAGTTAACAGAATCGATATCTTCTGAAAAGGATTCGATCAAAGAGCTAGCCATTGGTACTGTTTTAAATGAATGATGTCTCAGACAGGCCTATATATATACCCTTGGATTTATTTATTTATGTTTGAAGGTCACACACTAAAAAAAAAAAAAAAAAAAAAAAAAAAAAATTTTTTTTTTTTTTTTTTTTTTTTTTTAAGGTTGGTTGGTTGATTGATGAAGTTGGTTTCTAAAGTTATATTTCACAGTTGGTTTCTAAAGTTATATTCCTCAATTGGCCGCTAAAATTATATTTCTCAGTTGGCTGCTAAAGTTATATTTCTCTATCCATTCATTGTAGATGGCGCTGCAGTCTATATATATAGTATATATATAGTATATCTATTAGGGTGGGTGGGAGTGGAATTTATTTCTTCTACTGTAAGGTCATGCATAAAATCGCTCCTGACCCATTTCCTTTAAAATAGGATGGGATAACGATATTGACTTTGAAAACAAGATATTTATAGACTTTTGTCTGACAAATGACAAGATATTGCAGGTTTTCATGAAATTAGAATAGATCATGGGCTTTTATAGAAAAATCTAACTATCTAGTATCCATCAATCTGCATCTTGCTCATTATGAGGTATAGTAACTAGACGACCGTTGCAGGCGAGACACAATGAGGGTGTAGTCATGTTAGCCATAGTATATATAGACAAGCTTTAAAGGTGGGCGTGGCACCTTTAAAAAAAAAAAAAAAAAAAAAAAAATTTTTTTTTTTTTTTTTTTTTTTTTTTTTTTTTTAACATGACCTTGAAACAAAAAATAAATAAATCTTTAACACTTATATTACTAAGCATTTGCATACGATACGTCGAAACGATATCTTTTATTCTCACTCGCATCTCTTTCGTACGGAATGTATCTACGTCGGGAATCATAATTTCTACAGACGCGTCTGATTCCAGCACATACTGGCAAAGGAAGATTCACATCTGTCTCGTCGCATTCATCGTTGGAAGGGGTGATGGAAATAATTGAAGCGTTCGAATCTGAGCTGTCTGAATAATCACCCAATTTAGAAACGTGTTTATATCTGGACCTGTTGCGCTCTCTAGGCAAAAAACGCCTGGCATATTTAGCATCAGCCACTTTTCCTTGAAACTCGGACATTCTCAAAATATTATTCCAATAACCGTCGTCGACTTGTATATTTTCTTTATATTCTTGAAACGCGTTGTTGTTGGCAAAATATCGCCTGAGATTTTTTACAGGAACCAAAAAATTATCTCCTATGGCCAAACGGGTTATTTCGGCGTACGTAATTTCATCGGGTTGATATTCGTAACCTCGATTTATTCTATTCAAAGTCTGAAAGGCATACAAAACGGGCACCTTGGCTGGCCTAGGCATCTTTAATTAACCAAGTTATGGATTACGCGACCTTAGTCTTACAACTTTTAAACGAAAAAAAATATCCTATACTGGAAGAGTATGTAGTCATGGACATATACTACAAAATGATTCCGATCGACCATCCATCTACTACGGTCATACCGTACGACAGGCGATTCCATAATCCAGAAGATGTTTATATTCGAGATGCCAAACCTTTCCAAATACATTATATGGTCTGTGTCGGCGACAATACGTTTTACACACATTACGTGGACAAACTTCAGTCTTTTCCAACGAAATGTATCACCATTAGGCTGAATCGATCTTATTTGGACGAATCCATTTTACTTCAGAAAAATGAGACTTTTGAAGAAGAAATTTACAAATTCATAACCTTATTAAATTTCGACGTACCGAAAATAGCTCGCGTACTGAATTTAGGATTTTTCGAGAGCACGCGTTTCATGCCTCAGAGAATCAAACTGTGGGTGTTTAAACATAGCGTACGAAACATTAACTACCAACCGTTGAGCGAAACCGATCAAGCCTGCTTCGGTCCTAATGAAGGAGCCGTACCCATTCGCGTAATCGCGGGTCGATTATCCGAATGCCAATCTAGATCGACTCTCTTATCGCTAAACGATCTCAGCGACCAATTTAAGTTCACGCAATATTATTCCACCCGCTGGAAGACACTCGTACCGCTGGCTTTCAATCCGTTAGAGAACCCGATCGTAATTTAAGCGTAAGCCACTTTCAAATGATAGCGCTTGTTGTCGCTAGCATCTCTAACGTAAGGAATATATCGACGTTGGGCATCGTAATTTCGACAAACGCGTCTTATTCCAGCACAGACTGGCAAAGGTAGATTCACGTCCGTATCATCGCATTCGTCGTTGGATGGGGTAATAGATATGGCAGAGGCGTCTGAAAGTTCATCATCTGAAAGCTCAGCGTTTGAATAAGTTCCCAATCTGGATACGTGTCTATTTTTTCGCTTTCTAGGCCTCCGAGTCATGAATCGCTTGGCGTATTTCCTGACGGCATCATTTTCAGTCGATTGTACGACTGCGTTCCAAGCATTGTCATCTACAAGCAAACCTTCTTTGAACATTTTATAAGTTACGGCATTGGCGAAAAAACGTCTGAGTTTGGCCACCCTGACCAAACTATTCTCACCATCGCACAACGCCTGCACGTCATGCATATCTACTGCATCAGGGTTTCTATATCCCCGATTCGTTTCGTTCAAAACAATGAAGGCAAACTGCGTAGGTATCTTAGTAGGATTCGGCATCTTTATTTACGATACATGACTTGGCCGTAAAAATGAAACTTGTAAAAGGGTGAATCTCTCACATTAATGTGCGTATCGTAATAACAATGTTCATATTTATCGTACGCGTCCCAATGAGCTAGCGCATGGAGAGTATAGATAAACAGCAAATGCCAACAAGTCATCGTTTTGAAATATTCTGCTGGGTTGTAATTTTCAACCTGCATCATCGATGCCAAGTTGACCGTTCCGCGAGACTCGTTGTACAACATCTGGTTGGATTTGGTATAGTCTAGACAATAGCGTTTCTGAATAATTTGAAATTCGTACAGATTGAAAATAATGTAGACGGGTACCGTTTCGTCTGTGGTAGTTTCATCCATATACAATTTAATGATTTCTTTAGGCCCGTTGGGTAAATTACAATAATAAAAAACGGGTTCGTAACGATCCAATCTGGGAATGCGTTGGTCGAATATCCAATTCAGAATCGGTACCCAACGCTCGAAAATGATATGAAATTGTTTGAGATCCACGACCGTGAACTCTTCTATAATTCTATAGCAGGCGGCCCATGCATCTCGCCATTTGTTGACTCGACTCAGAGATCTGGGAATGTGTAACGTCTCTTGTCGATTTTCAGACATCTTGACTTAACAAAAAAAGCATGCACAAGACCTGGGTCGTTTTCTTTCTGATGTGGCTGGCCTATGTTTGGGTTTGGAAAAGCTCAAAACTACAAGTCGATAATAGGCAGGTTCGAGCCGAGGCTCCCACGTTTCGCCAAAATTGTACTACTAAACAGATACCGTGCATAGACGATTGTTCGTTTCTTTGCGTAGATAGGGATGCCCAGTGCATAGATGGCATTTGCCAATCTCGAGAAGAAACGGTTCCGTGCAAAGAAGAGACTGGAGGCGTATTGATGCTGATCAAAGACCCCGTGCCGCGATGGACATGCATCTGTACAAATTCTACGTTTTATAGAGGCCCGGATTGCAGCGAACTCAACAAAGATGTGTGCGAGCATGGAGTATTTTTATACGTGAATAGATACAATTTTTTATGTATGTGCCTAGCACCTTACGAATTGGTGACTATCGATCACAAGCCGTTTTGCGTAGAGAAGGCTAAAGCGCGATTTATAAAAGAAACTCTCTAAAATTTTATCAATGTTGACGCCATTTTTCATCAGACTGAAATTTTCTGTATGCGACACCCAACGTAATATCTTCGCTATGGCTGTTGGTCGGTATCAAGACAGTGGGAATAATATTTTTCAAATAGTCGTAAGTACGCTTATCCACGGCCCCGACTACATCCCAATCGCTAAATTTTAAGTTCTTGTGAAAAACTGAACGAATAGTGGCATCCATCTCAGAAATATCTACATAAGTACCAAATTTTACGTTATCGGGTACATGAAAACCGTTTACGGTGTTGTTATAGGCTATATCACGATGCAAGAATGAAATCTTGTTTGGATTGGCAGCTAAGGTTATCGTTTCGAAGGGTGGATGTACAGACGTAAAGGCTACGATCCATGGCTTCCAATTGGAATTCTGTAAAATAAACGTAACATGAGCAGTATGACTATAGTTGTCCATGATATGATAAAACTGCAAGTTGGAGTGAGGCTTTTATAGGTGCTGGCCAAGACAAAACTCACATTAAAAAAAAAAAAAAAAAAAAAATTTTTTTTTTTTTTTTTTTTTTTTTTTTTTTTTTTGTATGACCTTGAATGACCTTGAAGCTCGTTGCCACAAAAAGCAAGTCGGAGCAAAATAGGAGAATGTAGGAGCATGAATCGTAGCTACCCTATAGAAATGGATAGATTTTTTTTTTTTTTTTTTAATATATATTATATTTATATTATAATATATTTATAATATAATATATTTATAATAATATTTATAATATAATATATTTATAATATATTTATAATATATTTATATTTATATTATATTATATTATATTATATTATATTATATTTATATTTATAATAATATTTATAATAATATTTATAATATATTTATAATATATTTATAATATATATATATATATATATATATATATATATATATATACTTGTATACTCAGAAATTACTGTAAAACATCTTTTAATTTAAGTGATTATAATTTTGTAGTCTGGATTTTCTATGTCAGTTATAGTGTCGCTGTCTCAGACAGTTTCACTATATCAGCATAAGACTACACTCTTTATTGTCTTGCCAAGTTTCTAGCCTGGACTTTGAATGTCAGATATAGTGTCGCTGTCTCAGACAGTTTCAAGATATCGGCATAAGACTACGCTCTTTATTATCTTGCCAAGTTTCTAGCCTGGACTTTGAATGTCAGATATAGTGTCGCTGTCTCAGACAGTTTCAAGATATCGGCATAAGACTATGCTCTTTATTGTCTTGCCAAGTTTCTAGCCTGGACTTTGAATGTCAGATATAGTGTCTCAGACAGTTTCAAGATATCGGCATAAGACTACGCTCTTTATTGTCTTGCTAAACCAAATGTAAGTTTTTAGTCTGGACTTTGTTAGTCAGCTATAGTGTCTCAGCCAGTTTCAAGATATCGGTATGAGGTTATATTCTTTAATTGTCTCCAAATGTAAGCCCATTACTATAAGCTAGCTACGATCCTATTTTACTCCGACATTCTTAAAATAAAAAACGAGATGTTAAATATTTTACTTAAAAAACAAAATATAGCCTCTCTATAGATGCTCGAAGGTTTTTGTACAAATTTAGACCATGCAAATATTGCTTATACTATATTTCTACATACTTTTTTGCTCTCTACATTCTGCCGCGCTTGCTCGTGGCTTTTTGTTACACATATACCCTTTGTTTGTTCAATGCTCGAGGCTTTTTGTTTTGCTCAAATTTGCCCAACTATTTGTTAGTTTAAAGCTCGAGGCTTTTGTTACATATATCCCCCCTTATTTGTTCAACGCTCTATACATTAAGATATGCTTTAAAAATTATGCAGTCAGTGCTCGATTCATTAATTCATGCTTTAACCATTATGCAGTCGCTGCTCGAAGCCTCTTTTGGTCATATACATTTTACTGGAATTCAACACCCTAGTTTTGACCACGCAAATTTAAAACCTGTTCCAGTACTAATACGGTATCGTATACGATAACATAAATATTTATGTCTTTTTCAAAAATCATTTTTTCTAATTTGAAAGACAAAACGCCTCATATTTTCTAATCGAGTACCATGTAACCTCTGAGACCAACTCTGGCATTATAAAAAATGAGGTATTTAGTCGCAAAAATTAGAAAAAATGACCTTAGGGCTCAGAGTATCAAATCTATAAAATAGCGACCCTTGTTGTTAAAAAATTAATAGCAAAATACATTTCGTACAAAACTGTCTATTTAAAACGACTCGTATCTACAAATTTAAAATTATCGCGTCAATCCTCCATCTGTATGGTAGGTTCTGTCTTATATTCTAAAAGATATTTGTAGCATTTCGCGTCTTCAATGACCACGTTGACCGATTTAGGTATCGCCACAGTAGCCTCAATATGCACTCTATCACCATGTTCAAAAAATTTTTCTTCAAACGCAGACGCCGTACCGCTACCTCTTAAAGCATTAACTTCCATATTTCCCAATTTCATACCGCCTCTTCTACTGCGACCTTTGACGGGTTGGTTGGTCACTCTATCCAACACACATTTTACGGGAGCGTATAAGTGTTCGCTAGCCCAATACGCGACCGAAAAATAAAACGTCTTGCCATAGAAGGCCTTCGCGTCTCGTATTAAAACACCTTTCGAATTACGTACGGATTGGCTGTCTCTGCCCCCGCCCAAATACATGGCTTCTAAAATCTGTCCGGGCGTCATCCTGAACATGCAGTAAGGGTTCACTATCAAATCGGGTACGATCCCATCATCCAAAATAGGCATCTCTTCCAAGACTCGCACGACCCCTTTCTGACCGTGCAAACTACAGAGTTTGTCTCCTGTATCGCAGACATGCTGTTGTTCTACGCTAATAGTCAGTTTGTCTCCGCTTATGAAATGCTGAGCGACCCTGAACGGCGTTTTGTTGAAACGAATGCGGTATTCACTATCAGAAATTTTATTCAGTATTATATGTAAAGAATAGGGTTCGACTTGCAAAACATCGCCACTAACAAGCGTCCCCAATAAACCAGATTCTGGATCTTCGTCGCCGCGAACGGGATAAAATTTAACCCAAGATTTGGCATCCAAATTCAATCTGAGCGTGTAAAACCTACAGCCATCGAACGCATCGTAGCCTTTACGTTTCGCTATGCAGTCTTCTTGCGTGCAGCCTTTGAAACTCATGTAAGTGACTACGGGCTGAGGCATGGCTATCTCAAAATGTTCAGAAACGCCATCTTTCTTGGCCGGTATGAGAACTTTATGGTCAGGAGTCAGTTTTTTATAATAAGTGGATACCGTATCCATAAAATATAGAGCGTATTCCGAAGTCGTAGCCAAGACAGAATTTTTCATCGCGTTGAAGGCCAAAATATTTTTCGGAAAGGCTGTATGGTTACAAAATCGGTTCAGATCCACCAAGTAGCTGGTCGCATGAATCCCAGCCAGCCTGTGTATGTAATACGAGATGTCGTACGGGGTCACCCAGATATCCGTGTCAGGCACCCTTTTCATAATGAAACCCATCTTATAACGGATAATGATAAAATTTTCTCTCTGATAGCACTCGATTGTCTTGAAATGGTTCTTCAGCCTCAGCAGCTCGATACCGTAAAAAGATTTTTCGGTTACGGGTATGCAGGCCTCGTTCACAACTACGAAATAGCGGCTGTCTTTCTGAGACTCGAGTTTCAGCTCATCCCAAAATTTATCATTGGGTACATCATGATAGACTGGATCCAGATCGTCGCACGTAGAAACAATCGTGTCTCTGACCATCATAGTCGTGCGACCCACGTTTTTTGTTTCGAAAATGCCCAGTATGCATAAAAAATACAAATAGCTAGGATGAAAAGAATCGACGGTAGAATTTTTAACTTTTTTGGAAATCTGTCTCACTATAACGTGTAGCAGATAAGGATTTAGTTTGTAGGTCTGAGACGTAATTTCTCTATAGCAACCTATATTTTTTTCCATGAATACTTCGCCGTTGACACCTATTTCGCGATGCGATCCTGAAGGCTCGTTGGTCATCTTTCCAGCAGATTTAGTTTCCTTATAATAGACCGTTTTTCGGGACAGAACGTGCAGCAAGAACCCGTCTTCGATAGATTTCGAGACCAGACCCGTTCTGGCTTTGATCAGCTTCCAATCTTGCTGCAGCAGCGGACCGTACAAATATTTTATGAAGAGTTTGGTAAACATGTGGCCTGGGCTGACAACCATTTTATTACCCAGATGATCGATGTCAAAATGCTCGTTTCGATACAGCATGGACATGTAAGCCGTCAAATTTACTGGATAGGGACAATGATTGAAAAAATGTGGATCGTCGTTGGTTTTAGTACCGTTGTTATGAATAACTACCACATCGCCACATTTTTTGCCATCGTAGTCTGCCACGTAGAAATTTAACTCTTTTCCGCGATCCAGAGCATTGTAGGAATAGACTCGAACAATTTTTCTTTGAATGACATGCGTGTTGGTAGGATCGTTCGTATAGAAATAGGGTAAATGGCGCAAAGAACCACCGACTAGAAAGAATCCACTCCCTACATCTAATTTTGTAAATGGATACTGGGTTTCAGAGGCCGACAGAGGTTCGCGAAAAGACCTCTCGTTTTGATGGCGAATGGCCATATCTAGAAGCGATCCTATCATGATTGGAAATACATCTTTTAAATTTTTTTTGGATTTGATAGAACACGCGTACATGGTTCTTAACAAAATGTGCTGATGGGGGTCGGCTGGGCCTTCGTAAACGAGATAGACATCTAGACGATCGCGCAAAAATCGAATAAAATTATTAACGTGTATGTTATAATTATCTAAAATAGGTTTAATCATAGCCGGGACGTCTAGCACTGGCGTATTTAATTCGTAGGTCATGGACGCGCTGCTTGAAGGTGTTGTCGCAGACATCTTGATGTTGATGCAGGGTATAAACGCAAAGGGACACTGTTAACGTAATAACGAAGAGACAGTAGAGATTGAGCCCGTGTAAGTATGGGGCATGAAACGAGTACTGATTGCCAAAGATGGATTGGACAAAGGTTTTATAGCCCATCGTTAGCTTGATTTATAAATAAAAAAAAACAAGGTCACATTTAAAAAAAAAAAAAAAAAAAAAAAAAAAAATTTTTTTTTTTTTTTTTAACTATTGTTTTATTTGAAGGTCTCTTCGATGATAGGCCATCGTAGCTACTTCTATTCCTGGACAAGGATAATCTAACAATTTCGACTTCAGATGAAAATGACAAGCGTTTATGATTCTTACTCCAGTTGGCACTTTAACCAGATGTACGTTTCTGTATCCGCACTGATGCTTGAAAAATTTGTACTGGGCACGACCATGGACATACAGTGGAGTGTCTAACGGAACGCAATATGTCAGCTTATTAAGCCAACTGTTGGCTTTAAGTCTCCATTCGAAGAGTTTTGGCTGTAAAAGTAGCTGCTCACATTGAGAATTATAAAAACGATCTTTGTTATGTATTCTAGATCTAGTTTGGGCAAGATCTCTTAGCGTGACCCAGTAATGTTGAGGCAAGGGTGCTACTGTAAATATGTAGACCTTATCTGGAGAAATGGCAAATGCTATTTCTAACGGTTTTAGGGATCCGTTTCCAACATTAAGCCAAACGGCCTCAGCAAAGACTTCATCTTGACAACAGAAGATAGCAGGATTCATGATTGCAGTAGAATGATAGTTTGAGAGTGCGGCGTTGCCTTTTTATAGGTTTGAAGAAGGCCACACCCACCTCTTAAAAAAAAAAAAAAAAAAAAAAAAAAAAAAAAAATTTTTTTTTTTTTTTTTTTTTTTTCACAGTTGGTTGGTTGGTTTCTAAAGTTATATTTCTCAGTTGGCTGCTACAGTTATATTTCTAAGTTGGCCGCTAAAGCTATATTTCTCAGTTGACTGCTAACGCTATATTTATTTAGCCAATCATTGTAGATGGCGCTACAGTCTATATATATAGTATATATATAGTATATCTATTAGGGTGGGTGGGAGTGGAATTTATTTCTTCTACTGTACGGTCATGCATAAACTAGCTCCTGACGTCTAAACCTATTTCCTTTAAAATAGGATGAAATAGCGTTATTTATACAAAATTGGCTTTGAAAACAAGATATTTATAGACTTTTGTCTGACAAATGACAAGATATTGCAGATTTTCATGAAATCATGGGCTCTTATAGAAAAATCTAACTATCTAGAGTCGGTCAATGTACATCTTACTGAAAACACATTACGAGACATAGTAACTAGACGACCGTTGCTGGCGAGACACAATGAGGGTGTAGTCACGTTACCCATAGTTAATATAGACAAGCTTCAAGGGTGGGCGTGGCACCTGAAAAAAAAAAAAAAAAAAAAAAATTTTTTTTTTTTTTTTTTTTTTTTTTTTTTTTTCAAGGGTGGGTGTGGCTTTTTATTAATTAATTTTTAAATATTTTTTCCATCAGTTTCTTATCATCTTCTTTTTTTTGATAAGAAATTATATAGTACTTTGGATAAAAATTCTCAAAAATTTTATGCTTATTATCAATTTTTATTTTTTGCTGAATTTTAAAATAATTATATGCTATTTTTACGGGATACAGTTGGCCTGTATACACAAGTCGATCATCATTCCAACTCTTAATTTGGGCAGACGATATCATTGGAAAATCGAGTGAATCAAAATATCTGTATCTCTTCAAATCTTTTACATTTTCAATAAGAAAATAATATTGTTTATAATAAATCTTATCGCATCCCATAAATTCAAAATGTACGATTGGATAATTTTCCACGTCTTCTTTCGTAAAAGTAAATCTGAAGCCAGTTTCTTCACGAAATTCTCGATACGCAGTTATAAAATAATCAAATAAGGTTTGTGGGTTTTTCGTAGACGGCTGTCCATGCGGAAAATCGTACAGATCTTCGTACAATTTGCCATTCACAAAGCACATATAATCCAATTTATATTCTTCGCTCAGCTTTGGTAACTGTTCTCTTTCAAAAACGTCTCGTATCTGGTCAAAGGCATTCTTGGAATATTCACAATACTTAGTTTTGCTTTTATGGAGATACGTGTAATAATTTTGCACACAGTATGGCACCTTACGCTTGATAAGTACAACTTGGTTGTCAGAATTTTTGACGATTAAGCCATATGAAGTAGTATATTTATTCGTTTGTCTCATGACACCTTTTTGATGCTTTCTTGACAAAAAACTTAGCATTAATAATTTAATCTATTTCAGTTAAGCCGTATGTAGCTTCCAGAAAAACTTAAGACCTCATAGATAGAAGGCTCTACCATGAATGATCGTTGCGCAGAGAAGGCACCCATATATAGATAAATAATATGACCTTGAATTAAAAAAAAAAAAAAAAAAAAAAAAAATTTTTTTTTTTTTTTTTTTTTTTTTTTCAAAGGCTAGTTTTTTTTTTTTTTTTTTTTTTTTTTTTTTTTTTTTTTTAATGTTTAATAATCAAGATATGGAATTTTTTCAAAAGGCTTTAGTTTCTAAGAAATCTACCATAATTTATAGTCATTATGGACGTTATCCTAACCTAGTCAAATTCTATTTGGATTCCATTCCTGAGCTAGAACCCGTATCAGACTACGAGCTGACATTTTTATATCGTCCAAATCTATACGAATCGCGTCTATTACATATTGTGATCGAACCTTCGTTTGACGCCATCATTCCATCTGACGTTTGGACAATCGTTTTGAGTAGCCATTTGCAACTCTTCTGGAATCCATTATACACTCAGGTTATAAAATGTGACAAGATTTTTGATATATCCCAACCTACAGATGACCTGTCAGATATGGAAGCGATGGTACCTCCAACAAACCACGCTTGGCCTTTCTGCGAGAAAATTGAAAATACTAGAATAGACTTATCAGACGTAGAAAATTGTCACGAGGCCTATTTGAAAATTTTGACTGCTATGGACCTTCTCAGCACGACTTCTAAATGGCATCTGTCAATCGGAGAAAATTTACGCCAAAACCTTTTAAAGAAACTGAAACCTGATTATTCTAACCGTCAGCTATTACTCATTTTGGGGTGAAATCGGCCTAGGCGATTCTGGGGTCTCTACAATTGGATTTTCTACAGTTTCGGATAATTTCAGAGGCTGTATTTTTCTTTTACGCTTATTGGGTTGCTGTTGAGCTCGCAGCTTGGTTCGCCTGTCTTCTGCCACACGTTTCATTTCTTCTTCACCCACCATTGTTACGTACAGTTCCAAACACCTATCCATATCGGGATCTGCCTCATATGTTTCGTCACCTTCAATATCCAGGGCCTTGCTCACGATCAATTTGATGCTTTCAGGGTTAGAGTAATAAGTATACAGAGCCCTGACGGCTGCATTGTGTTTCTCGAAATTATTGTTAAAGGCATCTTGAACATAATATTTAGGATGTAGGTTGATGATACCATCGACAGCAAACCATCTACAAATGCTGGCAGGATCTTGTTTGTACCAAGTACAGGTAAACTTCAGCAATTCGTTGGGATGTGGGCAATCTCTAGATAGGACACGTTCTACCGTAGCTCGCTCTTCGTGAGACAGCCTAGATTTTATACTTTCATAGGCATTCAAAATTTCATCGTGATATTGCGCAAACAGTAGAGTTTTCTCATTCTGATAGAACTGGACACGCGTATACTGTGAAATTTTCTTGTACAAACGTAAAATGATAGTCTCCATAGTCAAGTAAGGATTTTTATTCTGCAAGACCTCATGCTGAACAGCCCCATCAATAAGCATCTCAATAGGATTCATAGCTTCCATTATGAAATAATAATAGCAATCCAACGAACCTTACTTATATAGCAAAAGGCCAGTATAAAAATAAATAATATCAAGGTCACGTGAAAAAAAAAAAAAAAAAAAAAAAAAAAAAAAAATTTTTTTTTTTTTTTTTTTTTTTTTTTTTATGTGACCTTGATGTAACCTTGACGGCTTGGTTACGATTTTATTATCCTTGGCATATTGTACATTTCTTGGGCTTTATAATCCTTTTAGTTTTACGTTTAAAACTATCTTTAGCTTTTGACATTTTCAGTGTTGCTGCTGACAGTCTACGTTGTTTGCTGATGATCGAATTTAAACTAATTATCTTTTCGTTTAAAGTTACAGCAATTTGTGCTGCATCCATACAAAGGCGAGATCGTTCACCCCTTAATCGGACATTTTCAGCATATATTAATTCATTTAATATACTTTGAAAAAAAGATATATCTCGTAAATCGTTAACTTCTTTAGCCAATTTATCATTTTTATGTGCTAGCTCCATATTATTATTTCTTAACGTCCAAACCAAAGAGCTGTAGGATACTGTTGATTCCATGTCCGTAAAGGAAAGATATGACTGCTGCTGGCAAAGATCGAGATAGAATGATGAAGTGACAAGTCAACAGTCTTATATATACATGAGCCACGCCCACTCAAAAAAAAAAAAAAAAAAAAAAAAAAAAAAAAATATTTTTTTTTTTTTTTTTTTTTTTGGGTTGGTTTGTTGATGAAGTTATATTTCTAAGACATGAATTAATTAGATTCAAAGCCTGAATCAGTATCTTCTATATCATTTACTATTTCATGAATGCTTTGAAAATATGTTAGATCAATGTAAGATAGCGGCTGGGTACATTCCAGGCATTTGAGCGGATGGTTTTGAAAATAATTTACAAGGCATCGCTGATGAAAAGCGTGTTCGCAATCCAATCTATAATTCGATCTTGGATAGTTTATTAACTTATTACAGCACAAACATTTATCCATATTTGAAAAATTGCATAACCCTTTATTCTTGAGCAAAGACAAGATTTATTTTCATCTTTTCTAAAAATGTTTTAATACATTTTTTTGTAATTTCTGGGCCTAGCAAAAATTCCATAATAAAAGTCGTTATTATAAATAATATAACTATAAAAAGAACTGTAATAAGTAAAATTGTGGCAAATATGAATGAGCATATTAATAAAAAACTCTCATAAACTTTACTTAGCATATTTCCATGTGTACAATATCATACCATCTAACAATAATAAATTGTCTAAATAGAATTTTCTGATATATATACAGACTTGGGTGGGCGGGGCACTTGAAAAAAAAAAAAAAAAAAAAAAAATTTTTTTTTTTTTTTTTTTTTTTTTTTTTTTCAAAGGCATTTAAGATTTTTAAAAGTCCTTCAACCTTCAATTACAATTTCTTTAAATTCCTCTCCATTATTTGGCAATACGTTATACCTGTATGCTGCAGCCAAGGTTCTATCTTCAGCAATTAGTGTGTTATCCAACAATATAATTGAATTGCAAAATGTTTTTAGATAATCATACGTAGGCCGATCGACGGCTGCCAATTGTGTCACCCAGCCATCTTTCCAGTACTCTGCGCCATAGATTTCTCTAAACTCAGATTCGAAATGTGGCAGACTGAATTGGTGATTTAGTTTTTTAGAAGGGTTTCTGGGAAAATCATCCGCGTTTAGACAATTATAATTCAAATCAGAATCTGTCCAGGTAAAGTCGTTGCTGAGCAAACCAATACTAAAAGTCTTGTATGGTGTCACGGTCGAAGTCATAGTAATAGTCCATGGGATTTGCCTTCCTTCATAGCGAACAAAAGAGACATGCACAGCATAAACATAGTGTAGACCAGCCATTGTAAGTTGTGCGGGTGAATAATATTGCTAGACACTACCACATCTCTCTTATATATAGTAATTATGGATGTGCCACGCCCACTCAAAAAAAAAAAAAAAAAAAAAAAAAAAAAAAAAAATTTTTTTTTTTTTTTTTTTTTTTTTTTTTTTTTTTTTAAAAGGTATTTTAGTAAGTACTGACAGTAAAAATATCTTCATCCAATTTGTCATTCTGCCAATCTTTTATACATTCCCATCCACCCTGATTATTGACCCATTCGTCGTACTCAAATGTCAGTATTTTCAATATACGAAATAAACATTTAGTCTTATAATTCGATTTATCAGCTTCAATTAAACTGTATAATTGGCGAATAAATTCACAAGCGATCATAAACCGAATCCATTGTCTTTTACCCTTCATGTTTAGAAAAAATGGATGTACGATATAAGGAAATAGTATACCATGCACATTTTCTATACTTAGTAGAATAGACCTAACATAGAATGGGGACGCGAATACTTTAACGTACATGGTAACAATAACAGCATATTTTGCTATAAATTCATCAAAATTAGTTTTCATAGTGACAATAAATTTTTCTTCATGTTCATTGATTGGATGAAAATTCCAATGATCAGGATATAAAATGTCGATGTTGGTTTTAAGCATATAAATAAAAATGTTTACTAAAACAAAATCAGTCCTAATAATACTTCGTACTGAATAGATTTGTATTTCAAGCGCCTTTCGATATAGATTATAGCAAGCTTTGTTACACCATAATCGAGGATAGGTCAACAAATCGCTGAATTCAGTTATAGAAAATAATTTATATTTTTCGTAAACGGGTAAGTACTTGAGTATTTTCAATTTTATTTCATTAGGCAATAGAAAAAACGGGAAACTCATCATTTGTCAAAAGAATTACTCAGTTATTATTTATATGTGTACAATATTAAACTTTATACATATGGCTAAGTACCATAAACTGTCTAGACCATCCTATTTTACAGTAGTTACAGGGTATTTTGAAAGATGACTGCAATAAGTTTCGAGCACATTCACTTGGAATAATATTGGCCAAACTTTGATATCTTGCAGAAGGTTTTCTGAAACGCGTAAAAGAAACAGTCAATATTTCAAAGACTAAACGCTTATATTGGAATCTATGAGACTTGCCAAACACACTACAGAGGAAGAGTTGACGAAATGTATAACAGATAGTAAAATTAATGCCTATATATAGTAAACCCGCACCCACAAAAAAAAAAAAAAAAAAAAAAAAAAATTTTTTTTTTTTTTTTTAAGTATATTATTTCTTCTTGATAAGCTTACCAACTAACGTGTCAGGGTGTATGCAATCGAAAGGTAATTTTTTAGCGAATCCTGGAAAGCATACAAAAGTCACATCTGGTAAATACCTCGATATTAGATATTGTCGCACGATTCCATCCGAGATATCTTTAAACGTGGGTCCCTGAGTTTTAAGATCTTGTATGGAAAAAAGTGTGCCATATTCAACCCTAATACCAAACGATCGAAATGTTTTAATAAACCATATGAGAGGTTTTTTTGTTACACGTAGTAATTTTTTCAAGTCTTTTTCTACATCAAATTTAGCAGTACTATTTATCAATACGACATACCGACAAACGTGACTTGATACTTTTTTGTTAAACCTCATAGCAGGTTCCCATTGTCGAAACGGAACATTCATACTGGTAAAATATATGTAGTGTGGAAGTTTTTATAGCTGTATATACATGTGGCTTTTATGACTGTGTGTATATATAGAGCTGTTTCAAGGACACCTTAAAAAAAAAAAAAAAAAAAAAAAAATTTTTTTTTTTTTTTTTTTTTTTTTTTTTTTTTTTTAAATTCTATATTTAATTTTACAGTGGGTGAACTATCTTTGTTAAACTTGATAGCTTATTAATCTATTTTAGTTTTACGGTGGACATATTTAGTCTTACAGAGGGTAAAATATCGCGGCTGTCTTTTAATTTACTCATCCGTTTTAGGAGTCTCATCATCCGTTTTAGGAGTCTCTTCAACATTAATTTGTTTAGTCTTTCCCCGAAACTCGCTTAACTTCATAGTATAGGCTCGTAACATATCGATTCGAAATTTATCCAAATCATGATTTTGTATACGTTCAGCTATTGCATTGTATCGCTTATCATATTCAGTAATATCTCGCCAAACTTGATAAACTGCCAATTTATGCTTCAATAGGTCATCCACATAATCTCTTACGCATTTGAGTTCGTCGAGATCCTCATAACATTCCAATTTTTTAAATTCGTCTATGGAATATGTCTTATTATGCCATGTTCCATGAATATTGAAATCAATTTCAGTAGGTTCTGGTAATTTACCTTTCACGGCAAGATCCCATGACTCCCAGTTAGCCTTTTCGATAACAGCTCGACATTCAGCAAGATTTAATTTTAATCCTCGATTATGAGCCCAACCCATTACAGTTCCTAATAACTCACAAGTCAATTCCATTCTAGCTTCAAATTTCATTTCAGGCTTCTCATAATGCTCAGGATGATGATCGTTACGTTTATAATGGGCCTTTAAACAGTTTAAATAATTGAGTTCCGGATCAATTTTTGGTGTATAGGTTGAATCCATCTATCTACTTGTATATTAGGCCTGACAAGATTTATTTATCTGCCCAGTCTGATTTTCCACCAAATCCTCTATCGCCACGAAGGGTATCTGACAATTCCGTTGTCTCTATCATTTCAGGATAAATTGCCAATTGAAACACAGCTTGGGCTATAGCGCTGCCTTTCTGGATGGTGAAGTTGTCCAGCGAACAATTTTCCATAATCACGCCTACAGAGCCTCTGTAGCCTGGATCTATCACGCCGCCACACACTCTCAGTTCTGCCAAAGCCAACGACGACTTGTCCCAGAGATACATTCCCATGTAAGATGGAATCTCGAACGCTATTCCAGTATCAATCGTTTTTGTCTCGCCAGGTCTCAACACGATTTTCTTAGTCGCGTACAAATCGAATCCCAAAGACTGGTCGTCTCTCTGTTCCGGGTCTATGGCAGAATCCCGCACTTTCATATATTTCACTTCTGGCTTATAGTGACGAAATAGAAACGACACTATCCCAGTAGCAAGGCGTTGAAGAACCATGTTTAAGAAAGCCATGTTAGAAGAATAATTTGCTGAACAAATAAAATGACCGAGCTTATATAGCCGTATGTTGTGCTAAGCCACGCCCACACACAAAAAAAAAAAAAAAAAAAAAAAAAAAATTTTTTTTTTTTTTTTTTTTTTTTTTTTTTTTAGGTTGGTAGATTGATTGATTGATTGATATTTAAATAATGTTGGACTTACGATTTACCTGGACACTTCTTGAACAATTTTTTCTCCTGTGCTTTGTTCAATTGAAAGGTCCACATACTCCAATCTTCGTCCAAAACTGATTTAATCTTAGCGCCAGGCTTACCAAACGGATCCATTTTATAATGTAAATCGAGTCTAATACAAGATAATAACGCAGAGTCTTCCATAATATCTATAAGGGTTTTGGATGCCAGATTAAATAAACTCTCATTGTATCCAAATTTTGCGTAACATTCTCCAAGAAAGCATCCAGTGGTTATCAAACACTCCATCACCCAAGGCTGATAAGATTCGGGACCCGACCAACGACGATGCGTCAAGCTTTCGTCATTACAAAGGTTTCGGACTTTAAAAGATATGCTATTGGAATCGAGAATAGTTTTTAATTTTTCTTTCAGCTTGGGAATGACATCTTCAATCTGTTCGATTTCAATACCAGTAGGTAATGGCGGTGTCTGAAAATAATATTCTAACATCCTCAAAATAGCAAGGGCAAATTTGTGTTCTCTCGGTTTCCATTGTGGATCATCCCAGTCATCTTTGACATCGACCAGCCTAAATTGGCTTGTATCTTCCCAGTTTGCCAAATGCACGCAGTCTCTGAGTAGGTAATGAAATATGCTGTGAATGGAATCAGAGAAGTTCATTGTGAGAAATGGTACCTACAACAATTGTAGAATGAAAAAATGATATAAATTTGGAAGGCGGCCAGCATTTATATACAGGATAAATGACAATCAACCAACCAACTGAAAAAAAAAAAAAAAAAAAAAAAAAAAAATTTTTTTTTTTTTTTTTTTTTTTTTTTTTTTTTTTTAACGGTTGGTTGGTTGATTTTTATGTAGTCACGTAGACGGAACATTTTCAAATAAAATAAGTAGATATGGATCAGGAAAAATTTATTGAAGAAATCTCCCCGTTCGACGATGACTCAACCCTTCATCTTAAAATGAGCAGCATGTCTCTCGAACAACTGGAGGCGGCAGCCAATAGATATAGAAGATATGTTGACATCTCTAGCATTATAGAAGTCTTCTTAATGGTAAAAAAGTTACCATCCAATATGCAAATGGAATTGAAATGTAACGAAAACGGTTTTTATCTAGATTTAAGCAGCCGCATGTATCTTGTCAATAGCAGGTCGTTTCCAGATAAAAAAGTTGACGATACGCTTAGCGAACTCCCCAAACCACATGAAGCACCAACATTAGACTGGGACAAATTGGCATCTCAGTAACAGGTTTATTAAAATCATATTATTTCATTCATGCTATATTTACAAATTTCATATTTTTGAACTTTAATAAGTAATTTATTGGGATAATTTTTGAGAGGGTTGTCAGGTCGATATTGCTTCATATACTGTTCACGAGTTATTACTTGAAATAGAGGTGTCTGCCGGCATAAACAGCACCAATTATCCCTTTCTCGTACAAATGATTCCGGTTCATATATGCGCATTCTAAAGTAATGTCTATCAATTAAACGCTCTTCTCCATAAAAAAATAATTGTATGCATTGCATACACATTTGAAATTTATAATTATCCTTTACAAAGTAGCTTAGAACATACCTTAATGCAGGCGTTATATATATTTTTGTAAGATATCTACAATGTATTTTACTTTGAAAAAAGGTCGCAATATATCTATCAAAAACCCTATCTGTTTCAAAAAATAGTTGTTCTAACGATGTATTTTGCAAAAATTTTTCAATTTTCTCTGTACATGCAATAACTTCAAAAAGCGATGTGGGTAAAATATATTTCTGAGATTCTCGAACAACTTTTTGTAATATTCGAGTAGGTAAATGCAGGCGCTCGATGTCAAAAAAAGTACTAATGTTATCCCATATCATTTTAATACACCTATCTTCTAATGTAAAAGTGCAACAGTTGTAATCACGTGTTTCAGACAAAATATGAAAAATCGAAAAATAATCTGCATATTTGATTAAATTTATCGTAATTCCAAATGGAAAATCTTTCCAAATATCTCGGTCGATTTCATTGTCTGAATTAATAAATAAATGTATATGAGTTTCCCGCATTAGAGAATTATGTTCTATCCAATTCATTATATTTAGCTTATTGATTTCAAGAAATTTAAAAAACCGTACATATTGTGGAATATCTTCTATTAGTATTATGTGATATACAAAATTATAATCGGTATCATTGAATTTAAGAGTATTAAACATACGCTGCGACATAGCGTAAATTTATAAAACTTTACACAGACTCTATAAGTCTGAACTTGATAGCTGCCAGCAGAGATAATGCTTATATACAGCTAAGCCACACCCACACATTTAATTTAAAAAAAAAAAAAAAAAAAAAAAAAAAAAAAAAAAAAAAATATTTTTTTTTTTTTTTTTTTTTTTTTTTTTTTCAAGTTGGTTGGTTGGTTTCTAAAGTTATATTTCTAAAGTTATATTTCTCATTTAGCTGCTACAGTTATATTTCTAAGTTGGCCGCTAAAGCTATATTTCTCAGTTGGCTGCTACAGTTATATTTCTAAGTTGGCCACTAAAGCTATATTTCTCAGTTGGCTGCTAAAGCTATATTTCTCAGATGGCTGCTAAAGTTATATTTCTTTAGCCAATCATTGTAGATGGCGCTGCAATCTATATATATATAGTATATATATAGTATATCTATTAGGGTGGGTGGGAGTGGAATTTATTTCTTCTACTGTAAGGTCATGCATAAACTGGCTCCGTGATGTCCAAACCCATTTTGTAGTTAAATCGCCAACAAACTAGTCAGTATATATGTATTTTAGCATATATTTTTGAAATTTTGGTTTAAAACTACACTTTATAGATTTTAAATTTTCACTGGTTACATAATTGGCCATAGTAGCAACTTCTATGCCTGGACATGGATAAGATAATAATTTTGATCGTTTGTGAGAATGGCTAACTTTTGGCACGGCTCTTCCAATTGGTAATACGATTCGTTTTACGTGAGGATATCCACAAATTACGTTGAAAAATCGGCATTGGGATAATCCTCTAACGCATAATACAGCATGCAAAGGAACATATTTATGTAGCTGATTTAGCCAATTGTCATATTCTAATTTCCAATCGTACACCTTTGGAGAAATTAGATGATTGCTAAAAAAATTAGAATTATGAAATTGATGAGGATCCAGCATTTTAGATTTAGCATTGGCCAATTCTTGTAAAGTAAAAGATAGATGCAAAGGCAATGGTGCCAATCGAAATATATTCACTTCTTTTGGATTAACAGCAAACGCTATTTCTAACGGTATACAATTTTCGCCCAGCCAAAAGGCTTCAGCACATACTTGAATGCTTTGCGAAGGCATGAGTCTTGAAAAATGTTTAAAGCTACAGGCTTATATAGAGCTAAGCCACACCCACCTCTGAAAAAAAAAAAAAAAAAAAAAAAAAAAAAAAAAAATTTTTTTTTTTTTTTTTTTTTTTTTTTCAAGGTTGTATTTTTAAATTAAAACTCTACAGCCAATACCTGTTTCAATTGATTCACACGATGCAAAAGCCAGGAAACAGGATCTACATACCCGATCAAACTGACAACCATTTTCAAATCGTCGATTCTATCTCGATAGCTATGAATGGATCTGGCAAAACCCAATTCGATAGGAAACCGTCCAGTGCGTACGGACTGAGATATTCTGACTTCGGTACCCGTTTTAGGACTTTTACACACAGCTTCATTTTTTTCAACGTCGTGGTAAAGAAAAATTAATCTAGTGCCGCCAAAAGGCCCCCCACAAATGTATTCATTCACAACTACAATGCAATTTGGCTTGAGAACCAGATTTTCATCCAAACGGATTTCGGGCCCATCCATTTTATGTTTTAGATAAAATTCGTTGAAACGGTCAATGGTTGCTGGATGCGCGGCTAAGGCTCCGTCTGCCTGCATTAAAAGGGTCTCGTCAATACAATCCACTATCGGAATATTGTAGTTTCTAAAAATACCTTCGATAGATATTTTTATGAGTCTTTCAATGCCAGCTTTATTAGATTTTACTCGAATCCAGAACTCAGATTTAGGATCTATTTCTTCAGACATAATTTACAATATGTTAACGGTAGGCAAGGGTCTTGCTTACTTATATTCAATGGACTCTCATAAAGTACCGTCTAAACCGATAAATATTTACAAGTTATTTTTTTTCACAAATCCAATATTGGTAGCCTATCGCTTTAAAAAAAATGTGTCAAACGAGGCTTCCATCGTCGTCAAGACATGAGGAAGCCTCGTTTGACACAAGTTTTTTAAATATTTTTCACATCTATTGTACATAGACTCGTCTCTTTTCCGCAATGACCGTTCGGCAGACAGGACAATATTCGAGTTTGTCCGAACAGGCCATGCAGCACACCACGTGCCCGCAGTCGAAGAACGCCACCTGGCTCTCTTCCGTCAGGCAGACTTTACATTCGTTGGTGGTAGCCAATCTCTTGGACTTGACACGAGGGCCGTCGAACAGGTCATTTCTGAAGAGGTCAGTATAGATTTGCAGCCAGTCCTGCAACCTGGCATTCCCCTCAGATTCGATATGAACATCAAATACATACTCAGAAGACATGGGAAAATCGGTAGCGACCCTACCGTGCCTCCAGAGTCTCTGCATGTCTTCAACATCTGAGAACAGGCTCACGTAGTCGAACATTTCGGATATTTCAAAGACTGGAAACGAGTCTAGATGCTTGGTGGCCCGATAGTTGGCAAATTCATGAATATCATTGAATTTGAGCATCACGCCCACATCTACAGCCGAAACGTAAGTCTTTCCGTCAGAGGCTAGGGCGGACCTCAAGCCGATCTGGCCTGGGAAAAATAATCGCATCCACATGACTTGAGAGCTAGTGAGCGATTGAAACTGTAAGCTCTGAGCAGCGGCTTTTATAGTAAACCCATATCCTTTAAAACAGGATGCGATCCGGATGAGATAAAGTTATTTGTAGCATAAGTCCTTGAAAACAGGATGGCTAAAAATATTGACAGGATATTATGCCACTACAAAGCCACGTGATATTTTTTATGGTTTTTTTAGACCAGCCAACAAGACGCTGGGATTGTCAAACGGATGGTCACGTCAGCCAATATAACCATAGGTGTCCAACATGTCTATCATTGTTTTAAAAGAAACATCAAACATACACATTTTGTCTCTGCAACACCGTAACAACTAAGCATTGTAGAATCCAAACTTGATAACACCATTCACCAGGACAGACTCAGGAGACATGCTATCGTAATAAGCTATACGTTTCAATTAGCTTTTCAACATCGGGTGTATCGAGTTTGTGGGACAGCGTTATTTTGAAAATACACTGTGAGCATTTTCAACATAGAGCGGTCCAACATCATTTCGCAGGTCTTAATCGGAGCAGGTCCATAAACTCATATCGTATCTCCATGATTGTTGGCCTGATACAATTCAATGTTAGCTAGATGAGAGTGGCAGACAGACGGCTATTTATAAAGAATGAATCCAGGCCACGCCCACTCAAAAAAAAAAAAAAAAAAAAAAAAAAAATTTTTTTTTTTTTTTTTTTTTTTTTTTCAAGGTTGTATTTTTAAATTAAAACTCTACAGCCAATACCTGTTTCAATTGATTCACACGATGCAAAAGCCAGGAAACAGGATCTACATACCCGATCAAACTGACAACCATTTTCAAATCGTCGATTCTATCTCGATAGCTATGAATGGATCTGGCAAAACCCAATTCGATAGGAAACCGTCCAGTGCGTACGGACTGAGATATTCTGACTTCGGTACCCGTTTTAGGACTTTTACACACAGCTTCATTTTTTTCAACGTCGTGGTAAAGAAAAATTAATCTAGTGCCGCCAAAAGGCCCCCCACAAATGTATTCATTCACAACTACAATGCAATTTGGCTTGAGAACCAGATTTTCATCCAAACGGATTTCGGGCCCATCCATTTTATGTTTTAGATAAAATTCGTTGAAACGGTCAATGGTTGCTGGATGCGCGGCTAAGGCTCCGTCTGCCTGCATTAAAAGGGTCTCGTCAATACGATCCACTATCGGAATATTGTAGTTTCTAAAAATACCTTCGATAGATATTTTTATGAGTCTTTCAATGTCTCTTCTTTATTAGATTTTACTCGAATCCAGAACTCAGATTTAGGATCTATTTCTTCAGACATAATTTACAATATGTTAACGGTAGGCAAGGGTCTTGCTTACTTATATTCAATGGACTCTCATAAAGTACCGTCTAAACCGATAAATATTTACAAGTTATTTTTTTTCACAAATCCAATATTGGTAGCCTATCGCTTTAAAAAAAATGTGTCAAACGAGGCTTCCATCGTCGTCAAGACATGAGGAAGCCTCGTTTGACACAAGTTTTTTAAATATTTTTCACATCTATTGTACATAGACTCGTCTCTTTTCCGCAATGACCGTTCGGCAGACAGGACAATATTCGAGTTTGTCCGAACAGGCCATGCAGCACACCACGTGCCCGCAGTCGAAGAACGCCACCTGGCTCTCTTCCGTCAGGCAGACTTTACATTCGTTGGTGGTAGCCAATCTCTTGGACTTGACACGAGGGCCGTCGAACAGGTCATTTCTGAAGAGGTCAGTATAGATTTGCAGCCAGTCCTGCAACCTGGCATTCCCCTCAGATTCGATATGAACATCAAATACATACTCAGAAGACATGGGAAAATCGGCAGCGACCCTTCCGTGCCTCCAGAGTCTCTGCATGTCTTCAACATCTGAGAACAGGCTCACGTAGTCGAACATTTCGGATATTTCAAAGACTGGAAACGAGTCTAGATGCTTGGTGGCCCGATAGTTGGCAAATTCATGAATATCATTGAATTTGAGCATCACGCCCACATCTACAGCCGAAACGTAAGTCTTTCCGTCAGAGGCTAGGGCGGACCTCAAGCCGATCTGGCCTGGGAAAAATAATCGCATCCACATGACTTGAGAGCTAGTGAGCGATTGAAACTGTAAGCTCTGAGCAGCGGCTTTTATAGTAAACCCATATCCTTTAAAACAGGATGCGATCCGGATGAGATAAAGTTATTTGTAGCATAAGTCCTTGAAAACAGGATGGCTAAAAATATTGACAGGATATTATGCCACTACAAAGCCACGTGATATTTTTTATGGTTATTTTTAGACCAGCCAACAAGACGCTGGGATTGTCAAACGGATGGTCACGTCAGCCAATATAACCATAGGTGTCCAACATGTCTATCATTGTTTTAAAAGAAACATCAAACATACACATTTTGTCTCTGCAACACCGTAACAACTAAGCATTGTAGAATCCAAACTTGATAACACCATTCGCCAGGACAGACTCAGGAGACATGCTATCGTAATAAGCTATACGTTTCAATTAGCTTTTCAACATCGGGTGTATCGAGTTTGTGGGACAGCGTTATTTTGAAAATACACTGTGAGCATTTTCAACATAGAGCGGTCCAACATCATTTCGCAGGTCTTAATCGGAGCAGGTCCATAAACTCATATCGTATCTCCATGATTGTTGGCCTGATACAATTCAATGTTAGCTAGATGAGAGTGGCAGACAGACGGCTATTTATAAAGAATGAATCCAGGCCACGCCCACTCAAAAAAAAAAAAAAAAAAAAAAAAAATTTTTTTTTTTTTTTTTTTTTTTTTTTTTTTTTTTCAAGGTTGTATTTTTAAATTAAAACTCTACGGCCAATACCTGTTTCAATTGATTCACACGATACAAGAGCCAGGAAACAGGATCTTTATATCCGATCAAACTGACAACCATTTTCAAATCGTCGATCGCATCTCGATAGATATGAATGGATCTGGCAAATCCCAGTTCGATAGGAAACCGTCCAGTGCGTACGGACTGAGATATTCTGACTTCGGTACCCGTTTTAGGACTTTTACACACAGCTTCATTTTTTTCAACGTCGTGGTAAAGAAAAATTAATCTAGTGCCGCCAAAAGGTCCCCCACGAATGTATTCATTCACAACTACAATGCAGTTTGGCTTGAGAACCAGATTTTCATCCAAACGGATTTCGGACCCATCCATTTTATGTTTTAGATAAAATTCGTTGAAACGGTCGATGGTTGCTGAATTCGCGGCTAAGGCTCCGTCTGCCTGCATTAAAAGGGTCCCGTCAATACGATCCACTATCGGAATATTTTTATTTCTAAAAATGCCTTCGAGAGATATTTTTCTGAGTCTTTCAATGCCAGGTTTATTAGATTTTACTCGAATCCAGAACTCAGATTTAGGATCTTCAGGCAGGTCATATCTTACGAAATTCTCCATGATCCTGATACAATTCAATGTTAGCTAGATGCAGACAGAATGAAGGTTTGAAGGTTTGAATACGGCTATTTATAAAGAATGAATCCAAGCCACGCCCACTCAAAAAAAAAAAAAAAAAAAAAAAAAAAAATATTTTTTTTTTTTTTTTTTTTTTTTTTTTCAGTTGGTTGGTTGGTTGATATGATAGTTGGTTTCTAAAGTTATATTTCTCAGTTGGATTTTAATGTTATATTTCTCAGTTGGTTGCTAAAATTATATTTCTTTAGCCAATCATTGTAGATGGCGCTGTAGTCTATATATAGTATATATATAGTATATCTATTAGGGTGGGTGGGAGTGGAATTTATTTCTTCTACTGTAAGGCCATGCATAAACCAGCTCCCTGATCCCACTTCCTTTAAAATAGGGTTATTTATACAATATTGACTTTGAAAACAAGACTTTTATTGTCTGACAAATGACGACTGAGTAATATATAGAGCTTTACAATCATTAGCCTTCAAGCCTAAGCCCTTCTATCAAAACTCATTATCGAAAAAAAATAAAATTTAACTCGTGAGTATCCTATAAATTTAAAAATGGTATGCTAATATTGTAACTTTAGAATTAAAAATATTAGAAATAAAATATTTTTTTTATCTGTATTTAAACATACAGACATTTCCGCTTCGCGGAAATGTCTGTATGTTTAAATACAGATAAAAAAAATATTTTATTTCATACTCAATTACACGATTATGCATATATGTTTGGCTCCATAATACTTTTCACCGTCTTGGTAGAAGGATTCTAAAAAATATACTTTAAGCATTTTCAAAATAGAGCGGACATATGGAAGTCTTCATATACCAATGCCAACTTTTAAGACGGCTTCCTCAAGCTGTACGATAAAACATTTTAAATAATAGCTATCCTAGATCTCAATAAAATATCTGTGTATTTCTTACGACCCAATCTCTATTTACACCCCACCCTCAAGTACCACAAATCTAGCTAAACTCTCCGTTTTGCGATAAATCCCGGTACAAGACACAGTCACTGGCAATATTATTCGAGCATTACCACCCTTTTGTCCAATCTTAGACTAGACTATTAAAAATCTAATATTGGCATTATTATCGACTCCTGATCAGCAGTTTAAACCACATTTAAGAAAACAAAATCTTTGCTTGCAGAGAGGCCGCTAATATTTTCCAAGACTTCATCAAAACTCTTTGTCGAAAAAACTAAAATTAGCCCATGAAAATCGTATAAATTTACAAGATTTCATGTTAATATTGTAAATTTAGCCATCAAAATTAGAAAAAAATGTTAGTCAGTCAATATTTTCAGAGACTAAACCCTACAGCCAATATTTTCAAAGACAATTGTTCAATATTAGACTAAACGATTAAAAATCTAATATTGACAATATTATCAACTCCTGACCAGTAGTTTAAGCCACATTTAAAAAAAATCTTTGCTTCGAATTTGTAGAGCTAATATTTTCCAATCCTTCATCGTTGTCCTAAATTAGCCCGTGAGTATCCTATAAATTTACAAGATTTCATGCTAATATTGTCCATCAAAATTAAAAAAAATGTTAGCCGGTCAATCCATTCAGCCAATATTTCCAAAGACAAAGCCTTCATAAGGTAATCTGTAAAAACTAAAAAAATCAAACCTTATTTAAGAAAATAAGATTGTCGCATGGATCTTGCAGAGCTAATATTTTCAAACCCCTTGTCGAAAAAACTAAAATCAACCCTGTGAGTATCTTATAAATTAAAAAAAAAATATGCTAATATTGTAGATTTAAAATATTTTGCTAATGCTTATCACAACATAGCCATCCAATCAATATTTTCAAAGGTTAAGCTTTCATAAGGCCGCTGAAATGTCTGTATGTTTTATTACTGATAAAAAATATTTATTTCAAACTCGATTCAATAGCTATATATATATATATATATATATATATATATATATATATATATATATATATATGTATATATACATATATATGCCTCAAGTACCGCAAATCCAGCACGAGTATCGTCTATGCAATAACTAAGGCCAAACGCAATGTCGCATGCAAAATCTTCAAGCGTCTATAGGAATGGATATTTTTTCGATTTTTATTATTTACAACATTGGCCTGTCGCAAAAAAATGGGTTGAATCCAACGTAATCTCTACATGAGGAAACCTCGCTCGACCCATTTTTTTACGCGCCCCCCAAGACATTATCCGCTATACAGTTTCAGAATGTCAAGCTCTTCTGGCACATTTATAACTGGTCCAGATACTCTAAAATCTGATAGTATCTCTAATCTTGGCTCGCAGCCTAATGATGTTGACCACTCGATTCAGCTGAGGCGAGAGGCTAATATATATACTATTTCAGAGCGGATTAGTTCTACGAAAAACAGACAGGATGTAAGCAGATCCACGATAAAATTAGAATGTCAAGTCTTTCATCCACGAAAAGAAGACAGGTCATGTAAATTTTTACAATTAATATTTTACAATTAATATTTCAAGGGTCAAACGATAAATTTAGAATGGTGCATACGGCTTTCATCCACGATAAAATTAGAGGCCAATGATTTTATAAAGTCATGTCAAGGGATTCTATTCAAACTACAGCTGCTATGCCAAGTACCGCAAAGCTGGGTAATCCTACGAGTTTACGCATCTAAAGGTTTATCAGACAGTCACCAGCAATAATTTTCGAGCATATTTAACCTTTCAGAATTTCAAAACGACAGTTCCTATGCCAAGTACCGCAAAGCTGGGTAATCCTACGAGTTTACGCATCTAAAGGCTTATCAGACAGTCACCAGCAATAAGTTTCGAGCAACTGCACCTTTTCAGACGGTTTAAATAATAAAATTTAAATAGTTTAATTATTTATAAAATGTATTCGATATTGGCACAGCATTTATTTAGCGTAGCAAAAAATGTATCAATGTGTAGAAATTTAATTTGAGATTTTAGAAGACATGAATTTAAATGTATCAAAGACATGACCGTTGCTGTTGAGATAGAATGATGAGATGGCATGTCAACAGTTCTATATATAGTATGCAAACAACCTTAAAAAAAAAAAAAAAAAAAAAAAAAATATTTTTTTTTTTTTTTTTTTTTTTTTTCAAGGTTGGTTTCTAAAGTTATATTTCTAAAGTTATATTTCTAAGTTAACCGCTACAGTTCTAAGTTGGCCGCTAAAGCTATATTTCTCAGTTGGCTGCTAAGGCTATATTTCTTTAGCCAATCATTATAGATGGCGCTGCAGTCTATATATATAGTATATATATAGTATATCTATTAGGGTGGGTGGGAGTGGAATTTATTTCTTCTACTGTACGGTCATGCATAAACTCGCTCCTGACCCATTTCCTTTAAAATAGGATGAAATAGCGTTATTTATACAATATCGGCTTTGAAAACAAGACTTTTGTCTGACAAATGACAAGATATTGCAGGTTTTCATGAAATCAGAATAAATCATGGGCTCTTATAGAAAAATCTAACTCTCTAGTCTTGCTGAAAACACATTACGAGACATAGTGACTAGACGACCGTTGCAGGCAAATGTCAAGACACAATGAGAGTGTAGTTATGTTAGCCACAGTAAATATAGACAAGCTTCAAGGGTGGGCGTGGCACCCTTAAAAAAAAAAAAAAAAAAAAAAAAAAATTTTTTTTTTTTTTTTTTTTTTTTTTTTTTTTTTCAAGGTTGGTTGGTTGATTTTAATGTGACTTTGATGGAATTCTAATATTTTTTTGTATATAAATTTTTACAAGCCTTATCGTTCAAAATCTTAAGTCAAAATCTTAAATGCATCCAACATTGGCAATATAACTGTTACAAAAAAACGGGTCGAACGAAGTGTCAAAGACAGAAATCTGCCATGAGACACTTCGTTCGACCCGATTTTTTATAAATCGTTTGGGTGACCTTTGTTTCTATTAGGCAGTTGATAACGACTATGCCTTTTTATTCTCCAACTGTTTCGGCCGTATCATAAAATTAACCCTTGGTCGAGGATTCCAGGCACGGTATATTTTGTACCTGGTAGAGACTTCAGGAGATTTTGGCAGTCGGCTTATGGGATTTGGAACTTTTAAGTACATCTTCTGTGATGTGGCTATTGTAACGGGATCTGGCTTTGAAACTGGTTTGGTAACTGGCTTTGGCTTGGGAGTTGGCAAAGACATTGATTTATCGTATTGAAGTATTAGCTCGCAATAGAGACGAGAGGTCTTTAATATTTTCCTTTTGGGTTGTAAGGCATAGCCGTAATCATATTGCCTGTCAGAGTCTGCGGAAAGCATTTTGCAAAACAAAAGGTCAGAATGAATAAGCTGAGGCGAGAGGCCGGTATTTATACTCTGGCGAGCGGATGCATGAGATCTGATAAGCGGTTCTGAGAAACGATAAAAATAATAGGGCTCGACAGGATAACTGTTTATAGATTAGATCTTATCTTTGAGGAAACGAGTTACATAATATCCTGCAAACGCAATTATTCTAGAAGGTCAGCTAGCCCAAGCGATAAACTAATCTTATAAAAATTTTCCTGATCAGTATTATAAGCCACATTTAAGAAAAAAAATAGTTGCTTGTAGAGAGTCTCGCTAATATTTTCCAAGGGTGAGGCCTTTATCAAAACTTGTTGTGGAAAAAACTAAAATTACCCCATGAGTCTCCTATAAATTTACAAGATTTCATGCTAATATTGTAAATTTAGCCGTCAAAATTAAAAAAATCAGTCAATATTTTCAGACCATCTAGCCACAATACTTTTCGAGTACATTTAACCCTTTTAGAATTTCAAACGACAGCCACTATACCAAGTACCGCAAAACTGGCGAGACGCTGTAGCCGATATACATAATATAGATTACAACTTACGTGGCAAGACAATAAAAGAATATAACCTCATTCTGGCTGAGACACTATAACTGACATACAAACTTGGTAATACAATAAATAACGTAGTCTTATGCCTATATAGTGAAACTGGCTGAGACAGCAACCCTATAACTGACATACGAACTACAAACTTGGTAATACAATAAATAACGTAGTCTTATGCCTATATAGTGAAACTGGCTGAGACACTATAACTGACATTCAAACTACAAACTTAGCAATACAATAAAGAGTGTAGTCTTATGCTGATATAGTGAAATTGGCTGAGACAGCGACACTATAACTGACATTCAAAGTCCAGACTACAAACTTGGCAAGACAATAAAGAGTGTAGTCTTATGCTGATATAGTGAAACTCGCTGAGACAGCGACACTATAATTGACATACGAATTCAGACTACAAACTTGGCAAGACAATAAAGAGTGTAGTCTTATGCTGATATAGTGAAACTCGCTGAGACAGCGACACTATAATTGACATACGAATTCAGACTACAAACTTGGCAAGACAATAAAGAGTGTAGTCTTATGCTGATATAGTGAAACTCGCTGAGACAGCGACACTATAACTGACATACGAATTCAGACTACAAACTTGTCAAGAGCGTAGTCTCGTGTCGATATAGTGAAACTCGCTGAGACAGCGACACTATAATTGACATACGAATTCAGACTACAAAAATATAATCACTTAAATTAAAAGATGTTTTACAGTATTTTCTGAGTATACAAGTATATATATATATATATATATATATATATATATATATATATATATAATTATTATTATTATTATTATTATTATTATTATTATAATATTATTATAATATTATTATTATAATATTATTATTATTGTTATTATTATTATTATTATTATTATTATTATATTATTATATTATTATATTATTATTATATTATTATTGTTATTATTATTATTATTATTATTATTATTATTATTATTATTATTATTATATTATTATTATTATTATTATTATTATTATTATTATTATTATTTATATTTTACCTATAATTGAGTTTGAAATAAAATATTTTTTTTATCTGTATTTAAACATACAGACATTTCCGCGAAGCGGAAATGTCTGTATGTTTAAATTCAGATAAAAAAAATATTTTATTTCCAATATTTTATTTAATTTATTTTATTATATTCTATAAAACCTATGATATTTAACTTGAGACTCTAAAAGACATGATAATATTGAATCAATTTAAACAATCATTAAACGACATACCTCTGTCATGACTAGAAGACTGTTGACTAGAAGACATGACTAGACGACTGCTGCTGGTCAAATACAATGACGGTTGTTAGCGATCATATATAATATGCAAAGAACCAACTGAAAAAAAAAAAAAAAAAAAAAAAAAAAAAAAAATTTTTTTTTTTTTTTTTTTTTTTTTTTTTTTTTTTTTTAAATACGGTTGGTTGGTTGCTGACAAGGATAATCTACGCATTATCATATTTAATGTCCTGTCGCAACGAATTCTGTTGAGTCGCTATCTGATTGGAGAGCAACAGGTTCTGCAGGTTCTGGATCTGGATCTGCTGCTTCTGAATCTGCACTAGAGATTTGTTCTGCTGCACGCCCAACTCTAATTTAAGCCTGTAAATTTCTTCCTGATACAAGTTATCTATTTTGGAGTACAGTACGTCAAATTTTTCAATCTTGGTTTTCAAGAGTGAGATTTCTGCATCCAATTTAGATTGCAAGTCAAACATTTGCTGCTTTAAATTTTGCATTTCGGTCTTTGCGTCGTTGTCCAACGGTTCCCACATTTTGTACATGCTGAGCTTCAATGAAAGAGATAAATATTAGAAGCTACCAATGTGAGAGTCACAGAAACAGGATCAATTCAATGACAAGCGTGGATCCTGATACAATGTTAGCTAGATGGCAGACAGAATGAAGGAATGAAGGTTTGAATACGGCTATTTATAAAGAATGAATCCAAGCCACGCCCACTCAAAAAAAAAAAAAAAAAAAAATTTTTTTTTTTTTTTTTTTTTTTTTTTTTTCAGTTGGTTGGTTGATATGATGGTTGGTTTCTAATGTTATATTTCTCAGTTGGTACTAATTAGTTTTTTTTTCAAATAATCTTCAAGTTACACGTTATTTTAAATCCAGCCCGATTCTTTTCTCAGCTAAGACCGAATCGCATGCCCCTGATCCGAGATATTGTGTCAGACATTAGAAACGAGACATTAAAAATTTAAGCATGCAGTCATGTACATTTTTACAATTAAGATTTAAAGATTACAGTCTATTCAAACCTATGCCAAGTACTGCCAGACAAGACATTAGAAACGAGACATTAAAAATGTAAGCATGTAAATTTTTACAATTAAGATTTAAAGATCTATTCAAACCTATGCCAAGTACCGCCAATCTCGCTGACGAGACGTTAGAAACGAGACATTAGAAATTTAAGCATGCAGTCATGTAAATTTTTACAATTAAGATTTAAAGATTACAATCTATTCAGACTACAGCTCTTATACCAAAGTCGCTGACGAGACATTAGAAACGAGACATTAGAAATTTAAGCATGTAGTCATGTAAATTTTTACAATTAAGATTTAAAGATTACAGTCTATTCAAACTACAGCTCCTATGCCCGCCAATCTCAGCAACGCTCACGAGACATTAGAAATTTAAGCATGCAGTCATGTAAATTTTTACAATTAAGATTTAAAGATTACAGTCTATTCAAACTACAGCTCCTATGCCAAAGTCGCTGACGAGACATTAGAAACGAGACATTAGAAATTTAAGCATGCAGTCATGTAAATTTTTACAATTAAGAGTTAAAGATTACCCCGCCAATCTCGCTCACGAGACATTAGAAATGTAAGCATGTAAATTTTTAAAATTAAGATTTAAAGATTACAGTTACGAGGGTAGTCTATTCAAACTACAGCTCCTATGCCAAGTACCGCAAAGCTGGGTGAACCTACTTCTTTACGGCATATAAAGGTCTATCAGACAGTCGCCAGAAGTATTCTTCGAGCAACTCCACCCCGTCAGAATTTTTCACGATTCAATTCAGTTGTCGGTTTGAATAATAAATATTTAGAATTTAAATATATTATTTAAATATTTTATTTTAATAATAAAATATTTATTATTTAAATATTTTATTTTAATAATAAAATATTTATTATTTGTTTATCGAATCGTTAAAAATATATTATTTGTTTATCGAATCGTTAAAAAAAATATATTCAATATTGGTACAGCATTCATTTAAAAAATGTCCTTATTCAATATTGTAAATTTCAGACAGAATGAGTACGACTATTTATAAAGAATGAATCCAAGTCAATCAACCAATCAACCAACCTTGAAAAAAAAAAAAAAAAAAAAAAAAAAAAAAAATTTTTTTTTTTTTTTTTTTTCAAGGTTGGTTGATTGGTTGATTTAAAATCTTATTCGATATTTCTATCTCAAAGACATTAGCTATCTCAGATTCAAAGGCATCGTTTTAATATTAAAATATTACTATTATCCAATTCAAAGTCTCAATTTATAAACATCCAATATTGGCACTCTATCTATCGCAAAAAAATGGGCCGAACGAAGCGTCAAAGACAGAAATCTGCCATGAGACGCTTCGTTCGGCCCATTTTTTTGCCCCCTCCAGATTTAAGGCATCAGTTTGTACCATCTAGATCGATCCCCCACAAAGACTTTGATTTTGGACGGAGGGGTGTCTGTCCAAGAAATAGTCTCAAATCTATCTTCGTGGAGGCGAGGGTCGTCATCGTGGTCCCCATCGAAGAACAGCATGGTTCTGTCTATGAAATCTTTTAAGAATTCATTTATGAATGTGTCAGAGTCCCTCACGATCCGAATTCGGATGGCTTTATGGATGCATGAGGTGGGTACTATGGGGTCTAGAATCTGGATTTTAGAGGATGTCAGCATGGCCTCGAATCCCAACGACGACAGGGCATCTCCAAAATGTATCTCGTCGACTGGATACACCCAGGTATTGGCTAGAGAGATAGGTAACCTGACCCTCCTGTAAACGAGATCGCTCACCTTCAACCTGGTCGTTTTTTTCACATAAGCATTCGATCGACCCATCAGCTTGGCCACATCAGAGGCCCTGACGAACAAAAGTCCATCCGCAGAGACTACGAATAGGATTTTAGCGTCAAGCTGTGGATGTTCAATAGTGAATAGCATGACTTATAGCAACAGAAGTCAAAATGATGCAGGCTCTTAGAGGCAGCTCGTATATATACCCGATTCGTGACCTCGTTTTATCAGGCTTTACTAAGAAAACAGGATGTATCAGCTGTTTTTTGAGGATGCGATAAAATCTGTCCTTCTAGAACGATAAAATTATTTATATAATTAATCCGATAGCATGAGGATGTGCGTCACAGGACGTGCGTCACAGGATGCAGATAAGATATTTACTTGGAATTTAGATAGAACTAAAGATTACTGCTAGTATATATACAGGCTGCTGGACGAGACATTTCATTCTGAGCTACTGCTTACCAAAATGATCTTCCAAATTCTATCTGATGAACTGAATGTTAAATTGACATGCTTTTTGTCATTTGACAACCAAATTTTTATCAAAGGCCGAGACGTGGCCTATTACATGGGGCATGAAAACTCCAGTAGAGTGGTGAACTTGTGCCATATAACGGTAACGGACATTGCTCCTGAGGGCTTGAAACTACCCCCGTCTCTAGCCAAGACATGCGTCTTTGGACTAGAGGATGCAAAAATATTGATGGATATGCATCCAGGAGAGTTTGATTCCCTATTTCAGGGGCCGATTGAAATTCTTACGCCCATCGAATGCAGCTTAAACCTGAGGCGGCCTGTCCAGGTTAAGCTCGCAGCCATAACCTCATCCAATGCCACAATGGAGAGTTTCTTGGCCGACTTAAAGAATGTCATGGAGGAGTACCTGGCAACGGTACCCATGGACACCTATGTGTTTGGCGAACGATATGGGGACTTGGAGCTAGGCTATTTCCCCCGAAAAATAAAAGTTTTGGTGGGAAACAAGCCCTACTTCTATAAATCCTCGTCTTAAGATCAGGACGAGGTGCAAAAAAATGGGTCGAGCGAAGCCTCTCATGACATAAGTCATTGAGGCTTCGCTCGGCCCATTTTTTTGCGATAGATAGAGTGCCAACATTGGATGCGTACCGATTTGAACTTGTAATTTTCAAGGGATATGGCTTAGCTATAAGATAATTTTGTATCTTTATAAAATATGCATACTCTATAGCTAAATTTAAGGGATCTGAATTTAAAAATTTAATTTTTTCATTTAAAATTCACATTTTTTTCTTGTAAAATTTAAAATTTTTAAAGACTAAGTGTGGCGGTCATTATACTCTGATCTCTAAATTTTCAAGGGATATGGCTTAGCTATAAGATAAATATGAAACTTGGTCGATAGCTAAATTTAAGGGATCTGAATTTAAAATTTTAATTTTTTCGTTTAAAATTTACCGTGTAAAATTTAAAATTTCTAAAGACTAAGTGTGGCAGTCATTATAATTCTAAATTTTCAAGGGATATGGCTTAGCTATAAGATAAATATGAAACTTGGTAAAATATACAGACTCAATAGCTAAATTTAAGGGATCTGAATTTAAAAATTTAATTTTTTTCGTTTAAAATTTGTATGTAAAATTTAAAATTTTTAAAAACTAAGTGTAGCCAAGCCAGTCATTATAATCTATAAAAAGATTTTCGAGAGACAGGATATTATGCAAGCCTTTCCTCAGGATGCCCGGTTAAAATTACAATCAGATCTCTATAAAAAGAGTTTTCGAGAAGTGTTGACAGGATATTATGTAAGCCTTTCCTCAGGAAGCCCGGTTATAATCAGATCTCTATAAAAAGATTTTTCCAGAAGTATTGACAGGATATTATGTAAGCCCGGTTATAATCAGATTGCTCAAGAGACAGGATATTATGCAAGCCTTTCCTCTTGATAACGTAGAAATTTACTATCAGATCCTATTGATAAGACCGGGTATATATACGAGTGTCCAGCGAGAGCTCTTCAATTGCTAGTCGATCTCTCTACTAGCTGCTTAGATTCATTAGCTCAGTCATGTTTTTCCATGTAAAAAATTATGCCTATGGCGTTGCCTTTAAATGCTTAATGGCCTCTGATGGCACCCTGTTTGTCCGGGCTGAGGACCTGGCTATCTACTCAAGGCATCCTCTAGATCTCCATTTTGCCGAGAGATATGCAGGCCTCACCGTCCGAGATGTAATGGACCCTAAAATCGATTTACCCAAATGGCTCGCTAAGACGAGAATCTTCTCCATTAGCGAAGCCAAACATCATTTGGGAGGGTTCATGGGCAGACAGGAGTTTGATAAGATGTTCGATGGTTCGGCCATGGTGAAATACCAGGCTAACATGAAGCTCAGCTTCGAGAAAGCCATAGGTGTTAGATTTGTAGAAAGGTCCCATACCAAGTTCGAAGACTTCCTTGCCACATACCAACTACAGGTGAGGAAATTTTTTAAACTTGAATATGAGGATTATGAATTATACAAATCCCAAATGACCGGACCGTTGAAGATGACCATCAGGAGGTCATCTAATGAGCAACCCATAGAGAGCTTGTGTTAATCTTTAAAATGAGAGTAAAAAAATGGGTCGAACGAGGTGTCTCATGGCAGAATTTCTGTCTTTGACACCTCGTTCGACCCATTTTTTTGCGATAGATATAGTGCCAACATTGGACGGGTTTAATTTAAGACTTTGAGGGCTTAATTTAAGTATTTATAAAAAAAATCTATTAAGCTAGTATTGAAGAGGTTATCAGCATAAAAAAAATAATTAAGACGTTTAAGTTGAGACTTTACAATTTTTTTAAGGTTGGTTGGTTGATATATATTTATAATGCTAATTGAATTAAGTATATTTTCAAATTTAAAAAAAATTGAAAATTTTGCAAATTTGACCAACTTTAAAAACGTGATCTTAAAATAAAAATATTTTTGAAAACTAATCGTGGAATCGTGATTCTTATTACATATACATAGTAAAATAAGCAATTTAATTACTTTTCAGTCGTTTTTTTTTCAAATTTAAAAAAAATTGAAAATTTTGCAAATTCGACCAACTTTAGAAACTTAATCTTAAAATAAAAATATTTTTGAAAACTAATCGTGGAATCGTGATTCTTATTACATATACATAGTAAAATAAGCAATTTAATTACTTTTCAGTCGTTTTTTTTCAAATTTAAAAAAAATTGAAAATTTGACCAACTTCAGAAACGTGATCTTAAAATAAAAATATTTTTGAAAACTAATCGTGGAATCGTGATTCTTATTACATATACATAGTAAAATAAGCAATTTAATTACTTTTCAGTCGTTTTTTTTCAAATTTAAAAAAAATTGAAAATTTTGACAGAGGTGGTGGCACATCAGCAAATTTAGATAAACTGTTACTTTAGCATGATATATATAGGCTAGCTAGAGTCAATCAATCAATCAACCAACCTTGAAAAAAAAAAAAAAAAAAAAAAATATATATATTTTTTTTTTTTTTTTTTTCAAGGTTGGTTGGTTGATATATATTTATAATGCTAATTGAATTAAGTATATTTTCAAAAATGAAGATTTAGACTTTGAGTTGACTATTGCAAATTCAACCAACTTTAGAAACGTGATCTTAAAATAAAAATATTTTTGAAAACTAATCGTGGAATCGTGATTCTTATTACATATACATAGTAAAATAAGCAATTTAATTACTTTTCAGTCGTTTTTTTCAAATTTAAAAAAAATTGAATATTTTGCAAATTTGGCCAACTTTAGAAACGTGATCTTAAAATAAAAATATTTTTGAAAACTAATCGTGGAATCGTGATTCTTATTACATATACATAGTAAAATAAGCAATTTAATTACTTTTCAGTCGTTTTTTTTCAAATTTAAAAAAAAATTGAAAATTTGACCAACTTTAGAAACGTGATCTTAAAATAAAAATATTTTTGAAAACTAATCGTGGAATCGTGATTCTTATTACATATACATAGTAAAATAAGCAATTTAATTACTTTTCAGTCGTTTTTTTCAAATTTAAAAAAAATTGAAAATTTTGCAAATTTGGCCAACTTTAGAAACGTGATCTTAAAATAAAAATATTTTTGAAAACTAATCGTGGAATCGTGATTCTTATTACATATACATAGTAAAATAAGCAATTTAATTACTTTTCAGTCGTTTTTTTTCAAATTTAAAAAAAAATTGAAAATTTTGACAGAGGTGGTGGCACATCAGCAAATTTAGATAAACTGTTACTTTAGCATGATATATATAGGCTAGCTAGAGTCAATCAATCAATCAACCAACCTTCAAAAAAAAAAAAAAAATATATATATATATTTTTTTTTTTTTTTTTTTTTTTTTTTTTTTTTTTCAAAGGTTGGTTGATTGGTTGATTGACTCAAACATTTTTTTTTCACAGTTGGTAGTTTAAAATAATTAAACTCTCTCTCTACGAGCCAGCTTGACGGTCAACTCATACGCTCTGTCTTTTTCATCAACTACGTAGTCTTTCTCTATTTCCTCAAACTTTCTCTTAACCGTAGCAGTCAATTCTTGAAGCATGTCGCCCGATTTGACAGACCATATACCTTCAGCTCGCACACGCATGGAAAAGTTGCTAGGTTTCTCTTCTTCAGTATCCCCATACCTGGATTCTACCGACGGGGGTGCGTAGATATTCGTATGTTGTTCGCAGACTGCGCTCGAGTATTCGTAATACCCTTTAAGCCAATCTTGTAAATTCATCTCGCCTTCGTTTCGAACTGTGATTTCAAAGGCCATCTTTCTGCTGAACGGTATAATGCTGGGATACGTAGAGGTTACCCGGCCATCGGTCCACAGTTTCTGGATACGGCAGATCTCCTCGATAGGCATTCGGTGCGTCTTCACAAGTACGTGCAGCATATCATTGAAATCAAACACGCGCCTGGAACTCATGTTCAAGCGTTGTGCATTGGGATATAGATTAGCCAGATCCTTGTTGGAATATCGATGTGCAAAGTTGTAAGGTGACGCGTAGCCTAGATATTTGCCAACATCGACGGCTATGAAATAAACATCTCTACCAACAGTAGCGGCGATGAGTGCAGGCTTGGTATCAAAACAAATTTTCAGATACATGATTGCGCTATGATGGCAACTAGAATGGACAGAATGATGGTAGCTTGAGTACGGAACCACTATTTATACAGAATATCCATGAGTGGGCGTGGCATGTAAAAAAAAAAAAAAAAAAAAAAAAAAAATTTTTTTTTTTTTTTTTTTTTTTTTCAAGTTAGTTGTTTATTTAGTTCTAGAAAACTTCTTTATAAGCTTATCCGCCTCGTTTTCAATCTCTGTACGAATCGAGTCCAAGTCATAGCTGCAGTCCTCGTCCTTTTCATAGACTGAAATTATATCTTTTAGCGAATCGCTCACCATTTCTTCTTTGATTTTTTCAAAGTCTTCGCCGATTTTTGAGTACGCAGATAGGTATCTATTATAATTTACATAATTTTTGATCTTGTACTTGTTCAGAGCTTGTTCGTTGAACTGCTTACGCTTAACCTTAAAAATGTTCCTAGAGCGTGGAGATTCTTCGGCGTCGGCCTTCATGACAAATCCTTCTAGCGGACACTCTGCATAAGCGCTGGGATACGTTTCAACTTTTTCGTACAGATCCCCTATCGTTTGGTAATCTAAATCTAAGATGGGTACGTGGGGTAGCTTCACTCTCTGGAAAATGTTCACGGCGTCGCTATACTTCATAAACGTATCTGAATCCAGTTGGTAGATGTCGAAGGCCCGAAAAAAGACAGTATTGCTACCGAATACGGCTTCGGATTCAAAGTCACGATAGGTTATTCTCTTCATGTGGCTTCCGAATACTTCTCCATAAATGATAAAATTGTCATGTAAAATGTCTTTGATAAGCCGTACCTTTTCCGACAGCGGTTCCAAGATTGCGTTCAAGTTAAAAAGGCGTGTCTTTTCATCTAGCACAACGTTTCTAGATTGTATCCTGAACGTATTCTTCACGTAGCCAATACCGATATTAGAGCCATCCAATTTTTCGGTAGCTATTAAAGGTATGCCCGAATAAATTTGGCTTGTAATCTCGTGGTACTTGATAAGAGCCATCGTAAATAGATTAGAAACAGAACGGTCAGACTAGAAAATATCTAAGCTATTTCAATGAGTATGAAGACCAGAATGAATGTAGCTTGAGTACGGAGCCGCTATTTATACTAAATATAAATCAACTAATCAACCAACCATCTGAAAAAAAAAAAAAAAAAAAAAAAAAAAAAAAATATATTTTTTTTTTTTTTTTTTTTTTTTTTCAGATGGTTGGTTGATTAGTTGATTTATATTTAGTATAAATAGCGGCTCCGTACTCAAGCTACATTTATTCTGTTGGTTGGTTTCTAAAGTTATTTTTCTAAAGATATTTCTAAGTTGGCCGCTACAGTTCTAAGTTGGCCGTTAAAGCTATATTTCTAAGTTGGCTACTAAAGCTATATTTCTTTAGCCAATCATTGTAGATGGCGCTGCAGTCTATATATATAGTATATATATAGTATATCTATTAGGGTGGGTGGGAGTGGAATTTATTTTTTCTACTGTACGGTCATGCCGCTCCTGACCCACTTCCTTTAAAATAGGATGAAATAGCATAATTTATACAGTATTGGCTTTGAAAACAAGACTTTTGTCTGACAAATTACTGCAGGTTTTCATGAAATCAGAATAGATCATAGGCTTTTATAGAAAAATCTAACTCTCTAGTCTTGCTGAAAACCTATTACGAGTGACCCGTTGCTGGCGAGACACAATGAGCGTGTAGTCATGTTAGCCATAGTATATATAGACAAGCTTCAAGGGTGGGCGTGGCACCTGAAAAAAAAAAAAAAAAAAAAAAAAAAAAAAAATTTTTTTTTTTTTTTTTTTTTTTTTTAAGGTTGGTTGGTTGGTTGATTACATTCTCTATATATAGTATCGCTGACGTGCCACTTCATCAGTCTATCTCAATCTTTGCCAGCAACGGTTGTCCCTCGCCGATAGCAACCCTCTCTAAGCGATAATCTAAAAGGTCATCTGGTCGAGCCTTATCAGATATCATGCATCCGCTCGCCAGAGTATAAATACCGGCCTCTCGCCCCAGCTTATTCATTCTGACCCTCTGCTTTTTGAAATGGCCACTCTATCATTTGACTCTCTGACGGACGAACGAGTTGATTGCGACTGTGTCATAATACCGCAATGGAACGTATTGAACACCCCTCGCATATCTTGTGAATTGATATGTAATTACGACCGTTCTATGAAAATGCCAGCTCCAGCCATTATTCCCAAACCTAAGCCAGCTCCCACACCTAAACCAGTTCTCATTCAAAAACCAGCACCAGCACTTAAACCAGATCCAGTTCTCACACCTAAGCCTGATCCAGTTCCCACACCTAAGCCTGATCCAGTTCCCACACCTAAGCCTGATCCAGTTCCCACACCTGATCCAGTTCAAATTTCAATACCCATGTCAGAGATGATGTATTTTAAAGTACCAACGCTATTAAGCCCGCTACCAAAATCTCCAATTTCAGAAGACCCGTCCAAAGTAACAGTTTATCGCCCTTGGAAGCCTCCACCGAAGATAGATTTCGTGGTACGGCCTAAACTAAAAACTGCTGGCTTTGAAGATCCTAGAATTCGAAGACAGCAGGGCATAGTCGTTCTCAAATCAATCGTCGATCTGAGAGATGGCAAATGTTACAGCCACATACAAACAGAGGTCAGGAAAAATTACTGTTGGGTTTAAGCCCAAACGATTTGTAAAAAAATCGGGTCGAACGAAGTGTCTCATGGCAGATTACTGTCTTTGACACTTCGTTCGACCCGTTTTTTTTGTAACAATTATATTGCCAATATTGGATGCGTTTAAGATTTTGACTTAAGAATTTGAATGGATATTTAAGAATTTGAATGGATATTTTTATAACTGAAGTCTTGGAGATATATATTTTTATATAAACACTAACTTAAAACAGTTTGGCAAAAAAATATTATTTTCAAATCAAAAACTATAAAATTGAAATAATAAACTTTGAAAATTGCAAAGTCCAAAAAAAAAATAGTATCTTGAAAAAATTATAGAAATCGGCCAAAGACACTTTAACATGATATATATAGGTTAGCTAGAGTCAATCAACCAATCAACCAACCTTGAAAAAAAAAAAAAAAAAAAAAAAAAAAAAAATTTTTTTTTTTTTTTTTTTTTTTTTTTTCCAAGGTTGGTTGATTGGTTGATTGACTTTAGCTAACCTATATATATCATGTTAAAGTGTATACACTATCATTGTCCAGCAATGCTTATCTGCGTCTATAAAAATGCATCCTGTTTCATAGCAAATGAGTTATACAATATCCTGTTTCCGCGTTTAGCGACAATAATTCTATAAATAGCTCATCCTGTTTTCGTAGAAACTGACTTATGCAATATCCTGTCTTCAGATTGACAATATCCTGTTTCCGCGTCCAGCGACTCTATAATAAGCCTTATCTTATCCTGTTTTCGTAGAAACTGACTTATGCAATATCCTTCAGATCGACTATATAAGCTCTGACATTTGATCGAATAGCCATTCTCTCTTCGGAGCTTTAAACTACCAATATGTATAAAGCTCAATGCTCTCTGAAGAAACTTAAAGCGGTAAACTCGCTACGAAACCGTTTTGGGGTTATCGAGCTGTTTCCCAAAAACCTTTCGCCTACCGTTAAGAAATTGGAAGAGTATCCACACTTCCAAACCATGATCGGTGAAGGCAAGATTTGTGTATTCTGTCTATACATGACGTCCGATTTGAAGATTGAATTCAAAAAACGTACTCTGACGGACAAGATAACGAATACAATCCCAGCCATAGGCAGAGAGGCCAAGACAAACTATCCGCTGAGACCTCAGGAGATTAAATGGAGCACTCTGATGAACCGATATAAAAGACCCCCCAGCGAAGCCAACAGAACCAACGCCGACGTGAGAATTGGTTTCAAGTGCCCCAACAATCAGTTTCTTGTAAAGTCCTATTTTACGTTTGGTCAGCGAACCGTCGGACAAGGATGCGCCCATATCATACAGACTTTGAACGTGCCATTCCTGTTCTTTGTGAGGCGTCCTGGCGAGACACGAGTAAAACCGGACAACAGATACTTTGCTGGCGACAAGCTCCATTATTACGACCGTTTCATATTGATTGCCGACTCCAGTTACAAGGTGCCTGCTGGGACCACATACATTCTGTTTACAACTCAAAAAAACTTTTTCAGTTTGGACATTGTGCCAGAGAATTTAGAGTTGGGCTTCGAAACCAAAAATCCTTTGGTAGAACGCATAACAAAAATAGATGGTATGTACGACATATCCGTACCAACGCCCATGATACAGCATATAGATGATGAAGACGACTCTCCCGTAGAAATGAGTACTGAAGTCGCTAGAATAACATCTAAATATTTTGATAAGCCAACGTCTCCAATCTCAGAGCCATCCCAAGAGCCAGAAATCTATTTTCCGGAGTCATCTCAAGAGTCGTCCCAAGAACCAGAGCCAGAGATCTATTTTCCTGTGGACAGAAGAACAATAGTCATAACAACAAACTTTGCAGCCCAATACAAGTCTCTGACTTTTAAAGACTGGAAAAACTTGAAAGATCGCCCCGACAATAACTTTGTACGCCCCTACGGACCAGATCTACCTGGACTTGACCTGAGAATTAAATCGGTAAAACGGAAGGCTGAGACAATTCCCAAGAGTGCCAAGAAACATAAGCCATCTTTCAAGGAGGCGGCCACAAATACAGAGTCAGAACCAGAGCCAGTGTTTAAATGCCCACTACCCGTTGAAAGTCCTGAGATATGTCTCATTGAAGATCCTGAACCCATTGAAAGTCCAGAGCCCGTTGAAGATCCTGAACCCATTGAAAATCCTGATCCCGTTGAAGATCCTGAACCCATTGAAAGTCCTGAGATATGTCCAGAGCCCATTGAAAGTCCTGATCCCATTGAAAATCCAGCTCCCATTGAAAATCCAGAATATTTTTATGGATGGCCTACTATTGAAAGGTCAGAGGTACAAACTGAACTGGATGAGCTTGATAATATTTTATGTACGCCTTTATCCATGCCAGCGGATACGCTAGACTCGTTGATGGATGATCTTATGACGCCATCAACTATACAGTATACTATGGAACCGCTGGAGACTCAGTCAGGCTTTGAACTGCCAGATTTTATGTAACTATAAAAATATGTAAAATTTAAAAAATTTGGGTCAAACGAGGCTTCCTCATGTTTAGATTTGTCATTATGACTTATCTTTACGATGGAAGCCTCGTTTGACCCATTTTTTTTAAATCAAAATGCTACCAATATTGGTATTGAAAAAAAATAACTTGTAAATTTTATCAGAACAATAAAAAAATATTTAAAAAAAATGGGTCAAACGAGACTTCCTCATGTTTAGATTTGTCAGTATGACTTATCTTTACAATGGAAGCCTCGTTTGACCCATTTTTTTAAATCAAAATGCTACCAATATTGGATTTGTAAAAAAATAACTTGTAAATTTTATCAGATTAATTAGAAAGTGACACATGACAATACTTTATCCATCTAAGTCACATTAAAATCAACCAACCAACCAACCTTGAAAAAAAAAAAAAAAAATATATATATATATTTTTTTTTTTTTTTTTTTTTTTTTTTTCAAGGTTGGTTGGTTGGTTGATATATATTTGTTTCCTCGTTCATCACTTTTCATTTATCAAGATTAACTTTTCAATTTAATCCTATCATGTTTTTATTCAAAGGCTAAGTTTCAAAGCCTCATTTTAAATGAAACCTGTTAATTTTGATCATGTCTATCTTAAACGTGAATCGCTTAGCCATCCAAGCCATTCGTAGCAATTAGATGTTTGAACTGAGTCCATAACCCTTTCCCTTTAAAATTTATCTAAGGTATAGTAGTCTTTCAATTTTGACCGTTCAAAGGCATCGTTTAAACGTGGATCAGCTATGCAAAAGGTCATGATAAAACTGAGTCCTGTATCTGAAACAGGCGCCATGTCAAACGAAGACCTGACAATTGAAAACGGGGCATCGCTTAGCAGGCAAAATTTAAACGAGCTGAGCCATAAACGTAACCATTGAACTCTGGGCCATGCTTAGCAGTAGCAGCCCATACTGTAAAAATAATATTTACGAGATCTAATGAAAAGTGTAGAAATATAAATGAAAAGCTTAAAAGTAGCGGCCCTGTCTATGGTATCATTTTAAAAGAAACCATTGAGCCATCCAAGAGGCCTTGATAGAATCGGCTTACTGAACAAATCTATAGGTGAAAGACGTAGAGAGCCTACATTGTAAAATTTTAAATTATAAAATTCAAAAGTGGATATGGGTTAAGTTTCAAAGTCCACACCCACTCTTAAAATAAAACCAACCAACCAACCAACCTTGAAAAAAAAAAAAAAAAAAAAAAAAAAAATATTTTTTTTTTTTTTTTTTTTCAAGGTTGGTTGGTTGGTTTTATTTTAAGAGTGGGTGTGGTCATGTGACTAGTAAATATCATCGGATCAAAAAGTGATATAACCGAGATTAATTTCGGTGCTAAAAAGAAGAACCCAAATTGTCTTCCCAACTGGCTGAACCCAGATTAGGTATTTTTTAGCTTAAAATCTTAGCTGATCTGAGTTTGGTCGTTGGTAAAAAATATCAGCGGATTTTTCTAAGGCCCAAATGAAATTTTTTCAAACTAAATCTGGCAGACTAGAATTTTATTAAGAATCTGAGTTACACAACGAGAAGGACTTTGGGGGAGCCACTTTGATTTAGAAAAATAGAGCGTTTCCTTTAAAGTCAGATCTGTCTCGGTACTACGTTTTGGGCTCGTCCAAGCTTCAGATCCTCTGGTTTTCGTTAGACTTCTTAGAGATTTTGACCTTGACCCCGAACGAAGAGGTTATTGACCCCCATGAACTGAGTCGATACACTGAGTCGATACACTGTTTAAATTTCTTCGTACTTGGACAATCTGCGTTTCAAACTATTATTTTCGGCTTTCAAGTTGGCCACTTCACCTTTTAAACTATCATTTTCAGCTTTCAAACTATCATTTTCCGCTTTCAAGATAGTCATTTCTGCTTTCAGCCTTTCCATTCCCTCTTTCAGGCTAGCAATTTCGTTCACGTGTAAATTATAAATAATTTCCAAATATTCCAATTTTTGGATTTGCAGCATTTCTCTCAGTTCCCTGATATTATTTTCGTAACTCTCTTTCATTTTTTTCATTTCGGCCTCTATCCCTTTGCATCGTCCCAATATTGGCATCACGCATTGAATACACATCTGTTGAAGCCTGCTGGGTTCCCAATAATCTTCTTTCACGACTTCGTAAAACATCTTGTAATCTTGTTCGGTTTGCATGCCTGGCGTAAAAAACATCTTTTGTCCGTTGTTCAGATGCAAGAAGTATTGGGTGCGCCTGCTAGCCGACTTGAAATTTCTAGATACGGGCAGTACCAGGTTCAATTTTATGTCTGGCAAATGTTTGATTTTGATTTGATATTTTCCGTTGATGAATACCTTTGGAATTTTGAGCAATTTATCGGGAAGTATGTTGGCATAGTTCTGAGTTATGAGTTTCAGGATGCCTCCGTTCCAGAGCGTAACCAGGACCAGCCTGTAATCTTTGGGCAGCGTCTCTTGGATGTAAAAATGGTTCATGTTACCTACCCCTTTACGGTCTTCGAACGAAAAATTACAGCTGGATTGGCGGCGGCTGAGATATCCCAGCGTATTAACCAAATGCCAGGCGGTCTCTATAGATTTACTTTTCAGGCATCTGTAACCGACATACGGTCGTTCGTCTGGCCCCCCACACGTTCTTGTGAAAATGATCTTCTGAATGAGTTACTACGACCATGTGCCTATGCTGCCTGAATTTGGGATTGGGTTCCTTCCCGCCGTCGCACCAACATGAAAATGGTAAGGTTTGGGTCAAGCCGTCGTCTCTATCCATGGATCTTATAAAATCTCTATAGGCTACGGCTCGCACCATGACGTGGATGAACGCTAGGTTGCCTTTAAGATATTTCAGCACGCAAGAGGCGGCTAAATTCAGCGTTTCGTCTTCAAACGGTACGGGTCTAAATCGATCGTCCAGACGGGTTCGTAGGCCCAGTCGTCTATGAAGAGGCGCGTATGATCGAAAAAATCTTCTTTTGCGCACATTGGGCTAAAATCGAAAAATTCGTACTCGTCAGCAGGATCCACTTCAATAGGCTCAGGCTCAGGTTCAGGCATACTAAATCTAAAATTTCTAAAGCATTCCAGCAAATGATCAGCGGCGCCGTTCTTACCCCCGCTTACGAATGTGTATCGGCCCTCGCACCAAACGCAGCATCTTCGGGGGTTCAAGCCGATTTCATTCTTACAATGCCTTTCATAATCTTTGGGAGAACGTTGCAGCGTGGACATGAAAACGGAGTTCTGTCGCGTAGGAGAGCGTTTGCATATCTCTTCAAATTGGGACCGGCAGGCATGATGAATGGTAAGACTAAATTTGGGACAGTATATATAGGCAAAATATGATTGACAGAGGTGATCAGCAAATTTAGATAAACTGTTACTTTAGCATGATATATATAGGCTAGCTAGAGTCAATCAATCAATCAACCACCCTTGAAAAAAAAAAAAAAAAAAAATATATATATATATTTTTTTTTTTTTTTTTTTAAGGTTGGTGGATTGGTTGATTGCCTCTAGCCAACCTATATATATCGTGCTAAAGTATCTACACTATCATTGTCCAGAAATGCCATAGTAGGTTGGTTCGTGTCTATATAAATGATGACGCCCAAACAGTTATTGTGTCTTTTTTTTGGCAATTTGAAGATATATATATGCGCTGCATCCCAATTTGAAGTATATACACTCTCGCATGTGACTTGTGTATCGACTCAGTGTATCGACTCAGTAAAAATCTTGTCGTGACGTCATAGAGTCAAATACTACCCCAAAGTCCTTCTCGTTGTGTAACTCAGATTCTTAATAAAATTCTAGTCTGCCAGATTTAGTTTGAAAAAATTTCATTTGGGCCTTAGAAAAATCCGCTGATATTTTTTACCAACGACCAAACTCAGATCAGCTAAGATTTTAAGCTAAAAAATACCTAATCTGGGTTCAGCCAGTTGGGAAGACAATTTGGGTTCTTCTTTTTAGCACCGAAATTAATCTCGGTTATATCACTTTTTGATCCGATGATATTTACTAGTCACATGACCACACCCACTCTTAAAATAAAACCAACCAACCAACCTTGAAAAAAAAAAAAAAAAAAAAAAAAAAAAATATATATATATATTTTTTTTTTTTTTTTTTTTCAAGGTTGGTTGGTTGGTTGGTTTTATTTTAAGAGTGGGTGTGGACTTTGAAACTTAACCCATATCCACTTTTGAATTTTATAATTTAAAATTTTACAATATAGGCTCTCTACGTCTTTCACCTATAGATTTGTTCAGTAAGCCGATTCTATCAAGGCCTCTTGGATGGCTCAATGGTTTCTTTTAAAATGATACCATAGACAGGGCCGCTACTTTTAAGCTTTTCATTTGTATTTCTACACTTTTCATTAGATCTCGTAAATATTATTTTTACAGTATGGGCTGCTACTGCTAAGCATGGCCCAGAGTTCAATGGTTACGTTTATGGCTCAGCTCGTTTAAATTTTGCCTGCTAAGCGATGCCCCGTTTTCAATTGTCAGGTCTTCGTTTGACATGGCGCCTGTTTCAGATACAGGACTCAGTTTTATCATGACCTTTTGCATAGCTGATCCACGTTTAAACGATGCCTTTGAACGGTCAAAATTGAAAGACTACTATACCTTAGATAAATTTTAAAGGGAAAGGGTTATGGACTCAGTTCAAACATCTAATTGCTACGAATGGCTTGGATGGCTAAGCGATTCACGTTTAAGATAGACATGATCAAAATTAACAGGTTTCATTTAAAATGAGGCTTTGAAACTTAGCCTTTGAATAAAAACATGATAGGATTAAATTGAAAAGTTAATCTTGATAAATGAAAAGTGATGAACGAGGAAACAAATATATATCAACCAACCAACCAACCTTGAAAAAAAAAAAAAAAAAAAAAAATTTTTTTTTTTTTTTTTTTTTTTTTTTTTTTTCAAGGTTGGTTGGTTGGTTGATTTTAATGTGACTTAGATGGATAAAGTATTGTCATGTGTCACTTTCTAATTAATCTGATAAAATTTACAAGTTATTTTTTTACAAATCCAATATTGGTAGCATTTTGATTTAAAAAAATGGGTCAAACGAGGCTTCCATTGTAAAGATAAGTCATACTGACAAATCTAAACATGAGGAAGTCTCGTTTGACCCATTTTTTTTAAATATTTTTTTATTGTTCTGATAAAATTTACAAGTTATTTTTTTTCAATACCAATATTGGTAGCATTTTGATTTAAAAAAAATGGGTCAAACGAGGCTTCCATCGTAAAGATAAGTCATAATGACAAATCTAAACATGAGGAAGCCTCGTTTGACCCAAATTTTTTAAATTTTACATATTTTTATAGTTACATAAAATCTGGCAGTTCAAAGCCTGACTGAGTCTCCAGCGGTTCCATAGTATACTGTATAGTTGATGGCGTCATAAGATCATCCATCAACGAGTCTAGCGTATCCGCTGGCATGGATAAAGGCGTACATAAAATATTATCAAGCTCATCCAGTTCAGTTTGTACCTCTGACCTTTCAATAGTAGGCCATCCATAAAAATATTCTGGATTTTCAATGGGAGCTGGATTTTCAATGGGATCAGGACTTTCAATGGGCTCTGGACATATCTCAGGACTTTCAATGGGTTCAGGATCTTCAACGGGATCAGGATTTTCAATGGGTTCAGGATCTTCAACGGGCTCTGGACTTTCAATGGGTTCAGGATCTTCAATGAGACATATCTCAGGACTTTCAACGGGTAGTGGGCATTTAAACACTGGCTCTGGTTCTGACTCTGTATTTGTGGCCGCCTCCTTGAAAGATGGCTTATGTTTCTTGGCACTCTTGGGAATTGTCTCAGCCTTCCGTTTTACCGATTTAATTCTCAGGTCAAGTCCAGGTAGATCTGGTCCGTAGGGGCGTACAAAGTTATTGTCGGGGCGATCTTTCAAGTTTTTCCAGTCTTTAAAAGTCAGAGACTTGTATTGGGCTGCAAAGTTTGTTGTTATGACTATTGTTCTTCTGTCCACAGGAAAATAGATCTCTGGCTCTGGTTCTTGGGACGACTCTTGAGATGACTCCGGAAAATAGATTTCTGGCTCTTGGGATGGCTCTGAGATTGGAGACGTTGGCTTATCAAAATATTTAGATGTTATTCTAGCGACTTCAGTACTCATTTCTACGGGAGAGTCGTCTTCATCATCTATATGCTGTATCATGGGCGTTGGTACGGATATGTCGTACATACCATCTATTTTTGTTATGCGTTCTACCAAAGGATTTTTGGTTTCGAAGCCCAACTCTAAATTCTCTGGCACAATGTCCAAACTGAAAAAGTTTTTTTGAGTTGTAAACAGAATGTATGTGGTCCCAGCAGGCACCTTGTAACTGGAGTCGGCAATCAATATGAAACGGTCGTAATAATGGAGCTTGTCGCCAGCAAAGTATCTGTTGTCCGGTTTTACTCGTGTCTCGCCAGGACGCCTCACAAAGAACAGGAATGGCACGTTCAAAGTCTGTATGATATGGGCGCATCCTTGTCCGACGGTTCGCTGACCAAACGTAAAATAGGACTTTACAAGAAACTGATTGTTGGGGCACTTGAAACCAATTCTCACGTCGGCGTTGGTTCTGTTGGCTTCGCTGGGGGGTCTTTTATATCGGTTCATCAGAGTGCTCCATTTAATCTCCTGAGGTCTCAGCGGATAGTTTGTCTTGGCCTCTCTGCCTATGGCTGGGATTGTATTCGTTATCTTGTCCGTCAGAGTACGTTTTTTGAATTCAATCTTCAAATCGGACGTCATGTATAGACAGAATACACAAATCTTGCCTTCACCGATCATGGTTTGGAAGTGTGGATACTCTTCCAATTTCTTAACGGTAGGCGAAAGGTTTTTGGGAAACAGCTCGATAACCCCAAAACGGTTTCGTAGCGAGTTTACCGCTTTAAGTTTCTTCAGAGAGCATTGAGCTTTATACATATTGGTAGTTTAAAGCTCCGAAGAGAGAATGGCTATTCGATCAAATGTCAGAGCTTATATAGTCGATCTGAAGGATATTGCATAAGTCAGTTTCTACGAAAACAGGATAAGATAAGGCTTATTATAGAGTCGCTGGACGCGGAAACAGGATATTGTCAATCTGAAGACAGGATATTGCATAAGTCAGTTTCTACGAAAACAGGATGAGCTATTTATAGAATTATTGTCGCTAAACGCGGAAACAGGATATTGTATAACTCATTTGCTATGAAACAGGATGCATTTTTATAGACGCAGATAAGCATTGCTGGACAATGATAGTGTATACACTTTAACATGATATATATAGGTTAGCTAAAGTCAATCAACCAATCAACCAACCTTGGAAAAAAAAAAAAAAAAAAAAAAAAAAAAAAAAAAAATTTTTTTTTTTTTTTTTTTTTTTTTTTCTTCAAGGTTGGTTGATTGGTTGATTGACTCTAGCTAACCTATATATATCATGTTAAAGTGTCTTTGGCCGATTTCTATAATTTTTTCAAGATACTATTTTTTTTTTGGACTTTGCAATTTTCAAAGTTTATTATTTCAATTTTATAGTTTTTGATTTGAAAATAATATTTTTTTGCCAAACTGTTTTAAGTTAGTGTTTATATAAAAATATATATCTCCAAGACTTCAGTTATAAAAATATCCATTCAAATTCTTAAATATCCATTCAAATTCTTAAGTCAAAATCTTAAACGCATCCAATATTGGCAATATAATTGTTACAAAAAAAACGGGTCGAACGAAGTGTCAAAGACAGTAATCTGCCATGAGACACTTCGTTCGACCCGATTTTTTTATAAATCGTTTGGGCTTAAACCCAACAGTAATTTTTCCTGACCTCTGTTTGTATGTGGCTGTAACATTTGCCATCTCTCAGATCGACGATTGATTTGAGAACGACTATGCCCTGCTGTCTTCGAATTCTAGGATCTTCAAAGCCAGCAGTTTTTAGTTTAGGCCGTACCACGAAATCTATCTTCGGTGGAGGCTTCCAAGGGCGATAAACTGTTACTTTGGACGGGTCTTCTGAAATTGGAGATTTTGGTAGCGGGCTTAATAGCGTTGGTACTTTAAAATACATCATCTCTGACATGGGTATTGAAATTTGAACTGGATCAGGTGTGGGAACTGGATCAGGCTTAGGTGTGGGAACTGGATCAGGCTTAGGTGTGGGAACTGGATCAGGCTTAGGTGTGAGAACTGGATCTGGTTTAAGTGCTGGTGCTGGTTTTTGAATGAGAACTGGTTTAGGTGTGGGAGCTGGCTTAGGTTTGGGAATAATGGCTGGAGCTGGCATTTTCATAGAACGGTCGTAATTACATATCAATTCACAAGATATGCGAGGGGTGTTCAATACGTTCCATTGCGGTATTATGACACAGTCGCAATCAACTCGTTCGTCCGTCAGAGAGTCAAATGATAGAGTGGCCATTTCAAAAAGCAGAGGGTCAGAATGAATAAGCTGGGGCGAGAGGCCGGTATTTATACTCTGGCGAGCGGATGCATGATATCTGATAAGGCTCGACCAGATGACCTTTTAGATTATCGCTTAGAGAGGGTTGCTATCGGCGAGGGACAACCGTTGCTGGCAAAGATTGAGATAGACTGATGAAGTGGCACGTCAGCGATACTATATATAGAGAATGTAATCAACCAACCAACCAACCTTAAAAAAAAAAAAAAAAAAAAAAAAAATTTTTTTTTTTTTTTTTTTTTTTCAGGTGCCACGCCCACCCTTGAAGCTTGTCTATATATACTATGGCTAACATGACTACACGCTCATTGTGTCTCGCCAGCAACGGGTCACTCGTAATAGGTTTTCAGCAAGACTAGAGAGTTAGATTTTTCTATAAAAGCCTATGATCTATTCTGATTTCATGAAAACCTGCAGTAATTTGTCAGACAAAAGTCTTGTTTTCAAAGCCAATACTGTATAAATTATGCTATTTCATCCTATTTTAAAGGAAGTGGGTCAGGAGCGGCATGACCGTACAGTAGAAAAAATAAATTCCACTCCCACCCACCCTAATAGATATACTATATATATACTATATATATAGACTGCAGCGCCATCTACAATGATTGGCTAAAGAAATATAGCTTTAGTAGCCAACTTAGAAATATAGCTTTAACGGCCAACTTAGAACTGTAGCGGCCAACTTAGAAATATCTTTAGAAAAATAACTTTAGAAACCAACCAACAGAATAAATGTAGCTTGAGTACGGAGCCGCTATTTATACTAAATATAAATCAACTAATCAACCAACCATCTGAAAAAAAAAAAAAAAAAAAAAAAAAAAAATATTTTTTTTTTTTTTTTTCAGATGGTTGGTTGATTAGTTGATTTATATTTAGTATAAATAGCGGCTCCGTACTCAAGCTACATTCATTCTGGTCTTCATACTCATTGAAATAGCTTAGATATTTTCTAGTCTGACCGTTCTGTTTCTAATCTATTTACGATGGCTCTTATCAAGTACCACGAGATTACAAGCCAAATTTATTCGGGCATACCTTTAATAGCTACCGAAAAATTGGATGGCTCTAATATCGGTATTGGCTACGTGAAGAATACGTTCAGGATACAATCTAGAAACGTTGTGCTAGATGAAAAGACACGCCTTTTTAACTTGAACGCAATCTTGGAACCGCTGTCGGAAAAGGTACGGCTTATCAAAGACATTTTACATGACAATTTTATCATTTATGGAGAAGTATTCGGAAGCCACATGAAGAGAATAACCTATCGTGACTTTGAATCCGAAGCCGTATTCGGTAGCAATACTGTCTTTTTTCGGGCCTTCGACATCTACCAACTGGATTCAGATACGTTTATGAAGTATAGCGACGCCGTGAACATTTTCCAGAGAGTGAAGCTACCCCACGTACCCATCTTAGATTTAGATTACCAAACGATAGGGGATCTGTACGAAAAAGTTGAAACGTATCCCAGCGCTTATGCAGAGTGTCCGCTAGAAGGATTTGTCATGAAGGCCGACGCCGAAGAATCTCCACGCTCTAGGAACATTTTTAAGGTTAAGCGTAAGCAGTTCAACGAACAAGCTCTGAACAAGTACAAGATCAAAAATTATGTAAATTATAATAGATACCTATCTGCGTACTCAAAAATCGGCGAAGACTTTGAAAAAATCAAAGAAGAAATGGTGAGCGATTCGCTAAAAGATATAATTTCAGTCTATGAAAAGGACGAGGACTGCAGCTATGACTTGGACTCGATTCGTACAGAGATTGAAAACGAGGCGGATAAGCTTATAAAGAAGTTTTCTAGAACTAAATAAACAACTAACTTGAAAAAAAAAAAAAAAAAAAAAAAAAAAAATTTTTTTTTTTTTTTTTTTTTTTTTTTTTTTTTTACATGCCACGCCCACTCATGGATATTCTGTATAAATAGTGGTTCCGTACTCAAGCTACCATCATTCTGTCCATTCTAGTTGCCATCATAGCGCAATCATGTATCTGAAAATTTGTTTTGATACCAAGCCTGCACTCATCGCCGCTACTGTTGGTAGAGATGTTTATTTCATAGCCGTCGATGTTGGCAAATATCTAGGCTACGCGTCACCTTACAACTTTGCACATCGATATTCCAACAAGGATCTGGCTAATCTATATCCCAATGCACAACGCTTGAACATGAGTTCCAGGCGCGTGTTTGATTTCAATGATATGCTGCACGTACTTGTGAAGACGCACCGAATGCCTATCGAGGAGATCTGCCGTATCCAGAAACTGTGGACCGATGGCCGGGTAACCTCTACGTATCCCAGCATTATACCGTTCAGCAGAAAGATGGCCTTTGAAATCACAGTTCGAAACGAAGGCGAGATGAATTTACAAGATTGGCTTAAAGGGTATTACGAATACTCGAGCACAGTCTGCGAACAACATACGAATATCTACGCACCCCCGTCGGTAGAATCCAGGTATGGGGATACTGAAGAAGAGAAACCTAGCAACTTTTCCATGCGTGTGCGAGCTGAAGGTATATGGTCTGTCAAATCGGGCGACATGCTTCAAGAATTGACTGCTACGGTTAAGAGAAAGTTTGAGGAAATAGAGAAAGACTACGTAGTTGATGAAAAAGACAGAGCGTATGAGTTGACCGTCAAGCTGGCTCGTAGAGAGAGAGTTTAATTATTTTAAACTACCAACTGTGAAAAAAAATGTTTGAGTCAATCAACCAATCAACCAACCTTTGAAAAAAAAAAAAAATATATATATATATATTTTTTTTTTTTTTTTTTTTTTTTTTTTTTTTTTGAAGGTTGGTTGATTGATTGATTGACTCTAGCTAGCCTATATATATCATGCTAAAGTAACAGTTTATCTAAATTTGCTGATGTGCCACCACCTCTGTCAAAATTTTCAATTTTTTTTTTAAATTTGAAAAAAAACGACTGAAAAGTAATTAAATTGCTTATTTTACTATGTATATGTAATAAGAATCACGATTCCACGATTAGTTTTCAAAAATATTTTTATTTTAAGATCACGTTTCTAAAGTTGGCCAAATTTGCAAAATTTTCAATTTTTTTTAAATTTGAAAAAAACGACTGAAAAGTAATTAAATTGCTTATTTTACTATGTATATGTAATAAGAATCACGATTCCACGATTAGTTTTCAAAAATATTTTTATTTTAAGATCACGTTTCTAAAGTTGGTCAAATTTTTAATTTTTTTTTAAATTTGAAAAAAAACGACTGAAAAGTAATTAAATTGCTTATTTTACTATGTATATGTAATAAGAATCACGATTCCACGATTAGTTTTCAAAAATATTTTTATTTTAAGATCACGTTTCTAAAGTTGGCCAAATTTGCAAAATATTCAATTTTTTTTAAATTTGAAAAAAACGACTGAAAAGTAATTAAATTGCTTATTTTACTATGTATATGTAATAAGAATCACGATTCCACGATTAGTTTTCAAAAATATTTTTATTTTAAGATCACGTTTCTAAAGTTGGTTGAATTTGCAATAGTCAACTCAAAGTCTAAATCTTCATTTTTGAAAATATACTTAATTCAATTAGCATTATAAATATATATCAACCAACCAACCTTGAAAAAAAAAAAAAAAAAAAATATATATTTTTTTTTTTTTTTTTTTTTTTTTTTTTCAAGGTTGGTTGATTGATTGATTGACTCTAGCTAGCCTATATATATCATGCTAAAGTAACAGTTTATCTAAATTTGCTGATGTGCCACCACCTCTGTCAAAATTTTCAATTTTTTTTAAATTTGAAAAAAAACGACTGAAAAGTAATTAAATTGCTTATTTTACTATGTATATGTAATAAGAATCACGATTCCACGATTAGTTTTCAAAAATATTTTTATTTTAAGATCACGTTTCTAAAGTTGGTCAAATTTTCAATTTTTTTTAAATTTGAAAAAAAACGACTGAAAAGTAATTAAATTGCTTATTTTACTATGTATATGTAATAAGAATCACGATTCCACGATTAGTTTTCAAAAATATTTTTATTTTAAGATTAAGTTTCTAAAGTTGGTCGAATTTGCAAAATTTTCAATTTTTTTTAAATTTGAAAAAAAACGACTGAAAAGTAATTAAATTGCTTATTTTACTATGTATATGTAATAAGAATCACGATTCCACGATTAGTTTTCAAAAATATTTTTATTTTAAGATCACGTTTTTAAAGTTGGTCAAATTTGCAAAATTTTCAATTTTTTTTAAATTTGAAAATATACTTAATTCAATTAGCATTATAAATATATATCAACCAACCAACCTTAAAAAAATTGTAAAGTCTCAACTTAAACGTCTTAATTATTTTTTTTATGCTGATAACCTCTTCAATACTAGCTTAATAGATTTTTTTTATAAATACTTAAATTAAGCCCCTCAAAGTCTTAAATTAAACCCGTCCAATGTTGGCACTATATCTATCGCAAAAAAATGGGTCGAACGAGGTGTCAAAGACAGAAATTCTGCCATGAGACACCTCGTTCGACCCATTTTTTTACTCTCATTTTAAAGATTAACACAAGCTCTCTATGGGTTGCTCATTAGATGACCTCCTGATGGTCATCTTCAACGGTCCGGTCATTTGGGATTTGTATAATTCATAATCCTCATATTCAAGTTTAAAAAATTTCCTCACCTGTAGTTGGTATGTGGCAAGGAAGTCTTCGAACTTGGTATGGGACCTTTCTACAAATCTAACACCTATGGCTTTCTCGAAGCTGAGCTTCATGTTAGCCTGGTATTTCACCATGGCCGAACCATCGAACATCTTATCAAACTCCTGTCTGCCCATGAACCCTCCCAAATGATGTTTGGCTTCGCTAATGGAGAAGATTCTCGTCTTAGCGAGCCATTTGGGTAAATCGATTTTAGGGTCCATTACATCTCGGACGGTGAGGCCTGCATATCTCTCGGCAAAATGGAGATCTAGAGGATGCCTTGAGTAGATAGCCAGGTCCTCAGCCCGGACAAACAGGGTGCCATCAGAGGCCATTAAGCATTTAAAGGCAACGCCATAGGCATAATTTTTTACATGGAAAAACATGACTGAGCTAATGAATCTAAGCAGCTAGTAGAGAGATCGACTAGCAATTGAAGAGCTCTCGCTGGACACTCGTATATATACCCGGTCTTATCAATAGGATCTGATAGTAAATTTCTACGTTATCAAGAGGAAAGGCTTGCATAATATCCTGTCTCTTGAGCAATCTGATTATAACCGGGCTTACATAATATCCTGTCAATACTTCTGGAAAAATCTTTTTATAGAGATCTGATTATAACCGGGCTTCCTGAGGAAAGGCTTACATAATATCCTGTCAACACTTCTCGAAAACTCTTTTTATAGAGATCTGATTGTAATTTTAACCGGGCATCCTGAGGAAAGGCTTGCATAATATCCTGTCTCTCGAAAATCTTTTTATAGATTATAATGACTGGCTTGGCTACACTTAGTTTTTAAAAATTTTAAATTTTACATACAAATTTTAAACGAAAAAAATTAAATTTTTAAATTCAGATCCCTTAAATTTAGCTATTGAGTCTGTATATTTTACCAAGTTTCATATTTATCTTATAGCTAAGCCATATCCCTTGAAAATTTAGAATTATAATGACTGCCACACTTAGTCTTTAGAAATTTTAAATTTTACACGGTAAATTTTAAACGAAAAAATTAAAATTTTAAATTCAGATCCCTTAAATTTAGCTATCGACCAAGTTTCATATTTATCTTATAGCTAAGCCATATCCCTTGAAAATTTAGAGATCAGAGTATAATGACCGCCACACTTAGTCTTTAAAAATTTTAAATTTTACAAGAAAAAAATGTGAATTTTAAATGAAAAAATTAAATTTTTAAATTCAGATCCCTTAAATTTAGCTATAGAGTATGCATATTTTATAAAGATACAAAATTATCTTATAGCTAAGCCATATCCCTTGAAAATTACAAGTTCAAATCGGTACGCATCCAATGTTGGCACTCTATCTATCGCAAAAAAATGGGCCGAGCGAAGCCTCAATGACTTATGTCATGAGAGGCTTCGCTCGACCCATTTTTTTGCACCTCGTCCTGATCTTAAGACGAGGATTTATAGAAGTAGGGCTTGTTTCCCACCAAAACTTTTATTTTTCGGGGGAAATAGCCTAGCTCCAAGTCCCCATATCGTTCGCCAAACACATAGGTGTCCATGGGTACCGTTGCCAGGTACTCCTCCATGACATTCTTTAAGTCGGCCAAGAAACTCTCCATTGTGGCATTGGATGAGGTTATGGCTGCGAGCTTAACCTGGACAGGCCGCCTCAGGTTTAAGCTGCATTCGATGGGCGTAAGAATTTCAATCGGCCCCTGAAATAGGGAATCAAACTCTCCTGGATGCATATCCATCAATATTTTTGCATCCTCTAGTCCAAAGACGCATGTCTTGGCTAGAGACGGGGGTAGTTTCAAGCCCTCAGGAGCAATGTCCGTTACCGTTATATGGCACAAGTTCACCACTCTACTGGAGTTTTCATGCCCCATGTAATAGGCCACGTCTCGGCCTTTGATAAAAATTTGGTTGTCAAATGACAAAAAGCATGTCAATTTAACATTCAGTTCATCAGATAGAATTTGGAAGATCATTTTGGTAAGCAGTAGCTCAGAATGAAATGTCTCGTCCAGCAGCCTGTATATATACTAGCAGTAATCTTTAGTTCTATCTAAATTCCAAGTAAATATCTTATCTGCATCCTGTGACGCACGTCCTGTGACGCACATCCTCATGCTATCGGATTAATTATATAAATAATTTTATCGTTCTAGAAGGACAGATTTTATCGCATCCTCAAAAAACAGCTGATACATCCTGTTTTCTTAGTAAAGCCTGATAAAACGAGGTCACGAATCGGGTATATATACGAGCTGCCTCTAAGAGCCTGCATCATTTTGACTTCTGTTGCTATAAGTCATGCTATTCACTATTGAACATCCACAGCTTGACGCTAAAATCCTATTCGTAGTCTCTGCGGATGGACTTTTGTTCGTCAGGGCCTCTGATGTGGCCAAGCTGATGGGTCGATCGAATGCTTATGTGAAAAAAACGACCAGGTTGAAGGTGAGCGATCTCGTTTACAGGAGGGTCAGGTTACCTATCTCTCTAGCCAATACCTGGGTGTATCCAGTCGACGAGATACATTTTGGAGATGCCCTGTCGTCGTTGGGATTCGAGGCCATGCTGACATCCTCTAAAATCCAGATTCTAGACCCCATAGTACCCACCTCATGCATCCATAAAGCCATCCGAATTCGGATCGTGAGGGACTCTGACACATTCATAAATGAATTCTTAAAAGATTTCATAGACAGAACCATGCTGTTCTTCGATGGGGACCACGATGACGACCCTCGCCTCCACGAAGATAGATTTGAGACTATTTCTTGGACAGACACCCCTCCGTCCAAAATCAAAGTCTTTGTGGGGGATCGATCTAGATGGTACAAACTGATGCCTTAAATCTGGAGGGGGCAAAAAAATGGGCCGAACGAAGCGTCTCATGGCAGATTTCTGTCTTTGACGCTTCGTTCGGCCCATTTTTTTGCGATAGATAGAGTGCCAATATTGGATGTTTATAAATTGAGACTTTGAATTGGATAATAGTAATATTTTAATATTAAAACGATGCCTTTGAATCTGAGATAGCTAATGTCTTTGAGATAGAAATATCGAATAAGATTTTAAATCAACCAATCAACCAAACTTGAAAAAAAAAAAAAAAAAAAAAAAAAAAAATTTTTTTTTTTTTTTTTTTTTTTTTTTTCAAGGTTGGTTGATTGGTTGATTGACTTGGATTCATTCTTTATAAATAGTCGTACTCATTCTGTCTGAAATTTACAATATTGAATAAGGACATTTTTTAAATGAATGCTGTACCAATATTGAATATATTTTTTTTAACGATTCGATAAACAAATAATATATTTTTAACGATTCGATAAACAAATAATAAATATTTTATTATTAAAATAAAATATTTAAATAATAAATATTTTATTATTAAAATAAAATATTTAAATAATATATTTAAATTCTAAATATTTATTATTCAAACCGACAACTGAATTGAATCGTGAAAAATTCTGACGGGGTGGAGTTGCTCGAAGAATACTTCTGGCGACTGTATGAAAAAGGAATATTCAGACTCTTTTTCATTCTTATATAACACACAGAAATTGAAGCTCTATGTAAAACTTGCAAAAATTCTGATGTTTCTGATACATGTAAACTCTAATTATTCGGAAAATGAATGTCTCAGTATTCTCATCCACAGTAATGTATTATTTTTATTATAATAATTATTGTAAATAAAATAATTAAGTGCGCCACATGAGAAAAATTAAGCTTTTCGAACAAAGAGGAAAAAGTTGAGTGCTATTAATTTATTTTCTATTAGTTTTTATAGTTAACGATAATTGAACTTTTCAGTTATTTATTTTCACGAGAAAGAGTGTAATTATCATGAATTTCATTAACAGATTGAATTCTAAAGATTTTTTTTCGTATTTATGTTCTTTATTATGTTTGGGGTGCGCTGACACCCCATGCCCGTCCTCGTGCTATGTTTCACGGCGCCCGTTCTGCCGGGTTAATATTTACACAGTACTAGCGGCGTTTAATGAATTGTTTAATACTAAATTGTTTATTACTTATATAATATAGAAATATTTATGTGTACATGTGTGCATATATCTTAACGCAGCAACATTATAAATATAAGTAAATAAATTATATTTCCTAAATATTTTCCATTAACTTAGCACGGTTAGATAATTTGATTAATGTTACTTTATAATTAATTTAAATATATGCTATTATGAACTAAATTATGCTTAATTTTATATAAAAAAATCTTAAGTACCAATTTTTATTTCAGGAATTGTTTTGAATTGGATTGCTTAAAAATAATTGATAAATCGTTAGTGAACTTTAAATTCACTTTAAAATCAGAAATGTCTCGAAAATTTAAAAATCTGATTTTTTTTTCTTCTTTTTACATATATGCAATGATCAAATATGTATCTAAAAGCCATTTACTGAAATTTCTTTAACAAATCTAAAAAAGAAAAAAAGAATCATGTAGTTTTTATTGCGCATTTATTATGAAAAATATATGAAAATACGACGCTCAATATTAGTAGAGATACGGTGAAACTTGCTGCACTCGATAGATAATAAACAATCACTCGATACATAATAAACAATTACTCGATACATGAATTGAATCTCGGGAACTTATTCACATATCAGGAAGGTATTGAGGTTAAAGGAATATTGTTAACATATGTATCGAAGGAAGTTTTTTTTTGTTTGTTTGTTTAATGAAAATGTAATATATCAAGAGGTTCGTTAGATATTAAACAATACAAATTTACGTTAGGTAGGGCGAATCAGCATATTACTTTCTTATTCTTAGTCTGATAATCTATATAATTTATTTAAGGTAAAAAAAAGGCAAATTATAACACATTTCAAGATCAAACTCTTTTGATTTTGATTTTATTATTATTTCTTTTTTTTTAATCAACAGATTAAATAATAAAATAAAATAAAAAATAAATAAATAATAAAAAAAAAAAAAACATAACCAATTCGATTTCGTAAGATAGGGCCATTTCGTCCGTTTTTACTACAAAATTATAAAATTAAAAACGATATTGGTGCTATAAAGAAAAAAAAATGGTTATACTTCATTGCTGAAAAAAATTAACTTAAGTGAAATTGTGAGGAAATTCGTTTTCTAGTTCACGTATTTCTAATAAATCCATTTAATGTAATACTCATAAAAAGTTACTATAAGGAAAATCAGTGAAATGCTAACAATTTTATCAAAAAGTGGATAATAAAAATATCTATACTAATTAATTTTATCTCAAGGGTTTATATCTAAATTAATGTTTCATTGTAAAACACATATCAATAGCTCTGATAATTATTTTAATTATTTTTACCGAAAAAAAAAAGCTTCATTTATAAGTTTCATATTCAAAATACACAGTGATAAGCGTATTTTACTGTAAATACGTTTAAAAATAAATTTTGTTTTCGTTCTCTATTTGCAATGTTTTTACTTTTCAACTATGTTTGCTTCCCAAAGTCTTTTAATATACCTTCATAAAAAAATAAAAATAAATAAATAAAATGAAATAAAAATATTTTTATTGCTTTATAAATTACACTTTCTACAGCTAAATCATACTTTTATGTTCATCGCATAAAGCATTTTCCTGAACAAAGGTAACAAACAGTACAGAAAATTACAAGCTGCAATTTTCCACGTAAAAGTAATCAGTTCTAGTTACGATATTAAATGTCAACAGATAATGAAATAAAATAAGTTTGTTATTTCTGGTCTAGACTACTTCATTTCCATTATTCTAATATTGCAAAATAGAATTTTTAATGGAACTTTCAGAAAAAAGAAAAATGAATGTAACAGGGCATAGCGTAGTTTATTTTTAAAAGGAAAATAAGACTAAAATTGGAATTAAAAATAAATGGTTTCTTTTTAATTATAATGTCTGAAGAATATGAATTATTCTTTTATTTTGTATTATTTTGTAATTTAAAATAAATATAAAGCTAAAATAGAAGGATTTCAAATAAAAGTAAAATATTTATCTCTAAAAAGTTCAGTAAAACTATAAATTCATATAATATTTCCAGTAAAATAAAGAATTTCATCTGTAATAGAATTTTTATTTTAAACTTCTTCTGATTAATTTTGAACACATTAAAAAAATAAATATTAAAAGGTACAGAAAACATAAATTTTTAATAAACTAATCGTCTTTTTTAAACGATTCTATAAACTAATGGTCTTGATTTATTTAGGATACCAAATATGATGATAATTTTACCAATTTATTTATATTCTGATAGTAAAACTGTATATATATATATATATATATATGAGTGTGTGTGTGTGTACACCCTCTCAAGTATTGTCATAAATACTTATTCTAAAATTATGATATCATAAATTTAAATTTACATTAAAAGTTGAATTATTTCTTTGTTTTCAAAAATTAGCAAGCCATGTTGCCTTGAGACAACATTGTGAGTATACATTGAAACAACATTGTTATACATATATATATATGAGCGAACGCAAGCTTCCAAATACAAACTCCAATTAAACGAAGGGAAGATCGACTAGTCTAACTAATTTGAAGATTATCACACAAGGTTATTAAAATACTTTTTACCAATTGAGATACTTACATAAACATGTATCTGGAACAATTTGTTTCTCTTTCTTTCTTCAAAGATTCAAAACTTTAGAATGTTGAGACACATTTATTTTCCGCTGCTGAACTTTCCTGTTTCTGCAACTGCCCCATTACATCTTTTTTGTACAAAGTATAATGCTTGAATTAGTCTTTTAGCATAGCATCGTTTGATAAAAGAATTAATCGAGGTATTTAATACGGTCATTTGTCAAAATGTTTGAAATTAATATATGTTCATAAAATAAAACTACAATTTTATTTTTTAAATGTTCAAATACTGGTGCATTTAGAGAACTACATTAGTATTACTACTATAGTAGTATTACTATTGTGTACTTATTTCCTTGTTATGTTTTTGTATTTAATTTTTACATATTATTTTTCATTTTTTAATAATGTTAACACAAAACAATATACCGCTGATATAAGACGAAGATACACATCTCAGTGTTTACACATGCCAAATTCATATTCGAATTCATATTCTCACCATATTCATACTCTTACATTAGATGGCTAAAACATGCCATTGCACCCACCTACTTTAAAATATTCATTTTGTAAAGTTATAAATGCTTTTCTCATTAAAAATTAAGTTTAATTTCAAAAACAATAAACGATATTTGAATTATGTTATGGAATAATTTATATGAAAAGTATAATTAAAAATATTATTTTAAATATAAAATATTTATAACCACGCTATTCCTAAATATCCTCATTGTCTTAATTTTACAAATGGCCATTTATTTTATCAAAAAATACAACACTGAAATAATTATGTTTTCTCTTAAGTTTGGCTAAGATTACGTTTACTGGTATACATTTTTTTTTTTTAATAGAAACTTCTAATTTGTGCATTAAGTAATTCCAAAAATAGGAAATGCACTCCTTAAGTAGTATAATTATTAAATTAGAGCAAAGATAAGTCTCACATGTTTGTCCAAACTAATGTTTAGGAAATTAATAATTTTCTTTTTTTATATAATGTTTACCTTTTTTATGTGTAGAAGTGCTTTTATGTTAAATATATATATACAAATAGATATTAAGAACTTATATTAGATGCATTATTTAAAACATACAATGTCAATTGTTTATAAAATTCTTTCTTTTGTTATACATTTATTTTATTTATGTTTCCATAATTTGCTCTTGATTATTGTGGTTTAGGCATTTGTTTATAAAATTTTAGTATTATTCACTCTATTCACAGAAAAACCATTATTTGCGTACTCTATTTCTTTAATACCACTGAAAAAATAATGAATTTATGACGATTCCATTTTATTTTTATTTATTTCATTATTTAATTTTAATCAATTTTTAACATTTTGATCTTTTTAAATCTGTCTATTTTTTACATCGAGTTTGATTTTTCTTTGTTGGTTCATTTTGATAATTTTCCATAAGTTTATATATCTATATATCTATCTATCTATCTATATATATATATATATATACAGTCGGTAATAAAAGTGTCCGAACACTAGCAAAAATTCCTATGTAAAAAAAATACACTTCGTACGGTTTTATTAAATAAATCCTTGTCGAATCCTATTCTTAGTCAGTGTAAGAACGTGATTCGATAAGGATTTATTTAACAAAACCGTATGAATTGTACTTTTTTGCATAGGAATTTTTGCTAGTGTTCGGACACTTTTGTTACCGACTGTATATATAATCGTTTGTCTTGACTGAGTGAGTGAGGGAGTTAGTGACTGATTCATAAATAGCCAGCCCAAACACCTTCACCTAGAAGCACGAAACTTGGTGAAAATCCTTCTTTTATGATATAGACACACACTAAGAAGTAATTTTAGAATTTTCGCCGCTATGGGTAGGGGAGAAAAACATGATTTAATAAAATGCTGTATATCTAAAAGAAAAAACAGATGCCAGTGATTTTTTACTTTAAAATATAGCTGACACAACTACCTAAAAACTAATTTCTGGAACTTAAGAAATTCGTCCCCCAAGGGGGGGGAAGGGGGTGATTTCACGGGTACAAATTGTGATTTCACACAATCCTTTATATTTCAAACAAACAAACAATAAATAAATAAATAAAATGTGACCGCTTTTCTGAAAACCAGCTTTAAGAATGAGTGCACTTTCTTGTGGAGGGGTGACAAATTTATCGACAGGTTGAGATTTGGTAAACATCCAGTCATTCAGCATTCCTTTATTTTCTTCTCTTAATCACCCCTATTGTAACATTAAACTAGTTGTGTTATGACTTGCGCAGAAGCATCCATGTTTGCAAGAAAAGTGGTTAAAGAATGCATGCAACTTTGTTTAAAATATTGTTAAAACAAATACCTGAAAACCAATTTCTAGAATTTTAGAAATTTGATCCCCCTGGTTTCTCATGCGCATCAAATGACTGCAAATGACTCTTTTTATCTCAATATATATATATATATATATATCCGTACAATTTTTATTTTAAAATGTAAGAAATACAATTACCAAAAACATTTTTTGGAATTTTGGTGTTTGTTCCCGAGGGCGGAGGAGCAAAACACATTATAACGTTCGCCAAAAAAATATCTCACAGATATCTGTATGATTTTTATTCCTAAATATAGCAATCGCCTAAAAACAATTTCTGGAATTTTATAAATTCGGACCCCGTGTCAACACTGTTGTAACAATTCTGATTTTTGATTTTAAGGGAGAAAGAGGGATATTCTTTATTGGAGGGGGAATTTACAAAATCTAGCTTTTTCAGCAGAACGCTTCCAAAAACGGCACTTAGAAGCTGAAATTGGATGTGCGACTTCTCAAAAAGTTTAGGAAGCTTTGTGATTTATAATTTTAATTTAATTTAATTTATTTATTTATTTTGTGGAGGGGGGGGGGATTTACGACGGGACTGGTTCTACAGCACCCTTTTTGTGTTTAATTTGTTCCGGGGAATATATAGGAGCTGCTTTCACGAATGTTGGTGTGTGGATTGGTTATTTCCATGAAATGTCAATTTTAATGGTATTTTGCGAAATCCTGTATTGGGGTGGTGGACAAAATATAATTTTCAAACATACATTTTCTCTAATTTATCTCAGGACGACAAATTTTTGGTATCTGTGTGTGCTATGTTTACGCAACAAGCATTATAAAGTGATTTTGAGAAGTGTCCCCGCTTCCTCTGTTCGGGATGAGGGGTAAAGGAAACTTTTCTAATTGGAACTCTTTTCTAAACTATTTGAGAAAGGCGATTATTTGGTGGTTATATGTGTCTAAAACGCTCTATAAATGTTTTTTTTTAAGTTATCCCCCATTTTTAAACGTCCCCCCTAGTTCAATAAATTGAATATATGAAAACGCAGAGTTTAAATAATACAAAAAAATGTTTTTATTGATGGATTAAGTTTTGTTATCAAAATACCACATAATATTACCATGTGTCTGACACTTTGCAGAAGAAATATTTTTTTCTGAAATTTTGAGTGATATTAGTAATAAATAAAATTGTTTTTCAGAGCTTGTTGTGGAAACTCACATGCGCATTTTTAGTTGATATGAAGGTCTAAAATTCATACCACATAAATATTTAATTAAAATTAATAAGGAGTATATTTCAGATCTAAATAAAGAGAGATTTAATGACACTAATTATAAAAATGTGACAATATGGAATATTTTAGGGATTATTATTGTTTTTTTAATGTCTGAAAAAAAAATCATTATAGATTTGTATAGATTAAGTTTCTACACACAGAAAATAAAGCAGGGGGAAACTTATTATTATTATTATTATTAATATTATTGTTATTATGACCTTTTTATAAAACAAACATATTTACTAGACACATGTTTTCGAATGAACTTATTATTAAATAAAATAATGGGTAATAATAATAATAATAATGATAATAATAAACTTAAAATAGCGTTTAAATTTTTGTAAATTTAGAAAATTTACAACACGATACAACGTTTAACATTTCTTATATAAATACTCTTAATTAACTAGCTACATATTTTTAAATACTATGTGACTATACTACGTAGTAAGATATATAATAAATTTTATATATTAGTTTGGCTGTTTAGGAAAATTGCATAATATTACAACTCCAGTCGGCAGCAAAATTATTCGATCACTAGCAATAATTTTTGTATAAAAAAGTATACTTAATACTTTTTTGTTAAATAAACCCTTGTCGAATCATGTTCTTTTACTCACTAAGAACACTAGTCAGTCGTCCTCGTATAATTTTGCTGCCGACGGTATACATTTATTTTAGTGATAAGGATATTTGAGATATTAATAAAATTAAAATAAGTTAGAGTAAGTTTAAAAAGAAAAAAAATAAAGATACTCATTTATATTAATATACATAACTACTTAAATTTTGAAAACAAATCCATTTTCTTAAAAAAAAAAAAAAAAAAAAAAAAAAAAAAAAAAAAAAAAAACGAAATTAATATGAAAAAGTAATCCTTTATTACATAAGTAAAATGTTAAGTAATTTGGGTTTCAAATACGATTTATATTAATAAATTTAAATGTGCCTATTTACAGTCTTTTTTAAGTATCGTTCAATGAATATTTTCAGTATTCATAAACATTATACTTTCTAACACTACACTAAAACAAATAATTCTTTCGTTTTTAAGGTAAGTTTTTTAGATTAAAAAATAGTTAAAAAAAAAAAAAAAATCCATTTACAAGTGTTTTCAATTATCCATTACTTATAATAGGATTCCGGATATTTTAATTCTTTATTTTCCAAGATGAAAATAATAGTCAATGTACTTCTTCAATATTTTTTTTTTTTAAATGGAGCAAATTTTAACCGCATACGTTCTGTAAAATGAATATTAGTTTCTTCAATGTCAGGGGAAATTACTGAAGATTGATCACTTTCACCTTTTGATAAAGTATGCGGGTGTGTCAATTTCATGTAATACACGTATATTTTAAAATAAATGTTTTTAGGAGCTTGTTTCTGTCAAACTTAGTTTCCAATTTATAACGGCACGGGTAATTTATTAAAATTTAATGACATAGGTGTGGATTAATATATGTTTGAAATTAAATTTTCTTTCCTATTCATTTTAGTAGTAACGCTTTTAAAACTTTCCCACTTTCAGTTAAATTTATTTTAATGTATTTTTCTATTTTTTATCTTTCCCATCGCAGATTTTTTCTAAATATTTAATTAAAAAAATGATTAAACTGACCAACAAAAATGAAGTTGGCAAAATTTGATTTGATGATTTCAGCTGATTTTTGATATGCTGAAACCGAAAATGCAGCCCATTTTTATCTGTTACGTATAGATTTTTGTCAATACAGGGTGTTTACCGACACGATTTCTTACATATACCATCATAGCAATCGGTTGCTTTGTTGGTTGATTGATATGATTTTAAGTCGCACTAGTGCTTCACATTTACAACAATAGGCATTTATTATTAATTAATCATAGAAACATACTATAAAACTATATAATTATATTGGTGGAAGAGTAATGGAAGAAATTCTATAAGCAGGCACCCTGTATTGACAAAAATCTATGCGTGATAGAGAAAAACTGGCTTCATTTTCGGTTTCTACACACCGAAAAACATAAAGATCAGCCAAAAATTTTAAAATCATAATTTTACATGTAGACCTGTGTTATATGTATATGTATATATACACTACCTATCCATAAATGACCGGACGATTTTGATTTCAGGTATTTTTTTTTTTTTTTTTTTTTTTTTTTTTTTTTTTTTACGAATATCTTGAAAAGTTTTCGAGTTATTTCAAATATTGACTATTCCTCTTTAAACTTCAAAAGAGAAGAGCATGTTACACACCATACATTACAGTGAAATGTTGCCCTGAAATTGAAAGGGGGACTAGTAAAAATTTAAAGAAACATGAAAGCATTTGGTATCACCCGTTAAAAAGTGATGCTTGGAATGCGATCTGAGTGTAGCATGGGATAATAGCACTCTCTCTTATTATCTGTATAAAATTTCATGTCTCTACAGCATGTAATCAGGGAGATATAAAATCGCAAAAAAAAAAAAAAAAAAAAAGTACTAAACCCAGTCTAAGACACATCATACTAAAACAGAATAAACAAATATTAAATATATATGAGTGTTTTTACAATATAATTTTTAACTGCGCATGCGTAAGATTCAGCGAAATTTCGTTTGCATACTTTAATAGCCAAATGTATTGAACTACTTATAGAAAAAACCCAAACATACATCGTGTAAACTAAAAAAAAAAAAAAAATGTACGTGTTAGAACGAATTGATATTCAGTTTCTCTAGAAAAAATTTAAACTGTAAGGGGTTTTTCTCTCATTTTTATATTGATATGAATGGTAAAAAATTTTACATGACTGGAAATAATTATTGAGAAAACCCACTTATCATTTTCTTAATTTTAGGAAAAGCTGGAATTCAGCTCGATCAATCGCGTATAACTTTTTGGGTTTACACTGTACTTGTTTGGGGTTTTTATATAAGTAGCTCAATGCATTTGGCTATTATATTATGTAAATGAAATTCGCTAAATCTCGTGCATGCGCAGCTAAAAATTATTTAGTAAATATGTTCGCATTTCATTAGATATTTTTTTCCATTCTGATTGCAGAATGCTGTCTTGATTACTGCATGTCAAGTTTTCTGAAAACAAATTTGTACTGGGTTCAATAACTTGCATGTTATAAATTAAAAAGGGACAATGTTTTTTTTTTTTTTTTTTTTTTTTTTCCATTTTAATAATATGTGTACAATTGAGTATTTATTTGCTCAATAAATGTAACAAAATAAATATAAAAAAATACATACAGATGAATAAAAAAGTGTGAATATAGATGGAGCACACATATTCAATTTTTAAAGTCTCGATGTTAGCACTATGAGTGTCGAAAGGCCTATTTCTTCAAGCAATAGTGCTGGAGCGTGCGCAAAAAATAAAAATTTTAACTGTATAATTTAAACCTCTTATTTACATATTAAAGAAAAATTTAATTATATATTCTTCAAAATGTAACTTATGAAATTTATATTATAAAGCACGCTTTAATCTGGCATTTATATTTCAAAGTAATAATCTTCAAACTGATATAATAATATTCTTCTTACCTGTAGAATTCTTCGACGTTAAAAAATGAAGACTAATAACGGACACTTGTTTTTCTAGAAATAATAGCTTCTTCTTTAAGATGATAAAATCTATACAGTTTATTAAATAAAGTATTTACATGAAGAAACACTATTTACAAAAAATATTTACATATTCGAAATTTCACGAAAACAATTTTCTATTCGTAATATTTTATTAACTAAGCCACCAGTTTTCTATTTCATTATGACAATGGTGGTTCCATAAAAATAAATTAGGCCAAAGATGGCCTGAGAGCATTCTATTTCATTGTGTTGCTCTCTTCACTAAAGCGAAACTAAAACTAACTAATCTATGGGCTACCTTTTCTATTTCTTCAACGGTAGCTCCATGAATAATAACATTAGGCCAAAAAGGCCCCGAGAGCAAACTACTATTGCATTACATGTTGCTCTCCATTCTAGACTGAAACTAAAACTGAAACTATGTCCCGCGAGACAACAAAAAATGTTATTCGAATCTTATCTCAACGGGACCTCTGGCGCCCTCTAGTGAGGCAAAAGTATATCAATACCTAACATCCTCCCACCTTTAATTTTTTAGGTGAGAGATAAAAAATTAAACAGTTAATTAATTAAGAAAATTTAAACTTATAAAACTACATACTAAGAAAAATTAAATCTATAAACTACAAATAGAAAAAATTAAAGTTACAAACTAATGAAAATAAAGAAAAATAAAAATAAAATATTTTAAAGTTCAATGCAATTTTAAAACAATTGTGATTGTCTTTCGAAAAGTTTTTTTTTTTTTTTTTTTTTTAGTTTTTGACCACTTTCAATTTATTGTCTCTTTTGCTGCTTGTATCACTGGATCCTCAGCATCTGATATCTCTAAGGGATAGAGTTTTTGAAGTGGTCTAATCAATGTCCCAGAATGCATTTTCACTTCCACAACCCTGGCACGGCCATCTCGGCTGGGAAAGATTTTCACTACTCTTCCTATTGGCCAATGTAGTCTTTTCACACTGTTGATTTCTACTAGCACAATGTCGCCTTGTTTAACAGGCTTACATATCTGTCTACTTCGTTGTACCAACTGCGCTAGATACTCTTTTCGAAATCTACTTTGTAGTTGCCTTCGAACACTTTGGCAGTGCTTGTATCGTGCTCTCAGTTTTTTAGCATCAATGGCATCCAGATCTGGTACACCAATTTCTTGAATGTCTTGCATAAAACAGGAAGGTGTCAAAGGAATGAACTTGTCTGGTTCTTCTGATAGGTATGTTAAAGGTCGACTGTTCATTATGGCCTCAACTTCGCACAAGATAGTAGAAAGATCTTCAAAATTGAGGGAAGATTTTCCAAGAGTTCTCAGTAGGAGATTTTTACACTTCTAATGAGACGCTCCCACCATCCGCCCCACCAAGCAGCGGTTGGGGGGATGAACTTCCATTTTATTGGAGCTATGTCATTCGTCTTTTGAATTTGATTCCAGTCAAGAGATTTAAAGAGATTGTTGGCGCCGCGAAAGTTAGTTCCATTGTCACTGTAGATTGTCGAAATTCTTCCTCTTCGGGCTACAAATCTTCTTAGCGCTTGTATGAATCCCTCTGTTGATAGATTCGTCACTAATTCCAAGTGTATGGCTCGATATACTGCACAGGTAAAAATGACTATCCATACTTTGGATTTATTTTTCAGGTAAAGAGGGCCACATAAGTCGATGCCAACAACTTCAAAAACTTTTGAGTCTCTGACTCTGTCAAAAGGTAAATGGATCGGAGGAGTAACAAATGGTTTGGAAGAAAAAATTTTACACTTTGTGCATTTTATCAATTCACTTCGGATGTTACGTTTTGCAGAAATAATCCAGTAATGTTCACGTAAGATCGAACCAACTGTCTGAAGTCCAGCATGGCAATTCTTCAAGTGGCAGTCTCTAATTAGGCACCTTACAACATGATGTTTTGATGGCAACAATATAGGATACTTGAAAGAAAAAGTGTCTTCTCGATCTAACAATTTTGTTTTGACTCTTAGAATATTGTCTTGATCTTTCATAACAACAAGTCCTTTTATTGTTTCTCGCACATCACCAAAACTTTCTAACTGTATGCGTGACCAGAGAAATTTTTCCGCCTCTTCCTTTTCTTCTGCCGAAAGTTCAGCTGGGAAAATATGATTTCTATTTCTACATTTTGTTGCAAATCTTCTTATCCAACAAATAATATTTACAAGTTTACTAAATGTCGAAGTTCTTTCATAATTCATAAATGGATCTACATTTTGACTCGAAAATAATGACACTGCAGTTTTCTTTCTTTCCGACATAACTAAGACTTCATTAGGGGCAAACTTCGGTTGGGGCCAGTTACTTTTTTCATCTGCTAGCCATTTAGGACCCTCCCACCATCCCGATTCCAGAAGGTATTTAGGACTACAACCACGGGAAGGCAGGTCTGCCGGATTTTGACTTCCTGGAACTAAGTACCACTGTTGAGGGTTCGTAAGTTGGCATATTTCTCTGATTCTGTTGCCCACAAAAGTACCCCACTGGTCATTTCTTTTAATCCAGGCCAAAACTGTCGAAGAATCAGTACAAAAGTAAGTTGGTACTGTAGGGATGTCCAAAGCTTCTATGACATACTTTGATAGTCTGGATCCCAACACACAGGCAAGCAGCTCAAGGCGAGGAATCGTTAGAGCCTTTTTTGGAGCCAACCGCGATTTTGCTCCCAAAAATTGAATTGAAACTCTCTTTTCTTCTTCGCACCGTAGAAAAATTACTGTTGCATAGGCACTTTGACTTGCATCGCAGAAAATGTGTAGGGACCAATCTTCTTTATTTCCATAACCTATTCTTCTCGGGATCTTCAATTCTGTTAGCTGTTTTAATTCGCTGTACCATTTCTGAAAGTCTCTTTGAATTTTCTCTGGAAGCGGAGTGTCCCATGCTGATTTGCTGGACCAAGATTCTTGAATTATTATCTTGGCTGGTAACAACGCTGGAGCTAGAAAACCGATGGGATCGAAAATTCCTTGAGTTATGGATAGAAGTTGACGTTTTGATGGATTCGCTATTTCTACGTCAAATTTATTACAGACCATCAAGCTATCATCTGTTCTGTCCCATTTAATTCCTAAAACTGGAATTGGAGTTGAGAAGTCTTCCTTTTCATTTTCTAAAGACAACTTTTCTATCTCTTTTACAGGACCGAATTGCCACAATCTTAGTTCCATTTTAGCTTCAGCCATGATTTCTGTTGCCTTAGATTTCAATTCTTCCAATTCGGACGTGTTGTTTACAGATGTGACGCAGTTATCTACATAGAATGACTTCTGAAGTTTCTGAGCAATTGCCTTAAGTTCTTCTGGACACCCATTCAAATCATGTCTGATAACTGCGCCAAGAAAAAATGGACTGGAAGTTATACCAAACACCACTCTATTATGCTGATAGACTTTAATTTCATTCGTCTTCTTCCACCACAGGAACCTTAAAAATGCCGATCTTCCTCTTTTATTTCGATCTGAAGGAAGGCTCTTCTAATGTCGGATACAACAGCGATTGCCTTTTCTCTGAATCTTAACAATATTGCGGGAATCTCTTCTAATAAATTTGGTCCTTTAAAGAGACAATCATTCAGTGACGGTGCTCTTCCGACTTTGCATGATGCATCAAAAACTGGTCTGATGGAGGTGGTAGAACTATCAGGCTTGATGACTGGATGGTGGCATAAGTAGTGTTCCCTAACTTCTTTCAGTTCTGTCTGAGGGACTTCCTGTATGACATTTTCTCTTTGCCATTCCTTGAAAATTAGATCGTAATCCTCAAATTTATTTAATTTCTTTAATCTTCGGGTAGTACTGAATAATATTCTTTCCGCTTCATTTCTATTTGAGGGAATATTGACATTGTTGGAAATCCATGGAAGGCCCACTCGATAACGACCATCTTCATTTCTGGTGAGTTGTCTAAGAAACATATCGTGGGCTTGCTCTTCTTCTTCTCTTTTGGACAAGGTTTGTGCAGGGTCGTTGATTCCTATCGTTTCGAGTCGCCACAAGTCTGGAACATTCCAATCTTTTATGTACAGATTTGTCATTAATACTGATGTACCGCTATTCAAGCAACCCTGAGATGGAAGCCCTGTTTTTCCACAAACTGTCCACCCAAGTTTGGTTTCTATCGCTGTAAATCCATTTTCTAATTGCTTGACTCGACCCGTTAACAGTTGACCGTAAACGTCACTCCCGATCAAGATTTCTATTTCTGTACTACCAGGGCCGATATCGGACAACCACAGCTTATTTTTCTTGAGTTCTCTGCACAGATTTCCCTTTGGAATTCGAGGAATTTCACCACAAATTTTTTCTTGTTCTTGAAGATCAAGTTTATGCATGGAATTGACCCGATTATTCGATGCACCTACAGCAACTCTAAATATATTATGCTGTTTAGCTTCTATCTGTGCACCTCCAAAAACTGTATGGGCAATTATTTCTGTACCAATGGGTTTTAGCTTGAGCTCTTTTGCAGTTTTCTTTAAAATATAACTTTTCTGGGAACCACTGTCCATAAGACAACGCACCCTTTTTTGGCCTTTTTCCCCTTTTATATTTATTTCTAACGTCATAAGGGCTATTTCCTGGGAGCATTGTTTGGCGACAGTGTTCTGTATTACTTCGGGAGGTTTGCTTCTACTATTTTCACCCCCTTTCCTTATCTCTGGACAAAATAGTTCTGTGTGTGGTTTCGAACAAACGTGGCACTTAATAAAAACCTTGCACGTTTTTGCCCGGTGTCCAAAACGTAAACATTTCAAACAGCAATTTTTTTCTTTTACTTTATTTTTCTTTTCGTCAAGGGAGAGCGATCTGGCTGTTATGCAGTCTTTACTCTCATGAGTTTTTCCGCAAAATATACAGCTTAATTCTTTTGCAGCGAATAAGCCTGTAGCAGTGGGGACCCTGTTATCTGTCTTGTGGAATTTATTTTTAACATTTTCCTTGGGTGAATTAATTTCAAAACTCGACCTGGCTAATTGTAATCTTTCTTCACCTGCCACTTCCCTTTTCAAAAAATTCAGCAATAGTGACAAGTTCGATTTCTGTGTGGTTTCCTTGTCATCTAACTCAGTAGAATCTTCCCTGGCCCCAACATTAAGTCTTTGAAATGTTCTAATAATATCTTCGGGTAAACAGGATTCTACCATTGGGTACAGCCACGCAGATTTCTGATCAATGTTTACACCCATGCTTTCCAGCGATCTCAAGTGTGCTTCTATCTTGGTCACTAAATTACACAAATTTTTGCTATTTCCCCTAGTCTGTACATTAGCTGTAATTAATTTCAAAAATTCCCGAACATATACTTCGATTAAGATATCTTTATCCCCATAGCGTTCTTCAAAAGCCTTTACTGCCTTTAAATAATTTTCTGATGTTACGGGGTAACTTTCGAGTAATTCTCTGGCTCGAGTTCCTGGTTCTACGCACTGTAAAAGGTACTGAAATTTGTCAGCGTTGTCTAATTCTTCATCCTCATGAATTTTCTTAAATTGGGCCCAAAAGGGCAAATAATTTATCAATTTTGAATCAAATTTCTTGATAGCTAATTTTGGTAATTTATATCGCTTTGTTTTCAAATTTGCTTCGCTTTCTATTTTATTTTGGCTTGTGTAATTAAAATTTACATTTGAATTTAACTTTTCATTAATTAGTCTTTTAACTGTGATAAATTCATCACAGTATGCTTCGCTTTCTTCGGCTTCTTTTATAATCAAAGCTTCATCGCATTTACTATCTTCCGACATAATGTCCAATATCTCATTATCAAATGCTTTTAATTCTGTCATTAAACCCTCTAATTTATTTAAATTATCTAAAAGTATACCCTTCTCAAGATCTTCTTTCTCTAGTTCAGTTTTTAAAATATTTAAAGTTTTAGTAAAGGAAGATCGTAATGGTGTTCTACGTCTTTTTATTTTTTCCATTTTCTGATTTTTAAACAAAAACAGAACAGTTTTATGTTAATTAACCAATTATTCTTTATTTATGCATTTTATTTTAAATATAAAAACCTTCACTTTTCTATTTACCAAGAAGATTTTATTTAAAGAACAACTTGTAAAAAATTCTATTTGGAGAGCCATTTTCTTTTCGTAAAATGTAAACAAAAGAAAATAACCATTTATTATTTTTTATTTTACTCTTATAGCAATATTTATTTTCAACTGAATGATAATTTTTATTTATTTAATAACTGTAAAAATTTATTGAATTAAACAATCACCAAATGTAATCCAAAAAATAAATTAAAATCGAAGCTTCTATCTTGCACATTCTTTTTTCATTCATAAATTCTAAAATAATACTTTATTTCATAATCATTGCGAAACAAAAAATAAAACAATAAAAATTCACTGCAATCAGATTTTGACATCACCTAATATTTACCATGAAAAAATGCTTTTTTATTCCTTCTTTCATCAAATGATGCTTCCTTTTCAAGGTCAACTCAATACTCAATTGCTTTTTTTTTTTTTTTTTTTACTTTTATTTATTTCAATCATAAAAAAAACAACTATCTTATTTTGACCTTGATAAATTTACGTTTTAAATGTACAAATAATAGAACGAATAAAAAATCTTGTTTTATTTCAATCAATCAGTCACTTTTAATTTTATTTACTTTGAAAAAGGAATATTCTATATTCTAAATAATTTCAATCTTAGATATCTTTTAAAAAACATTTCATATAATAATAATATAATCTTTAAACCATTTATTATTTCAAATGAAAATAATTCTTTTCTTTTCAGTTAATATAAACAATATATCCTGTATTTAATATAAACAATACATCCTGATGTGGCGGACGCCATAAATTTATGTTATAAAACGCCATTCTACTGAATGGCTTCAAGCGAATCTTCTCGATTCTTTGTAATATAAAGATTGCAGGTTATTTTATTTAATCGAATGTCTTATTTAATAATTTCAAATCATTTTATATTTCAAAGTAATAATCTTCAAACTGATATAATAATATTCTTCTTACCTGTAGAATTCTTCGACGTTAAAAAATGAAGACTAATAACGGACACTTGTTTTTCTAGAAATAATAGCTTCTTCTTTAAGATGATAAAATCTATACAGTTTATTAAATAAAGTATTTACATGAAGAAACACTATTTACAAAAAATATTTACATATTCGAAATTTCACGAAAACAATTTTCTATTCGTAATATTTTATTAACTAAGCCACCAGTTTTCTATTTCATTATGACAATGGTGGTTCCATAAAAATAAATTAGGCCAAAGATGGCCTGAGAGCATTCTATTTCATTGTGTTGCTCTCTTCACTAAAGCGAAACTAAAACTAACTAATCTATGGGCTACCTTTTCTATTTCTTCAACGGTAGCTCCATGAATAATAACATTAGGCCAAAAAGGCCCCGAGAGCAAACTACTATTGCATTACATGTTGCTCTCCATTCTAGAACGAAACTAAAACTGAAACTATGTCCCGCGAGACAACAAAAAATGTTATTCGAATCTTATCTCAACGGGACCTCTGGCGCCCTCTAGTGAGGCAAAAGTATATCAATACCTAACAGTTATATTAAAAATATAATTGTCCTAACAATAATTGTAATTCATATATATATATATATATGACAATTACTATACGCGTAATATACAGGGTGTCCAAGAATTATCTTTACAGCTTTGAAATTTAATAACTTTTGAAATAAAAAAGATATTCCCATTCTGTGTTCTGCAGTTATTAGTGCAACTCATAAAGTTTTTTTTTTTCTGTTTAGGTTAGCCAGTTGTAACTGAGCTTGTGGACCCCACAGGAGAAAGCACAATGTGTGGCATGGTTCATTGAGAGCAAATCGGACACACAAGTTCAACTCAATTGCAGGACCAAATTTGACAAGACGCCACCATGCAGACCCACCATCCGTGCATGGCACACCAACTTCATGACCACAGGCTCAGTGTTACATAAGAAAGGAGCAGGACGACCCAGCACAAGTGATGAAACTGTTGAGCGGGTTCGCGAAGCATTCCAGCGCAGTCCCAAAAAATTAGTTCTTATGTAACACTGAGCCTGTGGTCATGAAGCTGGTGTGCCATGCATGGATGGGTTTGGATGGTGGCGTCTTGCCAAATTTGGTCCTGCAATTGCGTTGAACTTGTGTGTCCGATTTGCTCTCAATGAACCATGACACACATTGTGCTTTCTCCTGTGGGGTCCACATGCTCAGTTACAACTGGCTAATATAAACAGAACAAAACTTTATGAGTTGCACTAATAACTGCAGAACACAGAATGTGAATATCCTTTTTATTTCAAAAGTTATTAAATTTCAAAGTTGTAAAGATAATTCTTGGACATCCTGTATATTTGGTCGCGTGTGTGTTTAGAACGCGTTGTAATTTTACCTGATCTGCAGCATTCTCGCTACGTAAAATACATAATAAAATATTTAATTAAAATTTTGCTCTTCTATATATTCTTCACATGAAAGAAATTATCGCAAAATATTATGTCACCGAATTTCTAAATTCTCTTTAATCCTAACAGTATATAATTCTGGAAGGACAGGTATTTATAAATTTCTGGACAAACCTTTATGAATGCATTGAAATATACAGAAATTTATATCAATTATGTGACTATTTAGACATTTATAATTAAAATGTTAATTCGTATTGCAACCAAATTAGAAGAGTATTGGGTGTACGATACATGTATCCATCCTGGAGAGAGAAAATAGTGTAAAATGTACATCTATTGAAATTTAAAATGTTTTCATTCTTTTCTAGGTAATTTTATATCAAATAAATATCTTTAAACGGCATTAGTATTAGCGTTTCAATATGTGGATATAGATTAAACCGAACAATGTTCAGTATATGATATATTTAAGTTCAACACAGTTTAGGACATTTAACCCAAAAAGTATATTTCTTAAATTATTTACTTGTTACAAAAATATTATATTTATGTCCGTCTAAACATTTAAATAAAAAAAAAGTTAATCATATAAATGCGTTATTTATTTATTTATGTATTTTATTTTATTTATTTATTTATTTATTTATTTTTTTTTTTTATGTAGGATTTTATGAATTTTATGTTTTATAAAAGTAATATACATTGCATAATACATTTAAAACAAGTAATTAAGATGACATTATTATCCCTTTTATGCATGTATCGATAAAAAAAAAAATCATAGCTCTGTTTGGAATATTAATTATTTTAAAGAATAAACTAAAATCATAAACATTTTAATCATCTTTAACATTTCTTTAATTAATTATATCAATCAAAAAGTAAAAATAAATTAAAGGTGTTAAGAAATAGAAATATTTTATTACATTATATAAAATTTCCATTAGATAAAAATAAAGTTATTGAAAACATTTTTTTTTCCTAAATTGCCCGAAATTAATATTCAGTATGATTAAAAATATCTGTAAGATCTTTTAAAAGAGAATGTTAGATAATTTTGATATCAAAATTTTCATTTTCATTGAGCGGTGTAGATGATTGATCAGCTTTACTTTATGATGAATTATTCGGGTGTGTCAAATTTAATTGTTACAAAACACATATTTTTAGAAATTTGCTTCTACTAAAGGTTAATCTCGCACTAAAATAATTTTGACAATCATTTGACGAAAGTTTTCTCTCTTTATGTAATATATTGTGTACATATATATATATATATATATATATATATATATATATATATATATATATATATAGAGAGAGAGAGAGAGAGAGAGAGAGAGAGAGAGAGAGACAGAGAGAGAGATACTGATATAGATCTATAATGTATATATGATATTATAATATAAGATATAAGATATTATAATATATGTTTTTTGTCATACAAAAAACGAATATATGTAACAAAAATAAATTAAGATAAACTTACATGGAAAAAAAAAAAAATGTAAACAAATCATAAGTAAAACCTATTTCAAAAACATAAAAAAAAAAGATTTATGCTGGCAAAAAATTTATACTGCTCCGTACACATATGTATATGATGTATATTGCTTTATTGTGTATAATATGGACTATTAATACGTTTAAAATTATTTATAAAATGAATATAATGAAGAAATTTATTTTCTAAGAATTCTTATAACTATTTTAATAACAAATAAATTGTACTTTTCATGCTTTAGCTCAATGGAACTTTTTACTATATGTATGTTAAATACATAACAGTTAGTTAACATTTTACATCAGTAGAAAACATCGTTAAACAAAAATCTTTTCTTAGGTCATTTAAAAATGTTTTAAGCTGCCATCTTCTAAAAATCTCTGTGTTATTGTTTTAAAATTTCCCATAACACGTAAAAGAAGCGACGAAGATATTTTTGCATGAAGCAGTGTTACCTCTTTAAAGTTAACGATCAAGAACCTTTCGGAACTGTAATAGGTGTAAGAGTTTATTTATTTATTTATTTTTTCTTCAAAATATGAAACTGGCTAAAAATATAATTCATAATATTACAGAGTAATTTCAGAGGGGATATATTAACAATGTGCATAAAGTTATTACATAATGCTAAAATATTCACTTTAATGTAAACAAAATTTTTAGGTTGTAATGAAAAACTGTATTATATATTCGTGTCTATTTTATTTTATTTCAATTTTTAAAGATGTTTTATCTTTACTTGAAAACTATAGTCCATGTTATATTATAGAAAAGGTTTTAAATTATTAAATGTATAGAAATAAAAAGTATGGTCAATATATATATATATATATATATATATATATATATATATATATATATATATATATATATATATATATATATATATATATATATATATATATAAATAAATAAAAATTTGTAAATAATAATAATAATATTAATCATATTATTATTATTATTATTATTATTTAAAATATTTTTGAAATTTATGATTATCGGTTTCATAAAGGTAATGTTAATATTAAGTAAAGAATTTAATTGTAAATAATAATGAGATTTTTTTAAACTTAAATTTTATTTATTTGTATATACTTTTAACTTTAATCTGTTAATTTTAGTTGAAGTGAATACGAAATAGTATAAAAATATACGCACACAAAAAAGTGTTTAAAGGTAAATAAATAATAATAATAATAGTAATAGTAATAGTAATAATAACTTCATTAACAAGTCTCATAAATGTTTAAAACACATAGCAGTGTTTTTGCGTCAAAATGTTTATGTATATCATATTATTATATATATCAAAATAAAATGAGTTGTACTGTATGTTATAAATATTGTAATACAGTTTTATTTTTATTTTATTTTATTTTTTTCAAAATTAAGATTCCGCTCGTTACATTCTTATTTTCAATAATATTTTATTATCTCAATTTTTACTTACTATTACTCATATATATATAGTAGAGAAATTATTGTTTCTGGGTCAAATTGTCGAAAGTGAGTTTTTGTTATATTTATATGCTTTGAGGTCCCCTGAATGCGAAAACCATGTTTTTAGAGGTTAGTGTGTGTCTGTCTGTGTGAATGTCTGTCTCTCTGTTATCAGCATATCTCAAGAACAAACAGCAACAGAAATTCCAAACTTGGTACTCTAAATTTGAATCATATAGGGATGCTATACTAAACTTTTTGTTGAGATGAAGCAAATGGTTTGTGTGCAGGGACACTCAAGATGATTACAATGCATTACGTCTATGGGAAAAATTGCAGTTAAATAGCGTTTGAAATCTATAGACTGCACTAAACCAAAGGAGTTATATATTTTATATATGCGTAAAAACATTTTCCATGTAAAAAATACTAAGAAAATCAATTAATGATCATTTACAGGGCTACACGAAAGAACTAGATTATAGTGCGACAATATTTGAAAATTGATGAAAGTATGTTTCAGGTTGTGCCGTGTGTTATTAATATAGAATTGCCCTAACAACACACTTGTCCACAATACATCTTGAAGATGTGTAAAGGATGTACATAAACGTCCTATTCATCCATACGATTTCCTGATGATGTCATTTGGAGAAGATGTGCTGTTAGGGTATATGTATGTACACCATGTGGTGTGTACATAACCTTCAGAATATATATAAGTTTGCCAATTTTTAAGCCGTAACATTCTTTTTTATTGTAAGTAAAAGTGCTTTGCTATAATATTAGAACGTGTCCAGAAAAGCTGCTCAGCAATAGAAATTAATTTCAAATAGCCATATGGAAAGTAATGTATTTTTTAAGCTAAATATTAATCGCTTGGTTTTTTTTCCAATTGCACGTTTTGAAGCTTCCTGAATACCGAAGTCAAATTATTAACATTTGATTTTTGTCTTTTTTTCTGAGAGTGAATAAAAGACAAATAATGTCAGGAGATCCAAATGTTGTATTTTAAAGTTAATACGTCGTTTCATCAAGTTTGATAAGTTTCAAGGAATATTGTGAATGAAAGTTGTCTGGATAATTTTAAATGAACTTTTCAATTTAATAACATATTTGATTTATATATAAATGTAGGTACAATAAGAATTATTTTTCAAATAAAGCTAGTCCGAAGCCTAATTTGATTTGCTTTAACATAAGTTTTTATAACAGTTCTCGTTATCTTAGCCCTTAAACTGCAATCTGTAATTATGGTATTAAATCTCAGGGTAAAATAAAGTCGTATGAGTAGCACACCAGATTTTATTTGTAATTATAAATCATACTAAACCGTCTCTAAAGTAATAAAATCGGTATTTTCTTCTGATTTTTTTTCTGTTTACGAAAGAAAATTAGAACACGCTTTGTCCAGTAGCAATGTATTTAACCTGTGTGCCGCAGAGAAAAAATGTGAAACTTAAAAATACAAAAAAAAAAAAAATGTCCGAGTTTGTTTGGAGAACAATTAAAATTACAATTTTTCCAACTTAACATTATTATTTGGTATTCCATTAACGGTTCTAAAACATTTTATTAAATTTAGCTTCCCCGCGTTTTGATTTGATATTCGTCCCTTTAAGCATTCAGAACACTTGAAAATTCTCGCTGAATAAAGCAAACGAGGCCTAAAGATCACTTCTTTTTTTCCAGATTTTCATAACAACGTGTTCGCTAACCTTACAAATGAACTTGAAATCTTGCTCCTTGGAAACACCCGCTCGGTACCCTTCCTTAGAAAATATTTATCCTAATATATAATTTCGTAAAATAGGAAACAATAAAACAAATCATCATTTCAAATCTTTTCAAAATATAGGTTGAGTCAAGTGCTAAGTTCAGTTCCCTCCTTAGGTTTAATCTAACCAAAGTGCCGCAGTCTAGTAACTTTATAGGAGTCATTCACAAACGCTGCATTGTATGATTGCGTTTCTGCGTCAAAAAATAACTTTTTTTTTTTTACTACAGTGTTAGAGAGATTGAAATAAACCGTACCGCCTGATCTGTTCGGCAAGATGCCGCCGTTTAGCGGTGTTGAATTTCGTGAACTCAGTCGTTTTTGCCATATTTTTAATCTAAATAAATAACACATAAAATGTTAAAATTAAGGACTTATGGATATACGTTAAAGATTTTAAATTCATATGTGTCTTCTTCCTGTAACATATATCTATTTGGCTAAGTTTATATGAGTTTTTTTCCCTAAGAAAAATTAAAAATATGTAGAAAATGTTTATATAAATATTGTATATAAAACATAAAAAAAAGCAAGCGAAAAAATGCAATATTTCACTTATACCATTACTGTACATGTTAATGAGTGCTATTTAAATTTTGAAATGGTATTGAATACTAGATAAATATTATTTTTAAATATCATGCTGAATTCATTAAAAATGAATACGTTTTCTTAAATAAAATCGCAACACGGAATGTAAAAGAGAAGTAAATAATAAAATAACGGTATACCGAAATTAATTAGTGTTTTGTTTATAATAAGTATATTAATTAAAGCTCCTTTTAACTAATTGAGCAGAAAAAAAAGAAAGAAAGAAATATTTCATAGAGTATAACATTTTTATTTGTTCCCTCAAAATATTCATTTCTTTACTGCAAATTAATGATCATAATTGTGTTATATAAATATTTTTATTTCGTTTTTCGATTTAAATACACATTTTAAAAGTAGTGTGTAAGAGATTCCCTGGCTAAATTTCTAAATATATTTAAATTAGAAATCCAAACAGACAGTCTTATCTTTAATATAAATACAGCTCTAATTATCTAAATAAGATATTAAGTTATCCAATTAAGTACTGTTTTTTTTTTTTTTTTTTTTTTTGTCAAATACGTAAATTTGATTCATATGCAAATTGCTTATATGATCGAAATAAGATAAATAAAAAGATATATCTTTTGTTTATTACAAGTGCAAATATTGGTACAACGTCCGTTTTGTTTAAGAAGAAATATCTGTTTTGCACTTTCTGTACCGTAATAAAATAATACAATAAATAATTTAATTTTCCCAAATAAAATTAAGTATGAAATTAATTACTGCCATTTTATTGGAAGTTATCGGAAACCTGATTTTTAAACATTGAGTTCATAAATGGCTATAAAAATACAAATTTTTTATTAATATTAAAAATTTGCATTATAATTAAGAGGCTACTTCAGTCACCGTCGCCGGAAATCAAAGCCAGTGTAATCCTATAGTAAAATTTGCCCCCTTATAACTCATTAACAAATGAATATTTTTAAATTCCATTTTCACATTCAGAAAATTCACAACTGTTACATGAGAAATCTGTTTTTAAAAAATGATTATTTTTATTTTTAATATTTTATTTTTTAGCTGAAATATTCGAATTTTCACTTGATTTTGTCTTAAGAAATTAACAAATTACTGTATCGAATAGCTTAAAATAGGCAGCTCTTTCTAAATGATCAAGCTTATTATTAATTCTTAAGAAATAAAATTACGTTTAAATGCGTATTAATAAAGCAGTTCCGAAGTATGAAAATTTTCTAAAAAATTTGCATTTTTGTGTAAAACCACGCCTCTCATCCCGAACAACTGGAAGGAAGTAATTACAGGTGATTGATTATCTTTGGTGGGGTGAGAATTCTTTCAGGACCGTTCAGAGTGAACCTCCAGGGGAAACTTGTTTTGTATGGAGTCCCCCCCGCCCCCCAACACACACACCTAAACCTTATATATAAGTAATTTTATGTTTCTTTCAAAACATATACTGTGCAACGAAAATATTGCAACATTGTAGTCCGACTTTTTAAATTTTTGTACAGTGACATAATTTTATATCTATATATTTTTTCCTTCCGTGATATATGTAATTTTATTGCGTACGTATATGTATGCAAATGAAACAGGAATTTCTATTATAGTATTACATCGGGTCGGGTAATCCTATCTGGCACGGCTCGAATTTGCATTAATTTTTTTACGCGCAATATATATATATATGTATGTATGTATGTATGTATGTATGTATTATTTTCAGAAAAATTTCTATTGTTTTTTTTTTTTTTCCTGATGAATATAAGAACCTTTTAAATGCAGAAATTGGATGACATTTCTAAGTAACATGACTCATGACATGAATTTAATTGCAGTTGCGTAATTATTAATACTTATTATTTTAAATTTTCTATGAGACAAATTTTCTAGCCTCCGAATGTGGATCCCGGAAAAAAGGGCACCGGAAAAAGGGCACCCGGAAAAAAGGGCACCGGAAAAAAGGGCACTTTTCCAATTTGCAAATCGCAAAATAATAAATATCAAATAATGAATTTAAAAAATGACTTTCAAACTACATTTTTAGAAATTTCAAATGATTTGGTACAACATTCATTTAGTATATATCTCGGGGAAGAGGGGGGAGGGGGGCAGGAACAGATCGAAAGAAAATAATTGTTTTTACAAAAACTCTTACAGACTTTAATGAAACTTTATATAATCACGTACAATTTGTGAAAAAAATGACAGTAAGTGGCAGGCAAACTTGGGGGGGTAGGTTAAAGAGGGGGGGGGGCAGAGGAAAATAAAATTATCTTTTATAGCACTGTTTTACCGATTTAATGATATATTCTATAATTATCACTTACTTTTTATAAAGATCACAATGAGTGCATTATATACTGGGGGGGGAGGGAAAGGGGGGATATGGAAATATATTTCATTCTTCTTTAAACTACCCTTTTATCGATTCAAAAAACCGTATAATCACGTATAATTTGTAAAAAAATTACAATAAGTGTCAGACATTTTTTTTTGGGGGGGGGGGAGGGAAAACAAAATGATTTTTTTATATCATCATTTTACCGAATTAATGATACATTTTAAAACTATCACTTAACTTTTATGAAGATAACAGTGAGTGTATTATATATCTGGGAGGGGGGGGCAAGGGGGAGCAGATGAAAATAAAATATATTCTTCTTAAAACTATCCTATTATCGATTTAAAAAATTTTGTATAATCACGGATATTTTATGAAAAAATTACAATAAGTGTCAAACATACTTGGAGGGAGGGGGGGGTTAGGAGGGGGCATAGGAAAATAAATTGAATTTTTATATTACCATTTTAGTGATACCAGCAAGTGATAGTTATAGAATATGTCATTAAATCGGTAAAATGGTGATATAAAAAAATATTTTATTTTCCTCTGTCCCCCCTCTCTTTAACCCCCCCCCCAAGTATGACTATCCTCACTGTGATTTTTTTCACAAATTGTATTCTACTATACAAAGTTTTTGTTTAAATCGATAATAGTGTAGTTTAAAGAAGAATATATTTTATTTTCATCGGTTTCCCATTGCCCCCCCCCCCCCAAGTATATAATGCACTCATTGTAATCTTCATGAAAATTAAGTGGTAGTTATAGAATATATCATTAAAATCGCTAAAATGATGATATAAAGAATCACTTTACTTTCCTCTCCTCCCCCTTGTTTACCCCCCCCCCCCACACACACACACTAAGTATGTCTGATACTTACTGTAAATTTTTAATAAATTATACGTGATTGTACAACAAAAAATTTAATCAATAATAGAGTAATTTAAAGAAGAATATATTTTATTTTTATCTGCCCCCCTTGCTCCCCCCCAGGTATATAATACACTCACTGTGATCTTCATAAAATGTTAGTGATAGTTATAGAATAAATCATTAAAGTAGGTAAAACTGTGATATAAAAGATAATTTTATTTTCCTCTGCACCCCCCCTCTTTAACCCCCCCCCTCCCCTAAAGTTTGCCTGACACTTACAATATTTTTTTCACAAATTGTACGTGATTATACAAAGTTTCATTAAAATCGGTAAGAGTTTATGTAAAAACAGTTGTTTTTTTTTTTTTTCGATCTGCTCCTGCGCCCCCTCCCCCCCTCCTTCCATCTTCCCTGAGGTATGTACTATATTAATGTTGTACCAAACCAATTGAAATTTCTAAATGTGTAATTTGAAAGCCATTTTTATATATCATTATTTGATATTTATTATTTTGCGATTTGCGAATTGAAAAAGTGCCCTTTTTTCCGGTGCCCTTTTTTCCGGGTGCCCTATTTTCCGGTGCCTTTTTTTCCAGTGCCTTTTCCGGTGCCCTTTTTTCCGGTGCCCTTTTTCCGTGCCCTTTTTTCCGGTGCCCTTTTTTCCGGGATCCTCCGAATGTATATTTGCCTCATTATTTTATTATTCTTATATATTGTCAAAATATTTCGAACAGTATTTAATATATAAGAAATTTTGCGATACGATACACTGAAATTTATAGCTAAATTAGTAATTATTAATATAATTATAATATTTTATTTATATTACAAATTTCTAATTTTATAATAAACAAAACTTCATTCATTATGTTAAATTAGTAACATTTTTGCCCTTAAAAGATTTGCTCAATAATTAACTGTATTTTATGTACTAAAATTTTAATTTTGTTTCTTGTTTAACATAAATTTAACTATACATTATTGCAGGTCTGGTTGTGGGTCTGATGATGCAAGTTCATGTCGGGTTTTTATGTAGACAGTTATTTTACGGGACAAGTTTACCCAACTCTCGCATATTCTAATTCATATACAGCGCAGCTGATGCAGTTTTTTTGAAGGGAACCTTCGGCAAATGACTTTTTTTTTTTTTTTTCTTTTTCTTTTTTTTTTTTTTTTTTGAAGAGATATAACGCATAAATAACCAAAAATTATTATTATTATTTTCACTCTACCTGAATCTGATCTCGATAAAAGAAAAGTACATATGTAATTTTTTCTGTTTGGACTTATTATCATTTATATTATTTTTAATATTATTAAACTTTTTGTTAATTTTTTTTAAGCATTTTAACTATTTTGTTGCGTTTTTCTCTAAAACAGCCAAATATTTTCTCCATATTTATTGTTTATATTACACATATTTTTTTGCAAGCATTATAAATTACGTTGAAATTCATTCTTTATATAAGCACAAAATATGAAAATAATAATAATTTTAGAAAAGAAAAATCTCTTAATACTTCTGCGAATATTGTAAATATCATAGTAAACAAAATGATCTGAACAAGTTATAAGCCGTCCGAATATCCCCCCTCCCCCCCCCCCCCCAAAGTTATATCTAATACTCAATGTAATTCTCATAGTTATAGAAAGTTTTATTAAAAAGGTATAAAAATGGTGATGGAAAAAAAAAAAAAAAAAAAAAAAAAAAAAAAAAAAAACAGTTTACTTCCTTCTGGTAATTCCTAGCCCCCTAAGGTTTGCGCACCACTCACTGTAATTTTTTATAAACACTAAGTGATAAGTATTCAAATTTTCACTGAAATTGCTAACAAGGAGACGTAAAAACAATTATTTTTCTTTCCCTGTCATCCCCCCCCCACACACACACAGGATATATAGTTCGACTGCTTATTTTTCTAATACTAAGTGAATGTTGAACCAATCTGATTGAAACGTCGCACTACTGTTGCAGTATGGGCAGTTGGCGACAATCTGGGACTCACCCCAAGGATAAGGTGACTAGCTGTCCTCATTTTGGGGGGATAGTCCCAAGTTTGAAGAAAAAAGTCTGAATTGTGAAAAATTGTACTACGAAAGCTATGTACTTATCATAATTATTATCCTTCTGGTTCGCATTTATTTAGAGTAAATATATATATATTTGTATATAATTGGGCATTTGTAATATTTTTTAATTTTACTCTATCATAAAGATACTCTTATCAGGTCACCATACCTTAGGGGCGGTTCGAAGACACCACAATTTTGGTACTCCATGGATGGTATGGCTTCAACGCTTGTGTGACCCTCACAGGTATAATTTGGGATGGGAACATGGAAGTCATGTCTGTCACGACGGATTTTACATGCACCATTCAATGTACATAACGGTCTTTGGTTGATTTGAATATCGATATCGCAATTTTTCAGGAACGAGCTCGGCGCTCTACCGGCCAGGCTAATGTAATAGGAAAATAATTCTTTAATCATCTCATTTTTTTTTTTTTTCTTTTAGTAATATGAAAATCATTGTTTGGTATTTATTCTGTATTGCAATTAGCAAATCACAAAAGTGCTTCTCTTCGTGTGCCCTTTTTCCGGTATTTGAACAAGATATATCATTTTACATGTAACATTTATATTATATTATCCATTATTATTATTATTATTATTATACCATCTCTTATTATTATCCTGCACTCAATACGGTACGCTAAAGGCTACCGAAACAGCTGTCTGCTTTCCTGTTATTTATTTTTGGCGTTCTCGACATTGTTATTTGCCTTGTTTATCATTTCATGCCAAGTCTTCCACCAATATAACATGTAATGTTATTTTAAAGTCATAAAACCTATTGTTCAATTTCTGTTTTGCAGGAATATATTAATTTTGTATAACATGAACAATCGAAGAGTAGCAGAAGATAGTATTTAAATTAATAAAATAAGAAATTAATAAAATTTTAATTTCGTATTTTAACTCACTTCCTATTATCCATTTCAGTTTAAATTTTGCTTAAACATAAAATATACCATATGTCATTGTCATAGTCTTATCAAGATGGTTAAAATCTTTTGCAAATTTTCTCATTTACTATACTAAAAAGCAGAACGTAAGTTATTTTTATTTATTTTTTATTTTACTTTATTTATTTTGTAATATACTATGCTTGTAAAGCAAACAAAAAATTATACATTAATTTTTACTTTCTTCTATATGTATATATAGAAGAAAGTATTAGTTTCGTGAAAATTTTCGAACTCTAGTTTTCGATGGATTTACACGTTTTGGGATGTCCTGAACACGATTTGACTGTTTTTAGAAAATTATTTATAACATTTTGAAGACAATAAATTATGCATTTTTTCTACATTTGCATTATTTCTTCTTATTATTCTACACTGTTTGAAGTAATTGTCTTCGCTTTTTCGTATTTACTCAATGAGAAAATATTACTATTATTTTATTAACTAACATTGATAAATTAGGATCTATTTTATAAAAAGTATCAATTTTTGTATAATGCATTAATAATTTTTAAATAAATTACGATATATCATTTGAAAGATCTTACTTTATGTACTTTATACAATTTTTCATGTATATATATATATATATGTGTGTGTGTCAGTCTTTCCGCTACAGTAGCATTTTTTGCGAAATGCTAAAAGACTTATTCAAAATGCGAAAATGAAATAACATGTTTTCGCTTTTTTGCTAAAGCATCTTACTAAAGACAAATTGAAAAACAAAAAAAATCTTCGAAAATATTATAACGAATCTTTCATGGGAAAAAAATTGCAACATTGATCAAGAAAAATCCATCGTTTCATGCATATAAGGAAAATCAAATGCTGAACTATGCATAAGAATCGCATACAGGAAATAAATTTGTAAATAAGCATGAGGCATTTGTAACAGGGTTGGCAAAAACCCGGGTTTTTCTAGAAAAACCCAACCCACTTGGGTTTTTCTGGGTTTTTGCGAGGGTTTCTGGGCATTTGTGGGTTTTTTTGGGCTTTGGTGGGGTTTTGTTTGAATACATTTGCATTGCAATGTTAGATATACGTTATTTAGCTTATTAGTTGTAATACACCTAATTATATTAAACTACTAATTAATAATTAATCTAATATTTATCTCAGAAATAAAAATTCTAATATTAAAATAGTATTAATTAGTAAGATTAAGCTAATTTTATTTTAATGTATGCTTATTCAAAATAAATATTCTTAATAACAATAACTGATAAAATAAAAGAATTTAAATTCTTAAGTACAATACATATCATTTAAATTTTTTAGTTCCCCATCATGCTATAGATGGATAATTGTGAAAATTTTCGACCTGTTTTTTTTTTTACTTTTTTACACGTTTTCATGTGTGAGGAATCCGAAAATTGACAAAATTTGTATGGTGTGTATTAGTTTGTTAGTCCATCAGTCTGTGTACACAATATCTCAAGAACAAATTGTCAAGAGAAGTCAGATACGACACTGGCAAGAACCCTATTCATTTGCAACATTCGAATTAAAAAACTTTGTAAGTTATTAAAAATTTATGCTTTTCTTAACATGAGAGAATAGGGCAAAATTTTACTTAAACGTGCATTAAATGAAAAATTTTTACTGAAAAAATGTGAGACCAGTTTTAAAATATGAGTTTTGATGACAGAATGAACATCAGTAACTAGAAAAGAAACATGCTACTTTGAAAATTTCGTAAGTTATTGGAAATTTACGAATTCCATAGCATGGCAGTATAGGGCAAAATTTCACATAAATGTCAATTTTGAGGGATATATTCATCGCAAAGATGTCAAACTACTTTTGAAATATTTAGAGTACTGGCAGAGTATAAATTTTCCAATTAAAAAAATTCGTAAATTATTTGGAATTTACGATTTACTTAAAATGGCAGAATAGGGCAAAATTGAGCATAAATGTCCATTTTGAGGATCATAAATATATCAGACAACTTCAAAATAACATTTATGATACTTGTTTGAACATCATTGACTATAAATATTCTAATAGGAAAATTTCGCAAGTTACTCGTAATTTAAGATTTTATCAACACAGCAAAATGGAGCGATATCCCATATAAATATGCATTTTGAGGATTGTTGCATTGGAAATAGTAGCATGAAAACGAAACTACGAAATTGATCCTAATAAAATAAATTAATAGATTAGAATAAGATAAATATATCAAAGTGAACAGTGGATAGCCTATTAGGTGGGAATTTCATTCTGTCAAGTGTTTAGTCTCATTCATTTCTCATGATAATCATGTTAAGAGAATGTCCTGTACTAGGAATTTATGAGAACATATATATGATGGGGAACTGAGCAGAGTCCACTTATGCCAACTAGTTTTAATTATAAAAATAAGTTACACTGCTTTAGCCTTATATATATATATATATATATATATATATATATATATATATATATATATATATATATATATATATATATATATACATATATATATATAAGTTTTTTAATAGTTGAAACGGTTATAAAAGAAAATTTTATTTTATTAGATTTATAATTATGTTGCTACTAAAATTAAAATAAAATTATTATAAAGTTCTGAAACTAAACAATTAGTTAAATATTGATTCTGGACAACATTTATGTCCGCTGTTAAACAAAAATATCCTTTGGTTTTACAGGAAAAGGAAAATTGAACTAATTGTAGAAGATAAACTTGCTTTTATTATATTTATAACTGTAGTTACTTTTTATGTTTAATACTATTTTCTAGAAAATAAAAATAAGAGTTTTTTCTTTAAAGGTAAGGTGTTTTCGATACTTTATAGATGGGATTTGTAAATTATAAATAATTTTTAACAAAAACCCACTTACTTGCAAAAACCCAGTGGATTTTTGTTGGTGGGCCCGCCCAGAAAAGCCTGGGCAGGTTTTTCTGGGCTAGGCCCAGTTTGCCAACCCTGATTTGTAAAGTGATCTAATATGAAAGAAAGAAAAATTATAAATTGTAAACCAAAAAGCTTTCAATAGTAATAAACAAATTTCACTTATATTACTTTTATTTTTGTAAGTTATGTTTTTATTTTCAGATACAGTTTAAGCTTAATGTAGTTTTACGTGCCATAGTGATAATTATATCTCCAGAAAAATAATATAATTCGTATATAAGATGTTCATATTGCTTTAAAAAAGTTTATAAAATAAAGTAATAATCTAAAAATTTTATATTTTTCATGTCTGCCAATAAATGTGTTAAAATATATGCTTGTACTATATTCGAATTGATCTGGTTACAGTGGTAAGTTTAATTATTAATTACCTACTTTTTTGTTTTTTATTTAAAATTTAAAAAAAATGTATCTTCTGTATATAACCTGAATAAAAACTTTTAAGTTTAATTTACAAATGAAATACATACACACACACGGGCCAATTGCCAAAAACCACTTTTTTTGACTCTGGGGACCTTAAAACGTGTAAATCAGGTGAAATCTCGATATTGAATTTTTGGACCGAATACAATACTTCCATTACCTACTGTAGTAGGGTAGTGGAAGTAAAAATATTAAAAAAAATGTTAGAGAAGTTTTTGAGAAACGGACTTTTGAGATACATCTTACTTCCGGCTTTCCAATTTTCACCAAAAGTTAAAAGAAAAATCATTTGCCTACCAGACCTAACCCAATCTTGAGGTTCTGTCGATCTATCTTATTATTTTTGGAGATAGAACACCCCCCCCCCCCACACACACACACAAACACACACGCGTACTGACCATAAAAAAAAAAAAAAAAAACTTTTTTGGACTCAGGAGATGTAAAACATCAAAACATGTAAATCAGTTACATTTAAAACATGTAAATCAGTTGAAAAATCGATGTTATTTTTGGACCGAATACAATACTTCCATTACCTACGGTAGCAAGGTAATGGAAGTAAAAAGAGAGGAAAGAAATCGATTGCGATGAGCATAAGTTGAGGTCATGGGATGCAGCATCCCCCCCCCCCCCCCCAAAAAAAAAAAAAAAAAAAAAAAAAAAAAAAAAAACCATTCAGAAGGAGTTATAAGAGAAAACTTTAGAATTTAAAACCTTCATTTTTGCTAGTGACTTTAATTTTTTTTTATAAACAACTAGGAAACTCGTGCGAAATTTTCGCATTTTATTTCTTTTCTTATTTATCCTTAAAATTTGAAACTCATAAATATCATACCAATTTCACTACTTAATTAAAATTTTAATTTAACAGAAGCCAAATTATTATTATAACCGAATAAATATTGTGCAATAGTAAAACGAGAATCATTGAAGGAAAAGTTTCGAAATAAAAATCCTTGGTTGACAAGCCAGTTTTCATACTTTCGCAGGCAGTACAGTTTTAGTAAAGAACCCTCATGACGCCTTTTAAATTTTTATCGCCAAAAGTGTGATGACATTTTATTTATTTTGGCATAATTTTTTGTTAAAAAAGAAAAAAAAAAAAAGAAAAAAAAAAATTCCTATTTTGATTATACTTTTTCTGATTGCGTTTCTTAGTCAATTTGAGATAATAATTCCTATTCTATATATACAGTAACCGCCGCTTAATAAAATCACTGGTTAATAAAATCAGTCGCTTAATCTGATCAAATCGCCAGGACCAGAATCAAATCAATACAAACTACTTTTAAAGCCGCCGCTTTATAAAATCAGCATCGCCGGTTAATAAACTCAAAAAAATCTTCTCAGCAGCCAAAAATATAATTTATTCACACTAAAAAATGTTTTTATTTACATTTGTGTTTTTTTTTTCTTTAATAGAAAAAGAAATTAAAGCACAACAAACCCTCCGTTATCGCGCATTGTTCAATATTTTATACTTGCAGCACAGTTACAAATTAAACACACCCTGCAACTTATCTCTATAACAATTTCAAGGAACGTATTTTTCAAAGCGCAGTAAAAAAATACAAATTCGATTTGAAAGGATTTTTTTTTTATTTATTTATTATTAGAAGGCAATTTCTAGTTCTTATTTTGAAATTACTATAATTCATGAGTTTTAAACGGAAAGATTTTAAATTTATAAGAACAGCGTGAACTTTTGGTAAAGTAATGATGATTTTCCACTAACGAAAGTACATGGGAACTTGGAATGCGTTTAATTTACTTATATCGAATAAACAATTTGTTAATTATCTACCAAAAATAATTAATATTGTTTACTAATTATATTATTAGTTACCTTTTGAAGTTTCTTTCGAAATTCAGGGAAGTAATACCTTTTCCTTAAGGGCAGGAAAGTTATGTGATTTTAATAAGCGGCGGGAATTGTATCTTTAAAATATTGCTACGTTTTAAATGGCGCTTACAAAAATTCTGAAGAAGTAACTTTTAAAAATATATTTTTTCATAAAATAATGTCATCATGCAAATGTCGTCATTTTTTTTTCTTTATTAGTTCATTGAGCTGAGTCCGCGTGCTTAAATATTGTTCATTTTTAACTATTATTTTTTATCCTCGCGTATTTTATTAATTTCACCACTATCGTATCGTTTCGACAAAAAATAATTGTAACTGGTCCACGTTAGAGAAATATTATATAGATAATAATAATAATAATAATATATTCTTATCCTTTTTTATATATTGTGCAGTGAGTAAATTCATTGCAAAATGTGCTGCTAGCTGTTTTTCTATTTTACAAGTATATTCTCATTTCATTTTCTTAGAAAAATAAATAAATAAAAATAAAATCTCAACAGATTTTTGCTATTCAATAAATTACTCATAAGCATTATGTAAAGACGTTGTTTAATCCACTTTTTTCAATTCGTAATATATATATTTTTTCATGGCTGTGAAACGATAGCTCTTGAAATTATAAAAAATCCTATCTTCATTGTGAAAATGAGCCTTTGGACATTTTCACGGAAAAACTGTGTACGAAGATTTAATTGCTTTTTCTCTACAGGTATTTAAATTCTAACACCATTGGGGGGTCTATGGGGATGTTTGACCTTAGGTCAAGCTGTCACCTGACACTTAAAAGGGCTCGCGCCTTTCACAAGCTGAAAAGAGACAGGATAGGCATTTCGTAAAGTCAATCATTCTGAATAAGATACGCCCCTCTGTTGGCAACACATGTGCCTTTGGGATGGGATAATGACATTGTAGGTGACTGAGGTACCCCGTTAAGTATATTTTTCAGAAAATAAAATATGTTTAATAAAAAAATCTTGATTCATTTTTTAAATTAAACAAATGTTTGTCGTAAAAAAGTTTAAAAATGAAACAAAATAAAATAAAACTATTTCAGGGTATATAATTGTAGACCCTATTTTAAAAATAAATAAATACTCTAGTTAAAAAAGAAAACAAAAGTTTTATATATTTTAAAGGGAAAAAAACAGTAAAATCTGATATTTTAATGATCGGTGAGAAAAAATAAATTTATTACATATATGAAATATTAATATAATTACTATTTTAAATGTTTTTATTAAATTTGTTTTAAATTTAGATTTTTGCGTAGGAGTTAACATAATATCCGATTGTATTTCAACAGATTATTTATCCATATTTTTCAATGAAATATTATATATATATAATTTTGATAAAACATAATTTTCATAAAACATTGAGTAGAATTTTGCTCTCCATGTCATAATTAATTTACTTATTTATCATTATAAACTAGATTTAACTATTTCTGAAATAATTTATATTAATTTAAACAAGCAAAATTGTATACCCAAAATAGAAGGATACTAATTAATTTATATATGTCTTAATGTTTTATTTCGTCTTTTGTTTATAATTTAAGAAATCGACAAAATAGTTAAATATTTTTTTGTAAAAAAATAAAGTCGTCTCCAAAAAGCAACTTTTATTGAAACAAGTAAAAATAAAATTTAAAATGGCACAAAATAAGACTGTAAATTTTCCTAAACGTATAAAAAAAATTCCTTCGATAAATTGCGTGAAGAATACATTTAATCATAACTTTTGAAATCGGCGAAATATTAAATAAAGTTTGATTGTTTTTTTACAGATTTGATTTTAGACCAATAGCTACAAATGCTTTTGTCTAGGATGATTCATATTAACAGTTTTCTATATTATTTTATCACTGTATACAGTTGGTCCATTATTAGCATATACGTTCAATATAGAGGCTGTTCGCACATTTTTTAGACGATTTTGATGGAGTGTACTGAAGCAATTTCACTCATATTTCGAGTTTTATTTGTTCAGTTTGATAGCCCTTGTTCTTAACTAACATTCTACATCATAATTTCTATGATAATAATGCTTTTTATAATATCGGAAGAGGTATATATTTCTACTCCCCTTGAACGACTTTCCAGAGTCCAGAACGACTTTCCAAGCATTGCAGGTCGGTGTTTGGATAATGTTGATTTTAAGAGTCGAAAAACACAAAAATCCAACAGTGATACATCAGAAGATTTAGCAGGAATGTCAGTGAAAGGTATGGTTTTAATTCCCGTTTTTTGTTCCATTTTTTTTTTCTAGAAAAGCAATTGCGGATTGTGATGTGTGGCTGCTTGTTTTCTCTTGATACAGTTCAACGGATTGATAGCATTGTGGATGAAGATCTGGATTTTCATTTTTAAAAATTGGAATTAAAATATGTTCTTGAGAGTATTTAGAGTTGATTTTGACATTTTTGTCACATTTTTTTGCTTTTATCTTGCGCTTGTATGAAAAACCAGTGGCAATCATAAATCCTTTAGAAAAACGTTCTTTTGATGCTTTGAGCCATGTAGCAAATTTTTTTTTCTCCACTTTTGTGATAATAAATTGACCTTTTTTTTATTGCAACCACTTAAATAGACCCAAGATTTATCTGTTGTTGCAACATTTTTCCATTTTTCTCCTGATAAATGCTTTTCATAAAGATTTCACTAAAAACTATCTTTGGAAAGAGCGGAAACCTATCCTTCCATCCACTGCCATTATAAAAGCGCATTTTTGCATCCAAACAAAAATTCTAAATATCAGAAGTTAAATAAAACTTCCAAAAATATAACTGTTGTGAAAATAAAATTCTCCATGCAAACGATTTTTTCTTACTGCGAAATAAAATCGTCTAAAAAATGTGCGAACAGCCTCTGTATTCTTCGAAATTCGGTATTCATGTTGTTACGGGAGTTTTCGCTGCAATTTTTTCCAGCTTACAAACAATTTATTGTTTATTTGAATCAAAGTATTTTTCGGGTCTGGTTTGCTGTTGTTAAAGTGAGATCTATATTTTCAATATAATTTAGCTTTGGTATAAATTTTTATTTATTTTGAGCGACTTCGAGCGTTGTGATTAATTGTATTGTTCATGTTGTTTGGTGATTAAAATTATTTTACACATTTGAGTGCACTGTATCATTTCATTTTATGCCAATTTTCATTTTGTTTTTAATCGTTTGAGTAATAGTTACTTTATGGAATTGTTTTTATTTTTTACAAAAATATACAGGGTGGGGTGGGCTATAAATTCTCTGACTGAAAAAGAAATATATATATATATATATATATATATATATATATATATTTAGCCTAATCATTTTAATAATGTATTTTTTTTTCTTTAGGCAGTATATTAAACAAGACTTTAGAATTAATCTGTTCTTAAAAATAAGTATGCCTAAGAATTTACCTAAATCTGCTGTGAGAGAGTGCAATCAAGACCTGATTTAGATCCAGAATGGACAAGAAGACTTCATGATTAGATATGAAAAAAAAGTGTACCTAAAAAGTACATTTTATAGTATTTGGAATAGATTGGTGAGGACAGATTCCACAAAAGGCGCAGAAAGATCTGCACGCTCACGCAGTTTTCGCACGGCAAAACTGATTAAAAGAGCGCGACAGAAGTTTCGACGAAATCCCTGAAGGTCTGTACGAAAAATGGCAAAAGTAATGAAACAATCGCGCACTACCATTCCACGTATTGTGCATAATGATATCTTATAAAAAGTGAATATGCCATGGACTCAGTAAACTCCAAATAAAAAAAGCTACTACAAAGATGCCGAGACACGATCCTCAAAGTAGCGTATTCACTGATGAAAAATTATTTCACGTTGAAGAAGCATACAATGCACAAAATATTCGTGTTTATGCAGAACCTTTTGAAGACATTACTGAAACGCAGATTACCGCTGTTAGATTCCAGAAAGCTACTTCGGTTATGATTTGGGCGGAGTTTGCTATGCTGGAAAAATGAAACCACATTTTATTGAAAATGGCGTAAAAAGATATAGCCATTACTATATTAAAGAAATTTTGCCACATGGAAAGCAAGAAGCTGTCATGTTATTTTTAAATACCGGTTGAACTTTCCAACAGGTCTCCGTCCCTGTTCGGCAAATATCACAAAAAAATGGTGTCAGCAGAACTTTCCTGATGTTATTTTGCAGGAAGAATGCCCCCCATCGTCTCCCGATTTAAATCCATTGGACTATGTCATATGGAGAGAATTAGAGGCCAAGGTCAATGCAAAACAACACAAAAGTATTACGTCTGTAAAATCAGCCATTATTAAAGAATGGGACAGACTCCCAATTAATCATGCTTACGCGATGCTTACGCGAAGAGACTTCGCCTTTGTATCTCAAAAAAAGGCAACATATTTGAATAGAAATCAGATAAACAAGTGTGATAATACTGTACTGTTCTATTAAAAGCTATATTTTTTTCTGCTAAATCTTTTAAAAATAATTAAATAAATCTGAGTCCAAGAATTTATGACCCAACCTGTATTTTCTTTTTTCTTTTCTGTGAAAATGTGTCTATTCATAAAGCAGAACCTGACAAGACATTCGATGGAAGTTTAAGATATCTCTGTCGTAAAGGAGAGTGGCACAACTCAAAAACTGGCATTTTCGATTCATGTCACTGAAAAATATATGAATTTCCCATATTTGCACAAAAAACGTTACATCCCCATCTCGAGAATTATCCACTAGAGAGGGAGTTGTGTCGGTTTTATTTTAGCCAAACTTTAAGTTGATTTTTCTCAAATACTGCATTTTTGAGTTGTGCTACTTTTCTTTCCTTTAAGCGATATGATAAAAAAAGAAAAACTACGTACTGTATCCAAATATAATAAATTAAAAATATTTCATCCATTTAAAGAACGGATGCGATGTATTCGCAACCGAAAATTGTACATAGTACGAAATTATCCAATATCAGTAAATATATGAAATATGAAATTTTAAAAGAGACGCAGTTTGAAAAGAAAGGTTGGCTCTCTATTATTCATATTAGGTTATCAAATGAGGCTCTAGATAAACAAATTGCATCGCATACATCTAATAATTTAAAACAGACAAAAAAACGATATAACGATAATGTCAACTGCAATGCATATCTAGCAACTTGATAGAATTTTACGGAGTGTACATGTTACCCGCTACGCTGGAATGTGTGAAGAAGCAAATTCAAACAAGAGTTTAAAAAATGCGAGATGACAGAAATATTTTCTGAAGTAGAAAGTAAAGTTAAAAAAATAATGGAAAAATTTGAGAGAATTAAGGAAGGAGAGACAAAAAAACATTAAATTTATATTAAATTTGCATTAAATTTTTTGACATTAAATTGATAGGAAAATTTGAAAAGATTGAAAAATGATTTTGATATGAATATCAAAAGAAAATCGAGAGTTTGGATGATGAATTAGCATCAATATCTTGTGACGAAGAAAGAAAAGGTAAAATATTACAGATTCGAGGATTCTTTATGATAATCACATCCTACCGCATGATTATTGATACTGAAGTCCGCGTGATCATCGTTAGAACAGATGTAGCTCGAAAACTTAAAGATATATCTATTTGGACAAAACGTTTTTCGTTTAACTTCAGATTGTAAACAGCGACGAAATTAAAATTCTCAGAATAATGACCTTGACCATAACATTTGGAAATACAAATTACAAAGATGTGGATAAATAAAACAGAATAAAAGGGATCCTTTCATTTATGGACTTGATTTCTTAAAAAGCATTTAATTTTGAATTGGATTTTCAGAAAAATCAACTGCATTGAAGTTTAGAAGATATAGTGTATTTAATTTTGAAAACCCCGACATTCAAACAGTATGTCAAATAACAGCGAAATCTGTGAAATTTCTAGTGTGAACTTAATTATCTTGAAAACGATTTTTTTTTCTTAAAAACAGAAGTAAAATATATATCATTAATAATTAATTAAAAAATAATGTAAAACATAAAATAAGAAATGTAACCAGGAAGTGAATGTTTTGAAAATAATTTTCACTTAATTCACAATGTGTAAACTTGATTAATTCAATGGAATTAGTTAATAAGATTATTAGGATGGTATTTAATATTTTTAAAAATAAAATTACCACCATGAAAATTCGTGATAGAAAAAGAAATTGGTGAAGAAATCAGAAAAAAATGGATGGATGGATGGATGGGTTTTTCGTCGCACAAGTGCTGCGCAGGTGGGCAATCGGCGACGGTCTGGGACACCCCCCGAAAACAGAAAAGAATGACAAGCCTTAGGAAAGTCAAAAATGCGATCGTGTACTACCCCATACCTTTTTGTATTTGTTTGCTTCTTTAACACAGTTTTTACTTTTGAAGTTATGTTAGTTTTCCATAAAGAAGGTTTATGATTATGTTTATCATTATATGTATGTGAAAAAAAAATCTGTAACATTATTAACAATATTAAACAATGACTTTATTGCAACGAGATTAAAAATTATATACATTGATGAGTTTTCTTCTAATTTGCACCTGCAGCTATTTAATGACAAAGGTTCAGAGAGGAATTTTACATCCAATTATAACAACATTTTGATGTATTTTATTAAACTACCATTATAGTCTTTCAAAATATATTTCAATTAGACCGTCCAATTTGATTTTACTCCTTTTGTCAGAGTTGGACTTTTTAATTTAGTATTTACCTCTGAATTTTAACTGTAACGGTTTTCTAATTACTTTGAAGATTACTCGCAGATAAAGCATATTAAATATCACACCTCAAAAATGTTGGTAATAGTTGAATAATAGATTCCCTTATTTTGTCTTTAGTGTTTACCGTGTTTTAGAGTGTCAGGGCAGGCAAAGAGTTGAGCTGTAAGAAATACTTAATCTTAAAAGAGTTTAAAACAATCTTGAGGATAGAATTATAGAAATTAATATGATTGTTTAGCATCCCAAAACTTACCAGGTGATCCAAATTTCACAGAATAATCAAAATAAATATTATTAAAAAAATATTTGACGTAGTTGTATGCATATCTTATACTATTAAGGGAGCAATATTTGTATTATGTGTGTGTGTGTGTGTGTATTTCACTTTTCTCGACAACGGTAGCTCGGACAGTGAAGTGATTTAACACAAGGGTGCCCTCCGTAAGGTCATTGTGCACATCGAAGTCAGGTTTTCGAATTTTTTATTAGTTTTCTTTAAATTAATAAAAACATGAAAATAAAACTTCCTATTTCTATAATGAAAGAGAGTGGAGAATCTTAGGAGATATTTGATTGGTTTATTTCATTTTCATTAATTGGAGTGTATTTCACATTGAGCTACAGCTACGTTATGAGCAATTACAAGAGATTTGGATGGTTTATTTGATTTTCATTGATTTGAGTGTATTTTACGTTGAACTTGAGCTACATTATGAGGAATTACCTGAAATTTGATTGGTTTATTTGAATTTGATTGGTTTGGGCGTAATTTACGTTGAACTAGATCTACGTTATGAGGAATTACGAGAGATTTGATTGGTTTATTCGATTTGAGTGTATTTTACGTAGAACTAGAGGTACGTTATGAGGAATTACCAGAGATTTGATTGGTTTATTTGATTTTCTTTGATTCTACGTTGGAATAGAGCTACGTTACGAGGAGGTAAGGGAGATTTAATTGGTTTATTTGATTTTCATTGATTTGATTGTATTTTACATTGAAATAGAGTTAAGTTATGAGGAATTAAGAGAGATTTGATTGGTTTATTTTATTTTCATTGATTTGAGTGTATTTTACGTTGAAATAGAGCTACGTTATGAGTAGTTAAGAGAGATTTGATTGGTTTATTTGATTTTCATTGGTTTGGGTGCATTTTACGTTGAAAAAGAGCTACGTTATGAGGAATTACGAGAGATTTGATTGGTTATCTGATTTTCATTGATTTGAGTATATTTTACGTTGAACTAGAGCTACGTTTAGATTTTATTTAAAAATATTTGAATTTTTATTATTTTTATATTATGCGACATTTACAAAGAACAAATTGGCGCCGCCGGCGCTCGAGAGCATTTTTATTGGTAAACATTTTCATGGCTCTCTGGCCAACTACCTGGTGAAGCCAGCTACTTCTACTGAAATTTACAGAATGTTATGGGATTTGAAAATGTACAGAATGTTATGAACATATCTACTCTAAATATATACTGAAGATAAAACATTTTTCCACAGACATCTTTACGATGCACTTGGGATATGTTTTAGGTTAGTGAAAGTAATAATATTAAATTAAATGCCATTGCAACCACTGCACTATTAATGATTCCTTCAAAGCAAATCTGCTACAAAGAAAATAAAGCATTTAATACGCTCGTCTTATTATGAGTTTAAAATATTGTTCAAAAAATTTCTATATAAAAGCAATTTAAATTACTAAGAATGTTATAGCAAACTATTTTAAGTCAAAAGACAAAACATATTTTTTAATAAATTAAAGCATATAATATATATATATATATATATATATATATGTGTGTGTGTGTGTGTGTGTGTGTAGGGTGGTTCGAAAAAATCGATTTTTTTATTTCAGAATCGCGTTACCTCTCAAAGGTTGTAGTTTGGTATCCTGAATTGGGAAAAAAATAATAAAATTAGTTTTTTTGCATTTTTTTATAATGCAACAGCCATAAATTGTTAGTATATAGAGTAGTTTCAACCTAAAAAAGTTTATAACTTTTAGATGATATATTCTGTTTGCGCATGAGGCTTAAAATTTGAAAAAAAAAAAAAGCTGAAGTTTTGTTATATTGTTCTCCGTTCTCCAAATAATAAATAATGTGGCACCCGAAAACTTCTAAATGCTTAAGTGTTTGTCCGTTTTTCGATGCACCAAAAGCGTTAAGTCAAAATGTTTTACCCACATGTGAAGAAATTTTGTTTGCTTGTTTTGAAGAAACATCAAATTCTGTAAAAATCGAATCTTTTTAAAGATTTCAGATTGCATTGCTGCTCAAATTGAAGAACTGTACTGTAAAACTTCCATAACAACGGTCATTTATGAACGTATTGTTAAATTGATAAAGAATTACCATAATAAGTACTACACATTAAGAAAGCCATTTAATCGTGATAAAGATAAATTTAACTTTAAGACTAAATACAATCACTTTATTAATGAAGCGAAGTCCAAACTTTTTGATGTTGCTTCCTGCAAGTATGTAATGGATTTTGCTTGCTCGTGTAGTAAGAAGCCTACCTCTTGTAGCTGTAAAGTAAATATGGATTGTAAATGTGATAAAGGAAATACGTTGTCTATTATTGAGAGAGAGTTTTTGACGACCAGCGAAATGGCCATTTAAAATATATTCGCACTTTGGATAGAGTAGAGAATAATAAGATCGCAAAAAGAAATAAAAGAATGCAAAATGAAAAGAAAAACGAGATAGCTGAACCTGATATGAAAGCTAGCGAAAGAGATACTCTTATAAATTCTGACCAAAATAGCCAGTTTGAGAGTCACGAAGCAAAATGTGGCAGTTTGCCGTCAACATCGCAAATGCGAATTAAGCTTCCTGCAAGAGCCTTTATAAGCGATATATATGGGATATCCGAGAGAGCCACTGGATACTATTGCTTCCTGTGTTTTCCAAGATGTAGGCACGATAAATGAAGGGGATATGTCTCTAGTAATACATAAGAGTAAGATCAAATGAGAAAAACATAAATTTGGATACTCTTTATAATCAGACTCTCCAAATGTTGAGTTACATGGACAGTATTTTGACGGCAGAAAAGATAACACTTATTATCAGGAAACGAATGGTAACAAAATGTATCTCAGACTAAAGAAAGAGGAGCACATCAGCTTTTTTCAAGAGCCTGGTGGAAATTAGCGGGGACATTTGACACCTCCAAGGGCCACTGGAAGTGAAATAGCTAATAGCATTATTTGCTATTTAGAAAACAATAACCTATGATTATGTTAAGCTTGTTGCAATTGGATGTGACGGAACAGCAACTAACACAGAATGGAAAAATGGTGTCATTCGTAACCTTGAGCTTCAACTTGGTCGTCCTTTACAATGGTTTATATGTTTATTACATTTAAACGAATTTCCTTTAAGACATTTGTTTGAAAGTGTAGATGGTGATACTACAAGACCCACAAGTATATCCGGACAAATTGGAAAGAAGTTGACTGACTGTGAAAAACTCCCTGTTGCTAATTTTTAAACGATTAATAGTGAGGAGATAAATGGGACCAAAACTGACTTAATCAAGGACCAACAGTATTTACTTAATATTTATCGAGGAGTGAAGACAGGATAGTGTGCGCCAGATCTCGCTGTGAATGATCCGTGTCCTCTTAGTAACTCTCGGCGGTTCACTTGTACAAATAGGATCTTAAGACTATTTCTGAAGTAAAACCTTCTGACGAAATTAACTGCTGGTCAGCTATATTATGAAGATATACGCTCCAGTATGGTTTGAATTAGAATGCATCCGTCTGTAAAGTTTGGAGCAGTTCACGCGTTTAAATTAGTACAGAAGATAAGACAGCTGCAAGACAGGGTACGTAAAATAATTGATCCTGTCATTCAGAGGAATGCGTATTTTTGTCACCCCGAAAATCTTTTAATTTCAATGATACTAGATGAGAAAGTGCACGTAAGACAGCTAGCTTTTTGAAGATTGCTGGAAGCAAGCAAAAAAGAACCAAAAGGGAAATCGGTGCGAACTTTTCAACCACCATCAATTTTGCAGCTTCAAATTACATTGAACTTAATGATTGGTCCAAGTGCAAACTTACACATCCTCCAATAATGAGCAATGTGTCAGCGCAAAGTCTACATGAACTTATTAATACTAATGTTCTCCCAGAGTTCGAGATAATTAAATTTCCTTGCCACACGCAATGTGTCGAAAGAATTGTAAAGCTCGTAATAGAATCTTATACTAAAGTATGTGGAGAAGAGAACAGGGATGGTTTCATAAGACAGGTGGCGCGCTAGCGCGCCCCAACACCGACTGTCCTACATACTAAGGGTATCCATGCAGTCCCGTCAGTGACGTCCCAACATCGTGCAAGTCCTAACCGCTACGACAGCAATGTACCTGCCACATGACAGAGGGAAGTGGCCCAGGCAAGGCCGGCAATCAGGATTACAAGGCCCACGTTGCCACCGTCGGACCAACCTAAGTTAGTCAATGTCGGGGCTAACTGCCCTCGATCCTGGCCGAGACACGGTTTGGCGGCCAGAAGGTCTAGTTTACCTTCTGATTACGGCACAAGGCAATCCAAACTGCCGCACCCCCAACGGCGTTCACCACACTAGCCGATTCGCACATTCATGCGAACTTGGAGGATCTACACTCGCTTACCTTTTTAGCTAAGCCTTCTTTTACTGCCACTTGATAAGCTCTGCTCAGGACATCTTGGATAGCCCCTGTTTGCTCGGTCTCTTACCCCCATGTGAGCACCGATGTCCGCCAGGGTAGTCAAAAGCCATCCAGTCATGCACCACCAGTGAATTAAGACAGACCTGCTCACATCACTGTGGGAAATTCTGTTCTCCTCTGCGGAATGCGCTGCAACGTGTTCGTGCAACGAAGAATGATAGTCCGATTTTCATCCAAGGTACATAGTTTTTGCGGTCCCCCGGGATAGTTTGTCTCGTTCGATAAATTGACAGGAATGATTAGCTGTTTGGTATCAGCGCAAGGGTAAGTACCTTGAGCGGGCAGGATAAATACCCTCTTCGACTCACATGTAGATAGGGAGAAATAGTTCTCCTGCGATCGAAGAGACCTCCTAGGATGGGGTGTCAGGCTCTGATGGGGTGACAGGCTCAGAATCTTCGAGAATCCGTCGTCCACCACCAAGCGGGTTAAGCGCCCAAACAAGAAGATCCGCCATAATGACTGCGATCCCTTTCCTACAGTAGTAGTCTAGGCACAGCTCCTGTCACGTTCGAAGATGGAAGTTCGGCGGAAAGTAACGTTCCCTAACCGACCGCCACCGTGCGCACTCTAGCATTACGTGCTTTACCGAGCCTGCGCTGGTCCCGCAAATACATGCAGGGTTCTTCTAAAAGAAGCGGTGCTGGTGGACATCGAATTAACCATACCCGGTGAGAACCTGATTAACGAAGAAGTCATCTTGGATTCTACGACTACTTACTTTTGGGAACACCTCGTGCGTGAACCTGTCCTTCGTGGAGCCATCCCAACGTAACTGTCAATCATTTATTTTACAGGGCGTCTAAACAGAACACCTTTTGCATTTTTCGCACTAAGTTTGACTGGAAGATCTAAGTCTTCTCGTGCTGTTGAAACCTTAACCGACGAGTCTACAAGTTCGTTAAAGTAATGACCCACATGGGCCCTGATCCAATGCATGGTGATCCCTATCCCACCACTTTTTATCAGGTCCTTAGTTTCAGCAACTATCCTATGCTTTGGCTTTAGACAGTTAAGCGCTTGTAGCGCCAATTTGGAGTCTGAATAGACATCCATCTCACTGAGACCAGAATCTATAGCATCTTTCATGGCTTCTCTGATCGCTAGGACCTCCGCCGTGAATATAGAGCTATGATCTGTAATCCGGAATAGGTCTTCCGAGACGATCTCTCCCCCAGAGACCCGGAGGAACGCGCAGCCCACTCTGCCGTCCATCATCTTTGAGCCTTCTGTGTAATAACACGACGCTGATTTGGGCGTTAGGTCTGTAGACCACGGGAGTATCAGCTGGTATCAGCTGGTATCAGCTGGTATCTCCAAATCTCTACCGTTTCAGGTGTGAGATTGGTATCTTCAACACCTACACCCAATCTGACAAGGCCAGTATAAGATTTTTCAAATTTCGCACGGAGGTGCAGTGGAGGTATCCCTGCAAGCACATTCAGTGCCTCACTTGACACCGTGAGATAGCATTTAGTGACATACAGCAAAAGATTTTGCTGTATGGTGTTTAGTTTGTTATTTTGTTTTACGTGATTTGCGAACCATACAGGAGCTGCATACAGTACTATCTTCTCAGCTATGGCCGAGTAGACTGCTTTTCGAACCTTGGGTTAGCGCCCAGTTAGCGCCCAGTTAGCGCCCGTATAACGTAGGAGCTTGTACTGAAATTTAGAAGCTTTCTTCTGAGCATAGTCCAAGTGAGGCTTCGAGCTCTGAGCAGCATCAGTTAGCACACCTAGGTATTTAATATGCCAACTGAAGGACACCTTGTGTCCTTTCATTTGTATCGGTCAAGAGGACGCATACTTAAGCTTCCCAACAGGTGGTATCACCGTGTAAATGCATTTACAGTCGGCTGCAAAATTATTCGACCACTAGCAATAATCCTTGCCAAAAATAAGTACACTTAATACAGCTTTGTTAAATAAATCCTTGTCGAGTCATGTTCTTAATCAGTCTAAGAACATGATTCGACAAGGATTTACTTAGCAAAACAGTCTTAAGTGTACTTTTTAAATATAGGAATTATTGGCTAGTGCTCGAATAATTTTGCAGCCGACTGTAGCATAGCTAAATTCCAGATGAACTGTGCTCGCCTATTCACAAATCTTATGCAGCATAGGATTGATTGTTCTGTTGAATTTATATATGCGTTCATCTCGTGCCATTAATAAGATATCGTCAGCAAAGGCCTGGACTACAAGGTTTGAAGTTGGCTGTAGGCTGTTCAGAAGTTCGTTAGGAATGGTTTCATAAGGACAACGTTCCTCTCAAGGTCAACTATACCATCATTTGACTATAAATCTTAATTTAAAGCAATGCCCAACACATCTCAGGAATCTTAAAGACAACAACAACAACAACAACAACAACAAAAAAAGGTAAAATCTATAATTCATTCTGTAATTAGCTATATCATGCAATGTTATTATATACATATAAATGTTTTTGTAACTATACTTGTACGTATAATACCGTATAATACTGTAATGAAAGATTATATTCAACAAATTTAGAATTTTTAAAATACTTTTGAAACGTAAATATGTCATGTATGTATTATTATATATTAAACACGTAAACGTAAAATTTTTGGCGATTTTAGCCCAATTTAAAGCGCATGCACGAACTAAAGATACTAAGTAAGAGCTATAAAATATATATTTTTTTTTGTTTCAACTACGCTATATACTGACAATTTATGGCTGTTGCATTATAAATATTACAAAAAAAAAAAAAAAAAACACCAATTTTGTTATTTTTTTAAAAGTTTAAATTTAATTTTTTTTTTCAAACTTTCAGCCTCATGCGCGAACTGAGGATGTAAACTTACATTTTTTTTCCCAATTCAGGATACCAAACTACAACTTTTAAGAGGTAACGCGATTCCGAAATTAAAAAAAAATCGATTTTTTCAAACCTCGCTAATACACACACACACGTATATATATATATATATATATATATATATATATATAATTATAACAAGTAAGGAAATAATAAAAGATAAATAACATATTGAGTTACAAGTTACTTAAGAAAGTTAGCCATACATTTTTTTCTTTCCATTTCTTCTGCTATTACTTCTTTTAAGACATAAGAAATAATAAGTTATTTCCGAAGATTCTTTTAACTTGATGCATGTATTTGGATTTAATCCAAGAAGATAATATTCTGTTAGAGGAAACTATGTGATTCATTTGATTTCCAGTATAATGGCGTAATTAAGATTGCATTATTTTAACATAAGTATGTATAATAAATAAGTTTATTCTGCCATACAATACGTCTTATGACACACAACTATAATATATATCTTTATACATATTATCTTTTTTTTTATCTTAATGTAATTAAGGTATTATTATTTTTACTAGAAAATCTTATGCATGAAATTGATTTACTGTGCCATATTAGTCTTTGTTTAATAAATTGGATAAAGAGAGAGATGCATATTTTATTACATTTCTTTCTATATATTTCATAATATCGCAAAAAAAAAAAAAAAAAAAAAAAAAAAAAAGTAAAACGAAATTTTCTTTTTAAATAAACTTGAAGAATTATATATATATATATATATATACTTTTGAATTAGTAAACTACGAAAATCTCCAGTGCATGACACATGTATATAAATTTCACTACTCTTCATCTTTGCCGGTCGGTAATAGATATTTTTCAGTTCTTCATAAGCATATTTTTAAGGTACCTTTGATTCATATTATTTTATAAAAAACCCGATGTTGTTTTAATATGAAACCCATATTTTTATTATATTTTAATAACTGAGGGGTTCCGCCCCCTGCTCGTTCCACTCACCAATTTTTGAAGAAGACTTCTTACCCCTCACCCATCAATTAGCTTCATTTTTTAAAACTTAAGTTGCTCTACCCGCCTATTCTCTTATTTGCTTTCAAAATAAATAGCGACAGCAGGTTTTTTTTTTTTTTTTTTTTTTTTTAGAATAAAGAGAAATTAGTGATATCTACACCATTTAGCCTTACAGCTTTTCTAATGGATCCCTTGGCGAGTTTTAATATTTTGGGCCACTATTTTCTGGTGATCTTTTTCGGTGTAATGGCTTCCTTCAAAATAAATAAATAAATAAATAAATAAATAAATAAAAAATAAAACCTAGTACCGATATATTCTAATGTCAATTCTTTTTTTATTTGTATTTTTTTGTTTATATAATACAATATATAAATAGTACTGTCTATATGTATATTTCTAATATACTGCTAAGTTTAAAATGATGCTTGTAGCAGAAAAGATACAAAACTTAAAATGCATTTTTCTCGAATGTGATTTAATCAGAAATACTCAAAATAAATAATTTATGCGATTATTGTAAATATTTTAGTTTTATTATTCTTATCATTCTTATCATTATAATTTGCAGCATTATATAATTTATATATTTTTTAAACCACGCCTTGAATTATGTCTATCGTGGTCACAGGAATGAAGTCTTCGGCTACTTCACCAATAAATCTCAAAATTAGCGAAATGAGATTTATAATTGTGTTGTTCGCAATTAGCCGACCATTAAAATATGTTTTCAGCTTTTATATAAAATGCGCTATATTGATGTCTTAAAAATTTATTTTAAAGTTCTCAGGTTTAGATTAAAACACTATAGCAATAGTAGTTTATTTAACATAGTCACGATGTTTATAACTATTTTTCTTTTTCTGAGGCTCAAATAAAATAAATATAAACTCAATAAACAGTTCAATGATAACCAATTCAAATTTTCTTTGATATTGTTAATTTTTTAAATGTATATCTGTAAAATATTATTTCTACAAATAATTTAAGTAATTTATATAACTGAAACTTTGATATAATGCAAATTTAAATATCGAAAATATGACAAAAATAAACGCTTAACTACATTAAATAACGAAAACATAAATTTAATTTCGTAAAAGTAGAAAACAAATATATGTGCTGATAACAAATTTCAATCCTAAATTCATTTTTTAATTGAAAATATCTTTTTGATTGAAAACATCTTTATATTTATAGGCAGACTGCAAATTTCTTTATTACCAAAAGCGCAACACTGAGTTTTTTTTTTTTTTTTTTTTTTTTATACAAAGGTTAACATTTTATATTCGCTGACAATTGTGACGTCATAAGACTGAAGGGACAACGTATGTAAGAAACTATTTTCAATTTGGCAAATAGAGTACTTTTACAAACCCGAAATTTTCAATTAATAACTTTTTTAAATAAAATGACATTCCTCCGATTATTCGCAATCATCGTTACCTCTCACTATCGTCAGGACCTCCTTGTTCGATAAGAGATGCAGATGCTGCCAAAAAAAAAAAAAAAGTCACTATTGACAGTAACCATTTATTTATTTATCTATTTTTTACATATATATATACAGAGAGAGAGAGAGAAAATTATCTCTTCAAATGTTTTTGTTGACGTTTTCAACAAAACATAAAATTTAATTATAATAATAAATAAATAAATAAATATATAAATAAATAAACTGAAAGCAAGCACACAGCTTTTTCCATAATTTTTGAATAGTAATGACTACTAGTGAATTCTATTTAAATTTAAATGTTTATAATTATGGCAAATATTACAAGTTTAATATAGTTCAGTGTTTAAAGAAAAAAAAAATATGTTAAATTCGGTATAACGTTATTAATGGAAATGGCACTTTCAAACATTGAAAAGTTTTCATAAATAATAATAATAAAAATAATAGAATAAAAATAAATTAATAAAATAAATTTATATTCAGGATTTTTTTTTCTTACGAAAATATTACTATATTAATATAATTTATACACGTTCTTCTTATCTTTTAAAACAGGCTTGAAAAGTCAAATATTCTGAAAGGCGTGTTAACATCGTTCTTCAAATGAGGTGTGAAATATTAATCAAAAAAGTGGGGAAAAGCAGTCAGGCACAAGTAACTTGCATATAAATTTCAAGTCAAAACTTGGATACATTTCAAAAATTAGAATATGCTTTAGAACAGTATACAAAAGATATATGATTTACTTAGTTTTGTAACTACAATTTATAAATCTTGAGTAATGCCATTATATTTGTTTAATTGTGAATGTATAAGAATAGAAATATATTTATTATTATTATTTTTATTATTGTTATTGTTATTCCCCATTTATACACAATTCCATGCAGAAAAATTCAATGTAATAAGTTTGACTTAAGAAAATTTTTTTTCTAAAAAAAATACACTCTAAATTTTATACAAGAGAAAATGCTAGATATAATAAATAAGTAACTACACATAAAATGTAAAATTGTGAATATATATATATATATATATATATATATATATATATTATTCTTAGGGGAAATTTTTGATATAAATAAATGTTTCATGAAAATTGTTAAAAAAAAAAGTAATGCCAGCAGGTTTTTTGGATTAAACTATTTAGACGAGCTTTCCCCATTCAAAATACGTTTGTGTTTCTCAAAGAAGATACGTGCGATTGTTTTGATCAGTTTTGTTGTTTACGGTATTTATTTATACTGTTCATAAAAAAATAAAGAATAATGTAAAAAAAAATGCGCACACTAAAGTTAATGTTGCAAACAATTCCCCATGGGGAATTACTTACAATTTAAACTTACACAATTGAGCATAAAATTGCATTTCTGCGCGTAGGTTAGCGCTGGAAATTCGGGTGCGCAGTTAATGCATGTTGGAATTCCGATTTGCAGTGTTGTTTAAATTGAATGTGATATGTGAGAGTGTGTGAGTATATATGTATGGGTATTCATTGGTTGTGGCTCAAAGGCATCATATAAGTAAAGTCCGAATGTGTTGAATAATTGTAACAATGGAGGGAGATAAACACAATTAAAATGAATGTGGTATATGTGAGTTATTAGCATTCATTAGTTGGGGCTCAAAGGCATCATGTAAGTGAAATCCAAATGTGTTGAATAATTGTTAGAATGGGGGGAAGTCAAACACAACCCCTCAAGGTTTGAATATGACTCAAAGTGTCATATCAAAAGTTTGGATCGACTTTTTAAGCACTGGATCAGTTAAAAGAGAGCCTAAGTAAGGGCGATCTGCATCCATAAAACGTTTTATGTCATTATAGGCTCGAAGAAACTGTAAAACGACTACAGATGATTTTGGTTTTAGACGTATAGGTTGCTACTAGAATTATCCGTCCAGCTTCTACCCGAGAGATTAACAGGGTTAGACTATATGTATGAAAAGAGGTGCCGTCGTCATGTTAAATAAAGCCAAGAAGACTTCGACGAGTTTTGTTTCCTAAAATCCAATATATAGCCTGAACGCTGATTCCAGGCTAGTTTTGATCTCAGGATGGAAAAGAACACACAGCTTGCATTCCATTACACGTGGAATATTCCGTTTACGTGACCTCTGTCTCATCATTTGGAGATAGGGGTTTATGACAAATGGTCAAAACGGGACATCGAAATACTTAATTTAAATTGACCAAACATTAATTAATATACCTTAGAAATATCTATAATGAGTTAGTTGGTTATCTTCATCCGACGTCATGTTTTTAAATGGCGACTAATCGAATATTATCATAACGATAACTTCTGAATTTCTATATTGATATAAACAGAATGGGACAGTTAAAACTGCTTTTTTGTGAGTTCGTTGGGCAAAACATTCCACACACACATTCCACACACACACACACACACACACACACATATATATATATATATATATATATACATTCTTTTCAAAGCATTTAATTGAACTCACATAACAATCTGTTTATAAACCGATGTGCTTAAAAATTTATAATCGACATATATATATAGTTAGATAGATAGATATGTATAATTATTTGGTTAGATGGGTGATTTTTTTTTTTTTTTTTTTTTTTTTTTTTTTTTTAATATACCTTTATTATTTCATCAGTCCATTGCCTCAATAGTCATAAAATATTCACAATAATGTATGTAGTTGAATGATTCGAATTCTCTTTAGGTAAAAATTTATAAAAGCTGATATTACGTTAACTTATTGTATAACTATGAGACAAATAACTCTTAATTTACATTAATTAATTTGCACTACATTTTATTGCAAAAAACAATGTGCATATACTTACCGTATAAATCTGTAAGGAAATTTATTTGAAGTTTGATTTTAATATACGGGGAAATTTTTCAGAATAATTGAGAAATGTGACCTCTATCTCTCTTTTTGTAAATATTTATTACAACTAAACAGAATCATAAGAATAAGTCTTTTAAGGTTTTTTTTTTTTTTTTTTTTTTTTTTGTTACATGCAGTTACTTTTACAAAAAAGGAAATAAGTAATGCTAGTTTATGTTCAAAATGACTAAATTTTATATACTTATACATTAAATTTACTTTATTTTATATGTTTTATTTAGACGATTAACTTTTAATGCTTTATCATATACATATATATATATAACTAATCTTTATATGTATATATAGAGAGGGAGATGCTTTTTGAAAAGAAAATTGGACTTTTAAATTGTAAATCAATCGATATTTTAAACTATATACATTTATTAAAAGTCATTTAAAGAATGAGAAATGATGTACAGTAGGTAAAAAATATTCATAAATTGTTTTCAAATCACAAATATCCTTTAAAATGGCTTAATTACTCATTTTGTTTTCTAATAAAATTATTATGCGTAAATAACGAGCAACAGAAAATTATCCGTTGCTTTTTTTAAATCATAATAGCTTGCAAAATAATGTACAATAAAAAAAAAAAAAAAATGTCATAATAAATAGAATTAAATGCAATATTTCACAATGAATAAAGCGGTTATTTATAGATTTCCTTCCGAAACACCTGCTAGTTATTTATGTTACTACAATGGAATTACTTAATTAAGTTTCTCGAATAGAGAACACAGCTGTCAGGGAGAGTTGAGCATATAATCGGTAAATTTACATGGAGTCGTGTGGTGATGGCAATTAATTATTTTATTCGCATTTTTTAATATTGCTTCTTCTGTTATATATTGATTAAAAAGAAACTATTTTGTAATTAATAAAACAATAATCATAATAATCATAATCATAATAAATTAAAAATTTTCAAACTCAAGATTTATAAGTAACAGAAAATAATGTAGTACACAGTTTTCATATTAAATGGTACTTAATTTATTCTAGATGCTTTCTTATATTCAAAACAATTCTTTAACCACTTTTCTTGCGACCATGGTGCCTTCTATGTAAGTGCTGACTCAACAAGTCCAGAGTTAACCCTTTCAGTCGCAGTGTTCCCGCAGTTGAAACACCTAATTTTAATTCTCAAGTGCAAAAACTCATCCCGGGAATTTTTCAGCAAAAATTTACATTTATAACATAGCAGAAAAGGCCATTTTTTTCAACCTGAAAATTTAAAATTTCTTTTATTTTAATTTTGTTCGTAAATTCCGGTGGCAGTGTAATTTAAATGATCCGAATTACCCTGCGCCGCAAAGGGTTAAAATAGGGGTGATTGAAAGAAAAAAGCGATACAGAATTGGATGTTTGCCAAATGTCAGTCTGTCAGTCAATTTGGCACCCTCCAAGCCATTGTATTGATCCTCAAAGCTAGTTTCTAGAAACGCAGTTACACTATCAATAGAATATTTGGAGATGCTATCAATACCAACGCGCATACGCACATATAATCCAAGAAGTCAGGTACTTTTGAACAAAAAATAAATAAAATAAAATAAAAAATGGCCATAATTTTATTTACGGTAAACCAAAAAATAATTACTTCCGAAATACAGCTATAAAATGTAAAAGAATAAAATTAAGATTTTTGAACTTAATAACTAGTTTAAGAAACTTGTTTTAATAATTAAATATCTTATTTGCAAAACACGTTTCATGTTTATAACATTATTAATATTTTTTTAATCAAATATGTTTGTAAATAAATTATATAATTCTATACAAAGTATATCAGATATATAACAATCAATAATAAATAACAATATATATATATATATATATATATATATATGAATGCCACATCACTTTCATTTCCCCGCGAATACATAATATATTTACACTTTTTAAAAATATTGTTATCATAAAAAGACATAAATTAAATTAATATATCTGACTCCTATCATTTTTCCTGCAAAAGTAAACTCCAGTACATAAGTTCTAAGAAAAATATAAAACGAAGTTTACATCACGAGATAGAACTAAATAAATAAAATAAATCGGTAGAGCCGATTTCGAAGCATTCATTTACGAGATTTAAAACTGTTCTACATTCGGTAACAAACGTCTCCGAACGCTAGCAAAAATTCCTATTTTAAAAAAGTACACTTAATACAGTTTTTTAAAATAAATCCTTGGTAAATCCTGTTTTTAGTCTTACTAAGAACATGATTCGACAAGGATTTATTTAACAAAACTGTATTAAGTGTACAGTCCCTGGCCAAATTATTAGACGCACTATTGCTTTTTAATAATTACATGTTTTGCTGCTCAGAGAATGGTTTCCAAATGGATAACCATTCATTTTTATGCAAGATGGAGCTCCCTGCCACACAGAACGGCCTGTTAAAGATTGTTTGGAAGTGCCAAAAATCCCTCTGTTGGATTGGCCGGGTAATAGCCCAGATATGAAACCTACTGAAAAGGTGAGGGAGTTGATGACGAGAGAAGTGGCTAAAGGTGTGATCATAAACAAAACGCAACTCTTAGAAAAGGTCATTCATGTGTGGAATCACCATCCTCAGATGCATAATTGAAGCTCTCATAGCGGCTAAAGGTGACTCAACAAAATGTTAACATTTAATTGCATTAATTTCAAATTTTTTCAAGAGTTAATAAATACATATTTTTTCTATAACTATGGTATTTTATTTGTGTTAAAAAACAGGTAATAAGGTGGATAATGAAAAAAAAAATACATTTGTATCTAGTAAAAACAATAAAGCTGTATAGTATCACCTGATAATTAAGATTTTACATAGAATCTTACAGTGCGTCTAATAATTTGGCCAGGGACTGTACTTCTTTTATATAGGATTTTTTGCTAGTCTTCGGAGACTTTTGTTACCGACTGTACCTAATGAAATCGCCAGTAAAATTTCCTGCAGTAACCAAGTAATACAAGCGAAAGGACAAATGTTTATGTAGCCTATTTAAGAAAAATCTCAGACACGTTTTTGAAACAGACTTTCAGATCAACTCACAATATTCACCAAAACGTGACAAAACCATCAGTTCACTGGAAAACTGACAATTACGCACGGAAGTGTGGCTACAAAGCTAATCAAAAAGGAGAGTTTAAAAAATCTTTAGAGCCGTTTTTAATGGAACGCATTTGTGAAATCTAAAATTGACCTACATGTACAAGAAGCTTATATTACATAACTACTCTACATGCAGAAATACGCAGTCACAAATTGAATAATTGCTGCACAGCATGGTCTCTGGAGACATAAAATGTCAAAATTTTTGCAATACTTCCATTTTCTATTCTATTCGGGTAATGAAATCTTCTTTTTACATGTAATTTTACCTGAGTTTTAGCTAATACCATTAAGATTATATATTTATGTTTGTTAAGTTTTGAAGTTCTAATCTTCACTTTAAAACATGCAATTTGCATCTTAAGAAACATATCGCGGAATGTAAATATAAAATCATCTTGTTATTACTTTAATATTCAGACAAAGTAAACTTTATTTATTTGCTGAACAGTTTTCAAAATCATATAAGGATTAATAAGTGCTAAATAAATCAATATAACTGGTAATTCAAATGTTATTAAGAAAATTTCTGTTATAGCAACAGCTTCTTTCAGTTTTTTTTTATTCTTGATTCTTTTATTTATTTTATTTTTTTATCTGGAAATAACTATTTTAAAATAATTACAAAATTTTCGACCTCCGTTTTTTGATGGATTTACACATTTTTGGAAGTCCTGAACACGAATTTATAGTTTTTAGAAAATGTCTGTTGTCTGTCTGCCTGTGTGTCTGTGTGTGTGTATTACGAATTCTGTGTCCACTGTATCTCACGAACCAATGAAGAAAACTTAACGAAACTTTGTATTTAGTTGCCCCTGACACAAACTGGTGCTTATTAGATTTGGAAATCAATCGCTCAACAGGTGGCAAAATTTTCGACCTCCGTTTTTTGATGGATTTACATGTTTTTTGGATGTCCTGAACACGAATTGTTAGTTTTTAAAAAATGTATGTTGTCTGTCTGTCTGTGTGTCTGTATATGTATCACGAATTTTGTGTCCACTGTATCTCACGAACCAATGAAGAAAACTTAACCAAACTTGGTATTTAGTTGCACCTGACACAAATTGGTGCTGATTAGATTTGGGGATCAATCGCTCAACAGGTGGCGCTGTGATCGCATTTTTTGTAAACTTTTAACTTGACAGTATAGAACAAAATTTCGTATAAATGTGCATAATGAGATTTTTTTAAAACTTCTTATTGTAAAATTAATATGAATTATTGATAATAGTAGTAGTTAGCTAGGAAAAAATATGTGCATGTGGGGGCATCGGTCCCCCCCCCCTTGGGGGAATTGCACCCTTGGTGGTAATATTTCAAGATGGGTACCTTTCGAAAGGTCTCGTCAATACCTTTAATATGAATGGTTGAACTATAAATATGTGATAATTTAAAACAAAGTTATCGATTTTTTTTTTTTTTTTTTTTTTTTTTTTTTTTTTTACTTTTATCGAAAAAAAAAAAAAAAAAAAAAAAAAAAAAAACTTTTAACGAAAAAAAAATCTTATGTATATATATATATATATATATTGTTACTGAGTGAATTTGGATTGGAAAATATAGAGGAAAGTCTTATGGTGGCCACAACATACTCGTTTTCTTTATGTTCCGGGATGTTATTCTTTATATAATGCATAATTAAATCAGTCTTGTAAATGCATATTTGTAAGAGATGATTGTTCTATTTCTTTCTTCACGTAATTTGCTTTACAATAAAGACAAAAATTGTAATGTTATTGTTATTGTTTTTTTTCAAAATACATTAAAAATCGAGACAAAAAATACGTATATTGTCTCGATTTTCAGTATAATTAGAACATAATATAACTGTGTGAGTCGTAATGTTTTTTAAATATTTTAATTATTACTATTAATTATTATTTTATTTTTCGTACAATGTAATTTAAATTAATATAAAAAAAAGAAAATTATTTAACAAAAAATAATAATGAAGTTAGGAACATGCATATTTTCTGCTAAAAAAAGTTTCTGAATTATTTGAATAATTTATAGAACACATACATATATATTGGATATTATCCTTTTTGCCTTCTACAACTGCCAATTTTATCGTTTAAAAAGCAAATTTTCGAACAGATTTTACTATGTTGTCCCCCAGATACACTTTAGCTTTGAGTCCAGCTAGCTTTGAGTCCAACGCAGTTGTCAGGAAAATTGTAATTTTAGAAACTATTTCAAAAATGGTGAGGATAAGGCAATTAACGATGCCACAAAAAGTATTAATTTTTGAATGAAAATCAAAAAGTATTTTAATACGTGAGAAGACAAAATAATTAAATATTAACGAAATATTGGTAAAGGGGTTTTTAGCAAGATATAAAATTTTTTTGTAGTTTAAACTGGAAATTTAGTTTTAGGCAGCCATTTTGCTTATCCAAGCTATATAACCGTAAGTTAAAAAGCCATTGCTTAAAAATCGGTTTTTTATTACATTTAGAACATAAAAGATATTCAGAAAAGTGTTTAGCAGTATAATTTCTTTAACTACAGTACAGCAACTATTAAACAAAGCAGGTTTAAATGGCAGAAAATTCGAGAAATCCCATTCTTAGTGAAGATATTTAGGAAAGCAGGACCTCAGGTGACTAAAAAAATGAAAAAAAAAAAAAAAATGTTTAGTTAATTATTGGGCTGAACTGGTTCTCTTTGATGAGTCAAGTTTAACTTATTTCGAACTAAAGAAAACAAGCTGATCTGACAACGAAAATATGACCGACTTAATGAAAATCGCACTTTTAAAATAGTGGCACATTCTCCGTACATTATGGTTCGGAGGTGCATAAATTTTCAAACAGTCGGCCAAATTTTTATGCTTATGCGATCAATTACCTCGAAATAAACACAATATTCATAAAAGTGGTGCCTGGCCGAATATTTTGGAGGTATCTTGGTCATTTAGCAAACAGCATTTCCAGATGAGAATGCACCTTATTACACTGCGTCTGTGGTAAGTTTATTCACTTCAAATTGTTAAAATTTACATTCCCATGAGAACCTATAATTCTGTAAGTAATCATACCTTTTTTTCACTTTAAGCTAAATCCCACAGACGATATTGTAGAATTTCTTCTTTACCAGACATGGAAATAGTCCTAATCGGGATCCATTCGAAAATGTTTCGTCTAAAAAAAGACGTGAGAGAGGGGAGGGGATTCGAAATTTGCAGCCTATAACTCTGCCAGAACTAGAAAAAATATTTGTGATATTTGGCAAATTGAAATTTCTGAGATTTACATTAAAACGCTGTATAAAACTATGCCATTGCGCATTAAAGCAATAATTTCATATAAAGGTGGAACTAACCCAATTTAGAATACATATTTTTAACAAAAAATAGCTTAGATTTAACAAATGAATATTTTTATTTCATATATTCAAATATAACTTGTTTATTTCATATAATAAATCATAATAGAATACAAAGTGCATAGTTATTGAATTATGTTCAAGAAGAAAGTTTTATGCAGATTTTTAAAAAGTGCATTAAAGCGAATTATTAAATCGAAAATGTACATAGGTATCATTTCATCACATTGGTATTATGCAAACAATACAGTTTTATTTGTTTCAAACATTCATTTTAAAGTTATTACAAATAAAAAATGCATAACTCATTTTTTCTGCAGTCCGTTTTTTTTTTTTTTTTTTTTTTTTGTCGCTTAGTTTATATCTATATATATAAAAGAAGACTTCCTGAGTGAGGGGGTGATCTATCAACGCCCAGACCAAACCCCTGGACCTAGAAGCATGAAATTTTGTGACAATGTTCGTTCTATGACGTAGGCATCCACTAAGAAGCGATTTTACAAAATTCGCCCCCCACGTGGGGAAGGGTGGGCAAAACGTGATTTCACAAAATCCTTCATATCTCAAACAAAAAAACACATATCCGTAAAATTTTTTGCTTTAAAATATAGCTAACACAAATGTCTAAGAATCAATTTCTGGAATTCTCAAAATTCGGTCCCCAAAGGGGGCGGCGGGGCAAAACGTGATTTCACACGAGTAAAACGTGATTTCGCATAATCCTACATAATCTCCAACAAAAAAACAGATATCCGTAAAATTTTTGCTTTAAAATATAGCTAACACAAATGTCTAAAAACTAATTTTTGAAATTTTCAAAATTCGGTCCCCAAGGGGGACGGGGGGGCAAGACGTGATTTTACATGCGTAAAACGTGATTTTGCATAATCCTATATATCGCAAACAAAAAAATAGATACACGTGAAATTTTTGCTCGAAAATATAGCTAATAAAAATATCTAAAAACCAATTTCTGGAATTTTAGAAATTCAGCTTCCAGGTGGGGCAACAAGGAGGGGGCTATGGGGCAAAAACAAATGGAAATACAATTAATCCGTTCAAAATTGGTACAGATAGGTTTTAGAGGCCTGCAAGTCGAATGGGGATATTTTCGAAAGTGTAAAGTTTTTAGGAGGGCCGGGAAGGGAGGGGGCGGAGGGGCAAAAAAATAAAAATAGAGATAGATCGTTCAAAACTGGTTCTTAGAGGTTTTTGATACTTACAAATCGATTGCGGATATTTTCGAATTTGTAAAATTATTGGGATAGACGGGAGGGCGGGCGAAGCGGAAAAATAATAGAAATAAGAGTTATATTGGGAATTTTTTCCGAAGGCAGTGAGAACCCGGTGCGACATTTCTCCTAATCAGATTTTGTTTCTCTTTTTTTTTCACGTGATAAAAATTAATGCAATTTTGAGAATTCATTATAGTGATTCATTTAAAAATAGGGACCAGCGAAGCGGGCGTTGCCTGCTAGTATATATATATTTGCACCGAAATTACCATTTTTACTTTCTTCTATATGTAAAATAGAGAAAGTATTGGATTCGTGAAGATTTTCGAACTCCGGTTTTCGATAGATTTACACGTTTTGGGATGTCCTGAACACGATTTGATAGTTTTTAGAAAATGTCTGGCTGTTTGTGTGTATCACAAATTTTCTGGATGCTGTATCTCACAGACCAATGAATAAAATTTACCCAAACTTAGAATTTAGTTGGACCCTGGCATAAACTGGTGCTGATTAGATTTGGGGATCAATCACTCAACAGGTGGCGCTGTGATAGCATTTTTTCTAGATTTTTAACATGGCAGTATAGGACAAAAATTCGTATAAATGTACATGATGAGAGTTATTTTTAACTAGTGATTGTAAAATTAATATGAATTATTGATCATAGTAGTAGTTAACTAGGACAAAAAATGTTGTGCATGTGGGGGCATCGCTTCCCCCCCTGGGTGAAGTACCCCGTCCGGGGGGGAGGGGTAATTTTTTAAGATGGGTATCTTTCGAAAGATCTCGTCAGTTCCTTTAAAAGGAATGGTTGAACTATAGATCTGTTATAATTTAAAACAAAGGTATCGATTTTTTTTTTTTAATACTTTTAATGATTTTTTTTTTTTTTTTTTTTTTTAATATTGAGAATAAAATGGATCTTTTTGGGATATTTAGTTTTATACTACTTCTCAAATATGAAAATGGTCTGCATTATCATGGACGATATATATGTATATATATATTTAAATAATAATTTTAATAAATTATATTTACTGAGGGAATTTGTATAGGAAAATATAGAAGAAAGTCATGTGATCACCACAACATACTAGTTTTTTATGACAACATGCAAAATAATAAATTTGATTAGTGTATCATTTTATAAAAATATAGATAAAATGCAATGAAATATTGATAGATGGAATCTAAAGAGTAAATTACATTTTCGATTAGCAGAATAACTGTTTCACAAAACAAAATTTCGTAAATATCCCATCTTTAAAACAAAGATAATCATGAAGAAAAGTAAAAACCTAAAAATAAAATCTTCACAAGTATCTTTTACTGAGGACGTGAGGTAAGTATTATGACCTTTATTTCATGTACTGCTTTCTATCTCCTATAATCTCCTAAAGCTTAAATCGTTGTTCTCCTGAAACGACGTACTTGAAAGATTCATAGAGGAGAGATTTTGAGAGTTACGTGATAAGGTTTGCAATGAAAGCCCTATTATAGAAAATTTGTAAATATATGCATTAAATGTGTGTATCGTATAATCAGAAAGCTTAACCTTGTGTAATATTTAATATTTAATTTTTATTTTTTCAAGCATATAAATAATGTAGAGAATTCTATAGAAATGAAACAATATAAAAATCATAGTAAAAATAAACTTATAAAAATCATAGTAAAAATACTTTTTATTTTTTATCAATAGTATAAACAATGTAAAATTAGTACTACACTACAAATTTAATAAAGATGTTTATAATTAAATATATGAAATGTTTTACAAGAATAAAATCTTTATATATATTTTATCAAATTATAAATTCACGCTAGAATCACGGTATCCACGTAAATCCACGTAAAACTGAAAAAAATATATATGTTTATATTTTTATTTATTTATTTATTTTTATTTTATTTTTATTTTTATTTTTTTAAACTTTACCAAATTATTTATACTAAAATATTCCGCAATATATTGCGTATCGAAGAATTATCATTAGGAACCGTATATTTAATAAAATTTGCTTAGTGCTTTGTTTGATATATTTCGATGAAGAATATTAAAAATATATTCATGTTGAAATAAACGTTTATATTCATATATACACAACATTTTATACATTTAAAATCGGGAATTAAAAACTATTTCATACGTGAATGTTCGCTGTTGATATTTAAAAATAATTGTGTGCTTCTTCTTCTAACAGTTATTGAAATTGAGGTGTTAGGTTTCTTTTTGTAGAAAAGGAGGAAGCATTAAAAAAAAATATTGGATGGCTATAAAGAAAATAATTCCGGTCATAAATATTCATTTTAGTTTGAGATAGCAAAGAAACATTACCTAATGGTTGAAATATAAATGTTACTTTAAAGGTTTGTGTTTAAATTATTATTTCTATTTAAATATGAATGAATAAGAAATCAATATTTGTTCTTAAATATACTAATGTCATATTATTACTATTATTATTATTGTTACAAACCGCTATTGTTTTCATGCGTAAATAAAAAACAAGTTTAAGTAAAATAGTCTAAAATTTACAACACTAAGGTTTTTGGAAAAAGTTTTAGGCATTATATGTTGGATAAGCAATAAATTTGAGGGGTAAATGTTAGCCGAAAAAGTCAGTTTTTTTATTTTTATTAACACACACACACACACACACACATACACACACACACACACACACACTCTCACACACATATATATTATATATATATCCATGTTTTCCATATATATAGTCTAAATTGAGAAGAAACTTGCTTTTGTCTGCTGCGAACCTATTTGTTGTATTTTTACTAGTATTCTCGGGATAGGAATCTTAATGAAGAATCTTTTAAAGAAAGATTGCGAATCCGGAGTTCCCCCAAAACCATCAGCGACATTCAGAAAAAATCTCGCGTGAAACAACCACACGACTTCCGCTACCCACTATTACACGTATTTCATCCTTTGTTTGGAGATAATGTAACCATAAGAAATAAAATTGACCTAACGAAGTAGACACCTAAAAAGTTTCCTGTAAGAGAAGCTTGAAAAACGTGTAGTAGTGTAGTACTTGATACACATGTAGTGAAATAAAAAACAGAATTTACATAGCGAGTAAAATAATAAAAAGAAAATTGTAGAGTTATTTTTTGCAACACTAATTTCTGAGATCTAAAACTCGTCTACCTAATCCGAATGCCTGTTATTTTCCCTGTAATTTCCCTGTACATGAGGAAGGATATCTAAATTGGAGTACTGTAACAATTTTCAAGAATATCGTTAGCGTCGTTTTTGAGATATCAATTATTACCAAAACTTGGCATACTCAAATATTGACGGAAAACAATAATTACATACAAAAGGATATTTAAAAGGGAGTTAATATCGCGAGTTTGAAAAAAAAAATATCCATACAGCCATTTCTAAAGGAACGCTCTTGCGAGACCTGAAATTGAGCTGTTTATACACGACGCCTATTAATTTTCCTGAACTAACCAACTATATCACTTAAATGGGCATCTAAAAGAGTGTTTATATAGACATTTTGAAGAAAATTGTTCGAGCCACTTTAGAGATAAGGACTTACGATCCCATTTCCGGTTTCCGATGTCCCGCTGTAATTTTTAATCTTTTTACTAAAATTTGGAAAATTCATCTGTACACCAGACCTGCCTCAATTTTGAAGTTTCGTAGTTCTATCTTTAATAGTTTTGGAGATATGATAATAAGAACATTCCCCACACACATACACACATACCTTGGCCAACTGCCAAAAAACTACTTTTTGGACTTCGGAGATTTTATAACGTGTAAATCAGGTGTGAACTCGATATAGCATTTCTGGACCGAATACAATACTTACATTATCTACGGAAGTCAAAGTAAAAAAAAAAAAAAAAGGATAACGCACTAAATTTTTGCAATCGATTTTCAACCTTTTTAGGGTTTATCTTTTCATCGAGAGCTATATTAAAGAAAAAAATATTTATCTCGGAAAATTTTTAGTTTATCAAATGATTAGAGAAAAATTCGATGAAAAAATCAATGTTTCGTAAATTTCCATAGTACGGATCGCTAATCCATATCTTTTAAAGCGTTTTTATATGAATTGAAAGAGCATTAAATGCCCTTTCTAAAGATACCTGTCGTTAAGGTATTGAACTTGCAGTTTTATTGTACAAAGCGCTTATGAACAATTTTGAAAACTTTTTTAAAATATAAAAAATCCCTATTAAAAAAAAATCGATAGAATCGAAAATAAATAAACTTTATTATGCTACAGAACTAATTTGCATATCTTGATTGGTTGAGGAAGGATCGCTTTCAAAATCCATGAAATTTCCGCCCTCCTTTTTTCATTACCCGGAACTCATTCATACACAGACATAAAATATGTATATATTTATAAAAACTAGTATCGCCCAGTGGTCGAAACTCGACCATTTTTTTTTTTTTTGCAAAGCGAGGCAAAGCAAAATTATTGCCTTGTCCTAAACGTAATGCAATTGCAACACAGCTGCGGCAATTGTTTGCCGATATTCACTCTAACTGAATCAGCAGAGTTTTACTTAATATAACTATTTCTCTCTGTAGATGTTAGCCTTTCCTGAAATGAGAGAAAATCGCAACGTGAAAACGCCCCTTGTTGTGTAATACAGTCCAGAAGCTAATAGGTACCATGTCAAACCAAGGCCCAACCAAGTATCAAATTCTGTTAAATTAATTCGATTAGTGAATAAAGTACAGTGTTTGAAAAAAAAAAAAAAGATATTTTTCAAAAATGGTCGAATTGAGTTCGGGAAATTTCAAAACGTGTATTTTTACCGAAAATCTAAAACTTCTCTGAATCTTATATTTTCTACTTATATAAACAGAGGAAAGAATAATAAATCCACTTTTTAAAAAATAAAAATAAGTAGTCAATTTCACTTAATTAAAATGCAAGGAAATCTCAAAACGTGTAAATTCATCGAAAACCGGAAATCAAAAGTTTTTATGTATCTTCTACTTGCTTCTTCTACCCACAAAAGCTAGCAATAAAGACACTTTTAAAAAAAAAATAAGTAGCCAACGTAAAGAAAGCTCAAAACATGTAAATTCAGCAAAAAACGAAAATCGGAATTTTTTCCATATCGTCTACTTATACATGCAGCAGTTAGAAACAAATCCATTTTCCTTTTATTTAGTATATTAGTTGAATATTTATTGTTGTTTAAATATCACGCTTTGAAATGAAATGTTTATGTTTACATTCGAAACTGGAAGTTTGCCATTTTCTTTTTCTGGAGTTTTGTGATTTTAAATTAAAATTTTATCAATTTTACAGAAAAAATAACTGAATGAAACACATGTAGACAGTAACTTATATATAACTATACCCAAATATCGGAATTAAAATCGGCAGATAATTTCCGTTATTTTTTAATAATTTTTTACAAAAAATCGAATAGACGATTAACATAGAAAATCTTTTTCATGGCTCCATGGACAGATAGTGACGTCATCACTTCGCTTGCGTATAGTGATGCTACATTATACAAATTACTGTGTCTAGGGTTTTATTTGAGCTTTATGAAATTGCCAGATTTAACAACTTTTTACTTTTAGGTATTTTTTAATGTAAAGGAATACGTGTATAAAAAAGAAAAATGGGTGAAAATGCATAAAAAATAAATGTATTTTTAAATACCTTTTTGACATCGTAAGAAAATAATATTTGTATTCGCACCTTCCGACTAACCATACCTTTCGAATGATACCATTTTCAACCCTCTACTCCCATAATTAATATGTTAAAAAGGGACCACAAATTTTATGCTTGCCTATTAATATATAGATATAATAATAATAATAATATATAATAATATATAATAATAGCAAATAATCAAAATAATGAAATAAAAATGCATATGAATTTACAAGTTATTTAGAAAAATTAACGATAGAATATATTGATGTTTCAAAATTTTCTACCATTTCTTCTTTTGAGACAATAAAGTAATTTCCGAATATTTTAAGTTACTTCGAATATTTCAAGTTAATATTCTTTTAACTTGATGTATGTATCTGGATTTATTCCAAAACGATAACATTCTCTTACAGGATGCTTCGCGACGCATTTCGTTTCTAGTACAATGGTATAATTAAGATTGTATTATTTTTATTTTTTTCACATAAGTATGTATCCCGAATAAGTTTATTCTATCATATAAATATGTCTCATGATACACAGTTATGAATATGCATATATATATATATATATATATATATATATATACAGAATTTGTATGTATTCTTTTATCTTAATGTTTTAAGGTACTATTATTTATTCAAGGAAATTATACAGGAATTTTATTCATCGTGTCATATTATTTTTGTTTAATAAATAGACATCCATTATTTTATTACATTTTACTTTTTTTTTTCTTCTATATATTTAATAAACTGCCAGAATTGACATTTAGAAAAAAGTATACCTAAATAAACTTGAAAAATTATTCTTTTAATTGGTGAAATACGGTTATTTCCAGAGCAGTAAAAAATATTTATATATATTATATGAAGAAAAAACAATTATTATTATTATTATTTTCCTCTTTCTTTGAGTATCTTCACTCGCCTATCTTTGATGCATTATTATTCTTTTTCATGCCTTCGGTCATTTTTATTTTATAAAATACTAGCAGGTTTTGCCTGCTTCGCTTGTCCGTACAATTAAATGAATTCTCAAAATTCCGTATCTTTCTTAATTTAAAAAAAAAAAAAAAAAAAAAAAAAAAAAAACCTCTCTCACTTTTTTTTAAATCATTGAAATAAGTCGAAATCTAAATTAAATTTAACTCTACCTTAGGTAGTGGTTTTACCGCTCGCCAAACATCGTGCTGTGTCTCGACTGTCTTAACAACGCCTTACCCACTTTTTGCTTCCCACTGCCCAGCGGGTAAATTTGAAAGTTTGCAAAATCTTATCGCAGTGCATATTGTGTACTCTTACACATACGCACTTAAAACGTTATTCTTAAATAATTTGGAGCATGTTTAAGCTTGAAAACGTGTTTCTTTGTCCCGCCTGCCCCAAGGGGGGGGGGGAGTAGTTGATTTCGAAAAATTCCTCTATATGGCACGTTGCATACAAGTAATTACCGACACATAAAAAAAATCGTTTTCCTGTGATTATTTGGAGCAGATTTTTGTTTGAAAACATGTCCCCCGACACACACACTCTTAAAGAGGGGGGGGGGGGGTGAGAGAATTCGCAAAATCTCTTTATATTACGAGTTGGGTACATATAACCGACCCATACATCCAAAATCTCTTTTCTAAGATACTTTGGAGAATAATCACGCATAGAAAAGTGTTTTTTGCCCCGAACCCACCAAGGGGCTAAAAAGTAGAATTTTCCGAACTATCTTTGTAGTGTCTTCACTGAATACGAATGAGGGGAAGTAACATAAAACAGAGCTATGCTTTCAAACGTGTGTTTTATTCTGATTCCCTCTCATGTGTGAAACAAATGGGATTTTTCAAAATCCCATCTAAGTGGGGGTCAGGTTCATAAAGCCAAACTACACACCAAATTTTTTGTCTCTATGTCCCATACAGATTCAATGAATAACCGAGTGAATTTAATCTTTCATACATATTTTATACATATACTCTTTTATACACAGTTTACTCTTTTATACCCAATGTTAAGTTAATATTAAATTATTATTGCTATTTTAATAAAAAGAGCTCATAAAAAAATTATGTTTATTTGTTCAGAAGTTAAGAACATAAAATCTAAGAAAAAACAATGAAAAATACGCATAGAGTTGTTTTTTACTAACTTTTGGAAAGTAATGTCTCAATTTAAATGAGTATTTAATAATGCAAGCTTAATTTGTGTAAATCAAAATAAGTGTATTAAAATTCGGCACAACATTAATAACAGTAATGGACCTTTCAAATATTAATCTTTTTCTTACAAAAAAAAAAAAAAAAAAAAAAAAAAAAAATCCTTTATATTAAGAAAGTTTTTTCCTATAATTTTACACATTTTTCTTATCTTATTAAACAGACTTAAAAACCATTTATTCTGAAAGGACTGTTAACATCGTTCTTCAAATGAGGTGTGAAATATTAATCAAAGAAATAGGGAAAAGCAGTCAGGCATAAGTAACTTGCACATAAATTTCAACAGAAAATTTGGAAACATTTCAAAAATTAGAATATGTTTAAGAACAGCAAAGAAAAGCTGCATCTTCTCTCTCTCTCTCTCTCTCTCTTTATATATATATATATATATATATATATATATATATATATATACACTTAGTTATTTATTACGTAAGTGTGATTTATAACTTTTGAACAAAGTCATTAGCTTTGTTTTTTATATTGAATATATAAGAATAGATATAAATATATATATATATATATATATATATATGTATATTTTATTATCAATTTCCCTTCTATACACATTTTAGCGAACATAAATGAAATATAATGAAAATATCTTAAGAATGATTTTTTTTTAAAGTTTACACTCTATATTTTATGCAATATAGAGCCGGCTTTAATGCCAGGTATACCGTATAAAAATTACATATAAAATGCAAATATGTAGGAGTGTATAACAACATTACGCGGTCAGTTTTACATTACTTAATTAAAACGTAAATCGGATTTCATTTAAAAAAAAATAAAAATTCGGTTTTATACTAGATTTATTGAAATAAGTACGCCGTGTTTCTTTAAAAATGTTTTTAATGATAAACAAATGTTTCATAGGTTTAATAGAAAATCCTTTGAAAAAAAAAAGAAAAGAAAAGAAAAGAAAAGAAACCCATAAATAACAAAAAAGTGTCAAAAGACATTTTAGATACAAATAATTGGATAAATCTTCACCAGGCAAAATACGTAGGCACATTGTTTTTATCCGAAGATGATTCAAGAAATTTTTTCGACCACAGTTATCTGTTTTTATGTAATTTACGTCATTAGTTAGAATTATTTTGTACGTACTATTTTTCAACACCAAACTTTTTATGCATTTTTTTTCCTACCTGCAACAAAATATACAATCTTTCTATTTTTGTGTAAACTCATTTATCTAAAAATGAATACGCAAACGTGAAATTTGTCGTGCGTTTTTAACCTATGAATTTTAGGAGTACAGTATTCAAAATTATACTGTTCGAAAGAAATTGTTAATTTGAGCTTCAGAAAATAAATAAATAAATAAAATAAATAAATATGTTACGATGTCTAGTAGGTTTTCAAAAATTCCCTTTTTATTTACCTTTTTTATTTTATACACGCAGTCATTAAAATTAAAAGTTCTAAAATTGGAAATTTGTTCTAAAAAAGAAATATTTGATTCAATATGTGTTAGATCGACATTTTATGCTATTGAACATATACGCAAGCTATAGAAGGATTTATTTTATGAAATCTCCATTTGTTTTCCTAATTTATTTTATTTCTAATTTATTTATTTTATTTTTTCTTATTTTTTTGCGAAATAAATTGATTACTTATTTTTAAGAAAAATTAACTTAGTATTTTCTGCTGCGTAGCTAAGCAGAAAGTATAAGAAAAAAGAATAAATAAATAAATAAAAAATACTAATAATTCAATTTACTGTTTTCAAAGCAACTATATATTTTGTGATTCCCTGAACAAGATTTTACCATTTTTAGAAAATGTCTATCTTTTTGATTTAATAAAATTATACGAACATTGTACCTTATTAAACAATGGACTTAATTTAAGCAAACCCTTTATTATGGTTTGATCCTGGGTTAAACTGTTAATGATTACATTTTGGGCTATATCACCCTACAGTCAATATGACTTCCTCACATTATGACTTCCTCACATTACCACAATATGATATCCTCACATTTCGCAGAAGGCACAGCATCTACAATTTACCAAACTGAATAAGTAATATTCAAATGTTATGGAAAATTCTGCTTATTCAGTTTGAGTGCATACCTGCCACCATGTGGCACTGCTATATTGCAATTTAATCAACTTTCAGGGAGGACATCTACCGGTTATTTATGTTTTCACAGTTGAACTACATAATTAAGTCTCTAGAATAGCGAATACACAGCTGTCAAGGAGAAAGTTGAGCACATAATCGATAAATTTACATGGAGTCTTGTGGTGATGGTAATTAATTCTTTTATTCGCATTTTCTTTTCTTTTTTTACATTCCATTTTCTGTTGTATTTTCATTGCAAACACTTATAAGAAGATTATTTTTGTAATAAGTTAAAAATGTTTCAGATATAGAATAAATTAAAAACTACCAATTAAAGATTTGTAATTAAACGACAATAACGCTAATTGGAATTTCATATATTCTAGATGCCTATTTATTTAAAAAATATACATATATACTAATGGGAGATATTATCAACACCATTGCATGTAAATATATTAATTGTATTTATTAGTAATGTTCACTTCTAGACCTCATAAAAGAATTAGATAGTGCACCACGTCCCCTCTCCCCAATTTCACATAAACGTACATTTTTAGGAATACTTTCTTTCTAAAGATATCACATCCCTTTTAAAATATCAGTTATTATAGTGGCATGAAATTCATTGGCAATATATATTTTTAAGTAAGAAATAAATTACTTACACATACATTTCTACTGACATATCCAACATAAAGATGTCAGACTACTATTAAAAATCATTTATGATACTGAGTGATACTGATATTTCATTGAATATGAACATTTTAATTTGAAAATTTCTAAAATGATTTAAAGATTAAGATTTTTTTTCCATAGAAGAGTAGAGCAGTATTTTACAAAGACTTGAGTAATGGAGATCATTGTATTTGATATAGTACGGAATACCTTGTAAGCTAAAATATGAATCTGACGTTAATATACAGATAAATCTAAAGTTAACAATAAATGTAAGAATTTTGCCAATAAATATTTTCGCTTGCTTATTATTAATATTATTATTATTATTATTATTATTATTATTATTATTATTATTTTTTTTTTTTTTTTTTTTTAAGCAAAATTATTTCTTACTGCCATTCGTCCAATGCAAATTCCTTTATGCATATTAAAGTACATAATGCTTGTTTTTGTTCAAAACTTACATTTTATACGCTTACCCATAAAATTCCATTTTTAATTTAATGTTTTAATTAAAAAGGACTAATTAGTCTTATTTTAAAATTAAATAATCTCTCTCTCTCTCTCTCTCTCTCTCTCTCTCTATATATATATATATATGTTTATTTATTTATTTAGTTTCAGGGGAATTGTAGATAAATTATGATATAGCAGAAGAAATATTATAATGAATCGATGGCTATGTTAATATATATCTACCTATCTATCTATCAAAATATCTATCTATCTACCTACTTGCCTATATATATATATATATATATATATATATAATTATACATATACATATATATATACACATATATATATATTATTTTTCTGAATCATTTGAAATACAGTATAGTATGTAAGAAATAATAATAAATTAGTTTCAAATGATAAGACTCATTTAAAAATAAATAAACAAATAAATAAATAAATAAAATTATTACTTACTTCGTTTTCTTATACAATTCTTATGCGTAAAAAACGAGATACGGAAAATAAAACATTTCCTTTATTTAAAGCATATCAACATGCAAGATAATGTATGTATATATAAAGAAAATCAATGCCATAATAAATATAATTAAATGCATTATTTCACAATAAATAAAGCGGTTAATTATAGAGTCCCTTCCAAAACATCTGCCAGTTATTTATGTTACCACAATGGAACTACTTAATTAAGTCTCTCGAATAGTGGATGCACAGCTGTCAGGGAGAGAGACTTGAGCATATAATCGGTAAACTTACATGGAGCCGTGTGGTGATGGCTATTAATACTTTTATCCGCATTTTTTAAACATTCCATTTTCTGTTGTATTTTGATTTAAAACAATTTTTTAAAAATTTCTTTTTGTAGAAAGTTAAAATTGTTTCAGATATAGAATAAATAAAAAAAACTATCAATTTAAGATATGTAATTAATAGATAATAATGCTAATTGGGATTTCATATATTCTAGATGTCTATTTATTTAAAAAATTAAAAATATACTAATGAGAGAGATTATCAACACCATTGTATGTAAATATACAAATTGTATTTATTAGTAATGTTCAGGTTCTATATCTTATAAAAGAATTAGATAGTGCACCACGCCTCTCCCCCCCCCCAAAAAAAATAATAATAATAATAATAATAATAAAATAAAAAATAAATAGAAATAGAAATAGAAATAGAAATAGAAAATAAAAAATATAAATAAAATGTAATAAAAGAAATTAATAAATATAAATTAAAAAGCTAAATTACGTGTGCTTTTAAAATCATACTTTACTTTTAGAATATGATATGCATATTGTTTTGTTACATTCCCCCCTCCCCTAGAAACATAGAAGATAATTAAATAATATGATTTTTAACTAGCTGCAAATTCAGTAGAATCTCATACAACGCGCTCTCATAAAACGTGATTTCGTATAACGCGACAAAAAATCTGCGACTATTACTTATAGAACGCGATAAAAAGTCTCGTATAACAAGTGAAACAAAGGAAGCACGTGACGACATCGTTTCTACTTTAAACCTGTTCAAGGAAGGATTACTCCGTTTCTTTGCCAACACACGACGCTTCTGGTCTCATTGCGGAATGGAATCGTCTGCTCAATGTATGTCTCCTATAACGCGATTTTCTATTACGCGGAACGTATCCCCCGCGTTATACATGTGTCTACTGCATATTGCATCAAAAAGTAAAATTACACATTTTTAGAAAAATATATATGTATGTAATGCACAACAATTAGTAAAAGATATATTTTTTAAAAAGGCCTTTTATATTAAAAGAATACGTACATAAATAATATTGTATGGTCGAAATAGGATTTTATATGTTATTTTTCAATTAATAATTTTGTAAGAAAATATATCAAATAATACTAAATTGAATTTAAAATATCCAAATGTGTACTTATATGTGCACCATACTCGGCATTCTAAATATATTTCACGTAGGAATGATATTACATTTTTTTTTTTTTTTTTTTTTTTTTTTTTTTTATCGGACTAAAGCTCAATGTAAAATGATATATATATATATATATATTTAGAAAAATAAGTTTTGTGCGAAGATTTCTGTTATTTGGGGGTCCGGAAAGCAATGCCGTTTCTACGCATGTTGATATCCGATTGTCATTTAGCAGCTGTTTTTGTGCTTGAAATCTTAGCTTAAAGTCGAAGCTTGAAATTGTGGTTAAAGTGACATGATTATCCGTAAACAATCCTTTTTGATTGATAATCAAGTCATATAATAAGCGAGACGTATTAAATCCTCAACGATAGCTTCAAATCCCCAACCCGAGTCCCTACCCGCTCTTCGATGACCTTTTCTAGTCAATTTTGTCCTTTTGTTTCTTCCGGTGTTAGTCCCCCCCCCCCTTTTGTTTACACACTTAATATTGTGAATATATATTTCGTTTTCATCCCATGTTTTTTCTATGGATTTTTAGCTTTTTTTCCTCGTTTACTACATATAAAGTGCGGTGGCTCCCACTTCCGCCGAGTAATATAATAAACAAGACATATTATACCCTCGACGATAGCTTTAGGGCCCCAACCTGAGTCCCTTCTAACTCTTCGATGACTTTTTCTTGTCAAATTTTGTCCTCTTGTTTCTTCCGGTTTCAACCGATTTATTTTTATTTTTATTTATTCATTTTTTTTTTCAGTGTAAAGTGATATGGCCAAAACACAAGAAGAATTATTTATCCAGCATTATATGCTTTTACAAGTGCGTTAAAATTTTGTAAATGCTAAAAGTGTTTTTTTTTTTAAAGTTCAAATTCGGTAATTTTGATCTTTCTGACTCGATTGTGAAGACAAACAGCTTTAGATAATGCCGTTTTAAAGGCAGAAGTAGAAGCAATTACGTGTCAAACAATCTTAACCAGTCTTTGTCTACCACTCAAGAACATTTTTATCATTAAAGAAATTATATGTAATAAATATGGATAGACGATTGTAAACTGTCTTTTGGATTTTATTTTTAAAATGAATTCATATTTTTAAAATCTTTATTAAGCGTTCAGAACACTTTTAGTTATAATATTCGTATTATGAATTGCAGATATTTTAAATTAAAAGAATATTAATCAACAGTTTATATCTATTTTTAAGTATTTTTCTACAGAATTATTTTGCTATCTGATATTTTTTTTCAAATCAGAAGCTATAGCTTTAACCAATTTCAAATAAAATGTCAAAAATTTTTAATCATCTAACTGTTTTTTAATATTAATTTTACATTCACAGTTGGAATTTAAAATTTTATTTTCTCAAAGGAGTAAATTGTAATGATCAGATGTCCAGAAAAAAAGTAAAATTTTTATAATTAAGTATAAAAATAATTAAATTAAATGTAATTAAGTATTTAAAGGATAGCTCTGTTTACATACAGTAATGTAAACGTACTTGATTCTTCACATGCCACTTTATTACTGTGGATAAAAATATTTATCCCTTATAAGTAGATAGTTTTTTTTTTTTTTTTTAATCGAAATGTTTAAATGAAAAATGTGTGTGCTCATATATTTATTTAAACAGAAATTCGTTTCTTAACAATATAAATTATTTTCATAACAAAATGTTTGCATAATATACTTATTACAAATAATTTACTTATTAGCAAATTTTCGTTTTTTTTTTTTTTTTTTTTTTTTTTTTTAATTATGCATATAAATTTGATACATAACAGATAAACGAATAAAATAAAATAAAAATAAAACATGCGTTGTTCTTTTAATGTATTTGTATTCAAATAACGTGTATAATAGCATCAGTAAATATATATTATAAAATCTCATTTCTTTTTCATAAAGTAGCAAGGTTTCAATTTTAATCTTTCACTTAAATTATAGCTTTACAAGTTTAAACAAATATTTGGAAATTTTTCATCTTGTCTTGCTTTACTTAGATCTTTTTTTTTAATCTATTTTTCCAATGTACAATTATGCATATTGTTTCAGTGAGAAATTCATGTTCGTGAAATAACATGTTAATTTTATAACAACACATATTTATTAACTTTAATCAAATAAATATTCAGAAAACATTCAATGTATTTTAAGATTAATAACATGTCCAGATGGTAAAAAATATACACGTGATTGATAATTATACTTCACTACCTTTCTAATGATTCCCTAAATAATGCATAGTGCTGTGGTTTTAATATTTATTTAAAAGAAGTAATTAAATGTGTTTTAAATATTCCAGTAAATACAATTATACTTTCTTTTCTTATATGTATATAAATTTCTTTTTTGTTATATATATATATATGTATATATATATATATATATATATATATATATATATATATATATATATGTGTGTGTGTGTGTGTGTGTGTGTGTGTGTGTGTGTGTGTTAAACTGCATTTTTGCTACAATTTCATAATACAAACGGAATTATCCAATGGACATAATTATAAACATGCCTACAAATATTACCTTTTTTTTTGTGTGTGTTAATGACAAAATTTCAGTAATAATAAATAAATAAATAATAATATTAATAATAATACACATTTTTGTCATTTCGATCATTAAAACTAATGCATGTGTTTCAGTATATCAGTCTTACATGACAGAAGAGCAATATGAAATAAAATACATTTAAATTATACGCATTAAACCTAATAATAATACAATATTTTTGTCACATTGATTACAAAATCTAATACATGCCTTATAATATAAATAAATCTTATAAGACATACAGCATTATGAAGTAATATACGTTTAAAAAATACGCATTGTACCTAATAACAATACTATGTTTTGCTATTTTGATAATAGAAACTAATCTATGTTATAACAATATGTTATAACAATATGTTATAACAATCATACATGACATCAGAGCTTTATGAAATAAAATAAGTTTAAAAAATACGCATTAAATCTAATAATAACACCTTTTTTTTTTTTTTTTTTCTTTAGTTATTTTGATTATAAAAACTAATGCATGTGTTATAATATAATAATCTTACATGACATAAGATCATTCTGAAATAAAATATTTTTAAAAAAAATTATGATAAAAACACAAAAGAATGTGTAACTATGACAGAAATATTTAAGAAGCAATGATAAATGTTACAGAATATATTCGCGTTCAAAGACATTTATATTCAGAATTAGGAAACTAATCCCTCTTATTTTATTTTATTTATTTTATTTATTTATTTATTTTTTATGGATTCATTATACAACGATCAGCTATTCCATTATTGAAAACAATGTATTTTTCTTAAATACCACTGAAGTTTTTATGTTAAGCAGTATATAGTTTTTATATTTTTGAAATCTTGTCTGCAGTAGCGAATAACGTTTCTTAAGATAAAATTTTATTTCGTTTCCACCAAAATTACTCTCATTTGATAACACCATATAAAATAATAAGCTTGATATTTGTATCATTTTATAAAAACAGAGATAAAATATAATATTCCGGTTAGAATAATTTCTTAAACACTGCCTCTATAAAAGAGAGACAATCATAAGCAAATAAAGTATAAACCTAAAAATAAATTTTCGCTAGTATCTTTTACTGAATACGTGAGGTAAGTATTCATTCATTTATTTCCTATATTTCTTTTTATCTCCTGTAATCTCCTAAAGCTTAAAACATTGTTCTCCTGAAACGGCGTACTTGAAAGATTCGTAGAAGAAAGATTTTGAGAGTTACGTGATGAGATTTGTAATAAAAATAGCATTATCGGAAATTTGTAAATATATGCATATACCTGTGTAGAATAAATAAAAGGAAGCATAACTTTTTGCAATATTAAAACAATATTTACTTCTTAATGTATAGAAAATATAAAAGCAAAAAACCATAAGAGAAATAAAAATTTCTTTATATATTTTATCGAAACCATGAACAATATAATATTAAAGCTATGCTGCAAATTTAATAAAACTGTTGTTAATCAGAGAAATAAAATCCTTATTTTTTGAAGTATAAATATTTAACGTACACACACATAAACCGTCTCAATTATATATATTAAAAACAAAAAGTATTTTATTTACGAGACAAAACTTAAGTAAAACTACATTTAAAAACAAAATATGCACATAAAAATAATTAAAATCTAGACGATTCGTAGCCCGTCCGGATTTCCTCATCAGTATCAATTACAACATAATATGCAAGCATTACATGAATACCCAAGGAATTTGTAGAAGTACAGAATATTGAGGAGCCAGTGCGCATGCTTCATTGATAGTGTGGAGATGCCTGGCAGTGTGACAGCTCTCAAGGAAAATAATATTGGGGAGCCAGTGCGCATGCTTCATTGATAATGTGGAGATGCCTGATAGTGTGCCTGCTCTCAAGGAAAAGAAGAGAGAGCTGGTTTTGAGAGTTGACACACTACCATGCATCTCCAGATTATCAATGAAGCATGCGCACTGGCTCCTCAATATTCTGTACTTCTATAAAATTATGGGTATTCATGTAATGCTTGCATATTACGTTGTAATTGATACTGATGAGGAAATCCGGACGAGTTTCGAAACGTCTAGATTTTAATTGTTTTTATGTGTATATTTTGTTTTTAAATATATTTTAACTTACGTTTTGTCTCGTAAATAAAATAGATTTTGTTTTTAATATAAGTCCTTTGTAAATAAGATTTTGAATTTCTTTTACAGGTAATTGTATGTAAATATTACACTACAAAGCATTTTATAAATAATTTGTTTACAAGGTATTGGATTTATTTTAGGCAAAGTAATATAAACAAATCTTAAGCAATTCATAGCATCAGCATTTTAGTAATTGTAATATAGAAATATCAGGATTTCAAAATGGGTGCTTTTTTTTGATAGCTGGAAATTGGAATAAAGTTTATTTTTTGAAGAAAAAGTTGAATGAAATTAAAGTTTGCTGAATGAATAATATTTATTTTCCAATGTATGGAAATGATAAAAACAAAAAATTATAATAAAAATAAAAATTCCTTTATATGTTTTATCGAAACCATGAAAAATATATTATTAAAGCTGTGCTGCAAATTTAATAAAAGTGTTTTTAATTAAAGAAATAAAATGTTTATTTTTTCAAGTGTAAAACCTTTTCCGATCGGATTTTGCAATTTTTTAATGTACTAAATAAAATAGTAATATAATACTAATAGTAATATAGTATACTAAATAAAATAGTAATACTAAATAAAATAAAATATTTTTTTTAGTACTAAATAAAATACTTACCCAAACAAATTCAATAGCGCAATATATAATTTATACTACAGATTTAAATGTTATAAAATGCATAATGACAATAATTATTCTTTCTAGAAATGGTTCAAAAAATGCTCCTCAATTTTACGCAAATAAACATTTTAACATTAAAATTGGTAGAATCTATTCTTATGTGAAAAAAAAAAAAAAAAAGAATATATTAGCACAAATTTAACAATTAAACCAACACTATTTTACCAATTTAATTAGTAAAATTTTAATGGTACAATTACATTAGTACAATTTTTTTATATAACAGGAAGGCTATGCATTAATGGGTTAATAAAATGCTTTAACTGAAACTCTTAATTGAGGGTAGGAACTTTCGTATATGACTAATGAAATATGACTCTGTTTTCTTAACGTAATTATAAATGATAGGCACACTCAATAACTTAATAAAAGTCACTGACTTATAATTACGCTAAACTGTAAAACAATAATTGAAACCATATTACTCACTTGACTTAATTAGCGTTAACTGTATTATACTCCAATTATCCTCCAATTATACTAACTTTAGATGCATTAACTTCGACAATTTTCATGAGCGAAAATCTCCTCGGAATTGAAGCAGCTGTACTATAAATGAAGACTAAAGCTGCCTTAAGTCGACACTAATGCTGGACCCCATATGAACCCCCTATAACGATTTTGACTTTCTTTTATACCTTAAATAATTTGCATTATCCTTTCAACCCCGTTTTCAAAAAAAAAAAAAAAAAAACTATCTTATTTTTTAATTCTCGCAAAGTCTGAAACGTCCCTTTAGAATTCGAAACTCATAACTTGTGTAGTGTTTAGTAAGCAGAATAAAAACAGACTCGACAATCTCGCGTTTCTTCCTTTGTAAACTTTCTACGAAAACTGCTTTTTATACACAGAATTTTAATTTTTATATTCAAATAAATTTCAAAATGGAAAATAAATAAATAAAGGCGGAGGTTTTTTTTTTTACTGGCACAAAAATAGTTTCTATGAAGAACAGTTTTTATCAAATTCCTGGAGCCCTGTATATATATATATATATATATATATATATATATATATATATATATATATATATATATATATATATATATATTGCAGATTGAATTTTAATAAGTTTTATTCTCATTTTTTTTTTTTTTTTTCATAATACTCTTTCAGATAAATTTTTTCTTGTTTTTTGGGTGCAATTCGATATAGCTTGTTGAAAATATTTAGCAATATGCATACAGCAAGACATAAATAAAACGTATTTTACATGCAATATTCATTCTATACACATGAAAAAGTAATGACTTTGATTGTTACAATTTACGGTTGCTTGATATTCATAATCTTAATTCGTGTTTATCTGGTTTCATCTAATTCATTGTTTGAAAAGGTTTTGAATATATATATGTATATATATATATACATAGCAATTTATGTATCTGAAATCGTGTATTAAAAGATATTTCATACTCGAAATTGTGTTGTTAATGTTTGAAAATACTTTTGAACTTCTTAGTCTAATAGTTATTAAAATTGTGGTGTTAGATTTCACTTTGTAGTGAAGGAGAAAAATGCTATAAGGAAAATAACTCTGCTTGTAAATATTCATTTTAGGTTGAGATAACAAAGAAATTTTACATAACGGTTGCAATGTAAAACTGATTTAAGATAAAATTATAAACATGAATCAATAAGAATTGCGTTAAAATATACTTATCCATATACATAAATATATACATATTTATATATTATCCGTTATTGGTTTCATGTGAAAATAAAATTTGAGTAAAATATTCTACATTTCATTGCACTAAGTTTTTCGGAAAAGGTGGTACATTTATTTTACATAAATATTTTTTATATAGTGTTGATAGAAGTTGCACTATATTATACTATATAAATTGCAAATGCAGTAGACAAACATGATGAATATATATATATATATATATATAAAGAAAGAAAACAAAATAACAAAATAAATTAAATATCTTTTTTTTTTTGTTTTTTTTAATTCAATTTTAGTGTTCTGAATATCCCTTTGGTACTTTTATTTAAATAACATTCACGATTTTTTCAATAATCTGTCTTTCAAATACTAAATATAGTTTATTAAATTTACCTATTGAATATATTGATCATAAATTTATATGCTTTTTTCATTCCTGGCTTACTGAATTATAAATTATTTCCGGAGATTTCCTTAATTTAATTCATCTTTTTGGCTTTATTCCCGAAGTATAATATTCTGTTAAAGAAAGTTATGTGAGACATTCTGCTGTGATGGTGTAATTATGATTGCATTCTTCTTAACGTTAACATGTATAACAGATTTTTTTTTCTTTCATACAAAATCGTTTTATAACATTAAATTTTAAACAAAATGTTTTCTGAATTAATTTCTTCCTCAACCTTACGGAATTCAGGTATTACATATTTAAAAAAAAGTACTAAAAAATTATTTTTATATCATACTGGAACAGATATATATATATATATATATATATATATATATGTATGTGTGTGTGTGTGTGTGTGTGTGTGTATGTGTGTATTTATGTTTATACATATATATTTAAACAGATTACAGATAATAGCATACAAAAATTACTTCAAATTGAAATGTGTCATTTTGATGCAGAGAATAATTTTGGATTTCATTGAATTAACCATTCTGTGTAGCCTAATTATATGACGCACGATATTTTAATATTTTATTGAAAGGAAAGACTTAGATCTTTTAATATAGATACATTTAAATATATTGACACAGAAATCGAAATGCAAATTTAATGCTTATATTTATTCATGTCAGCAGTGTTTTTACCAGTAGTTTGTGTATTACTTTTTAAATGTGTTCTACTATATCTGTTTCAGCTACCAATAATTTTAGAATGATAGAAAATTATATAAACTAGTTTAATTTGTCTTGTCATATTTCGTGAACTTTTAAAACGCACGGTGTTGAAATGTTGTACCTAAAATTATAATTGTATGCAATAATCAGATTTTATATATATATATATATATATATATATATATATATATATATATATATATATATATATATTTATATATTTATATATATATATATATATATACATATGTATATATATATAAAATAAACGTACATTTTTAAATTCGTTATTTCTGATACTGAATCCATGTAAATATTTTATTTTTTTATGGAACTCTGATTTTTTTTTCTTTTTTCTTTTTTTACGAAAACTTATTTTTTATTGCATATGTCACTAACTTTTTTTTATTTAATTGTGCTGAGTTAAAGGTCTGTTACAAACTGTTACAAATACTATACATATAAATTATGACCATGTGTATAATTTTGTTTATAAAAAAAAAAAAAAAAAACCACTGACATATCATTTAAACTCTTTTGTTTTTTTCGCTTACACTGTTTCTTCTTCTTCTTTTTTTTTACATTTATTTTATATATTACTATATCATCATATCAGAAGTTTTGTATATACATATAGATTTATTTTATATGTCAACATTTTCGTTATTTCAAATAATTTTTTTTTTGTTACATTGTATTTTCGAGTATTTTAATAATTTTGATATTTATCTGGTATTTATTCTGGTATTTATCTTATCTTTAGGTGCCACCAAAAAAGTATATATATGTATATATATATCATGAAATTTTAAAATTCAAATAATGAGCTAAGAACTCCTTGCCGCTGCTCTTTAAATAAAGCATTTATACATACTATTTGTTTTTTATATTCATTTTAGAATGACAAAAATTCTCTATATCAAGTACATTAAATAAATAAAAATAATAAATGAAATAATATACAATTGTACGTTTCTGTTTTATTATTATTATTAGTATTATTATCTAATCTTTAAAAACATTTACACAATTTAAGTTTTCAATATTTTAATACAATTAAAACTTAAATTATATCAGATATTTTCAGTATATTAGCAAGAAAATGAATGTCTAAAATTGCTTTCAGTGGCTTAAAACTGGGGAATGCAGAAAGTTAAATTAATCTTTCTCATTCATGCATAAAATTCAGTTGATATCGACCAATAGATTTTATTATATTAAATTATTGCCAATATGATAAATGGATTACATAATTCTGTAGTATGCACTAATAAGATTAAAGGAACGCTTGTTCAATTGAATTGTAGTTAACTTTTGAAAATTATGATACTTGTTCCAAAAATTTAGATATTTGAATTTCATTCTACAGTTTCAAAATTAATTTTAAAGTACTATTATACATTTTATATTCGAAGATAATAAACTGTTTATACAGTAAAAAAAAAAAAAAAAAAAAAGAAAGAAAGAAAGAAAGAAAGAAAAAAAAAATCTCCCCATGAATTTTTTTAATGTTTAAATATCCATCTCATATGTTAAAAATGTATAAAACAATATATTAAATAGTATTCAAACGAATATATATTTATATATTTACTTAATATATATTTAAAGAAAGATATATTTTAGCAGATCTGTGTATAATAAACTAAAGAATAATGGAACTTCTTGAATCACACAATGAAATGAAAATTGATCTTCTTAAGATAAATACAAGTAAATAAATATATCTTACAAATGGCCAAGGAGAACATTATAAAATTTAATATTATTATGGTTTCTAGAAAATTTACGGAAAATTCTTATATATTTCTTCTAATTTACAAAAAATAATAATAATAATATTAAATATTAACATATTTTTTTATATAATTTCAATTAACTAAACCTTGTTATGCTCTCATACCACATAAGATATATATATATATATATATATATATATATATATATATATATATATATATATATATATACGTTTATACACATTTAGTTTAATTATTTCTCGTTATTTAATAAAGCATATGTTTCATTATATAACATTAGTCATTTTTCTGCATTTTTGCATTCAGACTTCTTTTTGAAAGGAAAATAAGAGTATTTGCTTGTATTTAAATTTCAAAATTTTGTAACCACTTTCTGAGTTTTCAAAAAAAGCTTAGATCGCACACATAACCCCGTACACACACACATACAAAAAACATACATACACATATGAACAGGTTATAAACTAATGTCCGTTCTCGTTTTTCTAATTGTTGAACGTCTGCAGATATAGTCATACGATTGGTGTTTATGTATAGTATATTGGCTATGAACTACCAGACATGCTCACATAAATTGCCACCTGCTGAAAATTTATAGATATAGCGTTTTGTTTTAAAAACGGTGAAAATAGTGTTCCTATTTTTAATTCAGTACGAGATGCGGAAAAATGTGAATTACAATGTTGTAAAGCATCATCGATTTATTACGTAAACGTGCCTTGCTAAAATTACACGTACGAAAATACATGAATGCTAAAATCAGCACGCTTAAAATAGGCATTTTTTTGTATGCAATTTTCTACCATATGCAAACAAAAAACCCATCTTAGATAAGGAGAAAAATCTAGTTTACGAAATAAATATTTTGATGGTCAGACGCCAGTCTGTTAGCTGCAAGGCATATAGGAACACTTATTTTAACTTTACGCCTATGTGTTACCTACGTGTGGAAAATGTATGTGAAAAAATAAAAATTATTGGCATGCTTTGCAGGAAACATTTCTCACGGTGTGAAAATACGTAATGCTTATTTCTGATCAAAACTTAGAATTACATGCCTCCATTAAAATTTTGCTCTTATTTAGACATGTACATGAGTCGTTCATTGTAAAATTGTCTTATTAACTCGTAAATGGATTTTCAAATAACGAGGTTTACTAAAATTTATGCGTAAGTAAAGTAAACACGCATTTATTATATATATATATATATATATATATATATATTATAATGAATGTTATAAGAGTTTTTCAGCAATAAAAAGAATTGATTTGAAGTAATTAAGTAAATTCACACTTATAATAAATGTTTTGAAATTTTTGTTTTCTGTATAAAACAAATTGCATCATTTAAATTTTAGGAATGTTTCATTCTTATAATGAATGATACGTTTAAGTAAAAATAAAAAAATAAAGCAAAATGAAATACATATTTTAAAACAATACATTTACATAACTTTTGAAATGAATGCTACAAATGTAAGCTTAATTTTGTGTGTGTGTGTGTGTTATAGATAAGGGGTTAAATTTTATAGTGTAATCCGATCTTTATGATTATAAGCAACATTTCATTGAAAATGTGTAAGAATTACTAATAATATATTTTACACTCATGGTTCCTGTGAAGATAAATTTCTTCACGTAGTCGTGATCGTTGACTAATGTAGATTTCTGTAAAGAAAGTCAGGTTAGCAATACTTCAATAAGGAGTCCAATGGCAGTCATCAGGAAGTCTTTATTGAATAATTCGTCCAACAAAATCTAGGAATATTTCCAACAATTTGTACAAAGCGTTGTAAAATGTTTACTAATGAAGTACGTAGACCCATGGTTAAATGTTGAGATTGTCGCATGAGATGGGGGAGAGAGCGAACGTAATTACATCGTAACTATACTATGATCTCGAGCAGTTCTGAGCTCTTTACACTAGAACAGATCTGAGATGTCTGAAGAAAAAGAGCCAAATTTTAGAAAAACAGCCAAATTATAGTGCCAAATACTTTCATTGTTTATCGGATAAAACAATGTTAATTTTTGAATTTGTAATGACGGTTTATAATTGTAGTAACCCTTTAATCGCCAACATTTTGCCAAATTACCGTTAGACAAGAGAAAGAGACGGTTAAGAAATGCAGTCATCAATATTGCGCAATCTAAAATAAATTACATCCTGTGTTGAAATAATATAAATTCTGACAATGAGTTTCCTTGTTTTATGACTATTTGAGAACACTTTTTATTTTATAATTACGTTTAATGTCAGAATTTCCGTTAGATATTATTATTATTATTTTATTTTCTTTTTTTTATCGCATAAAATAAAGTACTTTTCTATTTAAAAGATAAACATGTTATTTATAATTTAGATATAAAACATATACAAATTAGATTTCTGAATGATGTGTGTTAATGTTTTATGTTAATAAATAGTGTAGGTCGTATGTATAATTAAAATTGTGCAATTTTTAATGACACTTAAAAAAAACAATTCTTTCTTCAAATGTCTGAAAACAAATTATGTGAATAAAATATCACACATGAAATTTAATTATTTTTATATTGCGATAATGCATTAATTTATCATTAGATTTTATTTTATTTAAAAATTCAATTAAAATTTAACCAGATATATGTGAACACCTTCACATATTTCTCCCCTTCGCCTAAAAAGAAAAAAAAATCGAAAGGTAATCAAAAATAATCGCTCTCTCTCACATCAAGACAAATACATAATACAAATTTCAAAAAAACTTTCCATATAAAATCAATATTACTTTAAAAATAATTTTCATATTACAAAGTGGCTAATAATGTAAAATTAAACATCAAATATATATAATACCAATAATTAATTAGAACTTGTTTGTACTGGACATAGTTATCTTTCATAAGAAGCAACAATGTATATTGAAATCATGACATTATAATTATAAAATAAGCAATGCAATGTAGTATTTATAATAATTCACAGCTGTATGACAATGCATTCTCAACAAATTTTTCTTGAAAATGTATGACAAATTGAAGGCAAGGAAAAAGGAAATCAATAATTACAAAATTAAAATATTTTAAGTATTCACAAGTTTATGCAATCTATTAATTTGCCTGAAATTATTTATTAATAACTAATTTCAATAAAAGAATATTTTGATGAGATATTTTGGTATGAGAATTTTTTTTTTTTTTTTAGAATATAAAGAAAGTACCAGAACGCCATTATGTGAAGACCTAAAATTTATACAAATTGAGCCAGTGTGTGTGAATCAGTATACAAATTATAATTGACATTATGGGTTGTGAGGTCACAGCCAAAAATAACTTACTGAGTTAGGGTGTGAGGCAGAAGAGGCATATATATTATGTGTAAATAAGATTACAGCAAGCATTCTGCAACACGACATAATTAAATGTCTTTTGTTTGTGTAAAGTGAATTGCGAAAAAGAAAAAAAAAAAATAGCCCAATCAATAAAGTAATAGGACACAAGTATGAAGTCTGGAAAATTTTTAATAGAAAATGTAATTAGTTTTTTTGTTCAATTATAATTAATTATTTCTAAAAAAAATGAAGTAAGTTCATTTTTCAAACATTATGTGGTTTAAAAAAATGAAGAAAGATATCAATATACTACTAATTCCCTTTTCCTTAACAAATATAATAATTTATAAAACATGAATCACAACTGAAAAGTGTAAATTGTCAACATGGACAAATTCTAATAATATTTTAATATTTATATTTTATTCTATTAATAATATGTATTATTCGTGATGTTTGTATTGAATAATGACTAAATAATTGAGAAATACAAAGTGTTAAACTTGTTAAGTATGCATGAAATGATACTTTTTTTTTTTTTGTGTGTGTGTGTGTGTGTGTGTGTGTTTAGATCACTTACGTCTTGGACGAAGATGTGTAAATATTAGAACCTATATATTTTATATATTTTTTATTTACTTTTATACAATACTGCAAGGTAAGCCATGTGAAATAATGTGTAAGATGGATAAAATTATGTGCATTTAACAAAAGTAACCCTATTGCAAGACTAGAATGACTAGATTTACATGCAGGTTACCTTAAAAGTGTATGCATATAGTGTATAAAAATTGAATAGTTCCTTTTTTTTTTTTTTTTTAAAAAGGAATTTACCTTCAAAATGGACAATAATATTAAATAAAAATTGAAGTATTTGTGAAAATTTTTGTAATTGTGTATGTGGTATTATATATGTATAAAATAAATAAAATATAAGTGTATATGTGTACAGTTAGAAAACACCTGTATCTCGAAAAACTACACATTCATGTGAATCACTAAAAATTGACTCACAGTGTTTGCAAATTGGAAAAATACCACAGAAAGAAATAAAAATGTTCAAGTGCAAAAATAATTTTTCCATACCCATAACATGAAACATTAAAAATTTATAATTAATATTCTGCATAATTAATGAGAAAAATTGTATGATAGACTCTTTAACTTTATCCATTTATTTATCCATCCCTTTTTTTCTGTGTGTGTAATTCTTGTAAATAGAAGATATATTTCCAAACGCACGGCTAGCACATAAGCTAGATTTACATGCACATATTTCCAAAAAAAAAATAAATAAACAAATAAAATTGTAAATATGTGTAGATACTTATAGAAAAAAAAAATAATTGAAAACATTGTATTTTGTGAAAAGATGAATCAATTCCATGATATGGTTATAATAGAGAATATAAAATTCCTATTTTATGTTTGTGTACATCTCATATATTTTGAAAATAAAAATATAGAAAAATAAATATTGTATAACATGTAGAAGTGAGAATTGGCAATAAAATAAAATGTAAAACAATAGTATGTAAGCGTAAAAATTGTGTAATAAGAAAAATGTATGTGTGAGAAAATTATGTCACTATGGAATTATATACTCCATACAATTACATAATCAAGAAAAAAATTAAGTGTCATGTAATAATGTCTCTTCGCAATTGGTTATCAATGTTGCAAGTTTTAAAATAATACTGCATTTGAATTAAAAAAATTATTTGTTGAAAATGTGTGTGTGAAGTACACCTACGTGCATAACTGAAAGTGACCATATGGCAAGGCTGAGATTGTCAGATTTACATGCCATCACCTTCAAAAAAAATAGTGTATTAAAAATTGTGTTAAATCATTTTTTTTTTTTTTGTTTAACAAACATCAGTAAATTTTCAAACTGGCACTGTATGTAACAAAACCATTTAATGAATATGTGTGTATATCTTTACGAAGTTGTGTATAAATAGGAAATTAAATGTGAAAACACAAATTTATGCATTTGTTGTAAATGTATTATAATTATATAATTTCAAGAAAAAAGAGTTTTTGTCAACAATGATGTAAAAATGAGTTTTAAATCTTTTTTTTTTTTTTTATGCATTGAAAAATCAAAAAAATTATATAAAAATCAAAACTCAAAAAAAATTTTTTTTTATCAATATTCTGCATAATTTCAATAGAAAAACGTGACAAGGTTCTCAATATTATTTATTTACCCCTGTCTTAATGTTATCCCAAATTAATCTACTGTTATTATTACATTTAAAGAAGTTTCATGAAAACGAATTTATGTATCAAAAGGAAATTTTGAACCACATTCCAAAAGTAATTGATTGTAAACATTTGTCAGAAAAATATAATGCTTCACAAAAAATAATATTCCGCTATTCATCATCCTTAACTAAAAAAAAATCGGTCCTGCCGAAATATTGTTTATAAAATGAACAGCAAAACACTAAAAAAAACCGATACACTGAAGAGCACTCGGAGACAGTGTACAAGCTTTCCTTCGGAAACATTACATAACTTGACAATAACAAAAAAAAAAATTGTATATTAAATTTTGACAAACAAAAAACGAAGTGTATGTTTAATTGTATTCGTATATTAATCATAAAATACTTCAAAATGGAGAGAATAAAATGTAAACAATAGTATAATTAGTGTATTATTGTGTTATGAAATGTCATTTAAAATTGAGCAGAATTATAAATATTATATATAATGTATATCCCTTTATATGCTCATGATTATAACAATATTTGATTTTTTTTTTTTTTTTTTTTTTTTTGGATGAAGATTGCATATGTGTGTGTGTTGAAAAAGGTGAAAATATACATACTTTACATTTAAGTATATACAGTGAAATAACCAATACAATATATGATTATTTATTTATTTATTGTATATATTTATTAAAAATAATTAGTGAATGTTTGAAAAATAGCTTTCGCATAATAATATTAATGTGAAATGTGGTTTCCCCAACACAATTTTCGGTGTTGAAAATTTAAACTTATAGTCAAATGTCAGCACATTATATAAAAACAACCTGCATAATAGATAGACCAAAGCAACACAATTGTGTTAACAGGGAGTGTGTGTTTATGTATATTTATTCATTTATTTATTTTAACAAGTAGCTGTGACAACATAGTTAAATTAATTTGATTTTTTTTAAAATACAAATGCGAGATTAAAATTCTCGATAACTTTCAATCATGTCCGTAAACATTCTAGAATGGTATTACTGATGAAAAAAATATAGCCACATTATTATTATTCATGATCTCTGATGACAGCTCTTTAATTAATAATGAAATAAAAAAAATGTGCACATGAAATTGTTTACAAAAAAAGGTCATGACAATATAAACTTCTAATGAGTTCAACGAGGCCTCTTAAAATGAGCTTAAAATCAATATAAAGACTAGCTACAAGGGCTATCATAAATGCTCATATCAAATTCCATAAAAACTCGAGTAAAGGAAGCATAAATAACTTCTCAATAAAAGATGAATTCAAATTGTTCATCAAGTCGACTAAAAAAAACATAATCATAATCATAATCAGCTGACATGTATAAAAAAGCAAAAAAATATTTGCTCAAAAGTTGCGCAACGCTGTTTTCTAAAAATGATGCATCTAATACACAAGGCCTGATATTTGATGTTAAAAATTTGCTAGCAATTAGATGTAAATATTAATATTAATGTATACATATTAATAAAAATAAAAAGATACACATACAAATAAGAATATAAACCAACAAATAAATATTTATGATAAAATGTGAGTAAATAAATATATATGATGCTTTAACACATTTAAATTATATTTACATTAAAAAACATAAAAATATTATTATTCTTCTGATTACTATTTCCTTTAATATTATTTTATGCATGGTGAGTGACAGATATGCATCTCAGTCTTTCAGAAAGAATAAAAAAAATATAAAAATAAACATGCCTCAACAAAATATTTTCACCATTGTATGAATAAAAAGAGTGCATTTATTTCATTTCTCCTTATTTATTTATCCATTTGTTAGCCTCTCAGTTTCTTTGTTTATAAATTTTGTTTGATCAGTATAATCAAGTTCTTGTAATATATGAAAGAAAAATAAACAAACTTGATGTGTGTAAAAAGTGTAAACAAAAAAATATAAAAATCTGTTATTGTACAGTGTTAAAAATATATATATAGGCATAGCAAATTAATACGAAAGTGAATTTTTGAATGTACGTGAAAGATGAAATATGTAAATTTATAGCAATGTGTGAAAATAAGAACATCATGCATGTAAAATATTATGGGCGGGAAAGTCTTTTATGAACAACAGCTGTTTTACTGTAATGACGTAATCCCGTCACATCTACATGCAGTGAACAAATGTAAAAAAAAAAAATGAGAAAAAAAAATTTAATAAATAAAGAAACAATGTTTATCAATTTAATTACCTTATTGCCTTCATTTAATTATTATTTTTTTATTTACATATGTATATGAAAAACAAATGCAGAACTGTAAATTTAGCAAAGTAAATATTTTGTATAAATGAAAATAAAATTCTAGCAAAAGTAAAATTGTGCAATGCAAGGTAATCAAGGCAGATCTCTCCCCATAAAGAAATCTGGCCAGGATTTCCAAAGAGAGAAATATACCCCGAGTACCAAACAAACACTACTACATTAAAGACGTCATTAAATGCAACAGTGGTGCACAAAATCATAAAATTTAAAGCTTAAAATGGGAAACGTATAAAACTTTTGAGATGTAGAAAATAAAAATTATAATGTGTATAAATTATCATCAAAAAAACTTTACAACTCGCTATTATTTAATAGAACCTAGAAATAGTGTATGTATAAAAACATGATTGAAAATGTGTTAGTGTAAGAGAAAAATTTTATTACAAACGTCCGAAAACAAATATTTCTAAAGTTTCAGGATGAGCCAAACCAATCAATTTATCGATGATTGATTACTAATATTCCCCACAAGAATTGAAAGATCAATTTTTTGAAAATGTGAAATGTGTAAATGCAAAATATTTATTAAAAAAAATGTGTTTGTAAGTGTGTAAATAGTGGGAAATGCTCACCTGCCGCTTATAAACACCTAGTCCCGAACGATTGCAGAAAAAAAAATTCTTACTTACATTATTTTAACTTTTTTTTTTTTTTTTTTTTTTTTTTTTTGATAAAGTTATAAAATGTACATGTAAAGAAAAGATGCCTAAAATCATAATGTAAAATTGAAGTATTTTGAAATGTTTAGCAAGAAGGTATGAGAACATTTTAATGAAGGGCTACCTATTTGTGACAACAATGTAAACTATGTGTGAAATAACTTTGTTTGAGTGTGAAACAAGAATGAAGAAAAAATTAGAAATAAGTTTTAAATATATAAAACAATGTATAAATAGATAATACTTAAAAAATATTTATGGTCTTACCAAAATAAAGTAAAGCATATTTCAAATACAAAGGCCAATATAATTTATGTAGAATTCAGCCTGAAATACTGAGAACAGATTTAACTCGTTTATCTTCTTATTCGATATAAACAACTTTGATTATAGATGTGCAATTAAACATCACTCCCTTCAGAAAAAGATGAGATATTATAATATTTATTACTTATTAAGTCTAGATATTCTATATCTTTCTCTCAAAGAGTAAATTTATTTGAACTTTAATAATATATAAAGTCGATAAAATGTATATATATTCATGTGCATTTCAAATTATCTAACAGAAAACTCAAAAATTTCACATTTTCTAAAAGAAATTATTATGAATCTAAAAAATGATTTTCTTTATAAAATGGATAATGTATATACCTGTATATCCATACCCAACATTTTAATATAGATTAAATACAAGAAAAAAATATATAGAACGTATAAATAAGCAAGAGTACTACTATACAAGTAAAAATTATAATAAATATAAAACGAGAAAAATATAAATTTAAAATTATTAATACATATACTTTTTAATTAATAATTAATAGAGTTGCGTGCTCCATTCAAAAACTATTTAAGTGTTATAGAATATACAAAGTTTAATTTTCTACCTTCAAACACTTTCTTCAAAACTAAGGAAAAAGTACTTACCAATCTTGAACAATCAAAAAAAAAAAAAAAATTATTTATTTATTTATTTATTCATTATTATTATTTATTTATTTTTTTTTTGAAGCACTGAAATTCGTATATTTTACGAAACTAAACCGATATTCATTACAGCAACTTGCTCTTCCTGGTAAAATAGTTCATTTTCCTAAATTATCGAAGTTTTGAAGGAAAGTTTCAAATACAAATGTACTTAGTAGTCTTTTTGAACGTAGGAAAAAAAAATACTTCTATGTGTTTAAGGTTTTCCTCCTGTATGGATGCGTAGATAATAATGGAATGTCACATTTTTTTTTGTGATTGTACGAAAATGACGATTTTAATATAAAATTTCTTAACGCAGAAAACAAAAGTATGTTTTGTATACTTGCGTAGAAAACAGCACACACAGGGAGAACCGATCCAGGCATGCAAACACTGCAGCCCCTGCCAGCGATGGAAAATGCACGTTCATTAGAAAATGGAAAAATATCGTGAACTCTGTTTTACTATTACGGTATTGTTTGGCGTGAATTTTGATCGGGATTGCTTGAATGGAAAATATCCGAATACGATGAAGGTTATATTTGGTCCGAAACAGCTGCTATCAAATCCAGAGAACGGCAAACCCTCCAAAGTACTGTTGCTCGAACTGGAAGACAGGAGTTGACGAATCTTTTAATAAGTGACCATTGTTCAGTAATCTGACTGGTGCTTCACTCGTTTAATATACACAAACAGGGCATACATCAATTTTATATTTCTACTCACACGAAAAACTAGAGATGAATATTCATAATCTTGAAAAATATTATGTTCACAAAAAGTTATGAATGTCTCTTACTTTTTTAAAAAAAAATGAGTATTATCAGTTATACAACTATTATAACACATATTAGATGAAGCCAACTACACGCAAAAATTTGCACAGAATTCTGTCTTTGAACTTTTATGCATAAAAAATGCATGCTTAAACGGTTGACAGTTTTTAGAGGCTTATTTAAAAAAAGCTAGGAGCACACTTTGAGACACCATCCGTCAACACTGATGAAACGATAAGTAACAGAAAACGGGTATTGCGTCGTCCAGTATCATTGCTTTAAAGTTTTTCTTGTTCATCTCCGATAGACATATAATTATCCATGCGAAAAATTAAGCATCAGGCAAATATGGAAAAATCCGAACATAATATACGTACGAATAAATACAGCCCCTCTCCCCCATGTCGACCAATCTCAACTCCTGGTGCTTTAGCACCAATTTGTGTGAAGATAAATTTCTTCACGTAGTCGTGATCGTTGACTAATGTAGATTTCTGTAGAGAAAGTCAGGTTAGCAATACTTCAATAAGGAGTCCAATGGCAGTCATCAGGAAGTCTTTATTGAATAATTCGTCCAACAAAATCTAGGAATATTTCCAACAATTTGTACAAAGCGTTGTAAAATGTTTACTAATGAAGTACGTAGACCCATGGTTAAATGTTGAGATTGTCGCATGAGATGGGGGAGAGAGCGAACGTAATTACATCGTAACTATACTATGATCTCGAGCAGTTCTGAGCTCTTTACACTAGAACAGATCTGAGATGTCTGAAGAAAAAGAGCCAAATTTTAGAAAAACAGCCAAATTATAGTGCCAAATACTTTCATTGTTTATCGGATAAAACAATGTTAATTTTTGAATTTGTAATGACGGTTTATAATTGTAGTAACCCTTTAATCGCCAACATTTTGCCAAATTACCGTTAGACAAGAGAAAGAGACGGTTAAGAAATGCAGTCATCAATATTGCGCAATCTAAAATAAATTACATCCTGTGTTGAAATAATATAAATTCTGACAATGAGTTTCCTTGTTTTATGACTATTTGAGAACACTTTTTATTTTATAATTACGTTTAATGTCAGAATTTCCGTTAGATATTATTATTATTTTATTTTCTTTTTTTTATCGCATAAAATAAAGTACTTTTCTATTTAAAAGATAAACATGTTATTTATAATTTAGATATAAAACATATACAAATTAGATTTCTGAATGATGTGTGTTAATGTTTTATGTTAATAAATAGTGTAGGTCGTATGTATAATTAAAATTGTGCAATTTTTAATGACACTTAAAAAAAACAATTCTTTCTTCAAATGTCTGAAAACAAATTATGTGAATAAAATATCACACATGAAATTTAATTATTTTTATATTGCGATAATGCATTAATTTATCATTAGATTTTATTTTATTTAAAAATTCAATTAAAATTTAACCAAATATATGTGAACACCTTCACAGTTCCATTATTTTAAGATAGATAAACTGTTTATTTTTATCTTTCAAATAAAAACATTATGTGTAATTGATGAGCAACACAAAATTAGTTAATTTCTTTTTTTCAAGTATATTTTTTATACAACACGGTGTGTATAAAAAATAGGTAATGTTAAAATGAATATAATTAAATATATTGCTAGGTAATAAGATAAAAGTGTAATATACAATTCCATTCAAAACACCTGCTTACCATTTATGTTACCACAATAAACATGTTTGATTAAGTCACTCGAATAGCGAATGACGATCTTTCAAGTATAATAATCATATAATCAATAAGTTCTTCTGTCATCATAGGGTGGTGATTATAAATAATTTTTTTATTTGGATTTTGTAAGATTAATTTATCTGTTCTTAATAATAAATTTAAATGGTTTGCTTTTGTAATAAATAAAAAGAAATCTGGATTGACTCCACTCGAATTTCCGAACATTGAGTAATTAATGGTTTTGTAGATAAAATAATGTAAGAGGAGTGGTTATTATTATTATTTTTCTATTAAAGGATTTTTATTTCTTTTTTACCGTATTGAACTGCTTTTTAAAATGTGCTAGATATATTCAATTACAGTACCTGGTATGAAAGCTATTCTCAGATGAAAATCTCAATTTCGGCCATACTTTCTCTCATTAGATATAAAAAAAAAAGTTTTTTCTTTTACATATGTAAAAAATTAGATCTGCTAGTCCAGTTTCCATAAAATCGTATGATATTTTCCGTTTTCCTTTATAACAAATACTTTTGTCAAAACAAATTTCAAAATTTTACTTTTTCCATGTTTGTAATGTGAAATTCTGACATATTCCTGGACAGAAAAACAGAGTTAGGATTTAAAAATAAAAATACATTCTACATATACGTATGTGTTAGCCTACAGGCCTTTGACGAATTTTCCTTTCAGGGAAACCTCTATAGTTTCAAAATTGTGGACATTGCCAAGGCCGTGATTTTGGCGCATGGAATGATTTGATTTCAATTGGACGCGACACCAACCAACCAACCAACCAACCAACGTATGTGTTATTTTGATCAAATTACTTTTTGAAAATATTAATTTAAACTTTTAAATATTTTTATTGTTTTATCATGTGTGAAATTCACTAAATTCCAGGATGGCATTTCACTCGTTTATTTTTGAAAAACAGACAAAAGTTTAGTGAATTTCATACATGAAAAAATACTTAAAAAAATAAAAGTTTAAATAAATTTTTCAAACATTCATTCGATCAAAATAATACATACATATATGTAGATTTTTTTTTTTAAACCTAACTTGTTTTTTCCGTCCAGGAATATGTCAGAACTCCACGCTACAAATACGGAAAAAGTCAATGTTTAAAAAAAATTTTACAAGAAAATTCTTTTAAAGAAAAAAATTTATTTTGTATGTGATTTTTCTGGAAACTGCACTAGTAGGTCTGATTTTTACTTTCTCTTACCCATAAGGTAGAGAAAGTATTGTTTTTGGGTCAAATTTTCGAACGCGAGATTTTGTTATATTTACACGTTTTGAGGTCCCCTGAATACGAAAATCATGTTTTTTGCAAATGGTCTGTGTGTCTGTGTGTCTGTGAGTCTGTGTGTGTGTCTGTGTGTGTGTCTGTCTGTTATCAGCATATCTCAAAAACAAATTATGGTAGAAAGTTCAAACTTGGTATTCTAAATGTGTATCATATAGGAATGCTACAGTAAGCTTTTCGTTAAGATCAAGCAAATGGCTCGTGTACAGGGACAATCAAGAGAATTCTAATACATTACGTCTATGGGGGAAATTGCAGGTAAGTAGAGTTTAACGTCTATAGACTGCACTAAACCAAATTAAACGAACATATATTTTTTGTAATAGAGATAGTTAACTGGGAAAATATTTTTGTGTATGTAGGAGCCTCACCTCCCACCCCCCCCTGGGGGGGAAGTCCCCCCTCGAGGGATGTAAATTTTCATGATGGGTATCATTCAAAAGATCTTGCGAATACCTATAAAACGAATGGTTGAACTATAAATCTGTGATAATTTAAAACAAAGTTATAGATTTTTTTTAATTTTAACGAAAAAAAAAACTTAGAAAAAAAAATCGTATTTATATATATATATATATATATATATATATATATATATTAAGAGTAAAATGGACTTTTTTTTTTATATTTAGTGTTACACTGCCTCTCTAATATGGAAATCGTCTGCATTATCATAAAAAATATTTTTTTTAAATAATAATTTTAATAAATTATTTTTTAAAAACAGAATTATTTTTTAATAACCGAATTAAATTCTATATAAATGTAGGTGCATTAATAAAACGGGGGGTTGAGGGGGGCGGTAGCCCCCCTCACACAGAGCTAATTATCTTTAAAACTCTTCTGAAGCCTAATTTGAATTGTTTAGCATAGGTTTACATGACAGTTCTCGTTATCTTACCTCTTAATTTGCAAACTGTATTTATAGTATTAAATTTCAGGGTAAGAGAAAGTCGTGTGAGTGGCACACCAGATTATTTTTTATGTATTTGAAAGTGTTTTTTTTTTTTTTTGTTTGTTTGTTTTTTTTTACTTAATATCAGAAATTATGCCCGAAATTTAGCTTCTCATTTGAGAAAAGACTTATGTTGTGATATTATGCAATGCACGATCAGTGAAAGAAATGTGAGTACAACATCAGATTAGTTTAAGGCATAACAACAATTTAGATTTTATTCATTGACTGTAGGTTTCATATTAATGTTATCTGAACCAATTTTTAATCTGTTATATTACGGATTTACCAAAGCATTAAATTGGATAATATTTTTCAAGTGCGGATAGCACTATCTCGTGAAATATGATTCAGCGCATGAAAATGATAATTGAATACATCGGACAAAACGTCCCCGGACTAAATCACAAATTGCGCCGCAATTGAAACATTTCTATGTGGGTAAAGTTGTACTAAACGTCAAACGATACGTGTCAAAGTTTCATGATATTTTAAACTTTCGTTACTCAAATATAAAAGTCTTAATAACTCTGTTTTTGAGATAGTTTTTAGACAAAACTAAATTTCGTGTGTTTATTAAACTTTGTTTTTTCATAGGCAAAAATACTTCTTAGTCCTTGTAATACTTTTTCAAGCCATTGATGAATTAATAATTGTAAGGCATAATTAATCGAGATTTAAAATTCAACTTTCTCCATCGTTTCAAAAAAAATCAAAAATAGAGTCACTAAAATTTTGATATATCATTAATAAACCATCTAAATATAATGAAACTTCGGTATGTATTTTACAAAGATTTGTTATATCGTGCCACGTAGAGTTAGTTCTTTTGCAACGATATGTGTGGGTGAGTACCGGGACATTTCAGCGGATGTATTTGCATTTGACTGTATTACATTGTAAATAATTTATAATGACGTCATTGAGAGTCAGAAAATTAAACTTTATATATTCAGATAGATAAAGATTTACAGATAGCTTGGTAGATATGGATGATGTTATATTCATATATAGATATATATAAAGAGAAATAGATAGATATAGATAATAGATACACACACATACACATACACACACACACACATATATATATATATATATAGAGAGAGAGAGATAGAAAGAGAGAGAGAGATAAAGAAGTATATATATATATATATATATATAAACATGGATAGAAATAATGGAGGTAGTTAAATAGAGAAATAGATAGATAACTAAGCACAATAACTTTAAATGGATTTACTTGCACTAAAAAATAATTAATGTTTAAGAGTAAATGTGACTTTTTCTTAAATTATGATTAATAGTGCGATGAAATTATAAATAAATATTACACTGAATTTTACAGAGTACGTAGTGTTTGTTTTTTAGGAATATTGAATTTCATACATTAAAGAGGGAAATAAAGCCGAAAAAACCACAAAACTGTTACAAATTAAGTATATAAGGAAAATATTTCTTAATTTACTATTACACATGTTGTATAACCAATTTGAACGCTTAGAACTAGTCTAAAAAAATCATCTTATTTGATTTTGTTCGGTAAAGTTCCGAGGTTTAAGTATTTCCGAAAATCTATTAAAAATCAGGATCTAATGTTTATCACACAGTGGAATAATATTGAATTTCAATAAATAAATAAATAAATAAATAAAATAAAAAATAATAATTGATTAATGCAGACTATGATGTCGTATTAGAGACTTCAAAATAGTAAAGAATCAAATATTTTGAAAATAAATACCCTATTGATATAAAAGGAGAAGACATATATTTGATTCACCTTTTCTTATTTCCTTCATTTTCGCTCCAAACAGGATATTATATTTCGTTTAATATTTCACATGATCGTGATAATTATTAGCTGAAGCTTTAAAAATTTCAACACAATATATTAAATAAAATAAATCTACACAACACTGATAAAAAAAATATGAAGAAAAGTAACTGATTCACTGTAAAGTCAATATATTATAATTGTTACACATTTTAATTTTCTAAAAAAAAAAAAAAAAAAAAAAAAAAAAGCATATATGACTTGATAATACTAACATTTTAAATTGTTAGGAATATAATTTAACAAACAACTTTATTTGTATTATTTAATGATTGATGATTAACGAGATAGTCTGAAAACAAATGTTAACACCATTATCATACAAACAAATCTTTCTAATTAAAATCATTATCCTAAAAACACATATCAGATTTGTTTGAATATTTTTTGAAAATTAGATCTACTATCATTTATATTTATTTTATGTATTAACAAACAATTCCTTCATTAATTTTACGAGGCGCCTGTTTACTTTCCTTTGTTGTCTTTTGTAAGATATCATGTGATGCAACACATATTCTGCAGTGAATTAAGAAAATTGCTGCTCTTAATGTAAAGTAAACAAATCTTTGGATTTTAATTTCCTAAATGGCTATACACTTTGGAAATCAGAAGGTTTAATCTTTGTGGAACATGTGTTATCGTTCACTTTTATTCATTCATAAATCTTACTTGCAACATGAGAATATATATGTAGATTTTTAATAATATGTGCATTAGGTAATTAAACGGTATTGCTAGAGATTTCAAACTTATTAAGGTTTAAATGTCTAATATATAATAGGAAATTATTTAATGCACCATTAATTATAAAAAGGAACATCTTTTTTAATATTATGAAATTAATAACTGTGATTTTACTTTGAGGTACACAAGAAAAATAAAGACGTAAATACAAAAAATATATATACATAATAAGCACACTAATTTTACATTTTCCACTAATTGTATTTGAAACAATAAATATATTATGATATAGGAAGATTTATAATTGAATTTTTTCACACAAATAAAATATTATTTTTATGCGTATACTATAATGAAACTATTTTTCTTCATTGAGGCAATTTATTAACCCAAATAATTTCAAAATTTTAACAATTTTACTGAATATTTTTTTTTATATTATTAAACATTTTTCAAATTATTGTTTATTGACTTGTTCGGAATGTAATTTCGTTTTTTCCTTTGAAAATCAAAGATTTTTCTTATATTGTATTAACATTTTATTGAATTTTATATTCTCAACTTTGATCGGTTTCTTAGCGATATCACGAGTTGTTATATGACATTTTTCATAAAAATATATACTTTGATTTGTCTTCATCAGCATAAACTGGTTTTCCAGAACGTAATGCATTTTCAACGTGAAAATTGCCTGAACAAAATTTGGTAAACAAGTTTTTACACTGACTTTCTTTAAATAAGTTTTCTGTATACACATCGTATACCTTTGTTTCTTGTTTGAACAGTATTTTCGCCTTTTTGATAGCAAAAACAAAATATACCGAAAATGTCTCTTTTAATTTTCTTTATCTAATAGGTCACCAATCTAAACCTATTGAGCAGAATAAAACGAACTTTTTCACAAGAAAGCCTTGCTATATCAGCCTTCACAATAGATAGTATTAATGCAGCTTAATTGAGAAAAAAAATACAATTAAGTCCTCTGACAAAAAAGAAATTATTTTCCGAACAACCCAATAAATTTGTTAAAACTGGTGAGTCAGACAAAGTTTTTCTCTTTTGTTTTATAAACTTAATCTAATAACATTAAGATACACTCATTCCCATTTTGTATCTTAGAAATTTACATAAAGAATCTCTTGCTAAACATTGATGTATATTTCGAAAATGAGGAATTTCAGAAATATTTGTAGGTTTTAACAAATGTTTGTAAGATTGGTGTTGTTAAAAGTTAACATAAATGCTTAAAAGAAGACACCATAAAGAAATGAACTATTAACTTGGATAACAAAGATTTAAAAAAAATGTCTTGTAGTCACTAAATACGCTTTAATGTACAAAATAAAGCAAACACCTGTTTTCGCATACTGTTCATTTGCACATATTTCCTAATCAAATAAATAAGTCAGTAGTTTCGCATTGTTTGTTAGTCATTAACAAACGCACATACAAACGCTAAAATTCATTTATGTATATGGATAGCTTAGTAATTTAAGTATTTTATTATCTTTTTGTAAAAGTTCGTAATAAAAAATTTCGAACTACAGATTTCAGTTGAAAATCGGATTCTTGTATCATGTCGCATTTTCAAGATATCGAGATTACATTATTTTTTTTTATATTTTGCTTCATTTTATTTTAATTTCCTGTAATATTAGTAAGAAAAAAAATATCAATCAGATATGTGACTATTTCTTGGAACAAACCATATCTTGGGAGGAAATGGGAGATTTTTTTTTTTTTTTTTTTTTTAGATTTATTTTTAATAATTGTAATATAACATTAGGAAACTATGCTTTAATGAAGATGTATGGTGAACAAAATATTCTAAATTAAAATATTCTAATAAAATTTGAGTAAAATATTATAAGCGATAATAATCTAACTTAATCGATCTCTAAAAAAATAGATAAATAAACTAACGGACATATGTATATACTATATAACTTTTGAATATATAGCAAAATAATAAGAGTATTCACTAATATTAAATACAACATTAGTAAAAAGAAATCGATGAAAATTTCTAGCATTAAAAGAATATATTAAAATTAAATGTTGCATAGTATTACTTATCTGCCATTAAAAAAAGTAAAGGAAAGTAAAGGAAAGGAATAAATATTTCTTTAGCCTTAAAATAATTTTAATTTTAGTTTATTTGAATATATATATATATATATATATATATATATATATATATACTACAGAAATATAGGTTTAAATATATTACATTCTTTTTTTAATTAATTAATTATTTATTAAATTTTACATCATTTCTTGAATACACAGCAGAAGTGGAGAAACATTATTAGGTCGTAAAAACCATACGTCCAACTTGTTTTTATTTTAAAATTTTAAAAGAAAAAAAAATAATGTTTATATCTGATTAGAATAGTAAAATAAATAAATGAATAAATAATAGTTATCTTTCAATATTTTAAACCTTCTTTCCATCGAATTTAAGAAAATATTTCAAGAGTATTTTTTTCGGAATAAAATATTATGCATAATCATTTTCAACTTATCTTGAAACTTCCGTAAGTGAAGTTATTTCTCAAAAAAAAAATAAATAAATAAATAAATAAATAAATAAATAAATAAATAAATACATAAAATATTTCTTTCCCTTTAACATCTTTTAAATGATTAATGACTCTAAGTTTAAAAAAAGACAGAAAAATGAAGAGAAAATTATATACTTTGCATCAATGCGGGAAATTCTTTATAATTCTTTTAAAAAATCAACAGTTAATTGATTCTTCCGCAACTTATTCTAAGAATTTTTAAAACTGTAAAGGGGTTGAAAATTTAAAACAATTCCTGAAGCAATATCTAATAATCATATTTAAAAATAATAATAATAATAATAATATTTAAAGTAGCCTGAAGCTTTTTTCTATGTCTTTACTTTTTAAACAGAAACCAAACTGATAAAATAAGAAATGTTTAAAAACATTTAAAGACATATTTTTAAGAAAGTTTAAAAATTTAAATTAAATGTTTAAATAACTAATGTACTTCCTATTTTATCTAAATAAAATTTTTAAAAATGTTAAAAACACTTTTTTTACTATTAAATTAATTATATATGAATAAAAAATATTTTAACAATTAATTTATTTATTCATATTTATTAAATATGTATCAGAAATATGTTTCAAAATTCTAATAAGGGTTAACATTTAATTTACCATTTTAAAATTTACTCATCGTAAAGTAAAAAACAAAAGTGAAGTATAAATGTTAACTGTATTTTTTGGGGGACAAAGTTGGGCCTTAGGGGGACTCATGTCAAAGTTGTGCCTTGGGGGGGGACTCATGTGCCTTAGGGGGACTCATGTCAAAGTTGTGCATTGGGGGACTCATGTCAAAGTTGTGCCTTGGGGAGGGGACTCATGTCAAAGTTGTGCCTTGGGGGGACTCATGTCAATTTGTGCCTTTTAGGGGACTCATGTCAAAGTTGTGCCTTGGAGGGACTCATGTCAAAGTTGTGCCAGGGGGGGACTCATGTAAAAGTTGTGCCTTGGGGGGACTCATGTCAATGTTGTGCCTTTGGGCGGGGGGGGGGACTCATGTCATAGTTGTGCCTTGTCGGGACTCATGTCAATGTCATTTTGAAAAGATTTTGATGAAATTCTGGCAAAAGCAGAATTTAGTTTAGGACGGAGGACTATTAGTTTTTTTTTCTTCCTAATTATAACATCGCTTTCAATTTATTCAATTATATTTTCGATAAATTTTAGATTTCGATAAATGTCCAACTATCGAAAAATGATTTCGGCAAATGTCCAACTATCGAAAACGACAAGACAAAAATCGCTGTCTGAGACTAATAGGCCCTCAGTCCTAAAAATGAAATTATGGACATTAATTTACCTTAGACTGAAAATACATTAATCTATGTCTCTTAAACAACACTAATATGCGAGAAATGAAATCTTTATTAGAGTAAATTCATAGTCCATACGTCATTTCTCCATACATCGTAGACCATACTTCAGTAAACAATTCATACGCTGCTTTAGTTGAAATTACTGGTTTAATAAGTTATGTAAATTCTATAGCAATACACTATATGAAAATAAATAAACAAAACACTGCTTAATAAGAGTGAAAAGGGATATTGGTATCAAACTGAAATATTCACAGAATTGCTTCGTATAAAAATAAAATAAAATTATTTATCCTTAAATACTAAAAGCAATAATGGAGTATTGAATTGAGGCCTTTTTATATTTCTTCATACCAGCTAAATGTAACAATGAACTGCATTTCTTTTATTTTTTTAATTTTAAAAATATTAATTAATCAATCAGCTAAAAAGATCAAACACATTAATTTTAGAATTATGGGGTAGGACTTGATGTATACTTTGTATACAATTTATTGCGATTAATTTAGTTTTTATAAAGATATTATTTCTCGTAGTAAGGCGAAGATCTTTTGCTTTCTAATTTCAGTTTTTTTTTTTTTTTTTTTTTTTTTTTTTTTTTTTCAAATTTATTCATTTAAGCAAATGTTGAGGCATTTATCTCTTCCGAATAAAAATTAGTTACTTTAAATTGCTAACAAATATAATTAAAAAGTAAAATTGCTCTAGATTAAATTTCAAATTTTCTAATGTAAAATTTTATTATGTACTATACAGAAAATTATATAAAAGAAATTAAATTAAGTCTAAAAAACAAAAGCAGGCGGTATCAAAAATAACATGGCAATACTATTCTATCTCCAATTGTTTCCGATTTATTACTAAGAGAAAAAAAATACTTTTTTCTTTTTTTTTCTAACGAAATGTAATAGGAAAATGAATTAAGAAATTCATAATTTTAGACGTTTCGCTGTCGTAATCATGTATTGCATGTGTTTTTTTTTTTTATTTCTCTACCCCACATCCTCTATTTCACATACAAGAGATAACTACACTGCCCTGCATGGAAATCAGTCCCAACACCATTTTAGCAAATTCTTATGTAAAATTACCTCTTTAATTCGAATATGACACCCACTTTGCTATATAACCCACTGTTTCTTGGTGATGCATTCCTATTTTTATAAATTATTGGTACTTTTATGGCTCTAAATTTAATTTGTAAGGAAGGAAAGGATTACTTTAACTGTTAAATATCTTCTGAGGAGCTTCAGAAGTGCGAATTTCTAAAACATGACCATTCTCAGCAAAGGGAAATATTTAGGGGGGATTTGCCACTGAAATTATGAATTACATTAATCAAATTTAATTAATCAATTATTATTATTATTTATTATACATTATTATTTTTTTGTTCAGTGTTAAAATAAATTTTTATTTCATTCTCCAAATCAAATTCACTGCCATAAAATTTCAGAACAATGATAAAAACTGAGGAAGGGGTAGCGAAACAAGAAAAGGGTGAGGATTGGGCAAAATGGAGGTCTTGGAAACAGGAGGTCATTTTACATAAAAAGCAGGAGGAATGAGCTCGAAAAAAAATATTTTGTAGCGTTGTGTTATTTAGTGATTTATTTAGTGATATGTCTTTTATGGTCAAGTAAATGTAAATAATCCCATTCTACAGGATTTCTGAAGATTTCATTAAAATTTCATGAACAGTATATTTTTTAAGAACAAAAATTTATAAATTAAACATTTACGTAGGTTTTAGTATAACTCCTCAAAAAAAAAAAAAAAAAAAAAAAAAAAGCACAAAACGATAAAACGGAATTTGGTGTATTTGAAGTTTATCACCAAAGCAAATTTAAAATCTTACAGATATACAACATTCACAGCTACTGCTTAATTAAGTTTCTGTTGAAGACTAATACATGCTTGAGTCTTCTTACTACCTGAAAACTTGTAGTTTAGAAAGAAAAATAAAAATAATAAATCTTTGAAACATCTGCATATTAAGGTAAGTTCTTATGAAAATGCATTGGATATGTTTGCAATCCATCGTTTTGTTTAGAGGAAATTAATTGAAGATCTACTTAGAAAAATAGTGATAAAAACTAAATTTTAACAAAAATGATTTTATGTTGTAGCTCAATAGAAAACAGGTGAATTCGGAAAGTATTTGGTAAATTGGATGTATTATTTGCTCATTGATGTTTTCCAATAGCCAGTTAATGTATTTGGATAAAATTATGGTTTATTTTTTATAATGTCTTAGAGGCTATAAATTACTATAAAATTTAAGTATCCTGGCGTAATCAGTTTCATCTGAAAGAATTATTTTCTATTTATTTTTTAATACGTAGTTGCTCTGAATGTACATATGTCACGATTCTCAAATATTTCTGTATTTGGAGGGAAAAATCGATCTATCTATCTATCTATCTATCTATATCTATACCTATATCTATATCTATCTATCTATCTACATATATATATATATATATACACATATATATAATATACATATGCAGAAGAGGATTTTCTCTTTTTCGGCGTGAGGTTTTTTTTTTTTTTTTTTTTTTTTTTTTTTTACATTTTTCACTCTACTTGCCCTATACGTTTCTTTTTATATATTTATATATTTGTATATTTGTATACAGATGCATTGTTAATTAATAATGTACTTTATTTATAAATTTGATTCTTTATATTAGTGTTTTGTATTAATTCATTTTTAATCTTGAATTCGATGGCTTTATTTATTTTTGCTATCGTATTTGAGAAGTCGTATTTTTGGCTTAAAGCAAACTTTCCCTCAGAAACTTTTCGTTTTTCATTCCCT